>OX439464.1:5324918-6535816 GCA_949320045.1 Scotopteryx bipunctaria | reverse complement strand
GACGATCTGCGAAAGGCTGCTGGCAGAAACTGGATGCGTCAAGCCAAAGATAGGGCGCGATGGCGCTCATTAGGGGAGGCCTATGTCCAGCAGTGGACTGCTATAGGCTGCTGATGATGATGATAATAATAAATAAATAATAAATATTTGAGGACATATCACACAGCACCATCTAGCCCCAAACTAAGCAAGGCTTGTACTATGGGAACCAGATGCCTGATAGAATACTTATAATACTTTATTTTTTTGTAAATACATACTTATGATAAATATTACAACACCCAGACCCGGAAGAAATATTTGCAGAGTATGCAAACATTTCTTCCGCAGCGAGAATCGAACCCGCGTCTCTTGTGCCTCAGCCGAGCACTCGCCGGCCACGCCACAGAGGTCGTCGATGATGATGAAGTTTTTCTTAACGTTTACTTTGTTTTAGGAGCAATGGTCGGGACGGCGATTTGCGGCATGCTGATAGACAGGCTGGGCAGGAGGAATGGAGGCATGGCACTCGCTCTGCCTTTCGTGGTCTGTATACCCCATTAGCAGTGCTTTAAGAGCACTGGTGGCCTAGTGGTAGCGGCTACTTCTTTCGACCCTAAAGTCGTTGGTTCAAATCACGATGGATTTTTCTGTTCGAAAAATTGTGTGCGCTATACCAGAACTCTCAAACGGTGAAGGAAAACATAAGGAAACTGGCATAAATCTTTCACCACACTGGTTCGAAAGAACTAGTGGCATGACAGGTAGTACCTTATGCACATCAGAAAGAGATGAGATGACGATAATACAAAATGCTTTAAGACGCTATCACTTCAAAAACTGGTCAAGTGCGAGTCAAATTTGCACATGAAGGGTTCCGTACCATCTTACTTGTACTTTTTAATTATGACTTTTACTCTATGTACTTTTTAAATAGGCAGTTTCAATGATCGATTTCGAACATTATTACAATTTGTTTTTTTATTATTTATTTGATTTTACATACTCAAAATTTTAACTCTCGAGACTTTTAATCAGGAATGGCTGCAAGTTTTCTTATGATTATTTGTAATGTGTGTACCATCGTAATGTATTCCATTAAAACCTTCCAGCTATCCTGGGCGCTGATCAGCGTGACCACCTCCTCGAAGGTGCTGCTGGCCGCCAGGTTCCTGGGCGGGGTGGCTGGAGGCGCATTCCTAGTCTACGCACCCATGTTCATCTCTGAGGTGGCTGAGGATTCCTTCAGAGGCACACTGGCATCTTGTGAGTTTTTTTATTGTCCTTGGAAAGGCCTTTTTTACCATCTATAGTAGATGATTTATACAGCATCAGGAGGCAACTTTTTACCTTCACTAACGGGACGCTGTAGAGCCCGGGACGACCGCCTTCCGATCCAAAGGTCGTGGGTTCAAATCCGGTCTGTACCAATGAATTTTTCTGTGCGAAGAATTTATGTGCGCTATACCAGTACTCTCAAACGGTGAAGGAACTTCAAGGAGTTGTGCTGGCTCGGGGAGGGTTAGCAGGGGGGATAATGCACAATACACCTCACCGCGGGACGTCAGTACAGATCTTTGTTCCCCTAACACTAATTAGAATTAGAATTAGCGCGCATACTTTTGTCGAACAGAAAAACCCATTGGTGCATAATCGTTGAACCCATGGTCTTTGGATTGGAAGGCTAGGCCGCTATCACTAGACCACCAGTGCTCATAATGATGCTGATGATAATTTTCGTTCCAGTTCCGATCCTCATGTACTGCGTTGGCACCCTGATATCCTTCCTGCTCGGGTGGTTCCTGTCATATCGTGTCATTGTATGGATAAACCTGGTGTTCAGCGTCGTTTGTCTAGCCCTCATCATGCTGCTAACTGAGAGCCCCATCTTCTTGCTCAGGCAGAAGAGAGATGAGGTACCGTTACCATCAAATGACCACCGGTACCTGGGTATCTTATTATCTCGCTTTGATTGTTAGAGACAGTGACTACGTATACTTTACTCAGGACTGACGGCCTCGGTGGCGTGGCAGGCGATTGCTCGGCAGAGACGCAAGAGGCGCGAGTTCGATTCTCGCTTCGAAAGAAATGTTTGCATGTTCTGCAAATATCTCTTCCGGGTCTGGGTGTTGTGGTACCATGGTACTCGTAGTTTCTGATACCCACGACACAGGGAATCCTAGTGTGGGATCAGGACTATGTATGTGACTGTTAAGTGTTATTTATTTATTATTTTATAAAATAAACTCTCAGTCAATAGAAGTACAGTAGTACCACAAATGAGGCCATGAGAGGCAGAGTGGCCTATTGTGCACCTCGGCAAAATTCGTGCTTTGTATTAAAACCGATTTTTTGCAAATATGCAACTAAAAGTCAATTTTTAATAACTGACTACCCTTTAAAAAAATAAGTGTCTACATAGTTATTGTAACATCTATAAATTACATATCATCATCGCGTTAGTTTGTATTTAAGAAGCTAGACGAAAATTGCCGAAGCGCACAATATTTGTGGTACTACTGTACAGTAAATTATCTTAAAATCTTTGTATCAAGTGCCTGATTGGAGCATTTTAGAGGCGTACTATAATGTATTTATCACAAGATTTATTAATGTTATTACATTATACAGGAAGTACAGGGTATTCATATTTAAAACCAATCCGATTTAAAATGGGATTTTTAAGTCGGAATCTTTTGTAATCAGTGTCAATGTGTCAATTAGGCCTATATTTTAAAGGGCGGCGGTAATGACTTATTATCAGATGAACCGCTTGCTTGTTTGCCCCCTCTTCCAAAAATGGGGTGGGCAAAGCCACAAGTAATTAAAAAAATCTTGCAGCCACTTCTGATTCAAAGTCCCAAGAAAATCACGTCAGTTAATATAGTTACATAAAATCTTTCAGGAAGCCAGAGCAGCCATCGCTCACTACAGAGGATGCTCTCCATCATCCATGACGGTGCTGGACGAGCTCTCGCGGCTGAAGCAGCTGATCAACCCAGCGGTGGAACTGATCTCTGTTACAGGGGGTGAGTGACTGAATGATTGCAGTTTTCTATTTGTTACTTATTGCTTCAACAAAAGCTTGTCAAAAGTTTGGTTGTCTTTATTGTCTTAATTTTTAGAGTTCTGTACCCGAAAGGTGCCAACGGGACCCTATTACTAAGCCTCCGCTGTCCATCTATCAGCGTACTGTATCTCGTGAACGTAATACGTACAGCGTTGAAATTTTCACAGAGTGTATTTGGGGGACGGTAATGCCCCCGCTAAGACGAGCCAAAAGAACCTACCTTTTCTTGAAGCATTTCGCCGTATTTTCGAACCGTAATAGTTTCTATTACCGCTATAACACATTTTTATTTTTTATTTAAAACAAGAAACATTTTTAAACTTACATGTATAATGATACGGCACCCTTTGTGTGCCAATTCAACACGCACTTGATTAGTTTTTATTTGTAACGGGATGATGTCGTTCAAGTTAGAAAATGAGACACTTAAATAAAAAAGGTGTGTGATCAATTCCCGCAAGAAAATGTTTGCAGAATTTGCAAAACATCATTTATCATGTTTTGCAAATTCTGCAAACATTTTCGAACAAATCTGCAACATTCACCAAGTCTGGTTGTTCTTTTAGATTCCATTACCCTCCACACAGGTTAGTGTGGAGAAAACGTTTGTCATTGACTGATCAAGTTTTCCTTCCTTCCAGAAGCAGAAAAAGTTGATGACTTGGAAAAGGAAAAACTAAACTTAGAAAACGTAGCGCCAGAAGAACAAAAGAGGATGTCAACAATCAAGATGCTTTTCGTCTCTCCATCTTCTCTCCGCGCCTTCATTGTGGTTATGACTGTGATTACGATTCAGGTGGGAAACTTATACTTCAATATTGTCCAAAAACCGCTGGAAGTTTCATACAGCGCCATCTAGTCTCAAACCAGACAAAGCTGTACTATAGGAACTAGGTGGCTGATATATTATTCATAAAATTGTATGTTATAAATACATGATGAGATACAAATAAGCAAGTATTCCCAAAGTGGGTTGACGTCAGGCAGACGGCCGGTCATAAAACACCTTAGCCAAAACTCTTACACCATGATCCAAGGATCTGTGCCAACCCCACATAGAGTTAGATAAGCAAGGGCAAGAAGATGATGATGATGATGATGATGTACCTATATTTTATGTAAATCAGATTCATCACACAAATGTGATGTCATAGATGGGAAACAGACCCACAACCAGCGCAAAAAGCACAGCAAACTAACTGAGCTATAACGCCAGTTTATAGAAAGAAAGCTAGCAGGACTCGTTGTTTTCCATCACCATTTTTAAAATTACATATTTTCCAGGTGGCAATGGGCATGGTGCCCGTGCAGGTCTACGCTAAAACGGTGTTTACACACACCGACCCGGCCAGCGCCGACATGTACACTGTGGTGTTCGCTCTCGTGCTGTTGAGTGGCTCTATGGTGACGACCTCCGTCGCTGACCGGGCTGGGAGAAGGGTAAAGATGTTTTGATTTCAAATTACATACATACATATTATCACGCCCCTATTTCCTAACGGGGTGGACAGAGCTTCAAGTCAAGTTCAAGTAATCATAAGAAAACTTGCAGCCACTTCCCAAGATGGATATTGTTAACCACGGTGACAGGTGATCAGCTTATCGTCCATATAGATTGTCTATCATGTTGGAGGGGACTATCTCTCAGTCGACTTTTACTACATGCTCGAGGAGAGAAGCAGCTGGACGCATTTTTTGTTTTTTATTTACTCCCAGTCCAGCGTAGAAGTCAAATATCACATTATTTATTATTATTTTTATTTATCAGCCATTTTTGTTCCACTGCAGGGCAAAGGCCTCCCTTCCCTTTTTCCACTCTTCACGATTTAACGCTGTCTGATTTAACTTGGCACATGGCCTGTCACAGCGTTAAATATCACATAACTGTTATAAACATAGTTTACCTCATACTAGAATTCAATGCGTAGTATCAGAAGATATTTTATGGAGCGATGGAAATCCAGGGCTTTGATGTAAAGGGACACGATTTCACACTCGCGCTCAGACATATGCCTACATCACGGCATTGGACGCGATGATAGCGCTATTGTGATTGCTTTAGGGTTCGCTTCTGGCCTTTCTGCTAGTGAGAGGTTAATTGATCCACCAACAAACAAGATAAAAGAGCCTTGAAACAAATCCATATGACGAAGGTTATCTTTCTTCTTTACCCTTCATTTTCCATACCAGGTCCTCCTTCTTGACTCCTCTTTTTCTATTCTAGATTCTCATCATAACTTCCTCAATAGCAGTATGCGTGTGCATGGCTGCCCTCGGCTACCTGCTGCAGAGCCGCGTGGGCCCACCCTGGCTGACGGTTCTGCTCATCATGTTGTACTGCTTCTCCTTCATGTTCGGCGCTGGCTCTGTGCCGTACGTGTTGCTAGCTGAAGTGTTTGTGCCAGAGGTATCTTTCCTAGTATTTACACCTTTTATTTCCATAAGTCTTGTGGAAGGATTTCTTAAAGTTTATTTAACCAAAAATCTTTGATAAGTACAACTCTCGCTAATGCCTGGTTCCTCTATTAAACTAGCTAAGTACCTTTTTTGTCAATAAACGTAAGCCACTTTTGCCTAACATTTATTGACAAAAAAACGGTGCGATGGTAATCTTGCAACCATGGCCCGTTAGTAGAATATAGGAATGGGGCGGAAAACATAATACCCGACAGGATTGTTGCAAAATAGAATTGCAACGTTGGAATTATCGCAGCAATGTGTGGAAGATAATATATGGATCGTTCGATTTTGTACCCCAACCGTTGCATGACCTACTTCATTGCCAATTCAACTTCCTTCTGATGATGACCAATAACTAATCCAAAAACTCTGATCTCCAGGTCCAAGGACTAGCCTCAATGCTGATCATCGAGTGGGTATGGTTCCTGAACTTCGCCATCATTGCTATATTCCCCATCATGAATAACACCTTCGGAATCTATGGGTCATTTTACGTCTTCGCAGCTTGTGCTCTGGCCAACGCCATCATCAGCTACTTCATCGTACCGGAGACTAAGGGGCTGTCAAATGAACAGATCCAGGAAGTATTTTTGGGGAGAAAAATGAAGTAGACGTAGAGAAAGAGGAGAATAGAACTTGATGATCGTGAATATTAGCAAGGTTTATGACCTTTATCGTGAAATGAGCGAGAAGACTGGTGATGACTTCTCCTCCCTTTCCTTACATCCACAAAGATGTTCATGGATGTTTATAATATACATACATCACGCCCGTATCCCTAACGGGGTGGGCAGAGCCATAAATAATCATAAGAAAACTTGCAGCCACTCCTGATCCAAGAGTACTGAAGAATAGAATCAATAGATCTTCATTTAGTGGTAGAAAGATAATGAGTGATGTGAATGTGTGGTGCCTACTGCCTATACCAAAACCTTGCCTATGTAAATAGTAAAATAAATCTTTTTTTATGTTGTAACTGGTTGTTTTTTTATGTAAATCATTTCAAAATAGGTGGACCAGACTTTGTAAAGAAAGTAATTTATAGTTAGCCTAGAACGGTCCTGTTAAGGGGCGTGGCCAGCTGATGACGTCGCAGAGTGGCGTGAACTGACATGGAGGGGCCCGCTGAGGTTCGCGGTGCCACGGCTACAAGTCGAGACTCAACTCACTTTAGCTGCAGCGCCAGAGATAGATGGACGTAATACCAAATTGCTGTTCATTTTTAGTTGTAAAATTTATTGAGATTTTATTATAGTTTGGTTTTGTAATTGTCTTTTTTAATAAATATCGATTTCAGTATATAACCTTATATTTATTTTAATAAGAATCAAGATAACTTTTCATGAATTTACCCAATCTAGGTATCAAGTAAAGACTTGTAAAAAAAATTCAAAGATGTCTTAAGTAATTGTTCATTCATCAATCACTGGGATATTATAAAACTAAGCGACAGTATAAGCAGGAAGACATTTTATATGTACAAGACTACAAATATAGAAAATCCAGTTTTTCTTTGAAATGAAATCACATCTGTCAGCGGTTGATGAGCCCTACAGAAAAAAGCGTCATTAATGTAATATTCAAGACTAGTTTTACAATACAATAATCACTGTGATTAAGTTGAGTTTAAGTTAACATGTTATCATCATATCGGTAGATACAGACCGAGAACGATGAAACTATGAACCTATTTTCTTCTTTCCTTCAAGAACAGCTTCTGTATCTCAGTGACGGACAGACCCTTAGTCTCGGGTACGCAGTAGTAGCTGTAGGCTGCACCCGCGAAGCAGACGAAGGAGAAGAGGTAGAAGACGGGTCCCAGGCCAACTGCCTCCACCAGCGGGTTGAAGACAAAGAGGGTCACGAAGTTGAACACCCATACGAAGCCCATCGTGATGCTGTTGCAGAGGCTCCGGACCTGGAAGACAGGGTATTTTCTTTATAAAAGTTTCCCTAGTGCTAATTACTCTTTCATGACGACCTCCGAGATGTGAGTGACTCGAGAGGTGCGAGTTCGATTCCCGCTGCTGTTGTTAGGTTTCTGGGTGTTCTGATACCATGTTACTCGTAGTTTCTGATAACCACGACTAAGGGAACCCTAGTAAGTACTAAGTATGTATGTAACTGTTGGTTGTTATTTATTTATTTAACCAGCATCTAGCGTAAATATTATTTCAGGTCATTTTAATTTTATTATTATATCTGAAGAAAGAACTAGGATGATAAGTTTTTTTTTTTTATTTTTTTTTTATCCCATCTTTGTTCTTGCTATCTGCCTTTCTGGGCATTGAGCTAGATTTTTGACGTTTACTCCGTCATTGGCGTGCATGGAATAGGCCCAGTAGCATATCCATATGTCGCGTGTTCCCTTCTCGTCGCGGGCTATATGAGGTCTTGAGGGGTTCTCCTCTTTAATCGCTGGAAGCATGTGGACTTGTCCATTAAGTTCGCAGCAAGTTCGTTTGGATGTTGTTGTATGCGTTTGGCGTAGGATCTCAACTTGTGGGTTATGGCCTCTTTAACCATTGGTATCTCCAGATCTAGGTGTAGTTGGCTGTTTGTGATGTACCATGGGGCATCTGCTATCATTCTTAGCATTTTAGATTGGAAGCGTTGGAAGATCTCTAGATTGGAGTTGGCCGCTGTTCCCCACAGTTCAGCTCCATACGACCAAACGGGTTTTAGGATACATCAGGATGATAAGTTTTTAATATTTAAGTTTGAAGTATTGTGACATCAAACTCCGAGCTGACATCTGGCGCTGCATTGTGGTTAACTAAACACCGATATCCTGAAATATTTGTTTGATGCCGTGTATCCTAGCACTGAGGGAGTCGAATCTTTCACGCATCCGGACTTTCAACATATACAAAGAACAATTACCTCAGGAAGAAAGACCTCAGCGGTAAGCACAAAAGGTACGGTGGAAACGCCAGTGGTGTACACGAAACTGAAGCTGTAGATGAGCAAGGCGGTGACCCAGGGCGGCGCCCAGTGCAGCTGCAGCTGGGTGCCCAGGAGCACCGTGCACAGCCCCGACAGCAAGGCTGTGATGATTAGGAGCATCTGGAAGGAAACAAGTATTTTAACACTACTGCTGGTATTACTCCTTCCTACCCTGGATTCAAATCCGGTGAGTACTGAAGAGTAACGTGCTCAGATCCCTGTGAGGTTGTGTTTATGAGGAACATCTTAAAGTCCAATAACATGAAAACACTCAGTCAGTTTCTCAGTCTCAGCCGTAAAATCACCACGCTTTCATATCAATGGTGATAAAATATAGAGAAAAATATGGCGGTCTGCCTGCGTACGGATTGACGGCCTCGCAAGGCCGCCGCGTGAGGCAAGTGCTCGCTTAGTCAGGTCATACTTTGTCCGAGGCTAGCACCCAAACTGCGAGCGAGGCACCTGTCTAAGCGTGCACATGCCTCGCGCGGCTGCCTCTCGATGCTGCTCGGTCAGTCAGTGCGCAGCTAATGACATAAAAGAAGAAGGTGTTTACCTTCCTCCCACAGCGGTCTATCACCAGCACACACACCACACTAGCCAACAAGAAGTCCAGTGCCACCAGGATCGCGCACTGGTTAGACGGCATGGAAGGCACTGCTTCCATAAAAAGTGGTTCCGCGTAAACCTGCAGCACGATGCAGCCCATCATGATGGAGAGGCTCATGATGGTCAGGACTGTGCTGAGCGCGCTCTTTGATGACTTTGATTTTACTGCAAGTGAACAATGATTTGTGCCATAAGTTTTCCAAAAAAATATGGATGCCCACGGTGTTTTCAAAATTCTTTCAGGGCTTCTAGTCGAATCGATGTGCGATCCAAGAGCTGGTTCTTATTTGGCTCAACGGATCAGTATTGCCATTCAGCGTGCAATGCAGCCAGTCTTAGTAGTAACGAATACAGGCAACTAAAATTCATCTGCCAAGCAATCCACGATGCTGTCTCGCCCCACACCCTGCGCTCCTTCCGTAAACAGCTAGGGAGTGGCCTGAGCTATGTGTTCCTACTTACATAGGAACTTCCATGGTGTTTCACTCTCAGGTATTTGCACCTCCTGCGTTTCCTTGGATGAGATTAACTCGTTGGTCAACTCTAGGTCTGAAAAAAAAGAACATTATAAAGTTGGTTTATTTCGATTGGTCTTGTAATCTAGTGGTAGCAGCCTCGCCTTCCGATCCTTAGGTTGTGCCCGTCGTCGTTAGTCGTTGAAATCAGTTTTTCTCATGGCTTACCGTTGGAAGCCTCCAGCATGGTCTCCAGCCGAGGGTCGAGCTGCAGCCGTATCTTGGATATCTCCGCCTCCACCTCCTTGGAGGAGACATCCAGGCGCCGGTAGAACGATATGGATTTAGCTGCTTCCTGTCAAACACAGTTTTCTTTAGAGAACAATTATTAGTTTCATTAGTGGTTTTATGTATGACTGATAATCTAACTGTTACTGGAGGTCTAATGATCTAATGGCATACCTAAGTAATATAATTCATTATGTTTATGTTATTTTCTTTGTCCGAATAAGCACTCGGGACCCACCCATAGATTAAACATTTGAGAGAAAAGTTGAGTTAACAGGAGTTGCATAAATCTTAGCAATTTGTTCCTACGGGTTGATGGATGCCTTTAGGCGGCCTAAAAACTCCATCACAAGAGTTGACCACTAGCTCATATGAACTTACTTACTTACCTACGGGTTTGCTTATCATCATCACTTCCCTGCCCTCTTTCCACTGGGCGGGGTCGGACATGTTCTACTTTTCCATTTTCTTTTATCATTCGTCATAGTTCGTCATACTTAGTCTCATTATACCTCCTCATTTCCAACCATGACGTAGTAGACCGGGGATTCTCTCAGCAGCATCAGGAGACCGATGGCCAGGATTGAGAGGGTCAGATGAGTGTATAACACCTGGGTGTAGCTGAGGTGACCCCCCAGGGTGTGAGAGATCAGAAGTCCTGAAGACAAAGAGACGCTATTTATAGAAAAACATTATTTCTGATAGCCTCGCACCACCAGCCACTCGACCGAGTCCATGAACCAAACTGTCCGAAACTGCGGTTCCTCTCGTACTGAGCAGTTTAACTATCACAACGTCATGTGGAAAAGTGAGTTGTGTTGAAAGGGTCATGAATACTCGAACTTTTTAGGTCTAGCTAGACATGACATGATGTCTCCTAAAGATACTTTCTTTACTGTTTAAGAGTATTGGAACAGCTAGAGACACTCTGTCTCGCGATCTCCACACTCACCATCGTCATCGCCAGCAGAAATCAAAGTCAAAGTAAATTTTTTTTATTCCTTAAAATCACTGGGATCACTTGGACACGTCTTAAATCTACGTTGCATTTACACATGTTCGTATGTTCGTAACGCGACCAAGCGTGGAAGATACAGGTAAAAAACCACGCTTAACTTGGTCAAGAATCAGAATTACCTTGCCAGACCCTTAATAAATGAAAAAGTTCTATTTTTTTAACCATAACTGTTATTTATTCATGTTAAAATGTGGGTTTAAAGCTGTCAACCATTACTTAAAAAGTAGCCAGGCGATGGCACGGGAAGAGGCTCAGAAGACGTTTTGTCACGATGAAGCTTTGGTGATATTTACCTTCGATTAGGCATTTACCAAGGTATGATTAATATATGCTCCCATTTTCAGATCATACACGCTGTCCAGTCTTAATAAATCCTTACCTAGAAAGTAGCCAGACGCGGAACAGGCGGTGAGACCTCCCCGTATGGAGTCGTGGGAGATCTCCGAAATGTAGATGAGGGAGACGTTCTGTCCCGCGATTCCCACGCCGGCCAGCGTCATTGCCAGCAGGATCAGGGTGACATTGCCGGTCAGAGTAATTATAGTCCACGCGAGCTGTGGTAAATAATCATACAAATATTATTACTTGAAAAGGGATTAAGTAATAATGTGAAAAGGTTAGGATGAAACATTTCTTCTGCAGCAGTAATCAAACCCGCACCTCTTGTATCTCAGTCGAGCAATCACCGGCTACGCCACAGTGGTTGACGCTTTGCGGAACCCTTTGTCAACATAAAAATAAAAAGTTCAAATACCCAAACAGTTTCTCAACTTCAAACATAGACTGTTACAATAACTCAGTCTGACTCGCAAGTAAATGATATTATGTAAACAAAGCAATTTGCTCCACGCTGGATGTCGACGTGGCAGTATATCTCATGATCTATTAATAGTCCATAATCTTGTGTTTGTGTAAGCATCAAGTGAAAGAAACTTACTACTAATATAATTTACGAAACACAAAAGAAACAGTCGGGCTATCTAAAAACCGTTGCCGTTGGTCTATAGATAGCTCACCTAATCCAGCTCATAAGATGGTAGAAGCGTACCCAAGACGCAACCGGCATGTCCTTAAAAGTACGAAAACATGTGCAAAGTACACAAAAGGAGCGTTTGAGGCTCACTTTTAAATCTGGTTATTTACAACCAGCGTGGTAAAAGGATTTGAAGTTGTCCTTAAATCCTTCCCTTAACTTTTTTACGCGTTAGCTTCACAGCGATTCTAAATTCTGTGGTTAACTTGTAAAGTCTCCAAGCTATGTACTCACCACATAAGGCAAGCCGAACAGCATCGTGGCGTACTTCCTCCCGAAGGTGTTGAAGATGTAGCTGCAGAAGGGACAGATCAGCAGACCGCCTATGTTCGGCAGGCTTCCCAGCAGAGACACCTGGTACAGGTTATGGAATCGAGTAACTAAGTTTTTTAACTTTTTTGATATATTAACATCATCATCATGAGAGCACTGAAAAATGTCCGGCGCCAGGTATACCAATAGAAAGAAAGAAAGAAAATAATTTATTGACAACACACACATGATAGATACAGAAACGAAAAATTAAAAGTCAGAGCATAGGGCAAAAGAGAGAAGAACATACATATACCTACAGACCTAATCTTGTGGGGCTAGTACATAACACAATGTACAATCAGATAAAAGTTGCCAAAAGATAACTCAGCTTACAATACTCTCAAACGGAGAAGGAAAACATCCTAAGGAAATCGGCATGTCGTAAAACCAAAGTTTGTATGAAAAAAAGTCACGAGACATTCCACTAGTTATATAAATCAAGGGCCACAAGGTGGAGGAGATAAGACATCTGGCTGCAAGAATGTGTCATCGTCATCATCAAAACCTCGTAGAAGCCCACAGCTGGGTAGGTCCCTTCGCATCTGCCATTTTCTCCGGTCCTGTGCCTCACACATTGTGCTGTAGCTAACAAAGCCAACCGTACCTATCTATGTAAAATGAGATACTTTTGAGTAATAAACGGGCTGTTCTTATATCTAGTCATCTGCTCTTCATATTCCCTAGCACGCTTCCTATGCGCCAAAAACTATGGCCCTTGTCGTCAACCAATCGTAAGAATACATGCTGGCAGTTTTAGGCGTTGAGTGATGTGCTTTTACTACCTGCAGCGAGGACATGGGGCTGGAGAGGACTGTCTCGTTGGATCTGAAGAGGGCCGTGGTGTACGACGGCCAGGCCATCACGAAGCCTGTCTGACAGGCCAAGAAGCTTACTGCGGAAAAGTTGGTAGTTTTAATACTTCCAAAAATTCTACCTGAACTGGACGTGGATCTAAAACCTAAACTTGCCTTTATCTTGAACGTAATTGAGCGAACAGGCAGCCATCGTCACAGTATGGTCTCTATCTCCTCCTCTCTTTCTTCTATATCTCCTCTATGAGTCTCCTCCATCAGAATGGTTGAGGAGACTCTTACAAAATCCTACACACACACAAACATATTATCACGCCCATATCCCTTACATGATGAACCGTCCATATGGGCGATGGGCTAATCACCTGTCACCATGGTTCACCATATCCATCTTGGGACTTTGAATCAGGAGTGGCTGCAAGTTTTCTTATAATTACTTGTGGCTCTGCCCACCCCATTAGGGAAACAGGCGTGATAAGATGTATATATCGTCCCACCACTGGGAAAAGTTCAACTTCACCATCTCGGCTCTTCGAGGTCATATTGTATTGATTTTTTTTTATGATAGGAAAGTACTATTGGTCAGAAGCCCCGCCCTCCGATCCTAAAGCCGTGGGTTCGAATCTGATCGTGCACCAATCGATTTTTCTGATCGAAAGATGTTTATGCGCTATATCAATACTCTCAAACGGTAAAGGAAAACACAGTGAGGAAACGGACAAGTTATGTTACGAAATTATATAGCCTTCAAGGTACTCTTTAAATCCTTTCACCACACTGGTTCGAAAGAACTAGTAACACGAGAGTAGTTGTACTGTTATTGAATTACTTAATAAAAAACTTACTGCAAAATGTGGCCGCACTTTGTATTAGTATTTCCGAAATTTTCATCTTTTCAGGCATCTTTCTTATCACTTTTTAACATCCAAATTAAACTTTATCTAATGATATAAAATCACAAATAAAGGATATAATTTAGTTATTTGTAAATTGTCTTATTTGTTTCAGGTTTCAATCATTTTTTATTTTCATTAATTATTTAGGAATTCACTTTTCAATAATATTTATTAAAAGCAATAAATATCTGTTACAAAATAATAATTCCACCGAAATAGATTACAACTTTTTTACGTTTTTGCGAAATTTTACCTCGAAACTAAACAATAACTTCTTCGCAATGCAATACGCATCACTAACTAACAACGACTCGTGATACAAAATAAATAATTATGATATAATCCCTTTAATAATGCCTGTTTGTTTGTAAGTGACAACGTAATGTTCTGATAATGAAGAACTACAAGTAAATACTTATCTATTATCAAACACATTCTAACTAGCTTAGGCACACTGCTCTACTCGTCAGAAAATGATAGTACCTAATAGTCTAGTACTAATCATGTCACTGTTTCTTTCAAACCAGTGTGATAAAAGGATTTAAAGTGCGCCTAAAAAGCTCCTTTTCATGCACACATTTCTTTAAACTTTATAGGTTCTACCGGTTTCCTCACGATGTTTTCCTTTGCCGTTTGAGAGTACTAGTACCTACAGCGCAGTAGACTTGGTCCAGGAGTTGACATTGAAGTCTCCAGCACTCCTCTCGGACTCTATGAAATAACTGCCAGATGACACGAGTCTGTCGCTCATTTAAGAAGATACGAGCCCTCGGCTGCGCGGTGGTCGTCGCGTAAGTGTCGGCGTACAAACCGAACCACAAAACGACGATAGCGCGGCGCCCAGTGTTGCCACATTCTAATTTTATAAATCTGAATCAAAAAGTATAAATCTGCATCGAATCTGTATGAGAACAATAAACACATCTATGCACAAAACGTAGTCGACAAACAATTAATTCATTCTTTCATTGACAAATTACATTTGTAAGGCATTAATGTTTATTAATCACGCGTCATTGTTGTACACTCAGGCAGGACATACCCATCCCTTACTGACAGGTGACGGCTCTGGAATCGTGACACAGCCTTTGAAATAAAGCATGGCAGATGCTACAGCTAGCGACACCTGTCGACGAAATATACTTTCCGCAGGCATTGCAGAATTTCAGCGGTCGGTATAGACCTTAGAGATGTAGTGTACGGTCAGGGAGGTAGATGGCGTCAGAAAGAGTTTCAGCTGTGCACCGATAGATGGCTCTGGACGACACGGCAGCACAGTTCTGCTACTCGACAGTAGATGGCACCACAGACACCAGCTTACAAGTTGAAAGTAGCTTTGTGTTGTCATCCGTTTCAGGCCCAGTCTGAAAACCAGCGCAGCTTCTCACGAATGTGTGGAGCTGCAATTTGCTGAGACCGGACCTGTTTGGCCCACCGACACAGAGGGGACTAATTAGCACAAATCTAAACCAAATTTGAATGTGAAATAAATATTATTAATAAAAATATTTAAATAAATAAATATTTGTGGACATTTCACACAGCACCATCTAGCCCTAAACTAAGCAAAGCTTGTACTATGGGAACCAGATGCCTGATAGAATACTTATATACATATTTATTTTGTAAATACACACTTACTTATCTTATATTATAAGAATCTTTGTCCTGACTGACTGACTGACAGACAACGCACAGCCTAAACCGCTGGACGTAGAGACTTGAAATTTTCAGTGTAGGTAAACCTTGGTACGTAGGGGTGTACTAAGAAGGGATTTTTCAAAACTCAACCTCTAAAGGGGTGAAAAGGGATGAAAACCTGGAATCAATTTTTGGTCTAAAACTGCACATAACCTATATCAAATTAAAGAGCCGATTTTTCTCATTTAGTTGATGTCATAATTACCTGTACCTAAATTCTTTATTTTTGGCATGTTTTTCATGAAAAATAGAATACTTTTATTTTGACATATGACAGCGATGATACCAATTCATTACATATCTTTATTCTTTTGCGTTTTTTTTGACAATTAAGAAACTAGCCTTTTTGATGGAGGAACTCATCAAGAAATGTTTAAAAAAAGTATTTTGTTTTAAACTTTGATACATTTAATAACATTTATACACACTAGTTACATACTATGTAGTAAAAACTTTGTTACGTTATACACACATAATGTAGTGAGACTTATAAATGATGTGGTTCGTCAGATCATTTCAATGCAACATAGATTTAAGACGTGTCCAAATGATCCCAGTTATTATAAGGAATAAAAAATGTTGACTTTGACTTTGATCGATAAATACGGACGGATAATAATGAAACTATGAACCTATTTTCTTCTTTCCTTCAAGAACAGCTTCTGTATCTCAGTGATGGACAGACCCTTAGTCTCGGGCACGCAGAAGTAGCTGTAGGCTGCACCCGCGAAGCAGACGAAGGAGAAGAGGTAGAAGACGGGCCCCAGGCCAACTGCCTCCACCAGCGGGTTGAAGACAAGGAGGGTCACGAAGTTGAACACCCATACGAAGCCCATCGTGATGCTGTTACAGAGGCTCCGGACCTGGAAAACAGGGTATTTTGTGCTCAAAAGTTTCCCTAGTGCTAATTATTCTTTCATGACGACCTCGGAGATTTGAGCGACTCGAGTCTTCTTCTGGGTGAGACACTTCTGGGTGTTGTGTGTGATACAATGTTACTCGTAGTTTCTGATAACCACAACCAAGGGAACCAGGGAAATAGTGTGGAATCACAACTATGTGTGTAACTGTTGGGTGTTGTTTTTTCTAGTTCATACTCCGACTTGCACTTGGCCGATTTTCAAGTGGCCGTGCCCACAACCTTTTAAGAGGGCTGAATCCGCCCCTGGGCACTGAGGGAGTCGAGTCTTTCATGCATCCGGGTTTTCAACATATACTAAGAACAATTACCTCAGGAAGAAAGACCTCAGCGGTAAGCACAAACGGGGTGGTGGAAACGCCAGTGGTGTATACAAAGCTGAAGCTGTAGATGAGCAGGGCAGTGACCCAGGGCGGTGCCCAGTGCAGCTGCAGCTGGGTGCCCAGGAGCACCGTGCAAAGCCCTGACAGCGAGGCTGAGATGATTAGGAGCGTCTGGAAGAAAACAAGTATTTTAACTCCTTCCGACCCTGAGATCATGGATTCCAATTGGGTGAGTACTAAAGAGTAATGTGCACAGATCCCTGTGAGGTAGTGATGATGAGGAGTATCTGAAAGTCCATTAACAGGAAAACAGTCAGTTTCGAGAGGTAGGTTTCACTGGTATCGAAACCTCCATCACATCTCAGCCGTAAAATCACCACGCTTTCGCATCAATTATAGTGATAAAATGTTGACTAACCAAGTACCCTCGCGAGGGCCGCCGCGTGAGGCAAGTGCTCGCTTAGTTAGAATATACCTTGACCGAGGCAAGCACCCAAACTGCGGGCGAGGCACCTGTCTAAGCGAGCACATGCCTCGCGCGGCTGCCTCTCGGGGCTGCTCGATCAGTCAGTGTGCAGCTAATGACATAAAAGAAGAAAGTGTTTACCTTCCTCCCACAGCGGTCTATCAACAGCACACAGACCAAACTAGCCAACAAGAAGTCCAGCGCCACCAGGATCGCGCACTGGCTGGCCGGCATGGAAGGCACTGCTTCCATGAAGAGTGGCTCCGCGTACACCTGCAGCACGATGCTACCCATCATAATGGAGAGGCTCATGATGGTCAGGACTGTACGGAGCGCGCGCTTTGATGACTTGGATTTTACTGTAAGTAAACAATTTGTGTTTTCAAAATTCTTTCAGGGCTTCTGATCGAAACGATGCGCGATCCAAGAGCTGGTTGTTATTTAGCTAAACGGATCAGTATTGCCATTCAGTGTGGCAATGCGGCCACCGTCTGGCGCACGCTTCCACCGTCTTTAGATAGCCCGACTGTTTCTTTTGTATTTTGTAAATTATATTTACCTTTTATTTCTTCGCTGGACTGGGAGTAAAGAAAAAACATAGAATGCGTCCAGCTACTGCTCTCCCCGAGCATGTCGTAAAAGTCGACTAAGGGATAGTATCTTCTCCAACATGATGAGATACAATAATCAAGTATTCCCAAGGAGGGTTGACGTCAGGCAGGCGGCCGGTAATAAAAACCTTAGCCAAAACTTACAGCATATAAGCCGACCCCACATAGAGTGGAATAAGGGCAGGAAGATAATGACTATGCACTGTAAACCTTTCACGACACTGGTTCAAAAGAACTAGTGACACGAATAGTAGTAGAAGTATCATAGGCGCAGTGTGGTAACTTCACCGATTGCTTGAAAGCACTGGTGCTCGGCTTCGCCTTTAGATTTTACTGATCGTAAAATGTATGTGTTCTATAATACTTCGAGACAATGGAAAACGCGCCCCTCCCGTAAACAGTCAGAGAGTGGCCTGAGCTATGAGTTCCTACTTACATAGGAACTTCCATGGTGATTCACTCTCAGGTACTTGCACCTCCTGCTTTTCCTTGGATGAGATTAACTCGTTGGTCAACTCTAGGTCTGAAAAAAATAAGAATATTATAAAGGTAGTTTATTTCGATTATTGGTCTAGTAATCTAGTGATAGCAATCCTGCTTTCCGATCCTAAGGTCGTGGTTTCAATTTCAATCGTTTATCAATAGGTTTTTCTGTTAGAAAACTTTATGGACGCTATACCATTTATAGGTACTCTTAAACGGTGAAGTATGTATGTATGTTCGTATGTGCTAGTGGCCAACTCTAGTGACAGAGTTTTTAGGCCGCCTAAAGGCTTCCGTCATAGCTTAACGACTTAAAAGCCGCGACCGACAATTTGACGTGCCCTCCGAAGCACGGAAGCGCTCAGCTCGTAATACCACTTGCGGTCACCCATCCCAATTGCGACCACGCACATCCGTTGCTTAACTTTAAAGATCAAACAAGAACGTCTAAGCAAGCTACGCCACGAGCGCTTCGTAAAACATAATATAATAAACGGTGAAGTAAAACATCGTGAGGAAACCGGCATGTGTAGTAGAACCGTAGAAAGTTCGAAAACATGTTTCAACTGCACGAAAGGAGCTTACGAGGCGCACTTTAAATCCTTTCACCACACTGGTTCGAAAAGAACTAGTGACACGACAAGATAAGAACTAGTGATACGAAACCGCAATAGTTTCGCCGTGAGTTGTAAAGTCTTTGACGGCGAAACAGAAGCGAAATTCCCCGCTGTGACGTACAAAACTGGCTTTGATATTATCTCTTTCTAATATGATTTCGCTTATTTGCTCAGGCGCCATCAATATAATCCGACTTTAAGGCTTCAGATTTTATTTATTCAAAACTTTTCCTAAGAAGATAACAAAATATGTTATCAGACATTCGCATAATATGGATTTACCAAACACAAACTTTACAACATCTGGGTAATCAACATGGGATCTTATGAGATGACGCTACCTTAGATGTTATATGTAACTAACTCATTTTTAACTACACATTATAAACATAAAGATTATATTTTACTGCTGATTCAGCAAATACATGATTTTTAAGCAAATAAAAAGAGATCTTTGTTTGTATATCACGTGCAACATTACAATTATTGCATCATCATCATATCAGCCTATTTCCACCCAACGCCGGGAAGCCTCTTCTATAGCACGCCATCCTTTCCGATCCTGCACCCATCAAAACCAATGGAAGCCAGCCGTCTTCATAAAGTCATCAAATACCCAGGCTGGTAAGTAAGTTCGTATGAGCTAGTGGCGAACTCTTGTGACGGAGTTTTAGGCCGCCGTCATGGCCTAACGACTTAAAAGCCGGGACCGACAATTTAACGTGCCTCCGAAGCACAGAAGCGCTTAGTTTGAAATGCCCCTTGCGGTAACCCATCCCAATTGTGACCACGCACGCCGTTGCTTAACTTTAACAATCAATCAAGAACGTTTAAGCAAGCTAAGCTGCCCAGGCTGATGGAAATTGTAGACACGTGTAACATAATACACGTGGTACCAAATGTACTCAACATGACATCGCAATGGGGTACATTCTCAAAAGTTTTAGTTAATTAAGCGTGCAATGGCGGACTTTGCTCAACAAAATCTATTAAGAACTCTGTTGTTACACAATAATATGTGTTTATTCAAAAAGAAAATGAAATTTTTACATTTTTCTTTGATTCCTCAAAGGGAAAAAACGATAAGAGTAAAAATTACCAAAGGGCTGGCGCTTACCTCGGACAAAGGATAAGTATAGCTATCCAACGAGGTAACGTCGCCAGCCTTTTGGGTACCTTACCTGCGGTCGGTGATCTGAGCTCTGTTTTCTATCTGTAGGCGAACTTAGATAGAAAACTGAGCTCATTTTTATTTCTTATTATTATACCGATTACCTTAAAGTTTTTAATGTTATTATAGTTTGTCTCAGAGTAAAAAACTCTATTAAAACATGTATGCAATGTTTAGCATATTTTTTTTATCTAGATCTCGGGATTACCATATTTTCAGATGATTTTAACTTTGATTATTTTCTTTAGTCGTTGAAAGCAGTTTTTCTCATGGCTTACCGTTGGAAGCCTCCAGCATGGTCTCCAGCCGAGGGTCGAGCTGCAGCCGTATCTTGGATATCTCCGCCTCCACCTCCTTGGAGGAGACATCCAGGCGCCGGTAGAACGATATGGACTTAGCTGCTTCCTGTCAAACACAGTTTTCTTTAGAGAAAGAACAATTATTATTTTTATTAGTGTTGTTATGACTGATAATCTGTTATTGGAACTGGAACTTTTAATGAAGTAATGGCATACTTATAATTTTTATAATAATATAACTAACTAATGCCTTTTACCATCCATAGTAGATGATTTATACAGCGCCAGGAAGCAACTTTTACCTTCACAAACGGGACGCTGTAGTGCCCGGGACGAGTTAAGATGGACTAGACTTGCCCAGCACCTATTCCATCCTCTCAGCTTAGTCGGCCTTGTCTACAGGAAAGACATGGTCAATACGTGCGGAGCTGACTAAGCCGCGGTATTCCTCACGATGTTTTCCTTCACCGTTTGAGAGTACCTACTGGTATAGCGCACATAAATTTTTCTCACAGAAAAATCCATTGGTACACGACCGGATTTGAAATTTTGAACCCACGACCTTAGAGCGGAAGGCAGGGTCACTACCAACTAGACCACCAGTGCTCTCAGTTTTGTAGGTATGTATGTCTTATTATACCTTCTCATTTCCAACCATGACGTAGTAGACCGGGGATTCCTTCATCAGCATCAGAAAACTGAAGCCCAGAGCTGATAGGATCAGATGAGTGTATACCACCTGGGTGTAGCTGAGGTGTCCCCCCAGGGTGTGAGAGATCAGCAGTCCTGGAGACAAAAAGATGCTATTTAAAGAACAAATAGTTCTCTGCAACCAGTGTGGTCAAAGGATTTAAAGTGCACCTCAAAGGCTCCTTTCGTGCACTATCATGTCAAAAAGTCATCATCATCATCCTCATCTTCCTGCCCTTATCCCACTCTATGTGGGGTCGGCACAGATCCTTGGATCATGCTGTAAGAGTTTTGGCTAAGGTGTTTTATGACCGGCCGCCTGCCTGACGTCAACCCTCCTTAGGAATACTTGCTTATTGTATCTCATCATGTTGGAAGATACTATCCCTTAGTCGACTTTTACGACATGTTCGGGGAGAGAAGCAGCTGGACGCATTCTATGATGTGCCGACCCCACATAGAGTAGGATAAGGGCAGGAAGATATTGAGACGCAGTCACAAAGCTTCTAACTCTTACCCAGAAAGTAGCCAGACGTGGAACAAGCGCTGAGACCTCCCCGTATGGAGTCGTGGGCGATTTCCGAAATGAAGATAAGGGCGACGCACTGTCCCGCGATGCCCACGCCGGCCAGCGTCATTGCCAGCAGGATCAGGGTGACATTGTCGGTCAGGGAGATTATAGTCCACGTGAGCTGTAGTACGAGTAAATTATCATACAAATATTATTACTTAAAAATGGAGGATGTAGGTAAAGATTTGAAGATGTTAAATTGGTTCTTTAGAACCAGTGTGGTAAAAGAATTTGAAGTTGTCCTCAAAGGTTCCTTACATAATAGAGTTCCCTTAACTTTTTTAGCGTGTTAGCTTCATAGCGATTCCAAATTCTTCCAAAATACTCACCACACAAGGCAGGCCGAACAGCATCGTGGCGTACTTCCTCCCTAAGGTGTTGAAGATGTAGCTGCAGAAGGGACAGATCAGCAGACCGCCTATGTTCGGCAAGCTGCCCAGCAGAGACACCTGGTACAGGTTACGGAATCGAGTTAGTAGGTAATAAGGTTTTTAAACTTTTTGATATCTTAACATCATCATCATGAAAACATTGGTGGTCTAGTGGTAGCGGCCCCGCCTCCGATCTAAAGGTCGTGGGTTCAAATCCCGTAGTGCACCAATGGGTTTTTCTGTTCGAAGAATGTCCTACGCTATATCAATACTCTCAAATGGAAAAGGAAAACGTCGTAAAACCAAAGTTTTTATGAAAATAGTCTCAAGATGTTCCAGTAGTATTCAATAAAATCGAATTAAATCTTATAAACCGAGGGCCACGAGGCCACAAGGCTACATAGGCGGCGCAGTTAAAACATCTGACTTCAAAGATGTATCATCATTAAAAATATATATACAGTGAATACAAAAATACTGCAATAAATAAAGCCTGTTCTCGCATCTAGTCGTCTGCTCTTCATATTCCCTACTGCGCTTTCTATGCGCGCAATAACTATGGCCCTTGTCGTCAACCAATCGTAAGAATACATGCTTGCATGTTTTAGGCGTTGAATGATGTACTTTTACTACCTGCAGCGAGGACATGGGGCTGGAGAGGACTGTCTCGTTGGATCTGAAGAGGGCCGTGGTGTACGACGGCCAGGCCATCACGAAGCCTGTCTGGCAGGTCAAGAAGCTTACTGTGGAAAAGTTTGTAGTTTTAAATTACTCTCAAAAATTGTACCTGAATGGGATTTGTATCTAGAGCCTAAACTTGCCCTTATCTTGGCCGTAACAAACATATTATCACGCCCGTATCCTTAACTTCGTAAGCAGAGTGACAAATAATCATAAGAAAAGTTGCAGCCACTCCTGATTCAAAGTCCCAAGATGGAAATGGTGAACCATTGTGACAGGTGATCAGCCCATCGCACATATTTATAGACTGTGCATCATGTTTGAGAGAACACTATCCCTTAGTCGACTTTTGCGATATGCTCGGCGAGAGAAGCAGTTGGACGTATTTCTGTTTTTTTTTTACTCCCAGTCCAGCAGAGAAGTAACCGGGTCGATAGAGGTTCGAAAGAACTTGTATCACGAGGGTAGTTGTACTGTTATTGAAATGATAAAAAACTTACTGCAAAATGTGGCCGCACATTGTATTAATATTTCCGAAATCTTCATCTTTTCAGGCATCTTTGCGATCACTTTTTAAAATCTAAATTAAACTTTATCTACGTCGCCACACAGCAATAATAATAATAGATTTTTACACAAAATAAATTACCCTACGAGATTTTTTTTACGCATAAAATAAAACTATGTTCATCTTATCACGTTTTTGTCACAAATCTTTGTTGAATCGATTTCCCAATGATTTAAAAAGTTATATTTTATTTATTTATAAATTGTTTTTAATTGTTTTGAGGTTTCAATCCTTTTTTTCACTTTTATTAATTTAGGAATTCACTTTTTGATAATATTCTTTAAAAGTAATAAATATCTGTTACAAAATAATATTTCCACCGAAATAGATTACAACGTTTTATAAGTTGTTACGAAATTTTACCTCAAAACTAAGCAATAAGTTCTTCTCAATGCAATACGCATCACTAACTAATAATGACTCGTGAAACAAAATAAATAATATTGTATAATCCCTGTAATAATGTTTGTTTATTTGTTTGTATGTGGCAATATAATGTTCTGATATGAAGAATTAAATACTTATCTATTATCAAACACATTCTAACTAGCTTAGGCACACTGCTCTACTCGTCAGAAAATGATAGTACCTAATAGCTACTACTACTAGTCATGTCACTGCTTCTTTCAAACCAGTGTGGTGAAAGGATTTAAAGTGCGCCTCAAAAGCTCCTAGTCCTAAAATTCTGGTATGGGATCAGAACTATATGTAGGTATGTAAACTATTGGGTGTTAGTTCCTTTAATTAAGTAGATACCTATCTGAACTATTACTATTGAGAGCACTGGTGGTCTAGTTGGTAGTGACCCGCCTTCCGATCCTAAGGTCGTGTGTTCAATTCCGGTCGTGTACCAATGGATTTTTCTGTGCGAAAAATTTATGTGCGCTATACCAGTACTCTCACGACGGTGAAGGAAAACATCGTGAGGAAACCCGCGGCTTAGTTAGCTCCGCACGTATTGACCATGTCCTTCCTATGGACAAGGCCGACTAAGCTGAGAGGATGGAAAAGGTGCTGGGCAAGCCTACTCCATCTTAATTCGTCCCGGGCACTACAGTGTCCCGTTCGTTAAGGTAAAAGTTGCCTCCTGACGCTGTGTAAATCATCTACTATAGATGGTAAAAGGTCTTAGTTTATCTATACTATTGAGCTTGTAGTTTTTTCGTGATATTTTTTGTGTCCCGTGCCAGAAGGGTGTTAACGGGACCCTATTACTAAGCCTCCGCTGTCCGTCCGTCCGTCCATCTGTCAGCGGGCTGTATTAGGAACCGTAATAGGTAGAGAATTGAAATTTTCAGAGTATGTATATTTATTGCCGCTATAACAACAAATATTAAAAATAAAACTCGACCGGAGATCCAGAAAAAAATAGAACATGTTGGTTATGATATTTATTAAATATTTTTACAATTACTTATCTATATTTACAAATCGGAATATAATTACTGGAATATTATTAATACTTTACTGAACTAAAGTAACTATGTTATATAAAACAAAATTCTAAATAATTCGTTGAAAAAGTTCAAATGAAAAAAGTAGAATATAATATCTCGTTATATTTTCAAGAGTATTTTGAAAATTGTCGTTAAACAAGAAAGTTTATTAAAACAACATAATTATAAATAAGGTTGGCAGTGTTAAATTATCACATTTTCTACCTTAAATAGATTCCTAAGTTCACCGTTATTTAACGGACGTAAAACGGTAACCACGATATTCAAAATAACGTCCAATAAATAATTTAACGGTACCAGTTGCTTTGAACCAAAGTTCACTAAACATAGTACCTTTTAACCAAAGGTTATGATGACATGACGTGATCTTAAGGACCCTTGAAATGACACTAAAATAAAACTCTATAAAAAGCCTCTAGGTACATAGCACATAGAAAAAACATTACGTGAATTTGACAGATGCCCTCGACTTCTGCCACAGGTAGGACACCATAACACTGCTCATAAGAGATCCCATGAGCACCATAATCGCCCCCCAAGAAGCAGCTGACGGAGTTATGCAGAAACCATCAGGTTCTGGCAGATCCTCTGCAAAAACTACTCTGAAACCTTTGCTGATGGTAGTCGAAGGTTCGTACGTCCTGTTTCCAATATGGATGACATCCCTCCTTCTCCTTCTGGGTTCGATAGACCCTGGGTTAGGGCAGACGTCACAGTCTGTCTTGCAAAGCTCAACGTCACACTGAATGATCAGGTCCATCTCATCAGGGAATTTGAAGGCATTGAAGAAAGCAAAGGCAATGATGGAAGCTCCTGTGTTTCCTGTCTCCCTGGTCTTCTGGAAGGATCCGAAAAGCTTCGGCTTGAGGACACAGCCGTTACTGTCAGTCAGTGGAACAACGTGACGGCTTTCTGAATCTCTAGCAATGCATTCTCTGACTAAAATGTCGAAACCAGGGTCTCCTGAGACAGTGACAACTAAAGTCATGGTTTCTCCGATCTTGACGAGGCCATTGGTGTCGGGAGCGAAGGGTCCTCTTCCGGTCTGGATGTCTAGTCTCGCCATGGCGGTATCTCCGCTGAAGTTGCTCGTGATCTGGTTGAGCATGCCTACACTGAGGGATGACACGAGTTGCTTGGTAAGATTTCCTTCCCAAAGACACCTGACTCTACGGATGTGGTCCCACACTTCTTGGATACCAGCTTCGTTTTGAAGAACCAGAACATTTTCTAAGTAAGCCTGACCCTCGTTCTGGAAGTCACTGAAGAATCTAGTTCCACAAGTGTTCAAACTGACAGTGAAGGAGAATTTAACCTGGTTGGAGTTCTCTCGGACATACACACATTCAGCTTCATTGAAGTGGTCTTGGGAGTAGATAATACCGTTATAAGGCTTGTTGAACTCGACGTTGATCGTCATCATTTCTTTGCCGCAGTCGACGGTGATGGCGTGGATGTGGGGAGGGTGACGGTCATCATCATCAGCAGGGACTTGAGTCTGAGAGATGGTTCCTCCGCTGATGCTTTCCCCAACGCTCACACTGGCAGTTCCACCAATAGTGACGCCGCTACCACCACTAGGCTGGACGCTTGGGACATAGGGACGCTGTGTGGTTTCCGGGGTTGGATAGCTGGGCTGGTATGACGGCTGAGTGGGCTGGCTGGGTTGGTAAGACGGTTGGTAAGGCGCTTGGGTGTCTTGACTGGGCTGATAGGCTGGTTGAGACGGTCGGTAGGTCGGTGAGGTTGGCTGACTGGGTTGATAACTTGGCTGGCTAGGCTGGTATGAAGTGGTAGGGCTGCTAGGCTGGTAACTCGGCTGGTACGGTTTGTTCTCTGGTGTTTCCGGTTTGTAGCTTGGTTCGCTGGGCTGGTAGGTAGGGCTAGTGGGAGATGTGCCCTCGCTGTAGCTCGGAGTGGGACGGGATCCGGCGGCTGGGTAGCCAGTGATGGGGGGGAGGTAGGAGGCAGCTTCGAACGGTCTGGGCTTCTCTGGTTTCCCTCCGAAGTATTGTCGAGCTGTAATGCCAAAAGAAATTATGAGTAACTGGAATATTGTGATTTTAAAACGTATTTACAAAAGGTGTTGCTCGGACGCGCCAAACTTTATGATTACAAATGAATTTCAGGTAGCAGAATGAGTGAACGAATAAACTTAATCAGTGTATTTAGACCGGTCATGCAGTTTGGCTCGTCATCTACAACATTTAACCATATACCCAAGCTGTGCAATACTCTCCAAATGATGATGATGATGAAATGAAAGCAGCTCACCCGAAAATACTAAAAATAAAGTACTCTTAAGTATAGTGGAACAACTTGTCGTTTTCATATCATGCATTTTCCTAAACCATTTATTTCTTAGTTATGTCTAAGTTAAAAGCCGGAACCGACTGTTTAAAGTGCCCTCCGAAGCACGGAAGCGCTCAGCTCGTAATGCCACTTGCAGTGACCCATCCCAATTGTGACCGCGCACATCGTTGCTTAACTTTACCGATCAATCAAGAACGCCTAAGCAAGCTACGCCATGAGCGCTTCTCAGTTCAAACGATCAGTTTATAAAACATGTTAAATTTTAGGTAAGATATTTTTTTAATTATGTTAGATTTAAGATCTAGGCAGACCTTTCCTGTTCCGTTGTTGGACAGTCTGCTGAATCCAGTGCAGCAGGTTCCCGACCATCTCATCATCAGACAGCGGCGGCGTATCGGCTGGAAACCACGTCATGGTGTAGTAGCCGTGGACCACCAGGTTAGAGCGAGTTAAGTTAAGATTACCATCGAGGGTATTTTGGTCAGGAGTATCCATATAGTTCACCAGATTAGAACAGAGTTAGTTCCAGGTTCCCAGTCATCACTGCTTTGTCGTGGTCAGAAGTTTGTATGTATCACCATGTTACATACAAATCAGTATTATTTAAGGTTAATTTCAGGAGGTTACCATCGAGGGTAGCTTGGTCAGGAGTATCCATGTCCCACCATGGTAGGAACGTTAATTTCAGGAAGTTACCATCGAAAATGGTTTGGTCAGGAGTATCCATGTACCATTAGGTTATGAAGAGTTAATTTTAGAAGGTTACCATCAAGGGTAGCTTGGTCAGGAGTATCCATATACCAAACACCAACCATATCCATGTTAGAGACGTTTATTTTAGTAGTTTACCATCGAAGTCAGTAACTGACTGTTGTTAATTGAAGAAGTTATTTAACTATGTAATGAACTGTATAAAACGATTATGTTCATTAATTTCATTCGTCATTCATAGTTTATGCTCCATTCCAACACTACCTCCCTGTAATGCATACCCAAGCTCTCTGCCCACTACACCGTACCATCATGACCGTGCTATGAACATATTAAGCACGGGAATAAACACGACACAGACCACTATGCACAACGTAGCAGAACGTATCAACATCTGCTTGTATGGCACGCGATATGTTGGTATATTCAATACAAGCACGGTCATAGTATGTAACACAGTGTAATGGGCAGGCTTCTTTATAGAATCCTTCTCAATGCCATACAAAATAATGGCGTCTATTCCTTTGACATAAAAGTGACAGTGACAAATCACACCTCATAATTATAAAGGTAATTTTACATACACACATTATCACGCCCGGATCCCTAACGTGGTGGGCAGAGCCACAAGTAATCATAAGAAAGCTTGCACCCACTCTTGATTCAATGTCTCAAGATAGGTATGGTGAACCATGGTAAGGTCCCATCGCTCTTAAAGATGGTCCATCATGATGAAGAGGATACTATCCCTTAGTCGACTTGCACGACTTGCTCGGGGAGAGAAGCAGCTGAAAGCATTCTATGTTTTTTCTTTACTCCCAGTCCAGCAGAGAAGTGATTTGTATAATATTACTATGAATAAATCAGTAATTAAATCTTGCTTATCTTACTTCTTACTTATATTATAAATGCGAAAGTTTGTAAGGATGTTTGTGCCTCAATCACGCCGTAACGGCTGAACGGATTTGAATGAAACTTGGAATATACATAGTACATGCACTGGATTACCATGTAGGCTATTTTTTATCCAGGTACCACGCGAGCGAAGCCGCGGACGGCTGCTAGTATTCATAAATGTCCTTATGACCGTGTGGTTTCGAGTGAGGCGTGAGATATAATAATCAAAATCGCGTGGACTTCATCGACGTATGATTTTACACAAGTTACGTAACTAACATACTTACAATTTTTTCGTTGCGTGCTCAAATATTTGAGTTAGAAAGTAAAATAACTGAAAGTATGAATAACATCAAATTGTAAATTGAATTATGTTTGATAATTTAAATTATATGCATTCGGCAAGCGTGGATTATATAACAGTGACCCGTAAGCATAAAGCTAAGTACCTATATTCAACGCATTGAGGGGGCACTTCGTATTATTTATCATTATTTCCTATTATTACGTATAAGGACTGCGTGGTGATGATGGATTCTGACCCTTGAAATACATTAGTTCGAGGGACAGAAGAAATCCACACCGCTGAACTTCGTTGTCAATGGAAACGTCTAAGCGTGTATCTAAACATTAAGTCCTGGTTGCCTGGAAGACATCGCAATAAGCGATATGACCGCCTTTTGCCATCAAGCGTTCTCCTATAAAAAAAATCTCCTACTTTATTGTTCGCAATAAATTATTTTTCATTTAATTCTATCCAAATTACATTGACACCATCAAATTAGGTCATTGTTTTTCGATGTCCCAAATAGAAGTAAGCTAGATACAAATTACCAATATTGGGGATAATCATTTTGTTACTTTTCTGAACTAGACCAGATTTGACAGTACTGAAAATGTTGCAATCTCTTTCTTAAAAATCGAAATAAAAAGGTTAAATTTGAACTGTCAAACTATGTTTAGCTCTGGAAAGTGCACAATATAATTGACAGCATTGAACAGAAAATAACAGAGACCTAGAAAAAGTGTAGAGTAGGTAGGTAGTTGATGTTTGAAGCAGAGTGTATATTTTAAAGATCAAGTAGGTGTGACAGAGTTAATTGAGTTTTGACAGGCCTGTTTTTCACTCAGAAAAATAAAGCTTTGACCAAATAAAAATGTAAGACAAGCCTTCTATATAGTTTTCAAAGTGAGTGGTGTAGCTCATTTTAATTTGACATTTAGTAGTGTCAACTGTCAAATAGAAATATTGAAATTGGTGTTTTTACAGTTGGTATTTTTATTAGTGAGTATAAACTTAGCACATTTACAAAAGAGCAAAGCAAAAAAATTGCAAACTTTTGACAGTTGCTTTGCTTTTCAGGACGGTGACAGTCAGATGAGGTCTGTTTGTGTGATCGAATAGAGCTTTTCCGTGTTGTCATACATTTTTTTGTCAAGAAATACCTATGTACCATGCTTGTAGTGTGTACGTACCCTTCCTCATTCGAGGTTTGCGTGGTTCTGCAAGATATAATAGATATAAAAATAAAGAAAACATATAAAATATACTAGAATAACTTGTTTACTAAAACTGAACGGTTAGTCGCTAAATTAGTAATAGAACATAAATAAAGAATATGATGAAGCAAAAATACCTTCCATCTTTCGGTAGTCGAGTTAAAACCAAATGTCAATGAAAGCTTGTCAAAGTTGACATTGACAGATAGGTGGCGCTATTGAGTAATGTCATGAGTTATTTCTGTTAATCGGTGCACCCATGCACATTCAGTTAGTTAAAACAAAATTGTTAATTACAAAATCTATCAAACCATGAACAAAGAGTTAATTTTGTAGGATGTATTTATTAATATTTTTATTTTTAAATAAACAAAATTTGGTAATTACATAATCTAAACACATGTCTCTAAAATCAATCGGTATATAAAAAAATGGTTTAGTACTTACGGAATCGAGAATTGGAGTCGGCGGCTGTCGCATAGCTCACCATCACACACAGTGCCAGTACCCTGCACCACCGCGCCATCTGTTGACAAACAACAAACTTGTTATTTATTCATTTATATTATCACGCTTGTATCCCTGATGGGGTGGGCAGAGCTACTAGTAAACATAAGAAAACTCGCAACAACTCCTGATACAAAGTCCCAAGATGGATATCGTGAACCATGGTGGCAGGTGATCAGCCCATCGCCCATATAGATGGTCCATCATATTGGAGAGGATACTATCCCTTAGTCGACTTTTACGACATGCTCGGGGAGAGAAGCAGCTGGACGCATTCTATGTTTTTTCTTTATTCCCAGTCCAGGAGAGAAGTATATCTCATCATATCCATATAATGGAGGGTGTCAAAAAAAAGACCGTCATCATAAGGAGTCCGCCATATTGGATTTAGAATGACGTCACTTAACTAATCATGCATTGCCATCTTGGAAGAATAAAAACATGTTCTGAGATTGCCATCCATAACATTGACAACTGCTTCAAAATCCAGTTGAAAGATTTGAACCGAACAAACATACATACATTGCAAGTAATAAAACCTTTAAAATAAAAACTATTTTCCAAAAATACAACGATTTAGAAATCCAGCATTTCAAAGATGCCTGCACATTTGTAAGCAAACATATTTATCGAAACTATTTATCTTCTCGTTGAATGTCCAAAAAATTAATGACGGTGTGTCAAGGACTTAAAACTACTAATTTAGGCCCTGTCCTCACAGTGCGGGGCGAACGGGGCACGATTTAGTCTTCGTAAAATCATGTGGCAAATCAATTGTTTATTGCAATAGCAAATAATTATTATGTATGTACTACAGTACTGTCGATTTTGTTGTACATTTCCCTATTGGTATACAGCTCTAAAATTGAAAGCTGTACCTGTAAATGCGTCTATGAGTAAGGGATGGCAACATTTTTAGTAAGTAAGGCCTTTTACCATCTATAGTAGATGATTTATACAGCGTCAGGAGGCATCTTTTATGTAAGCTTCTTTACGTTACCACCGTCATTCCAATTCAGTCATCCTGCCTTTATCCCACTCTGTGTGAGGTTGGCACAACATGTTCTCTTCCTTTTTCTTCTATCAGCCGTCATCTCTGTACTCACTCCTTTCGTGACCATGTCCTCTTTCACACAATCCATCCATCTTTGGCTTACCTCTATCTCTGAACCCATCCACATTTATATTCATAACTCTCCTTGCAACATGACTAACATCCCTCCTCATGACATGCCCATACCACGCTAGCCTATTTTGCTCTTCAATCTTTCTATCACTGGCGCTATTTTCAAACTTCCCCTGTTATACATACATACATAAAATGACGTCTGTTTCCCACAGGGGTAGGCAGAGATCACGGATCTCCATTTGCTACGATCCTGAAGTGTACTTCTTTCGCTTCATTCACTCTCAAAACATTCTCCTCCTGATATACTCATTTCGTATCTTATTAATTCAATCCAATCTAACGCCTTCCGCATAAATATGGCCCTTTTTGATGTCATCAAACTATTATAAACATTTTTTTTTGTTTGAGATTGTGTTCGTTCCGGTTTTTTTTTTCCAGCATGCCGGAGTGTCTAGCCGAGGCATTAAGATCAAGTTGTATTGTGCTCGAGATAACTCCCGGTATGGGAATCAATGCACAATTAACAATTACAGTAACGTGAGATGGATTGCGTGATCTACGTGTACTTATCGAGACTAGGTTTTACTGTGTGATATTGAGACTAGGTTTTACTTTGACTAATAACTTTGACGAAAAAATTCAATATAGATTTAAGACGACATTTTAAGGAATAAAGAAATTTTGAATTTTAAATGATCCCCGGATCCAATAGTCTACTAACGAACGACGGAACGTTAAACCATAGCAACGTTGTTTTTCTTTCAAAAAATATGTTGCGCTTTTAGATCTTTTTCGATAGATAACATTGCTATGGTATAATCCATCTGTTAGTAGGTAGAACATTGGAGCCGAGCATCAATAAATGAATCACCATCACATGATCGACCTGACTTCATCCACTGATGGAAATCTCCGTTGCTAGCCTCATCCAGTCTGACAGATGATCTATGCTGGATGCAGCAACTTTTATCAAATAGATTGTAAATAAGGGGATCATTTCTAAATAAAACCGATCAAGTTCGAATCGAATTCCACACGCGAAGGGTTCCTTACCATTGTAAGCCGCCAAAGTATTATAATGACCTTTGAATCCTTTCACCACACTAGTTACGATACGTTGGTAATGACAGCAATTTACAACAAAACCTATGGTTACGTTAAAATAACATACATCGACATAATACACGTGTCACGATTGGAAGGCTATGTCTCAACCCATGCTAAATAGCCTCAAGGTCTACCACACATATTGTGCGCTTCGGCAAACTTCATGCTTTGCTATAAGAACTTGAATTATATGATTAAAAAAATAGTATCTACATAGTTATTGTAACATCTCTATATTATATATCATCACTGGAAAGGCAAATTTACGTAAGCGCCAATCGAGAAAAAGCCGTTTAAAGTTCATTTTTTTTCGTTTTTTAATCATAACTTACTACCTAATTATAGAATTTTGATGACGTCAACGTAAGATTTCATTCTTTTTTCATTTTCTATGTCCAGCAATTCATATTATTGTATTTGAACTGCTATTTTAGGATAATAACTCAATATGCCTATTTTGGCGCCATTTTGGCGCTTACGTAATTTTGCCTTTCCAGTGACGATAATTATCATCATCGCGTTAGTTATTTGAACCGCATTGAAGCGCTAGTGGCGTAGCTTGCTTAGACGTTCTTGATTGATCGATGAAGTTAAGCAATGTTGTGCGCGGTCACGTTTGGATGGGTGACCGCAAGTGGCATTACGAGCTGAACGCTTCCGTGCTACGCAGGGTCCCGGCTTTTAAGTCGTTAAGGCATGACGGAGGCGGCCTAAAAACTCCGTCACAAGAGTTGGCCACTAGCTCTTACGAACTTACTTATCACGTTAGTTCGTTTCAGAAGCTAGACGAAAATTGCCGAGTCGCACAATTTTTGTGGTACTACTGTACAGCTTAGTTTTGTAACCCCTTGCGGGTACAAAGTATTAGGTAATTAGGTACTATGGCTACACTATGACCTTTATTACTTACTCACAAACAACTGTAAAAATATGTATGAGAGTTTGCCACAGGATACAGAATAGACTGGATATGGATAGTGATCTCCTCGCCAGTCGATCCTTCTTACCTCACCTAAACGATTTCGTATGACAAATTTCTATTCATAGATGTAAGCGTGGTCTAGTGGTAGTGACCCCGGCTTCCGATCCAAAGTCGTGGGGTCCGGTCGTGCTCCAATGCATTTTCATGTTCGAAAAATTTACGTGCGCTATACCAGTACTCTCAAACGGTGAAGGAGAAAATCGTGAGGAACACGGCACATAGTGAAGTTAAAAGTTCGAAAATGTGTCAAGTGCATGAAAGGATCCTTTGAGGCGCACTTTAATCTTCTCACCACACTGGTTTGAATGAACTAGTGACACGACTAGATAGACCATCAGAGACAGATACAGAAAATAGATAGATAGACACTTTATTGAACACAAACAAAAAAAAAACACAATAAAGTAAATAAAAAACCAACAAAAACTGTACAATGGGCGGTTTTATCGCTAAAAGCGATCTCTTCCAGGCAACCTTAGGTAAAGCAAAAAATAGGTTACAATGAAAAACAGACCCACATGAAAACTACCCTCTTTGCAGATTGTTGGTTTGGAGAGGGGTAGACTTGGACCAGGCAGTTAGCATTTCCAACCGAAGTCCACTTAAAAGTGAATAAATAAAATAAATTGCCTTGAACAAATGCGACTTTAGGGCATGCATGGAGCCAGGTTCTATCTTGACACCCGTCACAATCGTGACTTCCCAACATGGCAAAGAAAGCTTTCTCCTTATAACTAGTTGGATGTCCACGACTTCGTTTGTATATTTCTTTGCCTGGTCATTAGCATCAGCAATCGCGTTTTTATTTAAGAAAAACTTAACGATTATCAGTGTTAATGCTTATCGCAGTTATTAAACAGAGTTTTGTTAAACAGTCGGTCCCTGCTTTTAAGTCGTTAAGCCATGACGGAGGCCTTTAGGCGGCCTAAAAACTTCGTCACTAGAGTTGGCCACTAGCTCATACGAACATACATTTAAATAGTGTTGATACTAAAAATAAGGATAAACTCGCTGACATTAAGCTAGATAAAGTTAAGGGCAATGTGTACGCTTCTAATAACAAAGTTCTAAGCGAGATGACAAAGTCAGTTAATAAGTTTAAAACTCTAAAAAGTAGTTGTTTATTACAAAATATCTGATTAAATAGAAGACAAAAATGCTAAATAATGCTCGAACACGTTTACTCAAATTTCAAAGTTGTAAAGAGATAATTTTCCAAAAAAAAGTAGCCAAGCGTGGTTTCTTGCCTGTATCTTCCACCAGGCGACCAAGATGGTTATCAAACACCTGAACAGATCTTCATAAATTATAGCTAAGAACCATCTTGATCACATCAGCTTTCAAATAGAAATAGAAAAAACCACTTCAAAATTTATTTTTCGTACATACATACATACTATCACGCCCATATCCCTAATGGGGTGGGCAGAGTCACAAGTTAACTAAGAAAACTTGCAGCCACTTCTGATTTAAAGTCCTAAGATGGATATGGTGAACCATGGTGACAGGTGATCAGCCCATCGGCCATATAGGTCCATCATGTTGGAGGATACCATCCTTTAGTCGACTTTTACGACATGCTCGGGGAGAGAAGCAGCTGGACGCATTCTATGCTTTTTCTTTACTTCCAGTCCAGCAGAGAAGTATATTAAAATTTTTCGTCGGGGGTTAAAATAAAAAGAGTCCAAATTGCTTTGCAAGATTTGATAATTTCGCTCAAAATAAAAAATAACCCTTGTAACGTTTTCCGAGAGAAGTTGCGGACTGAAATTAGTTACAAAAAATATTATGGAATTCCGTGATCTACTCGTATGATAAATAATATTGCACAAAACAGCGGAAACAGAACGAAAATTAGAATACAAATGAAAATTAATTTAACGATCGTGGGAAATAGGAAATATTATTCAATTCTCGTAAGGCTAATGTAAAATAAAATATAAATATCCGTATTTGGTAGAATGATCTTAGTAGCCACCACTTGGACCATTCTTTCTTAGGGTTGCCCGATATCGTTTCCGATTCTGACTGTGATGATAAATGATTATGATTCTATCTTACCCCGTTAGACGTTAATAAATGGGTATCTATTGGTGGACATTTTACATAGCTCTAGCCCCAAACCAAGCAAAGCTAGTAATAATTATGTGAACCTAGGCTGATAAAGTAGGTACTCAAAAATTACATATTTTTGTGTCAATTCCTACATACTTCTAATAAGTAGGTATATTAAGTACATAACAACATGCAGACACAGAATAAACATTATTATCACACGAATGTTTGTCCTAGGTGGGAATCAAACCCACAGCCTACAGTTTCAAAAGACTCTGATTCCTGAAGACATGAGAATCTACCTTTCGGATACAGTCTAGAGACGTATTAATCTTTTTGGTAGCATTTCTTTTTATTACGTGGCAACTATCAATATTTCCTGGTTTCTGTCAGTTTGACGTTTGTTTTGTTGATTTGACACAGTGACATTGCAAAACACACGGCACACTTCACACGTCGGGATAACTTGCAAAGTGCCATCTATTGCATAATTCGCAACTGTAGTACCAACATTGTTAATATTTTGCATTCCATTTATGTAATGTTAGCGCGTCTGCTTCTTGACGATGTAGACGAGCGACTTACCCCCGAATACTCAAACGCATCTCAAAGTTGAGCACGTTTCAAATGACGATTATTTTTTTTGACAGATTTTCATCAGAAACTATCAAAAAACCGTGAGTTGAAACGTGCTCAACTCTGAGTCGCGTTTGAGTATTCGGGGGTTAACTTTGAAAATAAAAAAAAAACTATGTATTGTTCAGCGTAATCCTGTGCAATTTTTTGTGCTGTAAAGAATAAATAATAATATTTTTGACGTAGTTAAATGTTTGTCAGTGGAAGTTACATTTCAGCGTAAAAATCACAATAAAAGAGGAGTGATAGAGACTTCGCTCTACCAAGCCAAAACAAGCTAATTGTCTTTTTTTAAAGCCTAATCATAAATCATTTATTGCCGTAATATAGGTTTGTACCTTGGAACAATAAATGTTTGACACAATTTTAGAACAGCCATATTCAGCGTAGTACGCATGCAATGTTCATTATAATAATGTTAATTTATTTAAATATTACGAAGTCTAACAATAATGTCACTTTTTTATTTAATTACAAGTCAATATTTTTACCATCTAAATAATCATAAGTAGAATAATAAGCCTTTTCTAGTAATAACTTCTTCAGTCTCACTTTGAATACTACAACATTTGATGTATTTAGTAAAGGTATATATCGGCGACGGCCTCGGTGGCGTGACGGGCGATTGCTCGGCATAGACGCAAGAGGCGCGGGTTCGATTCCTGCTGTGGAAGAAATTTTCGCATGATCTGCAAATATTTCTTCCGGGTCTGGGTGTTGTGGTATCATGGTACTCGTAGTTTCTGATACCCACGACACAGGGAATCCTAGTGTGGGGTCAGGACTATGTATGTAACTGTTGGGTGTTATCTTATATATGCAATATTTGCTGGCCACTGCTGTATCTCAGCGTATTTCACGCGGCGTGTTTTCACCGCCAGTCTGTCCATCAATGCCGTTACATCAGAGGTCAAACATCCGAAACAATGGGTTCAGCGTGTTCCATCACCTTCCATTGAAGGCAAAGTAGGTAATAATGTAATCTTTATAAAAAAATTGGTAATGATAGAATAAATAACAAACTCAACGCAACTAAGTAGCATATTGTGCTAAGTATATACTTTTATTCGATAGGTACTAGCATTCTACAATAAGGAAATACATTTAAGCCAGGCCTCAAAGACGCTACAGAGCACATACCCTTAGTAGAACTAAGTTCGGAACTAGTGACACAACTAGTAGTAGTAGTAGTAGTAGGTACATATTAATAATGTTCTTATTCACATTAGTTTGAAAAGCTATATTGAGTTTTTGAAATGTCATAATACTCGTAAAGTAGATTTGCCCTCCTAGTGAAGAACGCAGCTATGTCAAAATTGTTTTAATAAGTGAGTGAGAACCAGAATGTTGTATTTTGTTTGGAGATTCCAAAATATTAACTCAAAAATGCTGGTTACTGCGTTCTTCACTAGGAGAGCAGAGATATTGAGGGCATTTCCTATCATAAAAGGCGAAGGTAACTCATCCATATTGCCCGACATCATTACAGTGACGCAATGATCGATTCATCGTACGTCGTATAATCGAATCGCGTCTCGATTCGGTCTGGGAAACGATTACGTAATGCATAAACTAGGTTCTATTATTCGATTATGCGAGACCCCGCCCGCGGCTTGGCTCGGTATCTGATAATCATGTGTTAGTAGGATCTTATCAAATTTAAAATTTGATTTGTGATTTGTCTGAAATTTTAAATACACATATTGACCTGGAATAACCTGAAGCGCTCGTGGCGTAGCTTGCTTAGACGTTCTTGATTGATCGTTGAAGTTAAGCAACGTTGTGCGCGGTCACAATCGGGATGGGTGACTGCAATTGGCATTACGAGCTGAGCGCTTCTGTGCTTCGGAGGGCACGTTAAATTGTCGGTCGCGGCTTTTAAGTCATTAAGCTATGACAGGGGCCTTTAGGCGATCTAAAAACTCCGTCACTAGAGAGCGAGAAAGTAAACAATTATAAGTACTTACCTAGGTCATTTTATAATAAGCAAAATATTATGAGGTAATAAGTATTTAAGACGAATCACATAATTATTTTTTGGCTTAAATATTCAAATTTTCATAATAATGTTTCTAATACCAAATTATACACACTATTTATGAAGTAGCGGTTTATTATGTAAGAGTCATAATTATCTTCAGTATTACTTAGAAAGAAGTAGGTATTTTAGTCTAAGAATCTGTTTTTATTAGTTTTTTTTATATTGACGATCACTGTGATCTAGCAGTAGTAAATTATTGAGTCATTTGATTTTAAGTTTCGGTCGAGCAACAATAGACCGACTTTCAAGCGGTGAAGGAAAACTTCGTGAGGAGACCGACATGTCCTGAACTTAAAAATCTAAAACATGTGCACGAGAGAAGCCTCTTTAAGGTGCACTTAAAATCCTTTCATCACACTGGTTCTCTCACCAACAGAAACTAGGCTCCTTCTAGAGTCATCACATAAACTGGGTGACCTAACGCTGTACGATGTATTCCCGTTGTCCCCACTCATTTAAGGCCACTAGTGGTCCCAACGGGAATAAGAGTTGTAATCAAATACAAAAAACACATTTACTTTCAATATTAACATCGTGATGAGACATATTTGTTTGTTTGTAAGTAGAAATACTTATGGACATACAATGATGTAATGTGAGTTTGCCCTGTTAGGCTTGCTCAGTACTTGAAGCAGCTTTAAGCTATATTTTTTCAAAACATGTACTTAGGTGTATTTTGAGTTCGAGTACCGGATACCTATGTAAAAATTTATTTTGTAATTAAATAAAATAATTGTGTGCACTTGGTCAAAACGGTGAGGCCAAACATCGCGAGAAAACGCACGACTTAGTCAGCTCCACCATTACTGACTATGCCAATCCTAAGGCCTACTACTAAGGCCGACTAAGTTGGCAGGATGATAGGTGCTGTAAGTCTAATCTATTTAAAATTGTCTCGGGTACTACAACGTCCTGTTGAAGTAGGCAAAAGTTGCCTCCTGACGCTGTATATACAAATCATCTAGTTGCATGGTACAGATCTTTGTTTATAAAGTAAACTAGAGGTCGCCCCATGCGCGGGTTGCAAGTAGCCCGCGTGGTTTTTTTGTTTCGGAGACACCAGCAAGAGGGGGTGAAAAATAGGGGGAGGGGGTCAAGTTTTTAATACAAAAACCTACATAATAATATAAAATAATACCCTGACCTGGGGGTCTAGCCAAGATCATTTCTATTCTCTTTCCATTGTAGAAAACGATTGATAACCGAGCAGTGTTGCCACCTTGCATTTTTTTAAAGCGCTAGGTCAAAAATAAAATGGCATCAGATTTCAGAAATTTTCAAAAAAAACACTAACACTAAACATTATACAATTTTACGTAGGTAAAATACCTACGTAAAATTGTATAATTAATAAGATACTAAGTACTATTTTTTCTGCATCTCATACATACTTGTTCGTTCGTTTTTAATTTAAACTAGGGTTTCTTTAATCTGAAATAATTTAGCGGAATTTGGTGTTGAAATTGGTGGGTAGAAATCGAACCTACATTCTAAACCGCGGAAAGCAGAGCAACTGAGCTATGAGGCCAGTCTGATGATGCATGCGTTATGCGACATAGCTTTGGGGTCACAATATCTTAGCTACAACTACAGCACGCCCCAGCAACTTTCATTCACACGGAAGTTTGCGACCTTTCCGTTGTTACTTATAAACGATGGCAACTGTGTGGGTACCATTTGAAAGTTATTTATTACCTAATACGACAAACATTATGCTTCAAGTGTGAATAACGAGTACATATGTACGGAAAAGTAAGGCGGCCCGCCACCTGATGAACCGATGACATTATAAAAGTTGAGGAATCATTCGTCCTGGAAGTGTATAGCTTATGTCCAGCATTAGTCGTAATGCACTACTACTACTAGTTATTTCGAATCAGTGTGGTGAAAGGATTCAAAGTGCGCCTCAAGGGCTCATTTCGTGCACTTGACACATATTTTCGAACTTTTTCAGTTCTACGACATGCCGTTTTGAGAGCACTGGTATAGCGCAAATTCGGCATAGCGAAAAATCCATTGGTGTACGGCTGGATTTGAACCCACGACCTAAGGAGAGTACTGGTCTATTGGTAGCGACCCCGCCTTTCAATCCTAAGGTCGTGGTTTCAAATCCATTCGTAAGACTGATTATGATGAGGTACTCATAAAATGTGAAGGAAAACATCGTTGCATGTCTCGGAACTCATGGCTACTCCTTTTGACAGATATCAATGCCATCGTAACCTACGGACATTCGTTAGTTTAATATACCGGGCACTAATCATTATTATTACATACATAGTCCTGACCCCACACTAGGCTCACCTGTGTCATGGGAAACTACGAGTACCATGGTACCACAACACCCAGACCCGGAACAATTATTTGCAGAACATGCAAACATTCCTCCCGCAGCGGGAATCGAACCCGCGCCTCTTGCGTCTCAGCCGAGCCACCCGCCACCGAGGTCGTCAAATTAAAGTGAATAGACACAAATCCCAATTCTCAGGTATTGCAAATTATGATTATATAAAATACTCAGCCAAACTGGAGATACAATTTACTCGTATGTAAACAAACCATCAGTGCTTACTTTTTCATTTAAATTGTGTATGAAACTTTTAAGTAGTACTTATAGTTAAATTAAGGTGTAAAAACTTATGTTGCGAGGTTTATTTACCTAAAACTAAAGTGATTTCATCGTAATAACGAAAAATACACGATAGTTTGTTTACATAAGTTGTATTTGCAAATTGGCTAAAGTATAAATAAATAAAATCACTTTATTTCAAGATTTTCGAGCATCTTTGGCTCATACAAAGCGGTTTAAAGTAAACATACAATTAAAAGAACACAGACAATCAAATAAATATTACGGTAAGATAAAAAAATACAATATGTAGTATAAGTATGTACCTACATGGAGGACATCAATCAGAAATAATAGAGATGTCCTAATGACAGATGACCTAGGTCTACATTTTTGACAAATGTCATGCTATTTACCTGTCAAACGATTTGTCACACAAAACTACCAATATAGAACTATAGAAGCCACATACATATTACCACGCCTGTAACCTTAATGAGGGGCAAGTAATCATAAGAAAACTTGCAGCTACTCCTGATTCAAAGTCCTAAGTTGGATATAATGAACCATGGTGACAGGTGATCAGCCCATCGCCCAGATGGTCCATCATGTTGGAGAGGATACTATCCCTTAGTCGACTTTTACGACATGCTTGAACTTTGTTTAAAAACTTTCTAATTAAAATAAATTAACAACAAAATAAATTAAATTACAACTATTACAAATATAATTTACAAAATACAAAAGAAACACTCGGGCTATCTAAAGGCCGTTGCAAACGGTCTATAGATAGCTCACCTGATCCAGCTCATCAGACGGTGGAAGCGTGCCCAAGACGCTGGCCGCATTAAATAAATTAATAATAATAATATATCGACGACCTCGGTGGCGTAACGACTATAGAGACAACCAAAGGAATGAATTGAAAATGGGTTTTGACAGCCGTCATATTGTTTTTTTTTTGACATTTCACAGTTTATGTCACTCGTCATCCAGACAAATCCAACGACACCTCTTTTGACGAAACCAATCCAGCCTGTTTGGTCAGCAGGAAGAAACATACATACATACATCCCAAACACATTATATGTTTGTTACAAACACATTGTATGTTGTGTATATTGTGATGTTTTTATGGATTGACATCTGAAATAAATGAATAATAATAATAATTACCCTCCTTCACAGTCGGGTAAAAATATCCAAGTTCAACATTTTTCTTTATTCATCCCACGCTAACTAAACATGCATAAAACAAAATTTAGTACGTATTTGTTTAGTGATATTATCTAACAATATATCGAACAGTTTCGAACACGTAAGTCTAACACTCGAAATGTCAAATTCTCGAATGATTTGAACATATTTACCTTTCCAATTGACCCCAAAGTCAAGCAAACGCACATTACGCAAGTAATCATAAGAAGATTTACAACTCTAGTCATCACATATACCTTATCAAATAATTTATGATAGTAACGCTGTAAATCTACAAACCTGTCAGAAATATGTTAACAACTCCATGGACTAATTTCAGCTCTACAATTTGAAGGTACTGTTTCAAAGACATAATATGCGTCTAAATACAAATGTTGTGAAACTTAAATGTTATTGCCAAACTTTTAAAAATATGATTTTAAATGTTTCAAATGTATGTTTAAATGCATATTTTAGTAATAAGTTTTTCACATATTTATGGTTTAGTTAGACTTTAATTACGGTACCTAATCTATTAGTGTTCTGAATCATCATCATCAGCCTATAGCAGTCCACTGCTGGACATAGGCTTTCCCTAATCTTCGGCTTGACAGATTCACTCTCTGCCAGCCTTTCGCAAATCGTCACTCCACCTAGCCTGAGGGCGTCCTACATTTTCTGAATGTAAAACTAGTATTGTTATAGATTTACCCAACTGCGAAGCAGGAAGGTAATGTTTTGGGATAATATGTATTTCGTTGCTTCAAAAGCACTGGTGGTTCAGTGGTAATGAATCCGCCTTTCGACCCTAAGGTTGTAGGTTCAAATCCGGTCGTGCATCAATGGATTTTTCTATTCGAAAAATTTACGTGCGCTATAGGCTTGCTTAGTGCGCTTATATATACCTACCAATACTCTCGAACGATGAAGAAAAACATCTTGAGGAAAGCAGCATGTCGTAGAACCTAAAAAATTTGAAAAAACGTGCCAAGTGCACGAATAAAGCCTCATTAAAGTAGTTACACACTTAGAACGAGAAGTGGTAAGCATTGTTTTGTTTTTTTAATAAATGCTACTAAATTTTTACAAATTTTGTACCTTTGGTTGTACATATCGTCATCGGGTCATACATATCAACTGTACATAATGATTACGTGATTGTAATGATGGCTTCAATGATAGTCGTTACTGAGATGTGAATTATGGATTTCTAAGAAGATATTGCAATTATAAACACGATTCGTTATAAAATTTATTAAGATTTCAGCATTCATATAAATGGTTTCTAATTTATCTATTTATTCTCGTGTTTCATTATGTAAATCATAAAATTTTATAATTATAATTATCTAAATCGGATCACAATTTTACGGTAATGTGATCACCTTTTAAAGATTATGAAAGTTACCTACAATACTTTTTTTTCGTTTTTCATTACTTTTTTATAAATTATAATTAGTTTACTGTTCATTCATAAATTAACAAGAATGATAACCGACCGACCCACATACCTTCATTCAGACACACAGCGTGTGATTGTGGAGTTTTTGCAGTAGATACCATCACATAACATAATGTTGGGTAAGCCACAGACTAATAAATAATTGTCTACGAAAATTTCTCACTAAAACGTCGTGAAAATCTAGTAAATATAAAATATAACTCAAACTTAATTAAACTGAATTAAGTCTTAAGCATAGACTGTTTGAAAATCTTTTTATTGAAAAAATACTAATATTCCAACATGATGCGGGAGATGTGCTGATCACCTGTCATCATGGTTCACCATAGTCATCTTGCGACTTTGAATCAGGAGTAGAGGAGTAGCTGTAATTTTTTTATGATTACCCCTGACTCTGTGTGATATTATGTATGTACCTATGTAATATCAAATCTACAATATGCATTATCAATATAACTTTTAGCTACGGGTTTTGCTACTCATAATTCCATTGTAGTTTGAACCATAAATCTGAGTACTACAATTCATTATGAATTGCACGGTGTTACAAGTGACACACAGAGTAAAGTGGGTAAATCATCGGGGCCATGAGGCAATATGATTGATGTGTCTATTCAAATTCTACGTTTTAATTAGACGTCTAATGAACATAGTTCCATTCATTGTTTTAAGTCACTTGATTTTTGACAGCTGGTAGATTTTCTTAAAGTTCTTGGCTAATATTTGTTCCGAGTCTGTGTTTGGTCTCTGTGATTCTGTCTGACTCAGTGCAATCTGTCTGAACAAACTTCGCATAAGGTCAGTGACCTTGAAAAACTATCAAATGAAAATTCAAATTCATAGTTGTTAAGATTGTTTTGTAAATGTGAGTTTTTTAATTACAATTGAACAACTAAAGTTAACTTCTGAACTTTAAATAAAAACATTTTATAAATAGTTGACTTGGTTTAAAAAATAAATTTGCCATATTGTTTATTTCCTAATTTTGACAGGATACGATGCTTATCATCATAATACCTTTTTCAAGCTTTACGCAAATCCAACAAAATAAGTCATTATTTTTTAATTAGCTTCTCACTAGCACACAAAATGCAAACTCCGATCGCGATAAAAACGAGATGTCTATCGAATCAGCAAACAATTGACGAATGATTTTTGCATAATAAAACGCGCAACGTGGGAGAGAATGCTGACGTACCTAACATTCGCGCGCTTTTTTACGTCAATATTAATCTTCACTTTGACGTTGACAGCTGTTGTTTTTTTTTATTGATTTAGTTTTCTGATAAACAAAGGCATTAGGTCAACTTATTGAGAGGGTTTACAAATACAAATTCACACAATAATAAAAGTTCATAAGTACCTGCACATGTTAGTTGAATAGGTCTACTACTACTACAAGTTGTGTCACTAGTTTTTCCGAACCACAGGGTCAAAGGCTAAAAATTTAATAATATGTTTATGTATTATAAGCTGAATAATACCTAAACATATTAGGTAAATTGCCCGATTATGTTTAAACACTCGTGAAGGAAGCGACTGTTCAAACAGCTCAACTTCATCGTCTAATTGGACGAAGCTTCGTGCTTTCAACCGTCACTTTAGCCGTTTTACGAAATCAGGGAACAATAATATTGCTTTGCTTAGGGTTGCCCAGTAAATATATACCTAAATGCTTACTAGTAACAAATATAATATTCCAAGGTAAATAAGACATGTTTTTATTCATAAATTATTAAATAAATGTCAGTCTTTTAGACAAAAACAAACATACAGAAAGTTATACCTAAACTTTCTGTATGTGTGAATCTATTGTAAAAAAATATTTAGGTCAAAAGTACTTGCAACATTTTTCATGAGAAATCCAAACATTATTTAAATAGTACAAAAGTTTCAAAAATCAGTTAACAGACTCTTAGCAAGTTAGCAACCCTAATGTGCAGCACGTTTTGCAAGCGCGTCATCTTCTCATTATCTCTGCTTAGATCACTGCAGATCATCTGTGATTTGCGACTTTCTTTTATCTATGATTATGTGTACGGAGTTACGGAGCAATCAGTTGTTCAGAAAATTATGCCACAATCATATTAATACTCTATTTTGAGATAAATTAATGAACTATGTCAAACTATCTTATGGTCTGACATTGAATTTGACATTTGTTGGGTTGCCATCTTTTGCCGAAAAGTATATAACCATGTGAAACTAAGCAGCTGACTGAGCGGATTGAGAAGTCATTGAAAAAGTGAATTAAATTCGAAACCAATTTAGCTGAAATTGTTCAGTAATGTTTTATTTTCGTTTAACTACTTGACTGAAAGCATTCAGTGTCAATAATAATTAATATTTTACATAATAATCACGCCGTATCCCTAACGGGGTGGGCAGAACCATAAGTAATCGTAAGAAAACTTGCAACTACTTCTGATCCAAGACTCCCAAGATGGATTGATATTTAAACTTGAGTTATTGTCTCATCTATATGAAAAGTTGGTTTAAACGAACATCGCTCGTAGTAAGAGAATCATAATTCAGTAAAGAGATTATAGCATCATTACTTTTGAGCTGTATAAAACTCAAAGGCTCCATAATAATGCAAGATACTAAGAAATTATATAAAAGCATAAACAAAACCGGAATGTCTAGCCTCAGTTTTATAGCCAATAAGGAATCAATGAACCCAACATATACATATTATTGGACTCGTGAGAATACAGTGAAAACGGAGGTCTGAGGTCATGGAAAGTGAAGACAGGGTCCGGGGCGACTGGTTTGTACCTAGGTACCTAATCTAAAGGTTACTGGTTTCACTGTTAAGGTCTTGTGAAGTCTTCCTTATTTATTACGAAGTTGGAAGGGGATGGACAGCTGAGCGCATTGAATGAAACAGAAAAATAGAAAATGGTTTCAAGTTTTTATTGTTTAATATTTTAATGGGTAAGCTTTGACGAAATAGGCAGACTTGAAACCTTTTGATGTCTAGACTACAGTTAACAAAAGATTACAGCAATATTTCTTTGATGTCCAAACAAAAGATGCCAATGAGATGTCAATAAGTGACAATAGTACCTGTAACATTATCGCTTTGTTCTCCAAATTACATGTGTAATGTCAGTTACATCAGTTTGATAGCTGATCAGTTGCGACAGTGACATTTGGAAGAATTTGACAGTTATGCAAAATGGATATAGCTAGAAAAATATACACCATGTTTTGTATTTAAAAAATGTAAACGGAAGACTTTTATGTACCAATAAATTAAATAAATTCACGAAAGTCTAGGCAGTATGGTCTCAAGAACTATCGCTTTCCCAGATAAAATTAAAAATATAAGTAAATTCGTTGTGTATTTTTTTTTAAACCTAGTACAGTAAACAAGCTGTATCGTATGGTTTCACTCGTATATAATTAAAATAAATATAACGCAGTTACAGCACCTATAACTGGGTTTGTATTTATCTTTTTATCTGTGAAAGCTTTTCAAAATCTTTTCAGAAACCATTTTTTTTGCAAACGCACTACGAAATTATTATTTTTTTCATCGATTTCGATAAGTCAAACCACAGGGTGTAGATTCCTCAAAATGCGATCACGTGTCGAACCCACGACCATCTCTAAGTCCCGTCACTAGGCCAACAGACTTGTAGGATATTTATTACCCGAATAGTTCACACAAAGGACTTGCATAAGTCGACTTGCAAAGCTCATCACACAATAAAGATTAGATTACAACATTTGGCAATAATAGTCTACAATTAGATAGGTACTTAATTTGCACAATAAAACATTCTCTTGGGGCTTCAGAGGATTAAAATAAATAATACTTTTAAAACTGACGTCAAAGTTAAAATTCAAGCCCGAAAATATTTTCACCCTTAAATGATTTTTTTTTTAAATTTAAATCGGACCAAACGTGAAAATTCCAAACAACAAAAGAATTTTCAAAATCGATTCATAAATGACGGCTTTCAGAGGTAATAAAAACTATTTATTTTATTCTGATAAAAAAGGACACACTAACACTAATGCCTTGTCCAAATATTCTATTACGGGACAAGGGATGTTGTTTTTCTGGCAAAATTTCTAAGGCGCTTATCGACAGAAACGTTGCTATGGTAATAAACGATCCGTTGTTTGTTAGTAAAATATTGGAACCGGGCATAAAACAGGCAACGAAAAATACGTACTTGCTGTGATGGAATAATATAAAAAAATTATAAATCAGTTTCAATTAAGATTGCGATCCGTTAAAAAGTACCAGGATAGCATAAAACACAAAGAGACTGCTTCATGGAATCATATTTTCATGTTTTTGACGACATCGGTGGCGAGGTGGGCGAGTGCTCGGCTGAGATGCAAGTGGCGCGGGTTCGATTCCCGCTGCGGGTGAAATGTTTGTATGTTCTGCTAATATTTCTTCCTGGTCTCGGTGTTGTAGTATTTGTTAAGTATGTGTTTACAAAAAAAAGTACCTATATAAGTATTCTATCAGCCATCTGGTGTCCATAGTAAGTACAAGCTTTGCTTAGTTCGGGGCTAGATGGCGCTGTGTGAAATGTCCAAAAATATTTATATTTATTACTCGATTAGTTCTCCTACAAAGCACTACCTCTGTTTTTTCTCCGAATTTCACATAGGTTAGCTAAAAGAAAATGCTAATTAGCAATATAGACCGTTTCCACTGGCCTTTTGATAGCCCGACTGTTTCTTTTGTATTTTGTAAATTATATTTGTATTAGCTGTAACTTTCTTTCTGTTAATAAAGTTTTGTAATATTAGCATTGAGTTCGCCTATGTATATGTTTTTTATTATGTACAATAAAGAATTTTTTATTCATCAATTTATTACAATGTAAGAATATTTGCGGAGTTACAGACAGTGACCTTGACTATGTTTTTTTTTATGACAACTCACGCATATTCATTCTACCACTGACCCTTCTCCATTAGCACACAAGTACAATTTGGCATGTGGCAATTTGACACATTGAAATGCCATAACCTTTGCAAGATAATGATCACATTCGAAGCCATTTTATCAATAATACATCTTCATTCCCTTTGCCAATGATTTAGGCGTGTTTTTAATGAGCTGTCTCTCTGTCTGTCAGCGGGCTGTATCTCATGAAATGTGATGATAGAGAGTTGAAATTTTCAGTGTGCATTTATGTAGCCGGTATAACAACAAAAGAAAAATATAGGTAATGAATACTGAATACTGGGCGATGGGCTGATCACCTGTCACCATAGTTCACCATATCCATCTTGGAACTTTGAATCAGGAGTGGCTGCAAGTTTTCTTATGACTACGCTATATGTATACGCTAAAAATAGCGAAAAAAATAGGTCCTTATGTTAACCATTTTCTTTGCTCATACAATAGACGTAAACGCGCTCACACCTCTACAAAAATGCTCATAGTAAAGTAAACCACATTATTTAATGAAAAATATATTTTTATTAATCAAAGTAGCATGATATTCTTACACCTCGTAAATCTTTTTTTAAAGCCTTCGCCCGCGACTTCGCTCCCGTGATATTCGGACAAAATCTATATGTTAATCCAGCTCACATACTATGTATATTCCAAGTTTTATTCAAATCCGTTCAGCCGCTACGGCGTGCGTGATTGAACCACAAACATACAAACATCCTTACAAACTTTCTTTCGCATTTATAATATAAGTAGGATTCGTAATTGTTGGGAACAAAAGATAGGTACATTATAAATGTGATATTTACACCATTTGTACTAAACTAGTTGCTCAAACATATATGTACTCGTATATCGTTTCATTAATTCATTTCAAAACCTTTTTTCTGGAATACGATAAAGGATAAATATTTTGAGTCAGCTGTATCAAGTTACCTAAGACCTTTTACCATCTATAGAAGATGATTTATACAGCGTCAGGAGACAACTTTTACCTTCACAAACAGGACGCTGTAGTGCCCGGGACGAATTGAGATGGAGTAGGCTTGCCCAGCACCTATTCCATCCTCACAACTTAGTCGGCCTTGTCCACAGGAAAGACATGGTCAATACGTGCGGAACTGACTAAGCCGCGGGTTTCCTAACGATTTTACCTTCACCGTTTGAGCTACTGGTATAGTGCATATCAATTTTTCGCACAGAAAAATCCATTGGTACACGGCCGGATTTGAACCCACCACCTTAGGATTGGAAGGCGGGGTCACTACCAACTAGACCACCAGTGCTCTGAGTATATCGAGTAGATACTGAATCCTATCCTACTATATTATAAAACGTGAAAGTTTGTGAAGATGTTTTTATGTTTGTGTCTCAATAACGGCTGAACGGATTTGAATGAAACATGGAATATACATAGTACATGTGCTGGATTAACATATAGGCTATTTTTCATCCGGGTACCACGCGAGCGAAGCCGCGGGCGGCAGCTAGCAAATCATAATTCATAGACGAACATTATTTTAGAGATAACAATGACGTACAGAGTAATAAAATTAGACTACCGTGTAATATTTTTTGTTTTATTTACCCAACATAAAACACAAACATTTATCACGCGTATAATTAATTTATGTATCGATCGTGTCTCATTGTCTTTGTCGTTGCATGTTTGTAGAAATAAATATTTACATAATAGACTTGTAAAAAGTTTGGCAGCTGGGATGTATGGCCCATACAATTTGTACATACGACGTCCATTGTAGTTAGCCATTTAATTAAGTAACTCCGAAGTAAATAACTAAGTAATATGTTGGTACATAAATGGATAAACTAAACTCTTATACCTAAATAAGTTATTGATGTAAGTATGAAACATTAGTGGCATGATTCATTTAAAAAATATATTGAAAAACATTTTAAGAGTTAAGTATTTCATCATTTTTTTAGTCATTATAGAATGCACCCAGATTAGTATTTATTACATAATAACTGTAATAAAATAACTCACTTCTCTGCTATGTTGGGACTTGGGAGCAAAGAATGCGTCTAACTGCTTCTCTCCCCGAGCATGTCATAAAAGTCGACTAAGGGATAGTATCCTCCAACATGATGGACCATCTTTATGGGCGATGGTCTGATCACCTGTCATCGTGGATCACTATATCCACCTTGGACTTTAAATCAGGAGTGGCTACAAGTTTTATTGTAATTGCTTGTGGGTCTGCCCACCCCATTAGGGATACAGGTGTGATAATAATGTTAGTTTCAAAAACTATGTGAAGAAGTCCGCTAGGGGAGGACTTTTACTGAGTTTTTAGTTAGTTTATTAAAGGTTTTTTTCAGTTGTTAGGTAGGTATTTTAATTTGGCCAATAACCAATAGCAGATTGGCGGAAAGGTCATTTCATAGTCATGCGATTTACTGATTAAATGTAGGTAAATATGTATTTAATATTTAATTATTTTATAATGATTAACTAAGTTATAATGTACTTACAGTAAATAAATCCTTTTTCCCAAACCGACGAAACTAAAAATAAAAAAAAACTTTAGCTACAAAAAAAACACAACACTACGCACTGGCCAGTTATCCAAACTCACTTGAATTCCAAATTCAAAAATTCAAATTACGAGTACGTTTAGTATCTTTCACTACACAATGGTAAATGAACGCGTGTGAACCATAGACCACACTTATATGTCTTCCCTTACCACACCACCATTATAACTCGATCTGCACTTTCATACACATTGTTTCTAGCTATAGGTCTTCATTAACCGGTGATCCCTTACCACACCACCATATCAACTTGACCTACACTTTTAAACAAATTATTTCTAACTAGAGGTCTGAAGCCACTGGTGGTTTATGGACACTAAATTAATGAATTTTCGTCAATTAGAATAAGTTTCGTAAAAAAAACAATAGGATTCCGAAGGTCTATAGATACGTCTATTACAGAGCTTATAAAGTGGTAACACTATTTAGCACTTTTTGAGGTCACAGAATTATCCGATGTTTGTAAAAAACGATTAGACCGAGGTCAGAATTAGCTAAAGCTTTAACCAAAATTGGTGCACAACGATTTTTTATTTGTTGAGACAATATTTGTGCACACACAAACTTAAAACTTCTTTTGTTTCGTAGTCAGTAAGTTTTACTTAAAAGTTTTGACTTTAAATAAAGTTAAACCAACACATAACGCCCTCGGTGGCGTGGCGGACGAGTGCTCGGCTGAGACGCAAGAGGCGCAGGTTCGATTCCCGCTACGGGAGAAATGTTTGTATGTTCTGCAAATATTACGACAATTTAACGTGCCCTCCGAAGCACGGAAGCGCTCAGCTCGTAATGCCACTTGCGGTCACCCATCCCATTTGTGACCGTGCCCAACGTTGATTAACTTCAACGATCGATCAAGAAATCTGTATTTGCGTGTGCATTTTTACTATTACGAATACCTATTGTTAAAAAGTTATTCAAAAGTTTCAAACAATTAATTTAGATATTATAATATTAGTGGAAAATGAACTCGTTGAAGTTTAATTTATCAGACCTAAGAGCCCTTTTCAGTTATTGAAATAAAACAGTGAAAGTATATTACATAAAATGCAAATCTAATGATTTATTCTTTCTACTTAATTATTCTAATTGTTTGATAAGGATCCATTTGCTTAGTAAAAACCTATTAAAGTTACATCGTTCCATTGAGTGGGTGTCTGTCATGCGTCTTTGATTGACAACTAAGGCCTTTTACCAACTACAGTAGATTTATACAGCGTCAGGAGGCAAATTTTACCTTCACAAACGGGACGCTGTAGTGTCCGGGACGAATTAAGATGGAGTAGGCTTGCCCAGCACCTATTCCATCCTATCAGCTTAGTCGGCCTTGTCCACAGGAAAGACATGGTCAATACGTACGGAGCTGACAAAGCCGCGGGCTTCTTCACGATGCTTTCCTTCACCGTTTGAGAGAACTGGTATAGCGCACATAATTTTATCGCACAGAAAAATTCATTGGTACACGACCGGATTTGAACCCACGTACTTTGGAACGGAAGGCGGGGTCACTACCAACTAGATCACCAGTGTCCCAACATTTCCAATATTCAATGATTGTTAGTCTGAGATATCACAGTCATTTTGTGGAAGTCCGAATATGAACAATGCAAGAACTAAAAGTTTAATTTCTTGAAAATCATCGAGTGACTTTCAAAACTACGAAATTGAACAAAATCAATAGAAATGTACCAATTTGGTGACTTTTATCACTTAAATGATACCCTGGTCGCAGATCTTGCAAAAAATGCTTATCTCATCATCAATTCTAATCTTACTTATATTATAAATGCGAAAGTTTGTGAGTTTGGATGTTTGTGCCTCAATCACGCCTAAACGGCTGAACGGATTTGAATGAAACTTGGAATATACATAGTACATGTACTGGATTAACACATAGGCTATTTTTTATCCGGGTACCAAGTGAGCAGAGCCGCGGGCGGCAGCTAGTACTTTATATATTATGATGTTTCTGAAATCATATTTTTTGCACATCCGTTATAAGGATGACCACTTCGGTTAATTATCATTTTGTAATATCCAACAGCCTCATCGGAGCTTAGACCATTATATTCGTGTCACTAGGCTTTGAAACCAGTGTGGTGAAAGGAGTAAAGTGCTATATTTAATTAGACGTTTGAGTGCTACGAGGTTATGAATATTTTTATCACATGATAAAGGTAAACACTACCGGACATTTTTTTCTTACTTTACAATCAGTCACATCACACTTACTTCAAATTAAATATAGCTTGCGTCAGTAGTTCTTTCGGTTCAGTATACCTAGTCAAAAGATTAAAGTGCGCCTCAGAATGGAAGTTTTCGTGGCTCCGAAAACTATGATTATCTTCTTGTAAGTTCATTTCCATGACGTCATCCGTCCCAGTTTTACATAACAATTATGTCTTATTATGACAAAAGCATATTTTACCAGCACAGGGCCCATCTCAGACCTTTTAATTTTGTAGATGCGTGGTCGAAGCTTGTACTTTGTCCACTCAGACCAAATAAAAAGAAAAGACGGCGCGCCGCCAACAACAAAAGTGAAGCCAGACAATATCGTGCTCCTGCAAGTAAACATACACGCTAACGCACACACCTAAAACCATGTTCATCGCTCTCGAGTCGTCGTCTAGTAAACTTAAAATTTAAAACTAGAATTTTGCTTTCCTGTGTAGTGAAATTTTGTAAAAACAGCTGCAAATTAAATACACATAAAAAGTCTCACGGAATCACTTTTCACTTGTAAGTACTTCAAATAACATCGTTTCTTAATTATTATAGTATGAAGTTCAGGTTACTTGGATCACCAAACCTCAAAACCTGCGACACACACATAGATAAAAAGGTGGCTTCACTTTTGTTGTTCGCGGCGCGCCATCTTTTCTTTTTATTTGGTCTGAGTTTGTCCAAGGAAAAGTACTTTACTTGACTTATTATTGGCCTCTGTGGCTAATTTTCACAGTTCTGCTAGTGCCCGATTCATGAAAGTTTCATAATCATTAATGGAGTAGGTATGAAGTTAATTATAATATGGTGTTCAGAGGGAGGCTCAATCATAATTTTTATCACCGTGTAATTAAGCCTTTTCGCGGCCTAGCTGTCTGATAACTTAATTGTCATACAGTAAGCTGTCATGACAGTCGTCAAAAAACCGGTCAAGTGCGAGTTAGATTCGCACACGAAGGGTTCCGTACCGTGCATGTAGGTACATATATTATATTATATTTTTCAGAGACAGACGGAAGGACGGACAGACAGCGGAGGCTTAGGGTCCCGTTGGCACCCTTCAGGTACCGAACCCTAATAACTTCGAAAACTTGCCTCTTTGAAGAATAATATTGGCGTAACACATCTATTTGTTCAACGTCTCAGGGGCCCATAACGAAAGTGAACGAAATTGTGCATGACGAGATGAACTGACGAAAGCCACAGAATGAGCTAAGTAATTATAATATATTAGTGAGCAGAGGTACTGGCAACTCTAAAAAAACATACAACAAAATATACTGAAAATATTCGTGAATGACTGACATGAGCAAAACTATGAATATACACAAAAAATCTAATTGTAGTACAGCTAGTGGTACTAGTGGTCTACTTGGTATTGACCCCGCCTTCCGATCCTAAGGTCGTAGATTCAAATCCAATCGTGTAGGTACCAATGAATTTTTCTGTGCGAAAAATTTATATGCGTTATACTCTCAAACGGCGTAGGAAAACATCGTGAGGAAACCCGCGGCTTAGTCAGCTCCGCACGTATTGACTATGTCTTTCCTGTGGACAAGGCCGATTAAGCTGAGAGGATGGAATAGGAGCTGGGCAAGCCCACTCACGAAGGGCATTACAGCGTCCCGTTTGTGAAGGTAACAGTTGCCTCCTAACGCTGTATAAATCATTTACTATAGATGGTAAAAGGCCTTAGTTTTTTTTACTAATAGAGTTGCTTACATATTTTTGCAATTGACTATACCTACCTCACATTACCATAGCTAATTATACTTACAGAACCCAAATCGACAACAGAGTTATCTGCCTTAATAGTACAGATGCTTTTGAGTTTAGCAGTTGCTTAGATAGGACAATCGCGCTATTCTGAACGTTTCCAAAGGAAAACTTAACACATTTCTTATCGTGGTATTTCCCGATACTCCTCATTCACTGTCTAGGTACCGTTTTTGGAATCTGCCAAAACGAAAACAAAAGAACGCAAAGTGCTAACTTGACACGCGAACAGCCCTCAGATACCACCTGCAAGATAGGAAGTTGCCAAAGAATTGAGCCTAGAGCAGGCGCGGTCCGAAGGGGGGGTAACAGGGGACATGACCCCCCTCCCCCAAAAATCATACACGTCAAATTGAAAAATCTTTTCTGCTCCTAGCGGCAATGCCAATAAAAATAGAAAACTTCCATTTGTTTTATAATGGTGTGCAATAAAAATAAAATTGTGTATTGTGCAATAAAATCTGATTTACTCGACATATTCTATTACTAGCAGTCGCCCGCGGCTTCGCTCACGCGGTACCCAGATAAAAAGTACCCTATGTCCCATTCCAGCACACTTAGGTGCCTACTATCCTCATTATTCATTATAATATAGTGTACGCTAAACGATGACTAAAGTATTGCCATCTCTTACCATTTCATAATGACAAACAGTGACAGGGCTAACTTTAAGCAATTGCTAACTTTAGCGAACGAATATGAATAATAGGGTATGTAAGTATATTCCATAGTTTTTGCGTGAAAGAGTAACAAACATACTTAAATCAAAAAATTAAGAAATTTCGGTGAATTCAGTAAAAATTTTGAGAGTTAAGGTAAACTTTTCAAAACGCAACGACAGCGCGTTCTAGGATTTGATCAGAATTAGCAGCGACATCTAGTTATCAGACGTAGAATTACGTCAGAACTCCATGAATAATCAAGATTGGAAACTTATTAGACCAGTAATAATTTATGCTTCCTTTCACAGGTAATTTGACATTGACAGTTCCTTTTCCATATGTTTTGTATCATCTATTACTAATCTGTGTGTATCATCGCTGTCATATGTCAAAATAAAAGTATTCTATTTTTCATGAAAAACATACCAAAAATAAAGAATTTACAGGTAATTATGACATCAACTAAATGAGAAAAATCGGCTCTTTAATTTGATATAGGTTATGTGCAGTTTTAGACCAAAAATTGATCCCAGGTTTTCATCCCTTTTCACCCCTTTAGAGGTTGAATTTCGAAAAATCCCTTCTTAGTACACCCCTACGTACCAAGGTTTACCTACACTGAAAATTTCAAGTCTCTACGTCCAGCGGTTTAGGCTGTGCGTTGTCTGTCAGTCAGTCAGTCAGTCAGTCAGTCAGTCAGTCAGTCAGTCAGTCAGTCATTCAGTCAGGACAAAGATTCTTATAATATAAGATTAGTGACACCCCCCCCCCCCCAATTAGGGGGTGCGACCGCGCCTAGCCTAGAGATCTTACTTATACATTATTATAACTGCGAAAGTTTGTGAGGATGTTTGGATGTTTGTGCCTCAATCACACCTAAACGGCTGAACGGATTTGAACGAAACTTGGAATATACATAGTACATGTGCTGGATTAACATATTGGCTATTTTTTATCCAGGTACCACGCGAGCGAAGCCGCGGGCGGCAGCTAGTTGTAAATAATTATCCAAACAATAGCCAAACGTGATTTCTTGCCTATAACTTCCATGCTTGGTCACGTTACGAACAGACGAAAATTCACCTGGCTTACTGTCTACCTATAAAGCTGAGATATTTGTAGCTCAAAGCTGAGTTAGAACCTCTTGGAAACTCTTTCTGATTGACAGAGCAACCAGGATATGTGCTATGTAGGTTAGGTCTGTTTATGTATTTTCTTCTCTCTTTTTGCCCTATTACTCTGTCTTACTTATTGCTCTGTCTTTTAATTTTTCACTTCTGTATTTTTTATGTGTTGCCAATAAATTATTTTCTTTCTTTCTTTCTTTTTTACCTCGTAATCTATGATCCTCGCGTGGAAATTTCGTATTACTAGTAGACTTACCGTTTACCTAAGCTAAAATACGTACCAATACTTACCTACTAGGTAATAAATAAATAACACCCAACAGTCACATACATAGTCCTGACCCCACACTAGGATTCCCTGTGTCGTGGGTATCAGAAACTACGAGTACCAAGGTACCACAACACCCAGACCCGGAAGAAATATTTACAGATCATGCAAACATTTCTTCCGCAGCGGGAATCGAACCCGCGCCTCTTGCGTCTCTGCCGAGCAATCACCCGCCATGCCACCGAAGCCGTCAAGAGGTAAGTAAGTACCTACCTAAAGTTACTCTAGTGCAAACTTATTACACAACTGACATTTGTGTTCTGTTTTAAGAGTCAATGTGCGAATTATGCAGGTTTCACTAACTTCTATTTTAAAGAAATTGTTAAAGCATAGGCTTGTTGGGAAATGATTTTGACTTGTCTGCAAACGAAAACCACGTCAATCAAGTGTCACTTTTGCCGCCATTCTGGCTTTGTAGGCATTATAACAAAGATCTTCGGCAATTGGGTGTACCTATTGTGCATAATTGTCCTCTGCTAACCCTTCCCCAGCTAGCCCAACTCCTTGCGGTACCGGAGAAGAACTTTGGGATGTTGGCAGCAGTGTTCCAGTCTAACGGAAGAAAGAAAATCACAATAGCAATAAATAATCAAGTGCGAGTCGAATTCGTACATGAAGGGTTCCGTACCATCGTACATGTACATTCCCTATTAAATTAAGCAAAATAAAAATAAGACCCCCTTAAGTTTTAATTTTATTATTATTTTTGTACAAATTAGTTAGATCGAAATACCTAAACAAATATACTACAAAAAAAATTCACTCGACCCATCCTTTTTTTATTGGCAGGTGGAAAAATCTGCTCCCAGACACCCAACTGCGATTGAGGGTCGCAGCTGGGTAATGTGGGGTTGTCGAAACCCGACGACCCACTAAAAAACCACCTGGTGGCCAGCCTCGATGCATGTCAAAGGCCTCCGGGATCTCCATTCGGAACGCACTCGACCCATCCTAACCAACCGCGCTAAACTTCGATGATCAATTTCGAACGTAAAATTTGTTCTTGCATGAAATAAAAAGAGTCCCATTTTATTTTATTACTTGTTGTTATAGCGGCAACAGAAATACATACTCTGTGAATATTTTAACTCTCTACCTATTACGGTTCATGAGATACAGCCCGCTGACAGACGTACGGACGGACGGGCAACGAAGGCTTCGTGATAGGGTCCCGTTAGCACGCTACGGGTACGGAACCCTAAAAAGGGGAGTGAGGGAAGTGAGCAAAGCCACAGGCAATCGCCATAGTCTTCATTATGCTAAAGATTTGCGTGTCCAACTCCATATAATTGAATGTCATAGAATTTATCTCGAGGTAGGTACATTATGAGTTACGGCATAATCGCAGCTTCCGATTTTAATAATAAAAAACATAATTAATTTTCATGACGAAAAACACAATCAATTTTACTTCCTCAAACTAATGGATAGGATGTTTTTGTTTTATCATGCTTTGCTGAACTTTTAGCAAGCTAAGATGACAAAAAACTAATCTATTTGATACCGTGACACTAAGTCTTAAACAAGTGTGGTGAAAATTGAAGCAATAGGGTCCTGTTGGCACCCTTCGGATACGGAATCCTAAAAAGAAGCACTGGCGGTCTAGTAGTGGCGTCGTGAGTTCGAATCCAGCCGTGCACTAATGGAGTTTACTCTTCAAAAACTGTATGTGCGCTATACCAGTAGGTATCAAAACGGAGAAGGAAAAACATCGTGAGGAAATCGGCATATCATACAACCTGAAAATTTGAACAAATCTTTGTATCAAGGATCTGCTTCTCTCCCCAAGCATGTCGTAAAAGTCGACTAAGGGATAGTATCCTCTTCAACATGATGGACCATCCACCTTTTCCATCTTGGGACTCTTACCCCCGAATAGGTACTCAAACGCGACTCAGAGTTGAGCACGTCTCAATTCACGGTTTTGTGACAGTTATTGATGAAAATCTGTCAAAAACTCGTCACTTGATACGTGCTCAACTCTGAGATGCGTTTGAGTATTCGGGGGTTAGATCAGTGGCTGCAAGTTTTCTTATGATTACTTGTGGATCTGACCACCCCGTTAGGGATACGGGCGAGATAATATATATAAGAGTATGTATGTATCCGAGCGCGGACAGAATTTATGTAGGTATTTAACTAGTTATGTAAATTAACCTTAGATCAAGTGTCATGTTTACGTAATTTGCATACAATACTAAATGAATGCATCCGTAGGCATTTTGAATAGGTAACTTTCAAAGAAAGTAAGAGTGTATCAATTTATTAATTAATAATTGCTTTTAAATACTGGTTTGGTTGAAGAGTACAAGTTATTTCTATGTTTGATTGCAAAATTGTCGTGGGAATTTTTTTACGGTACTTACTATTTTAGGTATAAGTACGTCTCACTTCTCTGCTGGACTGGGACTAGGAGTAAAGAAAAAACAGAATGCGTCCAGCTGCTTCTCTCCCTGAGCATGCCGTAAAAGTCGACTAAGGAATAGTATCCTCCAACATGATTGACCATGGTTCAAAGCAACTCCTGATTCAAAGTCCCAAGATGGATATAGGACAATTGATCAGCCCATCGCCCTTATAAATGGTCCATCATGTTGGAGAAAATACTACCTATTCCTTAGTCGACTTTTACGACATGCTCGGGGAGAGAAGCAGCTGGACGCATTCTGTTTTTTTCTTTACTCCCAGTCCAGTCGAGAATAAAAGTTAAGTCTTGTTTGAGTAAAATTCATTATTTATTTTGTCCCTAGCATCATCATCATCTTCCAGCCCTTATCCCACTCTATGTGGGGTCGGCACAGCATGATCCAAGGATCATGCTGTAAGAGTTTTGGCTAAGGTGTTTTATGACTGGCCGCCCGCCTGACGTCAACCCTCCTTGGGAATACTTAATACTTAGGTACTATCTATTACACAAACAAGCCTAACGAAAGCCAACATGTGGGCGATGAGATCTACACGGCTTTTGCGGTCTAGATTTGACAGCTGATAGATAGCCATCTATACTATAGTGTAGGTAGATAGTATTTCTACTTGCATCACTTTGATAATGTTTCGTCATACATATTAAAGGAGTAAAAAAAAGGTTATGGGCGGTATTAAAAGAGGCCACTGTCAAAATATAAAGTCGTGTCTGAAGTTTTAAGTCCTGTCAAAAGTTAAAGTTCTGTCAAAAGTCTGTTTTTTTTTTTTAGTCGGTCTGTGGCGGTCTCTTCTGTAGACACTCGTCTGTCACACCACAAGTTTATTTATATTTACCAGTAACTGGGCCCCAATTGTGCTGTTCCAAACGTAATTACCAAAGGTTCGTAACATTTTAATGCACATTTCTGTCATCTTTTTTGGCATTTGACAGAACGAAAATAAAAAAACGCTACATGCGTACCGTAGGGTGCGTATAATGGAACGTAAGTGCGTCACATCTGCTGAAAGTATGGCGCCAAAAGTTCAGCTAAATACGCACGCAAAGTTTTTAGTAGGTACATAGGATAGGTGGACTTTTGGCGCCATCTTTCAACAGATGTATCGCAACACTAAGATCCATTAAATATCGACTTACAATTTTAGATAGAGAGAATTTAATTTTTCTTACAATAGACATAAACGCGCTACACCATGGTGTATTTTCTGTTCTCGCTGTAATTTTACCTATAGATTTAGTTTGTGACTGTACTTTTATAAATTAATCTCCCATTTATTCACGAAATGAGTCGCAAAAGTATTTCAAAAACATTGTTTGACAAATCTATTATTAACTGTTCGACACCAAAGGTTAAAAGTTATTATTTGTTTAGGCCATTTGAAGGCTATAAGGTCTTTTATACGAAACTTAGATATTTTCTTGAACATATTATCTAAGTTGCCCCAATCACGATATAACTATAAAGGTAGGTACTCAAAGCAGGCCCACTAAAGGTCAGAGCCCACTAGACCTTGGCATGTAATTTGTCACCGAGTCACTCTCTTGCAACATCTCTATAGAACACTTACAACTAATAGCCTCGTCTTGTATGATTGTTGTATGAAATTGGTAATTGAGGATAAATATGAAAAATTTCCCATACGTTTAAAAAACTAAATAAAACTTCGAAAAAGATTATAGTCAATCCTACTAATTTTGTAAATTCAAAAGAAATTCAATTCGATCTGGCGATATGAGGGTGTCTGTTTGTTCCTCAATTACGGCATAACGGCTGATTGGATTTATATAAATAATAATAATAATAATAATAAAATAAATATTTGTGGACATTTCACACAGCGCCATCTAGCCCCAAACTAAGCAAAGCTTGTACTATGGGAACCAGATGGCTGATAGAATACTTATATACTTTTTTTGTAAATACATACTTATCATACATAATACTACAACACCCAGACCCGGAAGAAATATTTGCAGAACATACAAACATTTCTCCCGTAGCGGGAATCGAACCCGCGCCTCTTGCGTCTCAGCCAAGCACTCGCCCGCCACGCCACCGAGGTCGTCAATAATAAAGCTTAGAATATTGACCTGAAATAAATCAAACAGGCTAATTTTAATCGGGTACCATGTGAGCGAAGCTGATAAAAAATAAGTCTATATGGCCATTCTATAATACAATTTCTACGCATGCACCTCACGTCATTTTGCTCACTCGGGATGGAATATTCATTATTTATTATTTAATTCTTCATTGCAAAATATAACAAAAACATCTAACGAACGGAGAGCTTAATGCCAAGGCATTTTTTGTCAGCCAACCAATGAGGTGGTATGTAGATAAAGGAAAAAAGGTATTAAACTACACACATTCTAGAATCTAAATTTAATAATTTATTTATTGCTTTTTAATTAAAATCAAACAAAATAAAACAAAAACAAAATACATTCTTTCAAGTCGTTGAAAATAATATTTTATCATGGTAACTCAGAATACAAAATTTGGTAATTATCATTATTTTACATTGAAATCAACGTGCGAGCAACAATTTTATTGCTCATTAGGAAGCCATTTGAAGGGAACAAAACTAGCATACATACTAATTCTAAGGGCACTAAACGCGTGATCAAGTATTTGATTAACCTGTAGTGAGCAAGTATGCTTCTCGAATATTCGTGGTAGTGCCCATGACCTGACCTTCAGATTAGTTCTAAACTTCTGACTAGACAAGTGGGAAAAATCAATTTGGATACCTAGGTCATCTTTAAATACTTTACGAGTACAAAAAGGAAACAAATAAATATTTTTCTCCATGATACCCTAGAAGAGAAGGAATGAATGAAGAGCATTATATATAATGCTCTTCATTCATTCCTTCTCGTGCTGACCCCACATAGAGTTTGATAAGAGGAAGATAATTATGACAAATACGCGCTACTAGTCATAATTTCTCAACTTTTCGCTTTTTCACACTGCCTAATACGAGGCTAATTTGAAATCAATAGATATTTTATTTACCTTATTCTTTTGGCTAAAGTTGTAATCCGAACGGCTGGATTTTGACAAATGAGGTGAGGCGTAAAGCCTAATTATGACACTTCTTTGACACTTAAGTGTAAAATCTAATATGGCGGATTAATGAAGCCATCATGTATAAAAAATCGAATATGGCAGATGTATTTACTACCCTACCTACCTAAATTCTACGCAATCGGGTTTTTTGTTCTTTTAAATAAATGTTTGTTTTGTTTTTTAATGCAAAAGTTGCCTAGTTAATGTTGTAACTTGCCTAATAGATAATAAAAAAATATTTATTTTTTATGAATAATAATGTCGCAATTTTAAATGATTCGTGTAATAACAGAAGGCATTTATTATATTGTGTCGCCATACTATTTTGATTGAGAAATCGTCGGTATGTCGCCGTGAAGGTGGGTAGATTATTTTATTATAGTTTTAAATATAGTTAGATTATGCATAATAATAGATAAGTATTTCTTCTTTTAAATGATTCGCGGCAAGGCAAAGCGAGACTAGCATGTCAGGACCATAGCAAATGGAGATCCGCGGTCTCTGCCTACTACTATGGGAAACAGGCGTGATAATTTATGTATCTCACATAAATTATTTTTCTTCCCGATACAATTTATTCCTACATAGTGTAACAATATCACCAGTTCCTATGCATGAATATTTTTAATATGTGGATTTGATGGTAGAATACAGGTATAGTACCTACCTACTATTTATAGCCTAGTGTCTGTGTATTTGATTATTAATGGTAATATTATACAAAGGAACAAAAGTATGTATTTTAATAGTCTGCATTGGAATTTAATTACCTACATGAAAGCAAATCAGCACGCCTCTATGTTAATTTTACAATAGTTTAGGGGTTTACTCGGGCGATCAAGTAGATACCTAGGTATTCTATTCTATACTTTATTTTTCGTTATACTTAATTAATAATATTGTACCACACACGCGCCATTTTTTTTACGCTCTGCTCCATTGTCTATTCCTGTAGTGTTGATTCCTGTCAAAAATATTGATAATTATTATTTTTAACAGGAATTTTAACGATGACGTTCCATTTTCTTTTCAAAATAAGGTCTAGACTTGAAAAAAAGGTTTCAATACCAAGAAGTTTGCTATCTTTACTAGCCATTCAGATAATTTAACATTTTAAAAAGTAAACAAACAGTTCATTGCCCGTTTATCCGGATAGCTCTAGCAATATTTCACCAGCGTAATTTGGGTCGGGTCATATCATCTTTTCCAAACAGAGGCCGCTAACTAACTAAATTGCGTTTATCATAATTATAAATATTGCACAATATTATGCAGGTAGGTATTTTACCGACAACACCCGATTTCGCCATTGTAACGGCGCGCTTAGCTTCCGAGTTCAAGAACTGCCAATAGGTATTCTTTATTGGAAGAGAGCACTGGTGGCCTAGTGGTACCTAGCGACCTCACCTTACGATCCTTAAGTAGATTCAAATCCAGTCGTGCATCAATGGATTTCCTGTATGAAAAATTAATAGACTCTATACCAGTAGGTACTCTTAAACGGTGAAGGAAAACATCGTGAGGAAAAGTTCACCGGTAAGTTCGAAAGCATGTGTCAAGTGCACGAAAGGAGATGAAAGGAGCCTTCAAGGCGCACTTTAAATCCTTTCACCACACTGGTTCGAAAGAACTATAGTGACACAACTATAATATTGTAAGGTAACGAATTTCGCTAGAGTACATAATAGCTAGGTACACATCTGTAGACTGGAAAATGCAGTGGACAAAAAGAGTCACAGAATGGATCCCAATGGATGGAAAAAGAAAACAAGGAAGACCAAAAAAGAGATGGAGACATATTTGCACAACGATGTGGACCCGAATGGATGAGGAAGGCTAGGAAAAGGGAAAAATGGAGAGATTTAGGGGAGGCCTACGCCATGGAGGCGACTACTGCGGAGGTTGAAACCATTAAAAAAAATGGAAAATTATTGTTTTTTGTACTATGTACCTACCTAGTAGTAGAATAAAGGCTTTTTTATTTATTTTTTAATCTTATTTTACATTATAGGTAAGCAGTTTTTTTTTTTTGTTATATATTATATATATTATATAGGTATATATTACTACTAGCTGTTGTCTGCCAATGCTGTGCATGCCTATAATTGGAGCACATTCTATACCTAATACTATTTTATTGTTAACATTCATAACAGTTTTATTATGTGTTCTGTTGGCGTTGCCTAATAAATAAATAAATAAGCAGTTAGGTAGGTACTTCCTATCTTTTGATCCATTGACCTTTAGTAAATGAATGCGACGTAACAAAGACGATCTTACAAAGTTGTAAGATCTTACCTACATAGCCTACTTCCTAATCAACGACTGTCCGGTATTTTTGTAAATGAATTGCGAGATGTTGGTAGATAATAGGTAGGTAGATATAGTAGGTACGTCGCCAATGAGTCTCGCATTTATGAGAGGCTGCAGAGAAAGTACGAATTAGGCCACTAATGCAGCGAAAAGCTCTTTACCAGCCCAATATATACGTAATCCTACATTATTATCATTTTCTTTTAAATCAGTGTGGTTCAAGAATTTAAAGTCCGATTTGAAAGCTCTTTTCGTGCATTTGACACATGTCTTCAAGCTTTTTAGGTTTTTCGTGATGTTTTCCTTCGTCGTACCTTAAAATGGAGAATTATAAGAACCAGATTTTTTTGGTCACGGTACCAACCTCTGATTTTATAACTAAGTCAAGGGAAAATGAGAAGGCTTCCAATAAACTAATTCGCCTTGCTTTAAGTGCCACTAGAATATTCCAAAGGAAGGAATATTTGCAGGACATACAAACATTTCTCCCGTAGCGGGAATCGAACCCGCGCCTCTTGCGTCCCAGCCGAGCACTCGCCCGCCACGCCACCGAGGAGAATAATACTTACAATGTTGTGCCGACCGACATAAAGTTAAAAGTGGGAAAAGGGCAGGGAAACTAATGTAATTTCAAATGATTAAAAGCTAGTTTAGTGGCCCACCATGAAGAGTAACGTAACATCCTAGCATTTGACCTGATGTGACCGGCCAAAGTGGCTAACGAAAGCCAAATTATCCAAATGAGTACGTTCCGTTTAACTGTGTACTGATTTTTAAACGAAAATGTACCTACATAGTCCCTATCTATATTTCCCAAAGCGCAAATTATGAGTTTTACGCTTGACCAAAAAAAGAACCATGACAAAATTATCTTCACATAAAACTATAGGTATATATTTCTATGGGCCGTAGAATAAGTTTATAACAGCTGTAACTTTTCTAATGTTGCCTGAAATGTTATTATTGTTATTATTATAAAAGACATAAGTGAACCCCAAGAAAGTTTTCTTGCAATTCTTATGTGGATTTCCCCATAAGTACCTACTATCTATCACTGTGAAAAACATTTCATCTGACCTGAACTTCGGCTGTCCCGATTTTTTTTCTTCTGATACAAATGAATTGCCTTATTAGTATAGAAAAAACATAGAATAAGTCCAGCTGCTTTTCTCCCCGAGCATGTCTTAATAGTCGACTAAGGGATAGCGTCCCCTCCAAGATGATAGACCATCTATATGGGCGATGGACTGATCACCTGTCACCATGGTTCACCATAACCATCTTGGGACTTTAAATCAGAAGTGACTGCAAGTTTTGTTATGACCACTTGTGGCTCTGCCCACTCCGTTAGGGATACGGACGTGATAATTTTCGTGGTTTCGTCATAGCACCTGGCAAAATGACAACAGCAAAATTACACGTGTCACAGATAACATCACGGTTAGATGCAATGCAGAAAATATAAATAAAAACATTTCATTCTCTATAAAACTACGTAATACAAAAATGTAAATAGGCATAAATTAAAGAAAAAAAGCAAAAGATATGTTTCCGCCCGGGATCGAACCGGGGGCCTTCTGCGTGTTAGGCAGATGTGATAACCGCTACACCACGGAAACGATGACTATACTGGCGAAAGTTTATAACAGTGTGCGAAAGGTACAAATAATGATTATTATAATTCTATTATGAAACTACTTAATTGTTTATTTAAAATTAATTTTAATACATCATAGTATGTACTTATTTGAATATAATTAGAACAAGTATCTATATTTCAATGCACTAATTTTAACATTTATATAATTTAGGTAAAAAAATTAAATACATTACGTTTTTGAAAGCCTACATTGGATCTTACTAATGAATGAGTCTACATTATCATAGTAAATTACATACTTTTATATTTCTATTTTACTATAATTATCTATATTTATCTATCAAATTCATGGTCAGATTCAAAGGATAAAAAACCCCTTTTAGATTCCATACATACATGTATATTTAAAATAGCGTACAAGTATACTACAATAAGCTCTTACATCATAATCATAGAAAATCAAGCGATTTTTTTTAACACCCAACAGTCACATACAATAGTCCTGACCCCACACTAGGATTCCCTGTGTCGTGGGTATCAGAAACTACGAGTACCATGGTACCACAACACACAAACCCGGAAGAAATATTTGCAGAACATGCAAACATTTCTCCCGAAGCGGGAATCGAACCCGCGCCTCTTGCGTCTCTGCCGAGCAATCGCCCGACAATGTCGAACAAAATAAATAACAATACCACTCTATTCAGTTATATGCTCGATGACAAATTATTAACGAAACTCTAAGCCGAACTCCAGTAGAAGCACTGATTTACGTGAAAAGACTAGTCAGAATATAAAACGCTAAGTAGTTAAGGATAAGGATCGATTTGATAAACGTAGAAAGACACGTACCTCATATAAAGAGGGTGATTTACTGCGTGTTGAACGTCAATTACCTTATGATGGCAAATCCCAAAAACTGGTTACAATACAAAGTATACAAAGTATAGACCTTATCGCATAGTAGAAGTACTACCACATGATCAATTTTTGATAGAGGATACTCCTCTTACGCGTAAATAACGCAAGATATGAAGCTGTAGTTGCGATTATTATTATTGATAAGATTCAAAAATATTTTGATAGCAATCAATCAGATTCGAGTTCGGAATACTTAGTACCTATAATAATAACAAAAATAAATGTAAATAACTTTTGACCTAGGTATTAAGAATTCGAGAAGTTGATGAAGGAGCCTTCATAAGATACATGACCAGATGCTGAATGGCGTAGAAAAGGCCTGAAAGGGAAGATTATTGGAAAAACGTTTATTTCCCCCAAAAAAAATACCTCGCCGAAGAAGCGAGGATTCGGCTTTAGTCAACGCCAATGACAGTATAGCATGTACCAAATGTATCGATAACAAGCCTGTGGTTCTACTGTCCACAATTAAATGGCAACAAACCCCAAACTGAATATCGCCGTTGGTGCAAGACTCTGCGAGAGTAAATAACCATAGAGGAGCAATAATAGCAAACAAACACGTCAAGCACCCCAAGGACTAAAAAAAAACTCTCTCTACTTCTTACTGGCTTCAATGTCAGATTAACTCTGCAATAAATTAATTAGGTATTTTCCAATATATTGTTACGACACATTCAAAACCTCAAGTATTATTTCATCACATTGTAATAACGAAAAATATGCGAAGGTTTGTTTACATAAATTGTATCTCCAATTTGGCTGAAGTACTTACATTGGGGTGTATTGTTAATTGACTTGTTTCGAGACTGTCAAGCTGAGTTTAGTCTAGGATACTGTACAACATAATAAACACAGTTGAGTTTGCCATCATCCCATAAAGATGTTTCACAAATGTATGGAACCTAGGCCTGGCTGGTGTGCACTTGTAAAACATAGCTAAATACAATGTAATACCTTTTCACCACATCAGTTTCTTATTATTTTTCTTTCTCATGCAGAGCACAATATATCGGGGTGGTATTAATTTAAATGTTTTGACAGCTGTTGATTTTGACAAATATGTAAAATCGTCCGCGTCGAATCAAAATGTTTGTAATAAAGCTGCCAAAATACTTATTTCATAATGATAGCTATGAATGTAAAGAATAAATGAATTGTAAAGTTTGCATTTTAAACATTTTTCTGTCTGTTGCACATAGACCAGGCCTTTTATCTCCTTTATAAAAATCTGGTACAAACTTAGACCCCACTATGCAAATATATTATGTATGGATATCAAATAATGTTTATGGTATTCTAGCATACATACTATGTTTTAAATTTCATTCAATCCATTCAGCCATTAACCGCATGATGAAACACAAAAACTTTCAGATTTATAATGGTAGAATGGGTTAACTTATTTCTCAAAGTATACACAAAGATTGAAATAACTAAAGCATATATACATGGATATGATATTTCATAGACATTTCACACCAACAGTTCTTGGTCCTTAAAGTCGCATACAAGTCCTGACCCCACACTAAGATTCCGTCATGGGTATCAGAAACTAGGAGTACCAACACCTCAACATCCAGATCCAGAAGAAATATTTGCAGAACATGCAAACATTTCTTCCGCAGCGAAGATCGAAACCTCTTGCATCTCAGTCGAGCAATCCTACCACCAAGGCCGTCATTTACTTCACCAAGTTTTGTTCAACCTATACTTATTATACTTTGTGTACTACCCTAGATAGTGCTAAGTAGCTCTCTTTGGTACTTATATCATACCAGCCCAAAGGCCCCGCCTCGCAGTCAGCACAGCTCAAGTATTTGCAGTTGTCAACTTGATGGGTGAAACCAATGTTCTCAAAGATATACATGTCTTTGACATGATAATACTCTTTAATGAGTTCCCTCTTAACTTCTGTACTGTTGCTGGCTTGATCGATTTCTGGTAGATCCTTCTGTAAATAGTTTGTTAAGTTTTAAAATTATCAAGATACAAAGAGAACTAGTTAGAGTAAGTAATGTGTAATTTCAAGGGATTTATAAGTTTGATAACTTGTGTCAGGTGCACGAAAGGAACCTCTGAGACGGACTTCAAATCCTTTCACCACACTGGTTTGAATGAACTAGTGACACGACTAGTCGTAGTAGTAGGGATTTATAAAGAAAGTTGGACATGAAAAGGAACAGGAATAGTATTTACCTCATGCACCACATATTGTCCGGTGTGCTTTTCCAATATCTTAGAACCGCAGAATTGGCATCTTACTGGTAATTTGTTCTTGCCGTTTTCAACATTTTCGTTTTGATTTTCTACTGCCCCATTCGGCGTTTCTTTGGCTTCTGCCTCTGACATATTGGGGTAGTTACAATGTTACACTTTCATAGGAATGTTGAGGAAATTCGTAGCAAAATAGGATTTTATAAAAATAAGAATCATCAGCACACAGCCGGCATCGTCAATTGGAAAAAATGACAGTAACAGTCAGCAGCTATTGACATTGACATCGTGTTGTTTTTTGACATTAGGCATTGGTTTACGAATATAGCTATACATAATGGTGAACTATACACTATGCTGTGTGTGTTTTGGTGGAAAATAAATACTGCACTCAAACGTGCAGTCGATTTTTATCAAGTACTTACCGATTCACATAGAAACGTCATTATTTTGAGAATGCTACCTACAGACAAAAATAACAGTTCTATTTCAAGACTATTTTGCACTAAAAGGACACGGTTCTGCGTGAAAATATTTTTTGTATTCAAAACACTATCTGCAAACAAACAAACATCAATGCGTTTCGTTATTGCTTACTTTGAAGAAGGTTAATATTAAATTGACGTTTCTAATCGACGTAGTTTGAGGTTATTTACTTCACTGTTTGCGCTGTTTCAAGCGCTGTTTGTTCATCAGCTGTCAAAATTGTCAAATAGCGTAGCCATTCTGTTGATGAAATCTTGTGTTTGTGATTATTATTTTGTGAGCTTGTCTTTTAAATATTAAACCATGAGCTCTGGATTTATTTCTGAAACTGAGATCGTAGAGGCGCGGAGACGTCGGCAAGAGGAATGGGAGAAGGTTCGTACAGCAGACCAGCCTCAAGGTAAGTTAATGATACATAGGTAGGTAATTATTTCCTTCCTATTTATTCGATGTCTTGTTTTATGAAATGATAAGCACAACCCAACTAGTTTTAATTATCAGCTATCATCTTTCCATCCCTTAAAGACTAAAGTATCAAACACAATTATCTTTTTGAACTTACCATTTCCCGTTACGTAAAAAGTTGGCCTTATCAGCCTTGATAATCTTCAGAGGCACCAGAGGATCCCTACGATACCCGGCCCCTCTTCCAGCGGCTTGAAGAGCAGAGACTGAAGAAGGAGGCCGAGTATGAAGAGGCTCACAAACTCAGTAAGTTTAAGTAATTAACCTGATAACAACACTAATATAAATGTTTGAAGATGTTCTGATATCTTTGGCTTTCTTATCGGCGTTTCCAAAAATTAATTTTCGAAAATCTACTGTAAAGAACTCCTGTTCTAAATTACAGGCCCACTTTACCCACTCTCTTCTAGACCTGCTTGTCTTTTCGTCATGATCACCATCACTTCAGCCTGGATTTACCCAATGCTCGGAATAAGACTTCTTTCCATTTTGCCATCTTCTGATAGGGAGGTCCCGTAAAGTGATCATAAGAATTATATACGGACATATTAAGTAGATTTAAGATCTTACAAATTCTTTTTGACTACAGAGAACATGATCCGTGGGCTGGATGATGATGAGGTTGGCTTCCTGGACCTCGTAGAGGAGACCAAAGCCAAGGCTGCTCAGATGATCTCCATGGAAGAACGAAAGGAGATACAAGAATTCAGGTATAAAACTAGGATATTTTATTTCAGATCTAGGGATTATTCAATGAGTGAAATGGTGACAGTTCATAAACAATGACAGTGAAAGCAAAAAAAAACGCTTGCCACCAAAACACACACAGTGTTTTAGTGGCAATTACTTTTCAACCAGATTGAGAAAATGCTGACCAGGCAGTTCTGAATAACCAAGTGAGTTTATAACAATCTTAACCCTCTTCGTAAGTCCTAGACTTCAAAATGCCTGCCTTACGATGTTTGATACCTGGGGGCACTTATATTACAATACAACTACATATTACTACACTGTAGGGCTGTAGCCCGCTGACAGGTAGATATGTTTGATTGTGATTTAGATTTGTTGGTGTTGTAGGGAGCGCGTGTCTAACCTGGCGGAGAGTGAGGAGATGACGCGACTGCGCGCTCAGCTCGCGCCGGCGCGCGCGCCTTCGCAGCCCTCGCAGAACTCACAGAAGAACAAACTTCAAGGGGTACTTACAATTTATAATACGATATCTATATAGGTAGCCAGAAGGAAAATTCAATCCTACTAATAATTGACGGCCTCGGTGGCGTGGCGGGCGGTTGCTCGGCAGAGACGCAAGAGGCGGTTCAATTCCCCCTGCGAAAGAAATGTTTGCATTTTCTGTAAATATTTCTTTCGGGTCTGGGTGTTGTGGTACCATGGTACTCGTTGTTTCTGATACCCACGACACAGGGAAAACTAGTGTGGGGTCAGGACTATGTATGTGACTGTTGGGTGTATTAATAATTATAAATGCGAAAGTTTGTGTGGATGTGACGTTGTATGTTTATGCCTCAATCACGCCGTAACGGCTGAACGGATTTGAATAAAACTTCGAATATGCATAGTATGTGTGGTGGAATAACATTAGGTTACTTTTTGTAACCACCGCACGAGTTTGATACAACGCGAGCGAAGCCGCGGGCGACAGCTAGTCATAAAAAAAATATCTTTCTAGTATATTTCAAGTTTCAGCCAAATCCGTTCAGACTTTACGGCATGATTGAGGCACAAATATAGTCACATCCTCACAAACTTTCACATTTGTAATATTAGTAGGATTCCAAGTTTCAGCCAAATCAATAATTTATGCGCACATATAATAGGCTACTTTATCTGCATGATTGCACATATTCAATAAATTCTTTCTTTAGAGTAAAAAAGTCTTGAAATAAGTTTAACTAAATTTGAATTCTTTTTCTTTTAATTTTGTGATATCCATTCGTGACGACTATTCAGACGACATTATGATACTCATTTTACACTGCTATTTATAGGTTAAATATTATTGGTAGGTTAGTGGACTAAGGGATATTATCCTTCAGCATGATGGACCATCTGTATGGGCGATGGGCTGATCACCAGTCACCATGGTTCACCATATCCATCTTGAGACTTTAAATCAGGATTGGCTGCAAGTTTTCTTTATGATTCCTTGTGGCTCTGCCCACCCAATTAGGGATAGGGGCGTGATAATATGTATGCATGTAAGACAAAGACAACAAGTATCTTTATTTTACCTATAATTTTATAACTATAGATACAAATACAAATCAATTTAGGTATTGACATAATAAGCATGTTACAAAATAAATGAATCCTTAGGCTCCTGAACTAGTAAAAACTGTGTTTATAGGTTGTAGTAAGAAAACGGAAGGCAAGCGAGATGGAGGGTGAGAAGGAGGCTCCCAAGAACGGTCTCCCCAAGCAAGACAAGCCCACATCTCCCCCCGCTGAGAGTGTGGGCACGTTGACATGTGTGGGAGTCCTGCCGGGCCTCGGGCATTATGATACTGAGACATCCAGTGATACTGATGATTCCAGTGAGTCTGAAGTGAGTAGACCCTATTATTAGGCCTCCGCTGTCCGTCCGTATGACAGCGGGCTGTATGACATGAACAGTTATAGGTAGAGGTGAAATTTTCACACATGAAAATAATCAATAATAAATAAATATTTGTGGACATTTCCGGTGGCGTGGCGGGCGATTGTTCGGCAGAGACGCAAGAGGCGCAGGTTCGATTCCCGCTGCGGAAGAAATGTTACATGTTCTGCAAATATTTCTTCCGGATCTCTGTGTTGTGGTACCATGGTACTGGTAGTTTCTGATACCCACGACACAGGGAATCCTAGTGTGGGGTCAGGACTATGTGTGTGACTGTTGGGTGTTATTTCACACAGCACCATTTAGCCCCAAACTAAGCAAAGCTTGTACTATGGGCGCCAGATGTCTGATAGAATACTTGTATACTTATTTTTTGTGTGCACATACATAATAATAAATAATACAATACCCAGAAACTACGAGTATCATAGTACCACAACACCCAGACCTGGAAGAAATATTTGCAGAACATACAAACATTTCACCCGTAGCGAGATCGAACCCGCGCCTTTTGCGTCTCAGCCGAGCACTCGATCGTCAGCTTATTCATCTTATCCACGAAGACTCCACCTGATGTCATATTCATTTCAGGAGGACTGCTGCAACAAACATGACTTCCTTGGCCGCCACATAGAGAAGAAGAAAGAAGACTCCAAATCATGTTGAGTGCAGCCAGTTATGCCTGTTTCACTGACTACCCTTTAAGAGCAAGTACCATAGCAAATGGAGATCCGTGGTCTCTGCCTACCCCTATGGGAAACAGGTGTGATATAGTTTTATAGCTATATCACTTTGTCCGACGAAAGCTTTGGTCCGAATACCACACTGATGGCCCCGTAAGCTTTCTAAGTTCCTGAAATATTTCAGATTCTCTGGTTTATTTGCAGTAGTACCATTGGCTTTTACTATTGATGGTAGGTACTGTAGCGAATATGTTATCGCTCTAGTACCGTTATTCTTTGTGATATTCTACTACAGTGAAACAGGTTCTGTGTATTAGAAAATTTAGGTCATGTAAAATATTTTCTAAGACAAATGTTCACCAACACGCTAATCAACCGTTTAATTACTGATTAGCAAAAAGTATTGGTTAGTGCATACAACTATCCATAGTTCCTAAGACAGTTCAAAGTGATCCATGTCATTTTCAAAAATGTTTGTAACACTAACCCCCGAATACTCAAACGCGACTCAGAGCTGAGCACGTCTCAACTCACGGTTTTTTGAAAGTTTCTGATGAAAATCTGTCAAAAAATCGTCATTGGAGACGTGCTCAACTGTGAGATGCGTTCAGTATTCGGGGGTAAGAATATTTTTGCATTATATTACAAACAAATTCTCACGTAAAGGCCATCACAGACGTAGCTATAACATATATTAATATACTGTCCTTTTGTATAGTGTGCTATGATATTATAGCTCTGTGATCACTCGAAGATTACTAAAGAAAAAATACCGTAATATATCGTAATATGCCTTGCTATAATATATTTTATAGCTACGTATGTGACGACCTTTATGTTTTTAATCTGCTTTATTTTGACGACCTCAGTAGCGTAGCGGGCGAGTGCTCGGGAAGAGGAGTTCGATCCCCGCCGCGGGAGAAATTGTGTTAAAAAAAGTTTACTAGTATGCTTTGGTGAACATTGATATTCGATAGGATTGTACAAATTGAGGCAGTCTTAGCGCTGTAAGCGATGTATCCGTACGAAATGGTTTTTATCTAGATTGTCTACATATTGACAGAATGTTTTTCACTATAGTTGCTAGCGAGTACCTTTGCCCAATGCTGGGCAAAGACTAGTGAGTGTACCAACTCTGGAAAACTATACCTTGCTACAAGTGTTGTATATTTGATTAAAACTTAGAAACTATTTAATAATTACAAATAGTTTTAAAGTATAAAGATATACTGCTTGCGGAATAAATTTATGTAATTATTTTATAATAGCTTAGGTAAGTTGTTAATAAGTTATAAATAAAACAATTATCATGTCGAAATATTTTTTTATTTTCAATATAGTTTAATAAATATTGGTAGATCGACGGAGTATTGCACATCAATTATTAAAAAAAAACTAAGGTCTTTATCTATATCAGATTTATACAGCGTCAGGAGGCAACTTTGCCTACACTAACATAGGATAGCACCTATACCATCCCCTCAGCTTAGTCGGCCTTATCCATAGGAGACATGGTCCATACGTGCGGAGCTGACTAAATTGCGGGTTTCCTAACAATGTTTTCCTTCATCAAATGAGAGCACTGGTGGTCTAGTGGTAACATTTATTAAGAACACAATAATATCCTACTTTATGAACATATTTTACATAATTTTTTGAAGTTATTCAATTTGCTCTATCTGTAGCTGTTAGCTAAATTGCCGTAACTTTTGAAGTACTCCATGACATTCTGTGATTCAGACTTCCTTTTTCTCGATCTAAAACAAAAAGATATGTTAAAAGGTTTAGGACAGATTTTAATGAAAAAAAAAACTCGTCACTTGAGACGTGCTCAACTCTGAGATGCGTTTGAATATTCGGGGTTTAATCCTACTAATATTATAAATGCGAAAGTTTGTGAGGATGTGACGATGTTTGTGCCTCAATCACGCCTAAACGGTTGAACGGATTTTAATGAAAGGAATATACATAGTATGTGTGCTGGAATAACATATACGCTACCTACTTTTACCTACGCCCGCCACGCCACCGATATCATCAATGTATGTACTACTAGCTGCCGCCAGCGGCTTCGCTCGCGTGGTATCCGGATAAAAAATAGCCTATATGTTAATCCAGTACATGTACTATGTATATTCCAAGTTTCATTCAAATCCGTTCAGCCATTTAGGCGTGATTGAGGCACAAACATCCAAACTCACAAACTTTCGCATTTATAATATAAGTAAGAAGTAAGATTAGCACTATTTAAAAGTTCCATAAACATGTAATGTAATGAGAGCACTGGTGGTCTAGTTGGTAGTGACCCCGCCTTCCGATCCTAAGGACGTGGGTTCAAATCCAGTCGTGTACCAATGGATTTTTCTGTGTGAAAAATTCATGTGCGCTATACCAGTACTCTCAAACGGTAAAGGAAAACATCGTGAGGAAACCCGCGGCTTAGCTCCGCACGTATTGACCATGTCTTTCCTGTGGACAAGGCCGACTAAGCTAAGAGGATGGAATAGGTGCTGGGCAAGCCTACTCCATCTAAATTCGTCCCGGGCACTACAGCGTCCCGTTTGTGAAGGTAAAAAGTTGCCTCCTGACGCTGTATAAATCATCTACTATGATGGTTAAAGGGCTTAGTTTAAACATGTAATAAAAAAGTAAGTTTTAGGTTAAGTACTGATGGTTTGTACACAATACAAGTATGCGATTGCCTCACCTCGTGGGGCTGCGCCCCGCGTCGTGAGTCCTGAGATGCAGGCGAAGGCCGGACCTGTGCGAGAAGCGCTTCTCACACATATCACACACAAAGTTCCGCTCATCGCTGTGGGTCTGGAAAGAAAAACGAATGCTTTGTCTTTAAAGGTTTAGGCCAAACGTATAATATCCTCTTCTCCGTTTCGTCACGGGTAAAAAGAGGCACTGTTCCTAGACGCTTACCAGCTGATGTCTTACCAGCTGATGTCTTATCAGCTGATGTCTTACCAGCTGATGTCTTACCAGCTGATGTCTTACCAGCTGATGTCTTACCAGCTGATGTCTTACCAGCTGATGGCTTACCAGCTGATGTCTTACCAGCTGATGTCTTACCAGCTGATGTCTTACCAGCTGATGTCTTACCAGCTGATGTCTTACCAGCTGATGTCTTACCAGCTGATGTCTTACCAGCTGATGTCTTACCAGCTGATGGCTTACCAGCTGATGTCTTTGCAAGACACTTCTTGAGCTGAGCTGCATTCCGCACGTCTTGCACGTGTAGCGCTTGTCGCGGGAGTGGGTGTTCAGATGGTTCACGAGTGACCATGCGCTCTGAAACAATAAATAAATATTATCTTACCCATATTATAAATGTGAAAGTTTGTGTGGATGTGACGATGTTTGTGCCACAATCACGAGGGCTTCCATTTGTTTTGTGTGCAATAAAATCTGATTTACTCGACATAATTCTAATATTAGTGACCCCCTCCAAAATTTCAGACGGCGCCTGTCCCAGACCCGAAAGAAATATTTGCAAAACATACAAACATTTCTTCCGGAAATTGGCTAGGTCCCGGATTTTAAGCCGTCAAGCCATGACGGAGGCCTTAAGGCGGCCTAAGGCTAAGCCTAAGGCTTAAGGCCGGAGTTGGCCACTAGCTCGTAAGAACTTACCGCTAGCGTGAGTCCGCAGACCTCGCAGATCTGCCTCTGTGCATCCTGTCTGTCTGTCCGCGACTTCGGCAACGCCAGTGCCGGATGTGCAGATAGATGGTGTTTGGAGAACGCAGCGTATGTTGAAAACGTTTTCCCACACTGAAACGATAAGCCATCGGACCACTTGCACCATTAGGCAGTGCTATAAGGAATAGTATCCTCCAACATGATGAGATACAATAAGCAAGTATTCCTAAGGAGGGTTGACGTCAGGCAGGCGGCCGGTCATAAAACACCTTAGCCAAAACTCTTACAGCATGATCCAAGGAACATGCTGTGCCGACCCCACATAGAGTGGGATAAGGGCAGGAAGATGATGATGAAAAGGGTTTTTTATATTTCTTTTTTTTTTGTGTTAGAATAATGTCCTGTTAATGGATAATCTGGAGACCCTCATTTATCAAGGTACTACTGCTTCTTAATAATAAATATTTGTGGACATTTCACATAGCACCATCTAGCCCCAAACTAAGCAAAGCTTGTAGGTACTATGGGAACCAGATGATTGATAAAATACTTATATACTTTTTCTTTCTAAATACAAACTTAATACTACAACACCCAGACCCGGAAGAAATATTTGCAGAGCATGCAAACATTTCTCCCGTAGCGGGGATCGAACCCGCGCCTCGTCTCAGCCGAGCACTCGCCCGCCACGCCACCGAGGTCGTCAACTTACAGAGGTGCAGTTAGTAGATATTCGTGGGACCCGTTTCTTGGTACATCTCGTCTTCAGAGGGAGACACGTCGAACCGTCCGCAACTTCGCTGTAAAAAAAAAATAGTTTTCATGCATCCTACTCAATATTATAAAAGCTCAAACAAAAAAAAAGAAAGACGGCGCGCCGCGAATACCAAAAGTGAAGCCACACAAAACCATGCTCCTGCAAGTAAATACACACGCTTACGCACACACCATCGCTCTTAGTACGTCACAAGTCGTCGTCTAGTAAACTTAAAATTTGAAAATATAATTATGCCTTCCCGTGTAGTGAAAACTTGTAAAAACAGCAGCAAATCGCATAAAAAGTCTCACGGAATCACTTTTCACTTGTAAGTACTTCAAATAACATCGTTTATTAATTATTTTACTATGAATTTTAGGTTACTTGGAACACAAAAACTCAAAACCTTTGAGACACACACAGATAAAAAGGTGGCTTCACTTTTGTTGATCGCGGCGCGCCGTCTTTTCTTTTTATTAGGTCTGAGTATAAATGCGAAAGTTTGTGAGGATGTGACGATGTTTGTGCCTCAATCACGCCGTAGCAGCTGAACGGATTTGAATGAAACTTGGAACATACATAGTAAATGGGCACGTTAAATTATCGGTCCCGGCTTTTAAGTCGTTAAACTCCGAAGGCCTTTAGGCGGACTTAAAACTCCGTCACAAGAGTTAGTTACTTTATAGTTGAGTGTCCACAAGCTCATACGAACTTACTTTATAGTTGACTGTATAGAACAATAATCATCATCATCACGACTCACGTGGCGTGCAGTGCTGACTCCGCGAAGTGATCCTCGTAGCCCTTCAGCGTGTCAAACTTGACGTCGCACACCTTGCAGTATGTGTTAGAAGTCTCCTCCTTTGAATCCTGACACATTTGGAAAACGTAAAATAAATAAATGAAATAAATATTTGCGGACATTTCACACAGCGCCATCTAGCCCCAAACTAAGCAAAGCTTGTACTATGGGCACCAGATGCCTGATATAATTTTATACTCCTTTTTTTTGTAAATACATACTAATAATACATAATACAACACCCAGATCCGAAAGAAATATTTGCAGAACATACAAACATTTCTCCCGCAGCGGGAATCGAATCCGCGCCTCTTGCGTCTCAGCCGAACACACGACCGCCACGCCACCGAGGTCGTCAAACGTAACATCTGATTCAAGTTTCAAGATGGATATGGTGAACCATGGTGGCAGGTGATCAGCCCATCGCCCATAAAGATGGTCCATCATGTTGAAGAGGATACTATCCCTTAGTCGACTTTTATGACATGCTCGGGGAGAGAAGCAGCTGGACGCATTCTGTTTTTTCTTTACTCCCAGTCCAGTAAAGTTATTTTTCGTTTCCTAATTTCTTAATGATTACTTGTGGCTCTGCCCAATTAGGGATAACTAAGGCCTTTTACCATTTATAGAAGATGATTTATACAGCGTCAGGAGGCAACTTTTACCTTCACAAACGGGACGCTGTAGTGCCCGGGACGAATTAAGAGGGAGTAGGCTTGCCCAGCACCTATTCAATCCTCTCAGCTTAGTCGGCCTTGTCCACAGGAAAGACATGGAATACGTGCGGAGCTGACTAAGCCGCGGGTTTCCTCACGATATTGTTCACCGTTTAAAAGTACTGGTATAGCGCACATACATTTTTCGCACATAAAAATCCATTGGTACACGACCGGGTTCGAGCCAACGACCTTAGGATCGGAGGGCGGGGTCACTACCAACTAGACCACCAGTGCTCTCCCAATTAGGGATACGGGCGTGATAATATATATATATACTCAAAGAGTAGAAATAGTAGGTACATACCTCGTTGATGACATGTTTGACCCGCTTATGCATGAACAGTCCGAACTCGCTGACAAACGAAACACCGCACAGTGTACATACGTATTTACTCTTATGCTTCCTCAGGTGGGTGTAGTAAGTAGAACTGTGCCTGAAATGTTACAATTTAACTCATGGTTTTCAGCTTCTTCATACATTTTTCACATTAATCAAAAAAATTTTGAAAAATAACCTAATTTAATTTTTTTACTTGGAATTATACTTAATTTCTGTTCAAATGATAGATAGATAGAAAGATTAAGTGTCTGGAACATTATGAAGAGATAATAAGATAATTTTTGAAGACCTGGCGTGGAGGGCGAATGCTCGGCTGAGACGTAAGAGGTGCGAGTTTGATTCCCGCTGCAGAAGAAATGTTTGCATGCTCTGCAATTATTTCTTCCGGGACTGGTTCAAATGATATGAAAGTAATACTAATTCTGCAGTTATATTTTTTCTTTATATAATACCTTTGGGACGTTTTCCTCCCTCAGAATAGACCGAAAAATCCGTCTGTACTTCTAGATTCGAACCCGCGAAACATAAACTGAAGGTTTGAGTCTACAGCACTATTGATATCTTTATTATTATTTTGATTGATGACAGAAGATGGATCTTACCTAAATCTTTGGCCGCAGTGCGCGCATGTCCAAGTAACTCCATTATGAGAATAATCGTGTTGAAACGCGGAAATTCTGAAAATAAAACATAGCTTAGTCAATCTATTAACTGTACCGCATAAAATATACATCCTAAGATCAGGATCACACGTCGCTTATCTTCAACGATCAATCAAGAACTTCTAAGCAAGCTACCCAACGAGCACTTCATTAGAATTAGAAGCATAATTAATCAGAATTAGAATTAGTACCTACATCAATTTCAAAAGTACGTACATACATATTATCACGCCCATATTCCTAAATGGGGTAAGCAGAGCCACAAGTAAACATAAGAAAACTTGCAGCCACTTCTGATTTAAAATCCTAAGATGGAAATGGTGGACAATGGTGACAGGTGATCATCAGCCCATCGCCCATATAGGTGGTCCATCATTTTGGAAAGGATTTTCAAAAGTCGTTATTTAATAATTTTATTATAACTATGTAGTTTTACATACATATACAGTTTAATTTAGACATCGGTTCGGTATCATATTAGATTATTTTGCTTTACAGCATAGGCCTCCCCTAGACTTTTGCAAAGTGCTATTGCCTTAAAATCATCTTCCCATCTCCGGACTGGCCTGCCTCTGGATATTTTCCCTTCCCAACGAATTAGTACTTACTCAACAGGAAAGGATAGCTCACATCGTAGGCATTTGTAGATAGTGTAGTGTTCCTTCAAATGCTTCTGAAGTCGCGATTTCCATTTGAAACGCATCCGACAGTGCCGACATTCGTTGGGGCCCAGCGACTGAAATAAGAAAGGAAGAAAATACATTTATTTGTAACTAGCTGCCGCCCGCGGTTTCGCTCGCGTGGTACCCAGATAAAAAAAGCCATTTATTATGTATATTCCAAGTTTCATTCAAATCTGTTCAGTCGTTTTTGCGTGAAAGAGTAACAAACATCCATGCATCCATCCATATACAAACTTTCGCATTTATAATATAAGTAAGATAAGACAACAACATACAGTGAGAAAAGAAAACAATATAAAGATACACTCAAAAAAAAGAAATGTTAATTAAACTACTTTAAAAATTGAGTCTCTCGAAATTGTCATAATGCGCGGCTACATATTGGGTACGACTCAGCATTATGTTGAGTTATATAGTCGGAACTATACATAATAAATAAAAGAAAATATTTTCACGTCCGTATCCCTAATAGGATGGGCCGGGCCACAAGTAAACATAAGAAAACTTGCAGCTACTCCTGATTCAAAGTCCCCAGATGGATGTAATGAACCATGGTGACTGCTTCTTTTTTACACTCAGTCAGCCAGAGAAGTAAAAGAAAAACAATAAAGATAATTTAGTTCCTTAAGGCACCAACCATGGTTTTTAAACTGGTTTGCTCTTTATGGTTCTAGCTAGGGTGTTCCGATCAGCACCATAGCGGGCGAGTGCCTGGCTAATACGCGAGAGGTACGGGTTCGATTCCTGTTGCGGGAGAAATATATGCATGCTCTGCAAATATTTATTTCAGGTTTGAGCATTGTGGGGTACCCAGTGTGTGGTCAGATCTATGTATGTGACTGTTAAGTGATATCTAGGTACCGACTCACCTCACAATGCCTCAATTTAATGTGTCTTTTCATCATATCCTCCTGCGAAAATGTTCTATAGCAGTCTTTACATTTGTAATCAGCTCTTAAGTACTTCTGTTCCAATGCCTTTGCTCGGAACCTCCTAGTAGCTTCCTCGTCTGATAAAGTGATCTTCGTCCAATGATTTTCATCTAAAAACTTCTTTTTCACTGATCTTTGGAACTTGTTGTCCAAGTTTGGTGTTAATTCTTCATTGAGGTTCAATTTTAAGTCAGGGCCTGTTTTTTCTGTTTCATATTCTGTCTTTTGTGTATCATTTGTTCTTACTGAATAATCTGTTATATCAATATGACTGTCATCAATATTGTTCAATCTTGTTTCAGAATCATTTGTTTTATCAATACTTGATACATCTTTATCATTTACTTCTTTGGTATTTATAAGTGGAACACTATCATTGGAATCGTTGTATGTATTATTAAAACCATTATCTAATGATGTATCTTCGTTATTTTCTGTATCAGCTGTTTCATTTGTTTCTTTGTATGTTTTTGATTCAATTTCAACATCTGATTTTACGTCGTCAACAAAAACTTTTGTGAATGTGTTGTATTTTTTGCTGTGTGTTTTGTTTCTGTGTATTTCACTGTGTTTCACTGTGTATGTTTTGACTTTGTCTCTTGATGCAGATAGTATTTGCAGATGTGGTTCTAGGGATGTGATTTTGCATCTTCTGGTTATGTTTTCTAAGTTTACCTGAAAATAATTTAAATTTTAGTACAATACAACATAAGACACACATTTACTATAATATTTTGATAGGTAGGATGTGGCTCAATAAGCAACAAAATTGTAGATTCTCTAGACATACTATATTCAATTTAATTTTTATAAATAGATATAATATGTTAGGTCATTTTGTTTTGTAAATATCAGACTCTACCTAACTGTTATACTATCCCCAAGTGCTATAAGCTATATTTTATACATATACAAGTGTGAACACAGGTGTATATGTGTGAAGTCCAAACCATCTACTAGTTCATACTTACATGTCCTGTTTCTAATAAACTTTTAAATACTTTTTGGCCACGACGGCACTTTTTCTTGAACTCATGGAACTTGTACAAGAGTGCTGAACACTCAAAACAAAACCATTTTGGTAAACAATCTTTTCTGGATATCTGCAACAATATTATGCCTTTTAAGAGACCAATAATTGTATCATATTTCTACAGGAAACAGGAAAATTAGGTAAGACGGATACTTCTTCATTCTCACTCATTAAGAAGGACTTCAGCTATTTAATGTTGCTTGTATGAATAATTGTTGGGAAAACTATGTTTTTTATGGACCATGATCGGGGATTGGATTAGGTTTTAAGAGTCTCCTTCTGCCCCATTCCATAACCGGACAATCATTCGCAAATAAGCAAAGCAAGGTTCGAATACCAACAACTGTTACCTGAAACAGATATTTTTACAAGATTTAGATAATTTTATTAAAGGAATTTATGAAAGAAAATATTACATTGTCCCGCGACCACGGCCGTTGCAACAGTCGAAATGTTGGGAAAATAACAAAGGGAAAACAACGCGATAAACGGGTGTTTATAGCGTAATTTACCGTAGCTTTACATTTCGTTAGTAAAGATCTGTAAAAATATTAGAATAGTAAGAGTGTTACAGCAAGTAAATATATACATAAACAGAATCTACCAAGCACTTGAGCGTTTGCCTATAAGAGTATAGCATTTAATCTGAGAAGATAATACTTACTTTAGTGCCGGTAATTTCCTTATAAAAGACCATCAACTCAAACCGATCGTGCTCATACATTTTCACATCTTTTCTCACACAAATCCGACATAACTTGACTTCGGACATACTCTAAAAAGTGTAATTAGTATTCTTCAGTACCGCACTATTAAAATTTCAGTAAGTTTTAGTTAAAAATCATGAAAATATCACATTAAACCAATAAGAAGTACGCCCTCTTGTTTACATTTCTTTTTTACTTACTGACAGCTGACCATCGATGCAGCTGACATATCACAATTACATTACATTGCCAAATGTACACGATTGTCTTTTTTTTTATGGATATAGTTAACCATGGTGCCAGGTAATCGGGCCATCATGTAAACTTTTATTTATTTCATTAAGAACACAGTTACAAAGACAAACTATAATAACATTAAAATATATATTAATATACATTAAATTAACGATTGTCTGAAAATATGTACCTTATTCTTCGAATGCATAAACGATGATCCATCGAGTAGGAAGTAGGCTTTGAGAATAGGGACTCCTCGTTCAGAAATCGTTACTAACTACCAGACAGATGTTAGCTTCAAGTTTATTTAAGTCAAGTCAGTCAATCCATCAAACCAAACAACAAAAAAATCAGAATTTCGCGTCTTCGTGATGATGAAAGAAAAGGAGGATTCTAAATAATAATGCCTATGATTTTGTGTGATTTTGTTTATAACCACGATTATAGTGAGGTTTTATTTAGATGGTAATTCATAAAACCGTGAAAAAATGTCTAAACTAAAAATATGCCGCATTTGTCTGAACAAAAACGTAAACGGGTATAAATTTGACGAATTCAACCTAAAACAGCATTATGAGAAACTAACAGGGACGAAAGTAAGTATTCCGTTCTTTATATATTTCATAATTTTCATCCAAATATCGTAATTTCGTTTAAATTAGTCAAATGTCCATTATGCCCAAAGCATCAGATATTTTACTATTTTCTTTATTCACAAGTCAACCGGTTTGTATGCCTTTATAGGGCTTACATATCTGAGCCTTTTGAGATCCTCCAGCTGTATCTTCATTTACATGCTCATATCAGTACCTATACCTATAGGTACCTTATCTTTTTGTCTAAAGCTTTGGTTGTTGCATATAATAATATCTAGCCTATTTCTCATAGAGGTAGGCAGGGACTACGAATCTCCATTTGCTAGAGTCCTGACGTTCATTCACTCATCGCATTCTTCATGTATGCTTGTCGGTTTCGGGCACTCTTGAACTGGCATTTCTCCATTCTACTTTGGTTGTTAATTTTTTTCTTTGTTCATAGGTGAAAACCACAGACGATATTCCACATTGGTTCTGCTTTGAATGCAGTACAATGCTGCACAAGTTCCACAAGTTTAAGGATAAATGTCTCAAAGGACAGAAGATACTACAAAATTTACTGAAACGGGGCCCTGTAAGTACCTACTATAGTTACAATACTATGCATAAATACACTTAGATAGATAGACAAGCTCTTTATTGTGTGTAACAATATTAAATTAAAACAGAGTAATAAAAACTTAGGTACTAACAAAACAAAAACAGATGTACACAAAAATGGCTGTCTTATTGTTTAAAGCAATATCTTCCAGACACAGTGATACCTTAATTTAGCTGTATGACATCCTCGGCTGTGGCTGTGGGTCACACACTTGGTATAGTATTTCAAGCCATAAAACAGACAAAACTACCAAAAATATTATAAGAGATATATATTAAAAAGATAAATTAATATTGTAAATAGGCATTGTCAAAGTGGAGTCAAATAAGCCAGAAGTTACACACTTGTTTCATCCCGTGACACAAGTACAATAGTACTTCAATGAGGACCTCGGCGGTGAGTGCAAGGATGATGCAAGAGGTGTGGGTTCAGTTCCTGCTGTGTTAGAAATTTTGGCATGTTCTGAAAATATTTCTTCAGAGTCTGGGTGTTGTATTTACAAAAAAAGTATATAAGTATTTATCAGCCATCTGGTTCCCATAGTACAGCTTTGCTCAGTTTCAGGCCAGATTGCGCTGCGTGAATTGCCCACAGATATTTATTCAAGTCAATAACCTTTTTGTACGCTTAATCCACAGATAAGCTATGAAGCAGTACAAAAAATAAACAGAGCGGCAGAAGGCCTCCAGCCCTTGCTAAACATAATGAAAAAGAACAAAAATGTCAAAACATATATCACTAAACATAAATACCCCATTGTACGCTCAACACGGCACACTAAACTCAAACCTAAGCCTGTTGAAGTTATGCTGCATTATAAGAGTGAAGATTTAATAAAACATGAAGATGCAATCCAAGTTATTGATGATCAGATACAGGATTTGGACGATTTTGATGATAAGAAGAATGTGGAAACGGTATTTTGTGTTATATCTTATATTAACTATTATCGCCTTATCAAGGCCTCTCTTCTAGATGTTATTCTAGCAACACATACTATGTAGGTATGTTTCAAGTTTCCCTTAAATCAGGAGGTCAAAAATTCCTCGTATCAGATTTGCTGCTGAATTGAATTGCGTACGATTCACCTACGATTCGGACAATTTTACGAAAATTACAGGAACAGCTTAAGATTAGTTATAAAATCGAAAAATGAATTGCTTAATGTGGCCGTTTTAGCCCCGCTATGATTCAATTAAGTGAGATTGATGCAGGATCGGAAAGAATATGATGATGATGATGAAGTCATGTACATTAACAACTTATCTATTAGCTATTAAGTTACACGATTAATATTTTGTTTTCAAACGACCATTGGAGCTGCCAACTGAAAAAAAAATCCACCCTTCCAGTTAGACATAAAAGAGGAGGAAGAAAAGAATCTCATAGTGCCGGAGAAGGTTCTAGAACTGATCCCAGATGCAGTGCCTGAGCCGGTCGTACCAGACCCGATCATAGACCCTGACAAGAATGATATAGATCTTGATGATGCTGACTATGTGCCGACTATTGATGATGACTTCCCCCCTATGGACGATGACCCATCATCCAGTGACGATAATTTTGGTGATAAGATTAAGGATGAAAAGAAGGTTGGTTTACTCCCTAAATAAACTTACAAGCTTTTTATTATTTTTTTTTTATTTTTTATTATTATCGTCTAAACTAGACTATCACTAACATAGTATAAAACAAAGTCGCTTCCCGCTGTCTGTCCTTATGTATGCTTAGATCTTTAAAACTACGCAGTGGATTTTGATGCGGTTTTTTTAATAGATAGAGTGATTCAAGAGGACGGTTTATATGTATAATACATGCATAATATAGTAGAGAAACACTGATAATTTTAGAGGTTTCTAATGTGATGTCGCAAATTAACACATTTTTTTGCTCTTACATTGCAAACGCTGGCTGAACCCTACGAGATAGACCAAAATAATGTACTACAGTATTGTACACCTTAAAAAGGTCTACAAAAAAGTCCGCGATGGTATTACACCCATGCGAAGCCAGGGCGGGCCGCTAGTTGGAATTAATAAGAATATGAAACTTTTTGTAAAACTTTACTTTCCTATTCGCTTATTGTATCACCATTCTCTTTCAAGGACAACTCTAACTCCAAAGAGAAAAAGGTCAAATTCGCTCGGCAGAAACAGGAGCACTTGACTCCAGACTTCTGGAAGAAGATACAAATGTCCGACGAGGAAGCCCTCTTTGAGTTTAAGAATCAGGAGCACAGCGAAAAGTATGTGAAGGCTAACTACAAATGTACCAACTGCTTCAAAGGATTCTCCAAGCATCATATGCTGGTGCGACATCAGAAATGCAGACATGAGCTGGTAAGTGTGGCATAAAAGTTCCTTAAACTGACGAGCTGGCATCAAGTATGTTATTTAAAGATGTGAAGCGCTCGTTGCGTAGCTTGCTTAGACGTTCTTGATTAATCGTTGAAGTTGAGCAACGTTGTGCGCGGTCATTACGAGCTGAGCGCTTCCGTGCTTCGGAGGGCACGTTAAATTGTCGGTCCCGAATTTTAAGTCGTTAAGCCATGACGGAGGCCTTTAGGCGGCCTAAAAACTCCCTCACGAACTGCCCATACGAACTTACTTTTTTACCTAAGAAAGTATGTCAGAACTATAACAAATGGAAGTCCATGGTCTTTCCCTACTCCTCTTGAAAACAGGCGTGATGATATTTCCTGGGTTACTTGTCCATGAATGAAGGAATTTTTTAAGGTGGATTGTACTCGTAGAAAAAAATGTACCAAAATTTTTGTTTCGCTCGAAAGATTATTCGTTGTTCCAATTTTATTCAAAGAACGACTCAAAACGGTATAGTACGTATGACGAGAGGCCTACTAAGCTACGCGAAGACATAAAATACGATCGTAGGCCTAATACCTAATGGTTTGGCTACAGTTAAGACATACGTAGCCCGGATTTTGACTAAAACTTCTTAAAGACGTGAAGCCAAGCACCCGCCCGCCACGCCACCGAGGTCGTCAAACTAAAACTAACTTAACTTATTAGTTTACGTTGATTGCAGTCGCTGGGTCCGTTCGATTGCCGGTTCTGCCACACCCGCTTCCGGCGGAAGTGTCGTCTGACTCAGCACATGCGCCAGCACTACGCCATCTACCACTGCCTGCGCTGCGACATGAGATTCAGGATCGAGTGAGTATAAAAAGCCCTCTTATCATCTATAGTAGATGATTTATACAGCGTCAGGAGGCAACTTTTACCTTCACTAACGGGACGCTGTTGTGCCCAGGACGAACTAATATGAAAGGATTTAGAATGCGCCTCAAAGGCTTCTTTCGTACATTTGAAACACATTCTGCTGTATGTGGGAGTGTGAGGAGTTGAGTAAAAAAAATCTTGTTCAAAGTTCAATTTACTTTGTTTCTTAGGATATTGTGGTTTACCTGATTTTTTTTTAGTTTATATCGTATTAAATCTACTACTATTGTTTATCGTTGTTTTAATTTGCAGACATTCAGCTATCATCCACGAGCGCTACCACAGCGGTCAGCTAAGCAAATGCAAGCATTGCGGAGAAGAATTCAAGTTAGTACCTATTCATTCTAGCTAATTACCATACCTTCTACAAAGAGGCAATTACGCACTGCATTTTTTCCCTCTTAAACTCGTTAAACTTTTTCTACTCGCTATAAGAAGTAGAAATAAGATAAATAAGTATTTCATAGCGGACTAGACCACCTGTGCTCTCTATCAAATGTATTATATGTGTCAATGTGTAATTGTGAATGGAACACTAAGAAAGGAGGTCTCCAAAATACAGGTTACCCTAGTTTGGAGACCACTAATGTCTAGATTAACCCTCGAATACTCAAACGCGACTCAGAATTGTACACGTCTCAACTTGACAGTTTCTGATGAAAATCTGTCAAAAAGTCGTCATTTGAGACGTGTTCAACTTTGAGATGTGGTTGAGTATTCGGGGGTTAGAAGCTTTGTTGTTATATCAATAAAAGTAACTACTGTGAATGGTTCAGGCACAGGTCGACGTACTACTCGCACATGCGCATGTCCCACCGCAGCAACCACATCTGCAGCCTCTGCGGCGCCTCCTTCTTCAGCGTGACCGGCCTCACGCAGCACCGCCGCATCCGGCACTTCGACAAGGAGCTCGCGGTGAGACATACCTCCGAATACGGCCTCGGTGGCGTGGCTGGCGATTGCTCGGCAGAGACGCAAGAGGCGCGGGTTCGATTCCCGCTTCGGAAGAAATGTTTGCATGTTCTGTGAATATTTCTTCCGGGTCTGGGTGTTGTGGTATCATGGTACTCGTAGTTTCTGATACCCATGACACAGGGAATCCTAGCGTGGAGTCAGGACTATGTATGTGACTGTTGGGTGTTATTTATTAATTTATATATTTTCCAGGGCACATCATCAGAGACCCAAGTGATAATGAAGATATACTGCGAGAAATGCGACATTAAATTCGTGTCACAGTCCGCCTACGACGAGCATCTGGTTCACTCCAACATGCACGATGAGGTCATCACGGACACAGAGGTGAAGAGGAAGAATCTGAAGGGCAAGAAACATCTCGCTACTGGACCTTACAAGAGGAAAAAACCTACCACTTGTATACATGTGAGTAGCCCCTGTTAGGGTTCCGTATCCGAAGGCAGTGGCGGATTTACCAGGTGGATAAGTAGGCTTGAGCCTAAGGCGGCAGATTTTAGGGGCGGCAAATTTGAGAACCGATATTTTTGTAGCAGTCTTACGAAAATCGAAAAGATTCCAGGCTGTTTTCTGATGTGATCTTACTAGAAGTTCACAAGATATCTTTCCGATGACTTTTCCCTCTTCGCTTTCATTATACCTACATTCAACGGTACCGCAAACTTCTATATTCTTTTTTGGAACATTTATGTATAAGTACGATGGTACGAAACCCTTCGTGTGCGAATTCGACTCGCACTTGACCGGTTTTTTTTACGCATGTTGAGATGGCCACGGTGGCGTGGCGGCGAATGCTCAGCTGAGGCGCTAGAGATGCCGGTTCGATTCCCGTTTCGGGAGAAATGTTTACATGTTCTACATATATGTATACTCGACAGCCTCGGTGGCGTGGCGGGCGATTGTCCGGCGGAGACGCAAGAGACGCGGGTTCGATTCCCGTTGCGGAAATGTTTGCATGTTCTGCAAATATTTCTTCCGGGTCTGGGTGTTGTGGTAGCATGGTACTCGTAGTTTCTGATACCCACGACACAGGGAATCCTAGTGTGGGGTCAGGACTATGTATGTGACTGTTGGGTTTTATTTATTTATTTTATTTATTTATACTTATTCTGTGTATAGTAATGTGACGTGGTGTTGCAGTGCGGCAAACACTTCAACTCTCAGACGGCGTGCATGAAGCATCACCTGGCGGAGCACCCGCGGAAGACCTTCCAGGACCAGAGACACATCTGCGAGATCTGCGGCGCCTCGCTCGCGGTAACACACCTACTACTAATACTACTGATGTCCTCCTTGACATGTCCGTCAACAGCGAACCCTGTTAGATTCGGACATGTGAGCGAATGCGGCTTGCAAAGCCGAATTTGGTTTTAAAGGTCCTGTTGCAGGGCGCACAGTGCAACTGGCCTGAGGTATTGTAGGTATAGGAATAGGAAGGCTTGGGACGGTACTTTTTTAAAAGGCGTTTGGCATTGAGATCTTGCAAACGATTTCCTTCGAAATTTGTTACAGCCTTGTTAACAGAGTTGCTCCATTCACGTCTCTGTTTAGCAAGCTCTTCCCATCCATCTACAGATAGGTCACAGGCAGTGAGATACCGCTTTAGCACGTCTCTATAACGAAGAAACGATCCCCCAGGTCTGCGCTTACCTTCCTTGAGCTACTATGCTACTACTACTACTAAGGCCTTTTACCATCTATAGTAGATGATTTTTACAACGTCAGGAGGCAACTTTTACGTTCACAAACGGGACGCTGTAGTGCCCGGAACGAGTTAAGATGGAGTAGGCTTGCCCAGCACCTATTCCATCCTCTCAGCTTAGTCGGCCTTGTCCACAGGAAAGACATGGTCAATACGTGCGGAACTGACTAAGCGCGCATAAGTTTTTTGTACAGAAAAATCCATCACCAGTTACTTCTACTATTACTACTAATAATATTACTTCTCTGCTAGGAGTAAAGAAAAAGCATAGAATCGCCCATATAGATGGTCCATCATGTTGGAGAGGATACTATCCCTTAGTCGACTTTTACGACATGCTCGGGGAAGAAGCAGCTAGACGCATTCTATGCTATTTCTTTACTCCCAGTCCAGCAGAGAAGTAATTCTGCCGCGATAATATGTATGTGCAATGTGTTGTAGGCGGTCAGCATAACCAGTCATATGAACATGCACACTCGTGAGCACGTGTTCCCTTGCGGCATCTGCGGCATGGAGTTCATATCCAAGCGCAGCCACGATCGCCACCAAGTCGTAAGTATTATTATACTACATACTATTTCGGGGGAAGAGACTTACTTGGACTTACAGCGACGATAAAAGGGCCAGGTCAAGAGTACTCTTGAACGACGAGCATGCATGAGGAATGTTATGAGAGTGAATGAAGCGAAAGAAAGTCAAAGTCAAAAGTCAACAATTTTTTATTCCGTAAAATCACTGGGTTCACTTGGACACGTCTTAAATCTACGTTACATTTACACATGTTCGTAACGCGACCAAGCGTGGAAGATACAGGCAAGAAACCACGCGTGGCTATTTTTTTTAAATGATCCCTTATAAATAATTAGAAATATAAATAAATATTTGAGTACATATCACACAGCACCATCTAGCCCCAAACTAAGCAAAGCTTGTACTATGGACACCAGATGGCTGATAGAATACTTATATACTTTTATTTTCTAAATACATACTTATAATATTACTAGCTGCCCCCCGCGGCTTCGCTCACGTGGTACCTGGATAAAAAATAGCCTATATGTTAATCTATGTACTACTATGTATATTCAAAGTTTCATTTAAATCTGTTCAGCCGTTTAGACGTGATTGAGATACAAACATCCAAACATCCTCACAAACTTTCGCAATTATAATAAAGTAAGATAAACACCCAGACCCGGAAGAAATATTTGCAAAGCATGCAAACATTTCTTCGTCGAATCGAACCCGCGCTTCCAGCGTCTCAGCCGAGCACTCGCCCGCCACGCCACCGAGGATATTAATTAATGTATAATGTAATTTTATTTGAATTACAGACCCACACTGGAGAAAAGCCGTACCCGTGTCCACTGTGTGAGAAACGGTTCACTCAGAAAAACAGTATGAAGCTGCATTACAGGACATTTCACTTGAAGATGCCCTACCCTCCAAGGTTAGTACTGCAGTAGTGATCAGGCTCAATAATACTCGTTTCATAAGCAGAATTGTAAAATATCATTTTCTTACAAAAAATTCCAAGCGTGGTTTCTTGCCTGTATCTTCCACACTTGGTCGCGTTACGAGCAGGCGTAAATTCAACGTAGATTTAAAAGACTTCAAAGTGATCTTTACAGATTCGACTGAATAGACTATAATCTTATCAATCAAACTATGTATCTATTACATGCCGTTTATGGTACGAAATAAGTTAAATAATTATAAAAGTTTTACCTATAAAGCATAGTTGTAATTTTTTTATGAAATTAGAATGATTGCATATTAAAATATGGTCCACTTTAGATGTCCCGTCTGATGCCGTTTAAACAATTTTTTTAAATATCATATTTTTTTTAAATATCATATAGTAGGTACTTAGAGTTTTTCGTAATCATTTATTTCTAGTTTAGACTATTATATTATGTTTTTCTCTCACAGGAATAGAAAGAGCAAAACAGATGAAACTCCATTGAACGAGGCGTGCAGGGAACGCGATGTCGAAAGTAACTTCTTCCCTATTGGTAGATGGCGCTGAACACAATTTCTGTTTTAATATCAGTAAACTGATATTTTCTATATTGTCCTCTAAGTTTTGAGGATATAATTAACGCCAATAAATGAATTTGATAATTACTATCTCCCTGCTACATTATCGAATCGCAGCTATATGGTTTGTCATGGGATAAACAAAGAACGCGAAGCTTCGCTGTATCGCGATGGATTAGCCGGGTTGAACATCAAATATAGCAAATAGTGTTTGTGAGAGTTAATAGATGGCGCTAGAAATAAATCGCAGAGAGAGAAAATTTAGTGTTTAGAATAGCTACTAGATGGCGCCAAAATCAATGGCAGTTAATCGCAGCTGTAAGGACTGGTATCTTGCTAGGCCAGTGAAAGCCAGATCTGTATTCAAACTTAGAATTACTCGAATAAAATGTATTTATACTCATAATTTAAATATAAATAGGTATTTTTAAAGATTTTTGTTGTATTTATAGTAAATCAAGGATAGAATTTAGACAGTTGCCATTATAAAGTGAAGTTTTATATGAAGTAAAGTCATTATTGTTCCAGGTTTCTTTGACAATCTCATAATATATACTTATATCACAAATGTTAAAGTTTGAATGGCATGCTTCGGAATAGAAATAGTACACATATTATCACGCCCGTATCTCTAATGGGGTGGCAGGGCCACAAGTTATCATTAGGAAACTTGCAGCCACTCCTGATTCAAAGCCCCAGGGCGGATATGGTGAACCATGGTGACAGGTGATCAGCCCATCGCCCATGTAGATGGTCCATCATGTTGGGGACGATACTATCTCTTAAGTCGACATCTACGACATGCTCGGGGAGAGAAGTAGCTGGACGAATTGTGTTTTTTCTTCACTTCCATTTCACCAGAGAAGTATAGAAATAGTACGTCTGGAATACTTTTTGTTACGAGTACCACGCGAGCGAAATCGCGGTCCGAAGCTAGTATAATATATGACAGATAAAGTGCTTATTGCTAAATGTACTGTTTTATATTTTTACATAACATAAGCAGCTAAAATACATAGCTTCTAATGCGCTTTAAGACTATTCTTGTGTTTATAGTATTTCTTTACAATCCTGAGTAGCATAATTTTATTTTTTTTATTTGACAGCTACTTTAGAACTTAATATAAGAATAATAATATGTAAAGATAGGGTGAATGTATTTGACTAGGTACCTATATTTCAGCCAAACTGGAGATACAATTTGTGTAAACAAACCATAGCGTATTTTTCGTTATTACGATGAAATAACTTTAGTTTTAGTGAATAAACTTCACAACATAAGTTTTCACACCTTAATACATGCTTCGGAGGGCACGTTAACTAGTCGGTCCCTTCTTTTAAGCCGTTAAGCCACGACGGAGGCCTATAGGCGGCCTAAAAACTCCGTCACAAGAGTTGGTTACTAGCTCAAACGAACTTACACCTTTTAAACTATTACCTACCTACTAGGTACTTTAAAGTTCCATAAACGTGTAATGAAAATGTAGGTTTTAGGTTAAGTATGGGCGGTTTGTTTACATAAATTGTATCTCTAGTTTTGCTGAAGTATAGACACTATAGTAGGGCAATTTATGGACTATGAAGGCTCATTTAAACTAAGCTCACAGTCAACTGCCGTCTTCCATTTATACATGTAAATCTTCTATACACAAATTGTCTCTGCAAAATGCGTGTAGTTATGTATAATATCAAACTGTGTTTTGTACATTTCCCGTAATATAAAATGAACCGAGGATAAAAGTTCAAACATGGATACTGTTGCGCACAAAAGTATTTACCTATAGTTTATAGTATGTATTTATTCATCATTAGCCTACATCAGTCTACTTCTGGACATAGGCCTTCCTAATGACCGGCATCGCGCCCTATCTTCGACTTCGACTATGCATTTATTTATTCTGTTTTCTTATTAATCACACCTGAATAAAAAAATCCTTTGTGCGCAACAGAATTGATGCTAAAAATGTTCCCACTTATTTATTTTACATGACCTCACGAATTGTGGTTCTATTCTAAATAGTCGCTGACTGACAGGACAGTTCATGCATGGCTCTTAGTGAACCTACTGAATTGAATATGAACACCAGTGAACACGCCCTACCTACTACTTGCGTGAAGTTAGCGTATATGCAAAAAAACTTTCGAAAATATAGAGTAAACTAACTGGTTATCAAATAAATAAAAAAATAATACATTATTGTTGGACATTTTAATGATTTTAGTAACTAATTGTAAGTTAAACTGAATATCACCTCCAAAAAGTGAAACTATAATTTTGGACACACGAGCCTTTTTTTTAAACCGGACCGTGCCGAAAAAAAAGTGAATCAATGCCTGTCAAATTTTTTGTTTGTGACGTTCAATTTTGGAACGGACTACTCCGTTCTAAAATTGAACGTACGAAGATCCCAGAGTGGTTGTTTTCTATCACGTTTCATCTTCTAAACTCTAGACGCTTTTGCAAAACGATAACTGACGCTTAAAAGTCATTGGAAACTCATTAATTTTAGAAAATGTTACTTTATGGTATGTATTGTACGTTAGGCAACGTAAAATAAACAAAGTAAAATTCATGTTTGTTTAATTCAATCCTAGGTAACAATAACAGGTACCTATATAGTCTGAATCTGAGAGCGGCGGAGGAGGTTGTATGTTTATTTATTTGTGTGTTTGTCTGTTACCATTTTCCTCAATAATTAAAGTACTAAACCGATTTCGATGCGGTTTTTTTTTCATTTTATTGGTGTCGTAGCAAGTTTTTTTGCACTTCTGAAACTCAATAACTACTGAACCGATTTCGATGCAATGTTTCATCTTTCTTATATAAGTAGGTAAGTTCATACAAGCTAGTAGCCAACTCTCATGACGAAGTTTTTAAACCGCCCAAAGGCCTAAATTAATAATTTGTTGTGAGGACATTTATTGGATATTATATCAAGGAAAATTAATTGGTCACATCATGTTGGTTATTTGCATCCAAAATTCTCACAAAAATACGCACGCAACGGTGCACAAAGCTTTGACTAATGGGTAGGTACCTGAAAGCTAACATACATAGCTGCCATTTTATACGTCAACATCATCCACTTCGCGTAGCGTGTAAGCGACTAGCCGGCCGAAGCCGACTACGACTAGTTTAGTTCCTAGCAAAGTTGAGCGAGTGTGTAGAGATGATCCTCATACTCCCGAGTACCTACTTCGGCGAGGAACTTCGAACCAGTGTGTACTGGACGTTTACTTGACTGTAGTTTGACTTTTGATGAACGTCATATTTATTATCTTTGTTTGTTGTCTTGTCTTGTATCGCCTTGTTTATGGGCACAGTCAATTTTGATTGTGTTTGTTTGTTCGTCAATAATACCTATTACGGTTTTATTTATAATATTACCTGGAGTTTTTTGTGTTTTTCTTCTTTATTACATCTAACAATGGTATTTTTTCTAATTCATAAAGTAAAAACATGTCTGAGTTGAAAATATGCCGTGTATGTTTGAACAAAAATGTGAAAGGCTACTCCTTCGATTTGAGCAATTTACGGGGAAATTATGAAGGAATTATCGGTACAAAAGTAAGTGTCCCATGTAAAAATGCAGCTTATTATGCTAAAATACCATTAAGATACCGAAAATCGGTTATAACCATGAACTTCAGGGGTCAACATTATATCCTGGCAAAGGGCTCTCTTATCCACTGATTCCTTTTGACGACCTCGGTGGCGTAGTGGGAGAGTGCCCTGCTGAGACGCGAGAGAGAATTCCCAGAATAAATGTTTGCATGTTCTACAAATAATTCTTTTAGGCCTGGGTGTTGTGGTATGATGTATGATACTCATAGTTTCTTATACCCAGGGAATCCTAGTATGGGGTCAGGACTATGCATGTGACTTTTGGATGTTAAATGAACAGGCGTAAATTCAACGTAGATTTTAGATATGTCCGAATGATACATAAGTTTTAAGGAATAAAGTGTTTGAAGTTTATTTGTTTGTATTACAGCTGAGTTCAGTGGATGTTTTCCCGCAGTGGGCCTGCTATGAATGTGCAGCCCTTTTGCACAAATTCCATAAGTTTAAGGAGAAATGTCACAATGCACAGAAAGTGCTGGAGCGAATACAAAGGAACGGACCTGTAAGTATTTGTTAAAGAATGAGTAGTGTATGTACACCTCTGACAACTTCTGTAGCGTGGCGGGCGAGTGCTCAACTGAGACGCAAAAGGCTCGGTTTCGATTCCCGCTACGGGAGAAATGTTTGTATGCTCTGCAAATATTTCTTCCGGGTCTGGGTGTTGTAGTATTATAGGTATGTATTTACAAAAAAAAAAGTATAAAGCCATCTGGTTCCCATAGTACAAGCTTTGCTTAGTTTGGGACTAGATCGCACTGTGTGAATTGTCCACAAATATTTATTTATTTATAAAATGCAGAATGTTAAATTCTAATGATAAAATGATGAATGGTTTTGGTATTAGAGATTTTGTTTCTGTCATTGTATGAGAATTTTCCAAAATTCAAATAAGAATCTTGGGTTATTGCTTGCCTTTACATGGTTTATGCGGTTAGAGCATCTGAAAGACACTTATATTTCAGTCAATTTGGAGATATAATTTGTGTAAGCAAACCGTCACATATTTTTCATTATTACGATGAAATCACTTAAGTTTTAGTTAAATAAACCTCACAATATAAGTTTTTACACCTTAATTTAACTATGAACAGTACTACTTAAAAGTTCCATAAACATGTAATGAAAAAGTAAGTCTTAGGTAAAGTACTGACAGTTTGTTAATATGATGTATCTGCAGTTTGACTGAAGTGTAGTTCCTCAGACAGCCAGTTTTATTTGAATAATCATGTGCTGTAATGCTCCGTCTTTGGTGTGTAAGTTTTGCTCCGTGACAAAACCATATTAATTACTTGGCACCTGCCACCTACCAGTTCAATTCTCTATTGATTATTTACAGATTTCATACAAATCAGTCGGCCAAATAAACCGAATATCAGAAAAGTTATACTCGAATATCTCCTTAGTTATAATAGATGATCACACTAAAACTTTCATTGTTAAACACCGATCGAAACATAAGAAAGAAAGAGATAAAAAACCTGTAGAGGAGGTGATTTACTATGACAGTGATAATATAGTAAAACATGAGATACCACTTGAAACAAAAAAGCTCGAAATAGATATTAAAGTTGAACATATAGTCGAAGAAACAAATAATAAAGATGATATATCTATAGATGACAATGTATCAAGAGATGGCAACGCTTCCAGCGATGATGAAAACATTTTCCTTGATATTGTAAAAAAAGCTGTGAATGGTGAAAATCAACTAGTCTTCCTCGATGGAGTGAAAGATGAACCAGGCCCGAAGTCAAAGCCTAGAAAGTTCATGAAGAGGAAAAAAGAGCATCTGTCTATGGAATATTGGAAGAAGTATCGGTTGACGGAGGACGAGGCTGTCGTAGAGTTTCGGAGAAAAGAACACAGTGACAAGTATACAAAAGCCAACTATAAGTGTCATAATTGCTTCAAGGGCTTCTCAAAACTGGAAATGTTAATGCGTCATGTGAAAATGAAACATGATGAGGTAAGAATTCATAGACTAAGTAGCTGTATGAAAGAAATGTAAGCTTATATCACTCCATGTAGTTTTATTCTAGTGAAAGAATTTTTAGAACTTGTTTTAGGGTTCTGTACCGGAAGGGTTCAAACGGGACCCTATTACTAAGCCTCTGCTGTCCATCCGTCCGTCTGTCAGCGGGCTGTATCTCATGAACCGTAATAGGTAGAGTTGAAATTTTCAGTGTGTATTTCTATTGCTGTTATAACAACAAATAATAAAAGCAAAACAAAAGGGCCCCATGATGGTACAGAACCCGTGCGAATTCGACTCGTACTTGACTGTTTTTTTTAGTTTGAGTTTTACCCCTACAAACAGACATACAAATATTACCAAGCACCTTATATTATTAAATCTAAAAGTATTTTATTTCTTAACTAGCTTCCACCCGTTATTTAAAAAGTAGCCTAGGTATATGTTATTCCAGCAAACATACTATATATGTTCCAAGATTCATTCAAATCCGTTCAGCCGTTACGGCGTGATTGAGGCACAAACATACAACGTCACATCCACACATCCTCACAAATTTTCGTATCCTACTAATATTATAAACGCGAAAGTTTGTAAGTATGGATGTTTGTTACTCTTTCACGCCTAAAAAGCTGAACGGATTTGAATGAAACTTGGAATATACATAGTACATATGCTGGACAATAACATCATCATCTTCCTGCCCTTATCCCACTATGTGGGGTCGAGTTTTGGCTAAGGTGTTTTATGACCGGCCGCCTGCCTGACGTCAACCCTCCTTGGAAATACTTGCTTATTGTATCTCATCATGTTAGAGAGTATACTATCCCTTATTCGACTATTAATACTAATTAGCAATGTTAGTGGTAGCAATTTTTCGACTTTAAAAAAAAAGTCCAGCCTTGAATTGGTCTACCTACCTGTCTTGAAAGAGAGACGTCTCATAAGACAAATAAAATAAAAATAAAAAATTATGTGCCGGATTAACATATAGGCTATTTTTATCCGGGTACTACGCGAGCGATGTCGCGGGCGTCAGCTAGTTTATAAAATTAGTACCTAGGATTAATTTGTTTTCAGTCCCTAGGTCCACTAGAGTGCCGGTTCTGCCGCATGCGGTTCAAACGTAAATGCATGCTCACCAAGCACATGATCCAGCATTACGCCGTCTACCACTGTCTGCGATGCGATATGCGCTTTTACCTCGAGTGAGTATATCATACAAGCCCTCAAACATGATGGACCATCTATATGGGCGATGGGCTGATCACCTGTCGCCATGGTACCTACACTTATTTATATAGAATGGTAAGATGTATAATCAAAGGGTAAGATATAGTTTGATGTTCCTTCGAAACTTTGTGATATTATTTTTAAATTTATTGGTTATACCTATTGTTTTCTTTTTCTTTCTCTCTTGTGTTATTTTTAGATTTTAGTGTGTAGTTGTAATTTGTTAGGAATACATACTATTGTTATGTTTTGATTTTCTAATATATATTTATATATAGGTACTGTAAGATAATTTTATTGTGTAGGTATAACGTTTAGATACGTCTGTCATGTTATATCTGTGGGTGTGCAATAAACTGATGGTTCACCATATCCATCTTGGGACTTTAGATCTGAAGTGGCAAGTTTTCTTATGTTTACTTGTGGCTCTGCCCACCCTATTAGCAATGCGGGCGTGATAATATGTATATATGAAACCCTCCTTTTTGCTTCGCCGTAGTTGGGTAGAGAGCACTGGCGGCCTAGTTGGTAGTGACCCCGTCTTCTTATCCTAAGATGGTGGGTTCAAATCCGGTCGTGTACCAATGGATTTTTCTGTGCGAAAAAAATATGTGCGCTATACCAGTACTCTAACGGTGAAGGAAAACATCGTGAGGAAACCCGCGGCTTAGTCAGCTCCGCACGTATCGACCATGTCTTTCCTGTGGACAAGGCCGACTAAGCTGAGAGGATGGAATAGGTGCTGGGCAAGCCTACTCCATCTTAATTCGTCCCGAACACTACAGTGTCCCGTTTGTGAAGGTAAAAGTTGCCTCCTGACGCTGTATAAATCATCTACTATAGAAGGTAAAAGGCCTTAGTTTTTTAAGTTCATAATTGTACATATTTTTAATTGTTTCAGAACATCAGCTATATTTCACGAGGATTACCACAACGGCGTGATAAGGAAATGCAAGCATTGCGGAGAAGAATTCAAGTGAGTACAATGACAGGTTATAAGATTAAAGAGTGAAATATGAAATCTATTTTTTAAAAGAACGAAACAAACAAACAGGAAGACATGGGTAGCATCTTTGTTTTATACAAGAGATTTAAGATTTCACCTATCCCTTATGCAACTACCAAGTAATGCGCCCGGATACCGGATAGCATAAATAATGTCCGGACAGGCCGGATATAATCTTATAGCGACATAATCTTCGTTGCATAAAATATCCACGTTCTTTGATCCACAAAAAGCCGAGTAATCTATATCTAGGGTCGACGAGGACAATGAATCGTCCTGATTGGCTGAAATAGTGGAGGTCTTTGCCCAATAATAATGGGGCAGCTGGACTAGCAGTGAGAGCACTGGTGGTCTAGTTGGTAGTGGCCCCGCCTTCCGATCCTAAAGTCGTGGGTTCAAATCCGGTCGTGTACCAAAGATTTTTCTGTGTGTAAAATTTATGTGCGCTATACCAGTTCTCTCAAACGGTGAAGGAAAACATCGTGAAGAAACCCGCGGCTTAGTCAGCTCCGCACGTATTGACCATGTCTTTCCTGTGGACATGGCCGACTAAGCTGAGAGGATGGAATAGGTGCTGGGCATGCCTACTCCATCTTAATTCGTCCCGGGCACTACAGCGTCCCGTCTGTGAAGGTAAAAGTTGCCTCTTGACGCTGTATAAATCATCTACTATAGATTGTAAAAGGCCTTAGGGCTAGCAGTAACAGTAAATGTGTACCGCAGACACTCGTCCATGGACGGACGAGGACAATGAATCGTCCTCATTGGCTGAAATAGTGGAGGTGTTTGCCCAATAATGGGGCAGCATGGGCTAGCAGTAACAGTAAATGTGTACCGCAGACACTCGTCCACGTTCTACACGCACATGCGCATGGCTCACCGGAGCGCGCACGTGTGCCGCCACTGCGGCGCCTCCTACGTCAGCGCAGCCGGCCTGGCGCAGCACGCGCGCATCAAGCACGCAGACGACTCCACCGTAAGTTTGACCAGTGTTGCGGGTTCAAGTCACGTCCAGGAAGTTTTTTTTTCGAAATCTTTTTTTTTTTGTTTAAAGAATTTTATTCTCATAAAGACTGGGTCACTTGCATGAGAAAAGTATGTCTAGGTACAAGTAGGTAGTTCGTTGACAGGTAGCATTTATTACCTTTCTATTTGTAGGTACAAATAAGTAGTTACCTATTCAATTCATTTAGAGGCTATTCTCAGAGATGTATTGCATTAGTTTTGTTTTAAATGCATTGAATGAGTTTACATTTTTTATGTTAGAGAGTATGTTGTTATAAAGTTGTGCGCCTTCAAAGGTAATTATTTTAAAGTGAGTTTGGTTCTTTATACATTTTTTCATAGAGAGCTCGAAAGAAAACTCATCCTATAAACATACAATTCCTGCTGAATTATAAATCTAATACTTTGCGGAGATTTTTGTGGTCAAACTTGAAAAATATATTGTTCGTAATTATTGGCCAACATTTGAACTTGCCAATATTTCTTCCAGGAGCCCTCAGCAGAATCACCGGAAAAGAACATTTACTGCGAGAAGTGCGACCTCAAGTTCATCTCGCAGAGCGCGTACGACCTGCATTTGTCTCACTCTAACATGCACACTGACGGGATTGTGTGAGTGAGATGACACTTTGTATGACACCTCTATTTGTATTGTGTAATACACGATGTATTCTTCTATTTCAGAGATAGCGAAGTGAAACGCAGGAATTACAAAGGGAAAACGCACGGAGACAGCAGAAAAGTGACGAAGAAATGTAAGAAGCCCACCACCTGCATCCATGTAAGTTTATGACCCCATTTTTTATTTATTTATTTATTCATTAATTGTTACGATTAAAAAACCAATTACACACTTATTAACATTAATTACACAAAAAAATTAATTATATACAAATTAGGTTCCTTATTAAAAATTGTTCCTGTTTTGGTATTCAGGGGTTCTGTAAGAGATTGTTTTTAAAATAATGATATTATTTTGTTTTTCAATTCTTGAGCAGTTTATCAAACCGCATCGCGTTTTCGCTATACCGGATTTGATCAAAAGTAGCTTTTGAATTTAAACTGGTTCGAAAGAACTAGTGACACGACCAGTGGTACTGGATTTTATTTGTTTTATATTTAAGTACTAGCTGCCGCCCGCGGCTTCGCTCGCGTGGTACCCGGAAAAAATAGCCTATATATTAATCCAGTACATGTACTATGTATATTCCAAGTTTCATTCAAATCCGAATCGAACGAACTAAACCGTTCGAGTTAGTGTAGTGCAAAATAATATAAAGTGTTAGTGAATATTAAATACAATAAGAACACAAGAACAAAGTGTCTTCCCCTTAATAGAGACAGTAAGAAAAGTGCTATTGGACACATTCTTAGATATAATTTACTTTATAAAACTAGGTCAAAATCAAGTTACTAATTAGCCTACTTGGCTAGATTGTATTAGAGTACAATTAAATATTTTTAGTACACTAATTATAAAAAAAAAATTCAAATCCGTTCAGCCGTTTAGCCGTGATTGAGGCACAAACATCCAAACAACCTCACAAACTTTCGCATTTATAATATACTAGGTTCCGCCCGCGGCTTCGCTCGCGTGGTCCCCAGATGGTGATACGTCAAAACGGGATAAAAAGTATCTTATGTCCGTCTCCTGGCTCTAAGCTACCTCCCTACCAATTTTCACCCAAATCTGTTCTGCCGTTCTTGAGTTATAAGTGGTGTAACTAACACGACTTTCTTTTATATATATATAGAAGTAAGATTTTGAGTGTGATTGCAGTGCGGCAAACACTTCCACACGCAGACGGCGTGCATGAAGCACCACCTAGCGGAGCACCCGCGGAAGACCTTCTACTCCGCGGACCAGAGACACATCTGCGAGGTCTGCGGCGCCTCGCTAGCGGTAAGCATTATTTTCACGACGGTCTTTTGTCTCAAATTTATAAAATAGACTAGCTGCCGCCCGCGGCTTCGCTCGCGTGGTATCCGGATAAAAAATAGCCTATATGTTAATCCAGTACATTTACTATGTATATTCCAAGTTTCGTTCAAATCTGTTCAGCCGTTTAAGCGTGATTGAGGCACAAACATCCAAACTCACAAACTTTCGCATTTATAATATAAGTAAGATAAACATTTTGCTGGCTCAGTCGCCGGTTTGATTCTGTGAGAGAAATGTTTCCATGTTTATTTATTTAGGTCACAACAGTTGGCCACTGGCTCATACGAACTTACTTTATTTATTTACTAGCTGTTGCCCGCGGCTTCGCTCGCGTGGTAGCCGGATAAAAAATAGCCTATATGTTAATCCAGTACATGTGCTATGTATATTCCAAGTTTCATTCAAATCCGTTCAACCGTTTAGGCGTGATTGAGGTACAAACATCCAAACATTCAAAAATCCTTACAAACTTTCGCATTTATAATATAAGTAAGATTTATTAGGCTACGCCAGCTGAACAGATTATTTATATTGACTAAGAGATACTTCACAAATGGTGCTATAAAATGTGCACTAATTACAGGCATGCACAGCATGTCCTATAAATAAGGGGTTTGTTTGTTGTGGGACTGGTAGCTTCTGATACCCACGACACAGGGAACTCTAATGTGAGGTGAGGAATATGACCCTATTTCACCACCACACGTTTTCCTTAGTAAATAATATTATTATTATTGTTTCTTTAGTATAATTGAGGCCATGAGAGCCAGAGTGACCTAACTACAAAAACAAAAACTTGCATTATCAAAGAAATAAAAGGAGCCCTGATTTTGGATATGTGTAACTTTACTAAATAATGTCATTGGTCATTCTATTTAATGCCACTATTGCGCTATAACTTTTACCGGCAGATTCCAATACAAGGATCAATATTGAAAAAATACAGATAGGCCACTCTCATGGCCTCAATTATTATAGTGTTTTGTTATGTGTCTTTATAGTGGTGGTATGAATAAAAGCTTTTTCTTTCTTTCATTGTTTCAGGCGGTGAGCATAGCGAGTCATATGAACCGGCACACGCGGGAGACAGTTTATCCGTGCGACATCTGCGGCATGCAATTCATATCCAAGAGCAGCCACCACCGACACCAAGTGGTGAGTCAGACACATTAAGCTGCTTCTTGTAAAGTTAAGTTATATCATTGTACGTATAATTTTAGACGGCCTTTGTGGCGTGGTGGGCGAGTTTTGGGCTGAGAGGCAAAAGGCGCGGGTGATATGTTTGGACGGTCTGCTAATATTTAAAGGAAATATTGGCACCATGCAACATGGTATGGATTCTGATACACAGGGGATCCTTAGGTGAAGTCTAAACTATGTATGTAACTGTGGGTGTTATTATTATTATTTGATAAGAAAATTCCGTTCGTCTAAAAATCTAGTTTGGATCGAACGCTGACACGGCTTGTTTTGTTTCCTCCCGAATATAAATCATCTAGTAGGAATAATAAAACATTTTTTATATTTCAGACGCACACAGGCGAACGCCCCTACCCCTGTCCTCTGTGCGAGAAACGTTTCACCCAGAAGAACAGTATGCAGCTACATTACAGGACCTTCCATTTAAAACAGCCCTATCCGAAGAGGTGAGCTCCTTGATTAAGTTTTATTCGAGTATTGTAAAGCAAAGGACTTAAGGAGACATTACGCAGAAAAGAGAAAACTCTCTTGATAGGTTATACTACTTAAAAGGAGAGATCCCAACTCACGCAACACGCCTGTAATTTGAGAATCAGAGAACACTGGTGGTCTAGTTGGTAGTGAGCCCGCTTTCCTATCCCGGTCATGTACCAATGGATTTTTTCATGTGTGCCATATCAGTATTCTCAAACGGTAAAGGAAAACATCGTGAGGAAATTTAGTCAGTTCCGCACGTATTGACCATGTCTTTCCTGTGGACAAGGCCGACTAAGCTGAGAGGATGGAATAGGTGCTGGGCAAGCCTACTCCATCTTAATTCGTCCCGGGCACTACAGCGTCCCGTTTGTGACGGTTGAAGTTGCCTCCTGACGCTGTATAAACCATCTACTATAGATGGTAAAGGCCTCAGTAGTTTAGTAAACATCGCCCTATAGAAATAGGGCATTAATCCATTCACCATACTTTCTTCATTACTATGTTATAACATCCTTTTGAATTGCAGAAATCGAAAGCGGAAAACGGATGAGATTCCAATAGTCGAATCGTGCAGGGAACGAGACGAAAGCGACACGGTTTTAAATAGATGGCGTATCACGTAGCTTTATAAAATTAACCAGTACTAGAGATGCAACGGATATTTGTTAACAATCCGGCCATTTATTATGCTATCCGATATAGGTATATTCAAATTTAGTTTTTGCTAAAAGTCTAGAAGCCATAATTCAATAATTTAAATAAATCAAGTTTTAAAGAAAATAATAAATAAAAAGATTTTGTTTCGGACTACAAGATCCATAATTTGTTAGTAAATATGTACAAGCATTTATAATTAGGGTTAGTTATTAGACTAATACTTAATACTAAACATTTTTGTAGATCACCCTCCTCACGAAACAATGCCACGTGGGAGAGGTGATTCTACCGGCTACTGTTTGAAGGATGTTGTTGGGGCTGTCACGCACTAATAATAAATTTTAAGTTGTAGTTATTATTTTTCTTAGACACTTTTAATTGATCTTTTATTAGTTATCTCCAGAGCCTTTCTCACAAATGCCCTTCTGATGTTTTAATATACTAATGCATGTCTTCCCACAAGTAATGATTTTTTACGCCGTATTGCCGGTTGCCGGATATCCGACGCTCCGACCTAAGTTACGCCGGTTACCTGGCGCCGGCAAAACTACTATCCGTTGCATCACTAGTAAATACAATGTGATCTAGAGGTTCAAATAAGGGTTGTAAGTCAATTCATCGCAAGTAAAATAACGTTTACAGTACATAATACTCATGCTTGAGAGAATGATCACTCGAATGAACGCTTCACTTTTGTATGTGATCAAGTTTCATTTTGTAACGAGACTGTTAATTTCTAGTGACAGGTAGGAATCTATAAAACATTAAACCAAAAAATCTGATGAGAGTCCAGGGGGCTAAAAGGAAAGAGCAATTACATTTAGCAATTCATTTTTCGATTTTATAGCAAATTCTAAGCTATTCTTGTAGTTTTCGTAAAATGACCCGAATTGGACGCAATTCAATCCTGCAGATAGATCTAATAAAGTGGCCTTTTTAACCCTGCTTTCCTCTTTTTTATCGATTACTTGTACCCTATTTTAGTTATGTACCGATCACATTGTACATTAATTTTTGTAAATTACATAGTATGTATCGTATTCTCCTCGCACTACCCTGATCTACAAATTCTCACCAATTCGAGCTCCCAATAGAGCACTGGTGGTCTAGTGGAAACGGCCTTGCCTTCCGATCCTAAGGTCGTCAGTTCAAATCCGCTCGTGGACCAATGGATTTTTCTGTTCGAGAAATGTATGCGCGCTACACTCTCAAATGGTAAAGGAACATCGTGAGGAAACCGGCATGTCGTAGAAGCTAAAACATGTGCAAAGTGCACGGAAGGAGCTTTTGAAGCGCACTTTACATCATTTCACCACACAAACTAAACAGATAGATCTGCACAAAGTAAAGCAAAGTCCTGTCTAAAGTTTGCTTTTTGGTGCCGGGACGGTGACTTTGTTATGGATCGGAGTAGTGGGTGAGGACCTTAGGTAATGAAAGATCTCTTCCTTGCGAACACAATACTAGAATTTTAGTATATTGTATAACTAGCGGTCGCCCGCGGCTCCGCCCGCGTGGATGTCGGTTACCGCTGCAAAAAGCCTACCCAGGAAAGACACGGTCAGTCGCGAGGTCGGCTCCCTACGCAGCGGTCGTGCAGCAGAAATCGTAATATTTTAATTTCGCCATAACTTCAAAACCAAACGTCCAATTTTAATCATTCAAATACCAAATATTATCTCCATAAACTGTTCTTAGTGATGAAATCATTTATTTTGATAAGGATTAATAGCATGAGTAAAATAAACGCGTTTAAATGTAGTCCAAAAAAAATTCAAGATTTTTAAATAAAAAAATGGTTGCTGTGCCTCACTCGACATAGATGGGTATAGTGTGTCGCGGACTTTTTTGTAGATATTTATAAGATCTACAATTAATTAGAACATTTTATGGTTCTATCTTTTATAGTTTAGGCAGCGTACGCAAAATAAGTAACTTTTCTGGTTGATTTTTTACACCTTGTGTCCGAAAAACCCAAATATCTTACGGAACCCTATTTTTTTCCAAAATAAAATATAGCCTATGTTACTCGTGGATAATGTAGCTTTCGAATGGTGAAAGAATTTTTAAAATCGGTCCAGTAGTTTTTGAGCCTATTCAGTACAAACAAACAAACAAAGTTTTCCTCTTTATAATATTAGTGTAGATATTTGTAGATCGCTAGACATTCAGTGAGTTTGAGTTTAGGTAAAAAAGTAAGTTCGTATGAGCTAGTGGCCAACTCTTGTGACGGAGTTTTTAGGCCGCCTAAAGGTTTAACAACTTAAAAGCCGGGACCGACTGTTTAACGTGCCCTCCGAAGCACGGAAGCGCTCAGGAGGGTTATTCACGTTGACCAAAGAAAACGAGCCACGTAACGAGCCAAATGTCATCGTGTCTCTAAACGCAAACGAGACACGCCATGGTGTGAAATCAAAAACTGTATTCTGCATGCCATAAGACTAGTTGTCTATGACCGTGTTTTGGTTTTACGTGATTCGTTCAAAATCTAGCATCCGGTCTGTTCGGAAAACTATCGGTTTTAGATTGATTTTAATTTTTTGATTACAATCTTCATCTCAAGTAAAGAAAAATTAAATTATAGAATTTCTAAACTCTTTCTAATAATAATTTTGTTATATTTTAAAGTTTAGAGTCCAAAAAATAATAATAACGTAAGATACCTAGATCAAATCCAGTACAACTAGTTTCTGAACGAATTATCAATCAAAACATTGTCTGTCATATTCTTTGTTATTTATTGTTGGAATATAATAGCTTTAAAACGCAATTATGGATGTTGTTCGTCGCAGACAACTCGTTTTACGCTGGCGCCAACAGCGCACAAACATTCAAAGGAGATTGTTAAGGGATTCTGCTGATCCCTTATCACTTGACCCTAAATTGTTCGTGCGTTTTTATAGGGTGACCAAAGATATGTTTTGGTGGTTGTGCAGCGTCTTTGGAGGCAGGCTAGTCACTGGGCCTCAGAGATGCACTAGCATTGCACCAGAGGTCAAAGTAAGTAAATTTAATGAACTTTATTATATTAGGTTATACTGAAACCTTAGACAAGTATCTAATATTAAGTAGCAGGCACTTACTTAATATATTTTTCTAGATACTTACAACTCTAAATTTCCTGGCCACTGGTAGTTACCAGAAGCCAGTGGCAAATGACTGGCTAGCACCTCTCAGCCAGCCGAGTGTAAGCCGCTGTATCGAGGAAGTGGTGAACTTACTAAATGACCTCTTACCTACCTACATACAGTTTCCAACCTCCGAACCAGAGAGGAATACAATAAAACAAGGGTAATATTTTAATCAACTATTTATTCTGTGTTTTTATTGTGTTTGTGAGCTCAATAAGAGCATCGGCAATCCTGTAAAAGAAATTTTATTTTAATATGTGTATTGCAGATTCTTTGAAAAATTTGGCATACCGGGGGTAATTGGGTGCATTGATGGAACACTGGTAGCCATTGTTGCACCAAGAACCCACCCAAGCGAAGCTGCATTTTTCTGTCGCAAAGGATATCATGCTATTAATGCTGCTATTGTAAGTATACATTACATTATTAGTTCCATCATGCCTGTATTAATTAAGGGTTAGACAGAGTTTTTCGCAATTCATTAGCTCATTATATATTATAAACATAAATATTAATAATTAATTAGAGTTGCCTTTTACCAATGATATAATCATTATTTCATACAACTTGAAAGTATACATAGAAATAGAATATAAATGATTTCTGCCTTGTTTCAGATTTGTGACAGTGATCTAAAAATAATCGGCATATGTGCTAAATTTGGTGGGGCAGCACATGATAGTTATGTTTGGCGTTCCTGGAGCATAAGTCACTACCTTGAGCAGGAACATGTCAATAATGGCATGATTGGCTGGCTTTTGGGGGATTCAGGGTATCCACAAAGGTCATGGCTGATGACTCCTGTGCTGCATGCCATTGAAAATACCCCAGAAGCTCACTACACTAACATGCACGTTCACGCACGAGTATGTGTTGAACGGTGCATAGGACTCCTTAAAAATCGATGGCGATGTTTATTGCGCCATCGAGTTTTACATTATGAGCCCACAAAATGTGGAAAAATTATCAATGCCTGTGCTGTACTTCACAATTTGTGCCTAAATGACGGCGTAGTTATTGATGATGATCCAGGCCCAGGTGATGATGCAATGGATTTATCATCCATTGCATTAGAACCTATTCATAATGAAGCTAGGCAGCGGTTAATAAATATATTGTGGCAAAATCGGGGAGTGTTAGCAGGAGGATAATGCACAATACACCCTAGCAAATCTTTGTTCCTCTAACAATAATTAGAATGGTCCTTAGGTAGCCTGTTTCTTTTGTATTTGTATTAGGTGTAAGTTTATTTCTGATAATAAATGTATAATGATGAGTCTGTAATAATGAGTCATTTTTATTTCCTAATTTATTAAATAAAACATACTCATAGTACCTAAGTCCATTTAGTAATGTCATACCACCACCACCACCAACCATATTATAGGTACTCACTTTTATTGCGTTGTTCACATACATACATACCACTTACTACTGAGCCTCTCAATACCTCATTGATGATACACTTAGAGAACTTAACCCTTATCTCACTCCACAATCCAACCTACTGCCATAGAGGCTGCTGGCCCATCTTACACTGTTGGTTTGTTTGCTGTACTCGCTGTACCTGTATGTACACTTCTGTACCTGCCATAATTTTCCATAGCTAGTCCTACATAACATAATTTATTAATAGATTTATGTTATTTAAAGTTTATAAATTATATGTTTTTTAACAAAGCATTTGAAATAAACAGTCATATTTTTGGCATAGGGGAAATTACAATATAAAATAAAATAAATAAAAATAATAATAATAGTAAATTAAAATAAATTTTAAGTTACCTATTCAAAATTTCATTTTTCTCTCGTTTTATTTCGATTTTTTCTTTTTCCAAAGCTAATAACTTACTATCAAAATTCTCTGAAAATAAAAAATGTTCCATAATTAATAATAACACAACAATAATTTATCTTCTAAGAAATTAAATAAAAATGTGAATATAATACCTACTAAAAATAATAATAATACACCAATAACCTACCAACTACTGGGACAATACGCCTGCGCTTTCTGGACTGCGGCTGTGATGGTGTTGGCCCAACAAGAGGCTCCATGACTGGAGTCAGTGGCTTAGGCAATGGACTTGTCCTTTGTTGGTGTGTGTAGGTCTGCGAGGGGCCTGCATTTTCAATTAACATCTGTATGGACATTACAAAATAAATAATTTAAGTGACACATGCATAAGTATTAGTACCTTACCTAGTCATGCACTATAGGTTATATTTTAAAGTAATTAATGCATATAGGTACAAATCTTATCTACATAATATTTAAGTAATCAAATTATTACATAGCCTACCTCAGTAGCGGCCACATCATCCATGCCATACACGGCTACAGGCCCCATCACCGCAAGGACATCTTCGTCTGCTGCCGACATGGGTTTGATGTTTGGAGGTCCATTGCCTGTGCTGCCGGGACCATAGCCCCGGTATTCCCTTGTGTTGTGGGATACCTTTTTCTTGACATTATTTCGCAGATCACGCCAAGCCTAAAATTATTAAACAAAACATTATAGACTTTAATAATGCTATAGTTAAGTACATACTTAAAGAAAAAATGGATAAAGAGAGGCTACTTTTTATACTGGTACCAAAAGGGATAAGCCAGCCAATCAACTAAGCAACACTGATTTCTCCATGCTGGGGCCTATACATGCCGCTTTTATTGAATTAGGTAACCTAAGCAAATAATAGGTAGGTACAGGTACCTAAATATGTAAAAGAATAGGAGCACTAGGTACTTACCTGCTTCCATTTACAGACTGTTTTAATTGGCCCTCCCAGTGAATTTAAAGTTTCCGACAATTTTGTCCACTGAGCCTCCAGTTCGGCCCTGCCTTGCAGTGAGTGTGTGAGATGGCCTGAAGCCATCTCAACATGATTTTTCATGTATTCTGCCATATACTGCATTTGCGCCGACGAGGCTTTTCTTGGTGCTTGCACTAAAAAGTTGAAAGGAATCTAAATATACATTCAAATTTAATTAAATTGAAAATAAAGAAATAGATATCTTTGTAAAACAAATCTATTAGGTAGGTACCTACCTAATTATATTCGATTCATGGCCTAATTTTAGATAGCTGCTTATTAAATTATGCTTATTATATCTATGCATTGAAATCATATTATTAAATACGAGAAATACTCACTTTTCTTTAATTATTCCTTGGTTTTATATTAGGTATATTATAGGTTAGGTTAGGTATAATTATTTTTCACTTCACATATAAGAATTTTTATATAAATAAGAATAAATATAATAAGGTAGAATAGATTATTTGTTGTACAAATAATCTATTCTACCATTTAAAAGTTTAAAGAACACTAATTTATTTACATAATTTGATAAAACGCAACCTAGTTTTAGCAAAACACGCACAATAGAAGCTTGTAATTTTGACAGTTCAAGACGAGCCTCGTCTCGCGCCTACTGTCGTTTATGAAATCTGACATTGTCATGCAGAATACGATAACACGGTAATTCCACACGTTTTCCCGCGTCTCGTTTTCTTTGGTCATCGTGAATAACCCTCCAGCTCGTAATGCCACTTGCGGTCACCCATCCACATTGTATCCGAGCACCTTCAACGATCAGTCAAGAACGTCTAAGCAAGCTACGCCACGAGCGCTTCAAGTACCCACAGTAATAGTATTGGATGGTTGTCCACGATCCAGATGTTTTAGTTATAATACAAAAATAGATTATATTTTTATCTGATGCAGTATGCGTGTTGATATTATTATTAATTTATTTAATTTGTAAGCTATATCAAACTTTAAATAAATATACAAATATTAGAAAAGCAATATTATTTTTATTTACCAATCTGTTTTATCCTTTTATTCTGCACGAAACGAGCCTGTTTGAGGCGCGCCCTAATTCTATCACCGCACTGGGGCCCTATTCACGATGACCAAAGAAAACGAGCCACGTAACGAGCCAAATGTCATCGTGTCTCTAAACACAAACGAGACACGCCATGGTGTGAAATCAAAAACTGTATTCTGCATGCCATAAGACTAGTTGTCTATGACCGTGTTTTGGTTTTACGTGATTCGTTCAAAATCAAGCATCCGGTCTTTCGGAAAACGATCGGTTTTAGATTGATTTTATTTTTTTGTTTACAATTTTCATCTCAAGTAAATAAATATTGAATTATAAAATTGCTAAACTCTTTCTACTAATACTTTCGTTATATTTTAAAGTTTAGAGAACAAAAAAAATATATATATAACGTAAAATGGTTAGCTACATCAACCAACCACAACTTGTTTCCGAACGAATTATCAATCAAAATATTGACTGACATATTGCATTGTTTGTTTTGAAAAAAACTTGGATATACATGTCATGTCTAAGTTTGTTTAAATGGGTTAAATCCCGGTGGTAAAATGAGTTTGTCACAATCGCCTTCAAAAGAAAAGAAAATAAACTGAACAGAGCAAGTAACTGTCACTGACAGTTGCTGATGTTAATCAAAATATTCTACCGGCCAGTGTGTTGTCTTTGGTTGGAATCGAATGATAAAAGAAATTATTATTATCTGTGGTATAAGAAAAATATGGCGGCAGAAAGATTTTGGGAACATCCCGCGTCGTAGTGTTCAAAAAGTTTGCAAATCGAAATAAATGAAGAAATCAGTTAAAAATTACGTTTTGAGTTTACATACTTACATAATATTTTAACGGAGTGATAAAAATGGACGTTGTTCTTCGAAGACATATGCTGCGTATGATATGCTGGCGCCAGCAACGCCCACACATAAATAGGAGACTGTCAAGGGATTCTGCTGAGCTGGACCCTAAATTTTTCGTGCTATTTTATAAGGTGGCCAAAGAGTTGTTTTGGTATTGTGCGGCGTTCTTGGAGGCAGGCTAGTTAATTCTGGGCCTCAGAGATGTTCTAGCATTACAACAGAAGTCAAAGTAAGTATTGTGTTAGCTAAACTTATTGAACAATAATAAAATGGTACCTAGGTTAGGTATTAGGTTAGACTGAAACCTACTATATTTACTGTATTTTTCCAGAGTATTGTGTTAGCTAAACTTATTGAACAATAATAAAATGGTACCTAGGTTAGGTATTAGGTTAGACTGAAACCTACTATATTTACTGTATTTTTCCAGATACTTACAACCCTCAATTTCCTGATCACCAGTAGCTATCAAAAGCCAGTGGGAAACTTTTGGTTAGCACCTGTAAGCCTCTGCATAGAGTAAGCGGTGAATGCCTTGAATGATGCCAACCTACATCAAATTTCCTACCTCCGAACAAGAGAGGAATTAAATCAAACAAGGGTAATATTTTAATCAACTATTTATTTTAGTAGGTATTACATAATAGTATTTGTGAGAGCATCAGCGAACTAAAATAAATTAATTTAAATTTTAATTAATAAACTTTCACTTTCATTATATTAGTAGAATATAATCTTTATTTCCAAAAACATGAAAGTATGTACCTACCTATAAAAACAATAACAATGATTTCTGCCTCGTTTCAGATTTGCAACAGTGACTTAAAGGCATACCTACTCATGTGCTACATTAGGAGGGGCAGCTCATGACAGTTATATTATGTTAAATAAATCAGAAATCATGAGATGTGTGTGTGTGTGTGTGTGTGTGTGTGTGTGTGTGTGTGTGTGTGTGTGTGTGTGTGTGTGTGTGTGTGTGTGTGTGTGTGTGTGTGTGTGTTAGTGTTAAAGTATGGGTACATGGGGTTGCGTAGGTATAATAAGTAATAATAAATGCATTAAAACCATAAAACACAAAAATACTCACAGCACACATGCTATGCATATCTAAAGTTTCACTCAATCCATGCAGCCATTTAGAAGTAAATTATGAGGCACAAGCATCGTCACATCTTCACAAACTTTTGCATTCACAATAAAAGAGCTATGTTAAGTTATGTTATTTTAAGTTACATGTGCATATTAAGAAGTTTAGTGTATATGTGTAAGCCTGACTGTGTGCGTGTGTTTTAGATTGTTACATTTAAATTGTTATATTTCAGAGCTGCCCACGCACTATGCCAACACGTGGATCAGAAGCAATTGCTGTACGCAATACAGCCTCAGTACATGTCTGGTCCACTGCGCCAGGGCTTCTACGACATCCTCATTGCGATGCATCTCGAGTCGCACGCCACTACCATGTGAGTACACCAGCTTCGCTTGAACAGCATCTAGAAAAGAACAGAATTATGAAATACTAGGTGGCAGCACAGGTAAAGTACGCGCTATCGTTGCGTTTTGAGCTTTACGCCGGTAATTTCAAGCAAACTAAAGCTTTCCAATATTATAGTATACATATTATAACGCCGTATCCCTAATGAGGTGGGCAGAGCCACAAGTAAACATAATAAAACTTGCAACCACTTCTGATCCAAACTTCCAAGATGGATATGGCGAACCATGGTGACAGGTGATCAGCCCATCGCCCATATAGGTGGTCCATCATTTTGGAGAAGATCCCTTTGTCGCCTTTTACGACATGCTCGGGGAGAGAAGCACCCCCGGATACTCAAATGCATCAGAGTTGAGCACGTCTCAATCTCAAGTGACGAGTTTTTGACTTCTGTCATTCCGTTCCGTTCCGTTTTGTAATTTAAAGTACTTATCTGTATTCAAATTTAATTATTGAGATTGTAGCTTTATTAAAGTGATTGTGTGAACTTTAGTTTCGTTCGTTATTTTATTGCCTGCATGCATGCAGGCAATCTCCCTTAAGCGCAAGCTCATTGACGTATGCATTCTCCCTATCCTCACGTACGGCGCGCAGACTTGGTCTTTGACGGCTCAGCAGAGGTCCACACTCGGGGCTTGCTAGCGAGCGATGGAGCGCAGTATTCTCGGAGTAAAACTCACTGACCGAATACGCAACACCATACTGCGCTCCAAAACAAAAATCGCTGACGTTGCTCGGAAAGCAGCCACTTTGAAGTGGAACTGGGCAGGGCACGTCTGCCGTATGTCGGATGACCTATGGGCGAAAACCACTACCGAGTGGGCTCCTAATGGTGGTAAACGGCATCGTGGCAGACCAACACTAAGATGGCGGGACGACTTGGACTCATTCATGAAGGATTGGTCCTCCAAAGCATAGGATAGAGAAAGGTGGAAGGGGGATAGGGAGGCCTTTGCCCTGCAGTGGGACGATAATGGGCTAATAATAATAATAATAATGCATGCCCATAATGACTAAGAATCAAGAAGATAATTATATAACAGACAAGTTCTTACTTTTTTTGCTAGTTTTTGTTTTTTCCAGGGAGGTGTGCAAAAACGAGTTCGTGATCCCCCTGGGACCGGAACTGAAGGCGTTGTACGAAGAACCAGAGATGGGGCACAGCCTCCGCTCGCTGCAAACAGAGAGTGTTCGACCGCAGATGAAGAATGAAAAAAGCAAGCAAACTCACGTGATATCTGTAAAGATTTTAAACTTAATTTTGTTCTGACACATGTAATTTTAACTGTGAATTCCTACAAATAGGTACTGAATGTTGTTATTTCGATAGAAAATCTTCCAGTCCCAATTTATCTTCATCTCGCAAAACATCTTGTTTCAGAGAGAGTATAACGGAGATCAGCAACTTTTACTCCCCCTACTTACCGCTGGAGGTGGTCCGTGAGTTCGTGATGCAGGCGTTGGCGGACGCAGTTACAACCAACCAAGTGCACAACCGCGACCCCGTGGGCGGCACCAATGAGAACCTCTTCTTGTGAGTACACTCTTCCTGTCAGTACACTCTTTCTGTGAGTACACACTTCCTGACAGTACACTCTTCCTGCGAATACCTTCTTCCTGTAAGTACACTCTTCCTGCGAGTATAATTTCCTGACAGTACATTCTTCCTGTTAGTACTCTTCCTGATAATATACTCTTCCTGTGAGTACACTCTTACTCAAATTTTTACTGCCTTACCCACAAGTGTCCATTATCTGAAATTCTTTATTGTACACGCACGAAACGAAACAAATACACACAAAACATTAAAAAGTACATGTACAAAGGCGAGCTTAACTCTTAAAGAGTTTTCTGCCAGCAAACCTGTGAGGCAAGGGAGAGGCTTTAACATAAGTGGAAGTTATGTGTACAGAGACATAAAAAAGAAAAACATAAAGATAAGCTTACAAATATAATAAACTAATAAGATATACTACACACAATATAAATATATACAAATAATATATATCTACAAAAATATATACAATATATACATACATATAAATAAATATTATAAAAAAATTAAACATTATTATTTTAAATATTATTACACCATCATCATCATCATCATCATCATCATCATTTTCCTGCCCTCATCCCACTAGGTGGGGTCGGCACAACATGTTTTCCTCTTCCATCTTCTATCATTCGTCATCTCAGTACTCACTCCTTTCATACGCATGTCCTCTTTCACACAATCCATCCATCTTTTCTTAGGCCTTCCTCTGTCCGTGTATCCATCCACATTCATATTCAGCACTTTCCTTGTAACACGACTTTCTTCCCTCCGCATAACATGCCCACGCTAACCTATCACTCTATTTTCTTAGAGGCCTTCAGGCGGCCTAAAAACTCCGTCACAAGAGTTGGCCACTAGCTCATACGAACTTACTTACTTATTATTACACCGATTACCTGAAAGTTTTTAATGATATTAGAGATTGTCTTTGTAAATAAATTTTTGAAGTTTCTATAAATGTTTCTAATTATGTCCTATAGAAGGAAAAGACGAGCACAGGAACAACATCTGAACGACATACAACTGAGGCATAGAGTGGAAGCCATCATAGCTTTTGCTCACGACTTCGTAGGCGATCTGCAGAGCGATCAGTTGAGGTAACATCGGCATAACCCTGCTTTAAAAAAAAATTCTATAAATCTCACTTATATTATAAATGCGAAAGTTTGCGAGTTTGGATGTTTGTGCCTCAATCACGCCTAAACGGCTGAACGGATATATACTGGATTAACATATAGGCTATTTTTCATCTGGGTACCTACTACGCGAGCAAAGACGCGAGAGGCAGCTAGTATAAATATAAATATTTGAGGACATTATCATACAGCACCATCTAGCCCCCAACTAAGCAAAGGGAGCCAGATGGCTGATAGAATACTCCCGCAGCGGGAATCTAACCCAATCAATCAATGCTTGTGGCCACCAGAAACAATAATACCAGCTTGAACTGATTAAATATTATGTACGCATATTTTTCTTGCTTTCAGACGTTACCAAGAAATCAAGCAGTCAGATTTGCCGAGCGCCGTGGCTGCCAAGAAGACCAGGGAATTCCGCTGTCCGCCCAGAGAACAGATGAACTCAGTTTTAAGGTAAGTGTCTCGTCTTGTTTCAAAGTCGAAGTCTATAGTAGGTAAATAAGCACACAATCTACATCGTCGAAACTAGTGTGGTGTATAAATCCTCTTTTTATGAGGCATACTGACAAGTGGACGCAATTTGAGTAAACTGACAAATAACTGCGCGATAATTTCATCCGTTTCTGCAACATAAAAGTCATTAAATTTTATTACCCTGGACATTCAACTAAATGTATTAGGGATGTAAAATCTTACTTCTTACTTATATTATAAATGCGAAAGTTTGTGAGTTTGGATGTTTACATTAAGTAAAAAAATTCGGCTCGCTTCGCTCGCATTGGTTTGAAGCTCGCTTCGCTCGCTAACTTTTAGAGACTTCTAGAAATGGTTTAAAACTACATTGAGTTAAAAAATTTGGCTCGCTTCGCTCGCATTTGTTTGAAGCTCGCTTCGCTCGCTAACTTCTAGAGACTTCTAGAGATGATTTAAAGCTACATTAAGTTAAAAATTTCGGCTCGTTTCGCTCGCATTGGTTTGAAGCTCGCTTCGCTCGCTAACTTCTAGAGACTTCTAGAGATGGTTTAAAGCTACATTGAGTTAAAAATTTCGGCTCGCTTCGCTCGCATTGGTTTGAAGCTCGCTTCGCTCGCTAGCTTCTAAAGACTTCTAGAGATGGTTTAAAGCTACATTGAGTTAAGAATTTCGGCTCGCTTCGCTCGCATTGGTTTGAAGCTCGCTTCGCTCGCTAACCTCTAGAGACTTCTAGAGATGGTTTAAAGCTACATTAAGTTAAAAATTTCGGCTCGCTTCGCTCGCTAACTTTTAGAGACTTCTAGAAATGGTTTAAAACTACATTGTGTTAAAAAATTTGGCTCGCTTCGCTCGCATTGGTTTGAAGCTCACTTCGCTCGCTAACTTCTAGAGACTTCTAGAGATGGTTTAAAGCTACATTAAGTTAAAAATTTTTGGCTCGCTTCGCTCGCTAACTTCTAGAGGCTTCCAGAAATGGTTTAAAACTACATTGAGTTAAAAAATTTGGCTCGCTTCGATCGCATTGGTTTGAAGCTCGCTTCGCTCGCTAGCTTCTAAAGACTTCAAGAGATGGTTTAAAGCTACATTGAGCTAAGAATTTCGGCTCGCTTCGCTCGCATTGGTTTGAAGCTCGCTTCGCTCGCTAACCTCTAGAGACTTCTAGAGATGGTTTAAAGCTACATTAAGTTAAAAATTTCGGCTCGCTTCGCTCGCATTGGTTTGAAGCTCGCTTCGCTCGCTAACTTCTAGAGACTTCTACAGATGGTTTAAAGCTACATTAAGTTAAAAATTTCGGCTCGCTTCGCTCGCTAACTTCTAGAGGCTTCCAGAAAAGGTTTAAAACTACATTGAGTTAAAAAATTTGGCTCGCTTCGCTCGCATTGGTTTGAAGCTCGCTTCGCTCGCTAGCTTCTAAAGATTTCTAGAGATGGTTTAAAGCTACATTGAGTTAAGAATTTCGGCTCGCTTCGCTCGCATTGGTTTGAAGCTCGCTTCGCTCGCTAACTTCTAGAGACTTCTAGAGATGGTTTTAAGCTACATTAAGTTAAAAAATTCGGCTAGCTTCGCTCGCATTGGTTTTAAGCTCGCTTTGCTCGCTAACTTCTAGAGACTTCTAGAGATGGTTTAAAGCTACATTAAGTTAAAAATTTCGGCTCGCTTCGGTCGCAATGGTTTGAAGCTCGCTTCGCTCGCTAACTTATAGAGGCTTCCTGAAATGGTTTAAAACTACATTGAGTTAAAAAATTTGGGTTAAAAAATTTTAGGAAAGGCAGCAAAGATAGCATAGGCAGCAAAGATCGCATAGGCAGCAAAGATAGCATAGGCAGCAAAGATCGCATAGGCAGCAAAGATCGCATAGGCAGCAAAGATCGCATAGGCAGCAAAGATCGCATAGGCAGCAAAGATCGCATAGGCAGCAAAGATCGCATAGGCAGCAAAGATAGCAATATCGAATTAACACATTAAAATATAATGTAACTAACCTAGGTAATGTACATTACCGTCGTACTGATAACTTGTGTTTAGAGTACGTACCTACCCACAGAACACTAATGTATTAATACGATATAGGTACTTACTCAGACACAAGTTATCAGCACGATGTCGAAACACGCAAAGCCAACGGAGAAATGCCGCCCGATACGACAGGCAGCGCTTTTATACAAATCCTTCGTAAACAACAAGATGGCGGCGATGTCGTACCGGTAGTCGTTCAGTGACTTACATTAAATCATAAATTGACTTTTATATTAATTTAACTAACATCTAAAATCAGGATATTAATTTACGGAACTTTACACTAAAAAAAAAATAAGATTGTTCCTATAATGATTATGTAGATAAAATTAAATATTGGTAGATATTTGTATTCCTGTTTTTTTTTTAAGACTAATTTTATTTTGAGTAGTTTCTATAAATTATTACCAGAATACGGTTAAAAATTTGTTTAAAAGATTGTGATTTTCTATGCTGTTTTTTAGTAGATATTATATAGTTTATTTATAAAAGACTGATTATTAATACTTTGTTTCATAAAAACATCGTTGTCTTATTTTTTCCTATTCCGTCTGATAGGAACCCGCAATTAAAATGGACGCTTTTATTATAAATTCAAAGTGTTAGGGTTTCTAAAATGTATGTCGTTTTACCATTATAATTATATAAAAATCGAAGAACTATTATTTTAATGTAGGAAAGTTTTTCAATTGTATTTATAAGATGTCATTTCCGGTGATTAACACCACGAGGACAAGGTTGTTTTATATTAGGTATGTATATAATAAGTATTTGATTGGCATAATTGATATTTTAAATTATGGGTAGCTTATATCAGTAGGATTAATTCATTTTTATTGTATTTTTTTAATTTACACTTCTATTGTTAAGCCCCACGATTGGTCTGAAGTTTTGCAACAATGACGCTAGCCAATCACAGAGCCGCTCGGGCTGTGATTGGATAAGCGTTTTGCCACCAAATCGGGGAGCTATTTTTTGAAACTTGTAACGAGATATGAGTTTGGAAGGACATTCTGAGGAAGAAGCATGATACCTACTTAAGTTTTGAGTGTAACAGTTTTATATATTTTATAAAACTGTTACACTAATAATAGTTACTAAATAATAGTTCTTCGATTTTTATATAATTATAATGGTAAAACAACATACATAATTCGCTATACATTTTAGAAACCCTAACAAAAGGTTAATTGAGTAATAGTTAGGACCTACCTGGTAGGTGTTACTAGTTTAGAAAAGAGTAAATGGAGTAAAAGGAGTAAACTTGACTATATACTTGTCCTAAGCCTCGAGCTCAACTATATACCTACTTGTCTTACCCCCGAATACTCAAACGCGACTCAGAGTTGAGCACGTCTCAACTCACGGTTTTTTGACAGTTTCTGATGATAATCTGTCAAAAAATCGTCATTTGAGACGTGCTCAATTTTGAGATGCGTTTGAGTATGAGGTTAGGCCTTTTACGAAATCTACTAGGTAATTGTGATGTTTTTACAGGCTTCAAGCACATGGACCAGGAAGAAGAATCTTGGAAGGAGAATTGTCCTTGTGGCGAGGAGCTCATCGTCAGGATGAACGAGATCCACGAGAGCCTCATGGTGCATGTGTCTCTCAACGCTTTGCAAGAGCCACTGTCTGAGGTAACTATTACTAATCATAACGTAAATAACATTTGGAATTTCTTGGAAAACATTTATCTATGGAGCGAAAGTCTTTAGAACTAGAAAGAGTTGAAGGTGTGAAAGGTTAATTATAGTTGAAAGAGAACTAGAATAAGGGAAAGTATAATTTAAAAAAAAAAATGTCAAGTGCGAGTTGGATCCGCACACGAAAGGTTCACTACTAGTGCAAAAAAAAACTAGAATCTACAGTAATTTTTATTATAAAAGTGTCTTATAATAATTTGACGGCCTCGGTGGCGTGGCGGGCGATTACTCGGCAGAGGCGCAAGAGGCGCGGGTTCGATTTCCGCTGCGGAAGAAATTGCATGATCTGTAAATATTTGTTCCGGGTCTGGGTGTTGTGGTAGCATGGTACTCGTAGTTTCTGATACCCACGACACAGGGAATCCTAATGTGGGGTCAGGACTATGTATGTGACTGTTGGGTGCTATTTATTTATTTATTGTACCTACAGGCCATAGAAGAACCGGCAAAGAAGACTCCAGAAGAGAAGTTCCGTAAAGTCCTGATCGGCACTATTGTCAGTTGGGCCGAGGAGTCGCAGATCGAGACGCCCAGACTCGTCAGAGAAATGTTCAGGTAATTTTACTCTCATCTCTGTTCCAGGTACCAAACAAAAAAAATGTATCTTCGTTGCCATTTATGTTTTACACTATTTATATGTTAATTCATGTAACATGATGAAACTGGCAGATATATTACAGACTCCTAATGATAATAATAATATATTTCTTCCTTCCAGTCTCCTAGTCCGTCAGTACGACGCTGTTGGCGGACTGATCCGTGCTCTCGAGAAGACTTATGTGATAAACGCGAAGACGAAGCTGGATGTAGCGGAGATGTGGGTGGGGCTGAGCCAGATCCGCGCGCTGCTGCCTGTGCAGATGAGCCAGGAGGAGGAGGAGCTCATGAGGAAGAGACTCTGGTGAGCCATCATTCCTATTTAGATCAAGAATATACGTAAGACTAAGTTGGAGGTGCGAAGTTGTAGGTGGGATTGTGCCAGATCCGCGCACTGCTGCCTGTGCAGATGAGCCAGGAGGAGGAGGAGCTCATGAGGAAGAGACTTTGGTGAGCCATCATTCCTATTTAGATCAAGAATATACGTAAGACTAAGTTGGAGGTGCGAAGTTGTAGGTGGGATTGTGCCAGATCCGCGCGCTGCTGCCTGTGCAGATGAGCCAGGAGGAGGAGGAGCTCACGAGGAAGAGACTCTAGTGATCCATCATACTAATTAAGATTTAAAAAAGACTGACTTGTCCTTAGAATAGAAGCAAACAAACAATTCCAAACCTATGATTAATAAGACTGAGATATAGTTTGTTTACTTTATTATATTTGAAACTCATCAGATATTATATCTTATTTCAGGAAACTCGTGAACAACCACACCTTCTTCCAGCTGATTTAATCAGGTATGTTTTGTTTACTATAAAACACAACTACTTACTACTACTACTACTACTACTACTTATGCTCAGACCAAATAAAAAGAGTAGACGCCGCGCCGCGAACGACAAAAGTGAAGCCACACAAAACCGTACTCCTGCAAGTAAACATACACGCTCACGCACACACCTACACTAAAACCATGCTCATCGCTCTAAGTACGTCACGAGTCTTAAAAATAGAATTATGCCTTCCTGTGTAGTGTAAACTTGTAAAAATAGCAGCAAATCACATAAAAAGTCTCACGGAATCACTTTTCACTTGTAAGTGCTTCAAATAGCATCGTTTCTTAATTATTATACTGTGAATTTAGGTTACTTGGAACACACAACCTTAAAACCTTCGACACACACATAGATAAAATGGCGGCTTCACTTTTGTTGTTCGCGGCGCGGGGTCTTTTCTTTTTATTTGGTCTGAGCCTACATGGTTCAATTTGGGAAAATTGTGTCATAAAAAATGTTGATTTTTTTAAATATAGAACTCTAAATTCACATACAAACATGACCCACAATACAGAGGGACACTAGGATTATGTGTCTTGGGTATCAGAAACTGCGAGTACAGTACAGTCAACGGATCTTGACACTCGTGAAGTTAGCAGTTTGACATGCGCAGTGAAGTTTTTTCATACTGTCTACTGCTCGAAACGGCTAACTTCACGAGTGCCTAGATCCGTTGACCGTACTGTACCACAAATTGCCTGCTTTTTCTTGATAGGCACTTGATATGAATAAGTAAGTAAATAGATACCTATTATGTATGGTATGTATGTTCGTATGAGCTAGTGGCCAACTCTAGTGACGGAGTTTTTAGGCCGCCTAAAGGCCTCCGTCATGGCTTAACGACTTAAAAGCCGGGACCGACAATGTAACGTGCCCTCCGAAGCACGGAGGCACTCAGCTCGCAATGCCACTTGCGGTCAATAAACTTAATTTATTGAACAATAATAAAATGGTACCTAGGTTAGGTATTAGGTTAGACTGAAACCTACTATATTTACTGTATTTTTCCAGATACTTACAACCCTCAATTTCCTGATCACCAGTAGCTATCAAAAGCCAGTGGGAAACTTTTGGTTAGCACCTGTAAGCCTCTGCATAGAGTAAGCGGTGAATGCCTTGAATGATGCCAACCTACATCAAATTTCCTACCTCCGAACAAGAGAGGAATTAAATCAAACAAGGGTAATATTTTAATCAACTATTTATTTTAGTAGGTATTATATATATACATAACAGTATTTGTGAGGTCAATGAGAGCATCAGCGAACTAAAATAAATTAATTTTATTAGATTCTTTGAAAAAACTTTCACTTTCATTATATTAGTAGAATATAATCTTTATTTCCAAAAACATGAAAGTATGTACTTATAAAAACAATAACAATGATTTCTGCTTCGTTTCAGATTTGCAACAGTGGCCTAAAAATAAAAGGCATACCTACTCATGTGCTACATTAGGAGGGGCAGCTCATGACAATTATATTATGTTAAATAAATGCATTAAAACCATGTAAAACACAAAAATACTCAATTTTCTTTAACTTATTAAGTACTACCTGCCGCCTGCGGCTTCGCTCGCCTATTACCAAGATAAAAAGTAGCTTAATGTTATTCCAGCACACATACTATGTATATCCCAAGTTTCACTCAATCCGTGCAGCCATTTAGAAGTAAATTATGAGGCACAAGCATCGTCACATCTTCACAAACTTTTGCATTCACAATAAAAGAGCTATTAGTTAAGTTAGGTTAGTATCTACTACAACTACTACTAGCCCCTAGTTCTTTCGAACCCTGTGTGGTGAAAAGATTCAAAGTCCGCCTCAAAAGCTCCTTTTGTGCACTAGGGCTCCGGGTGAATAATATTCTGTACACTAGGGTTAGGTTATTTCACTTATTTACCACATCATTTATTAGGGATATTATTCACTGGTACCTAGATTATATTATTTATTATACAAATAATCTATTCTGCTATTAAATAGTCTAAAGAAGACTAATTTATTTACATAATTAGTAAAAACACAACCTCGTTTTAGCAAAACACGCAATATTGAAGCATGTAATTTTGACAATTCAAAACGAGCCTCGTCTCGCGCCTACTCTCGTTTATGAAATCTGACATTGTCACATCAACATCATGCAGAATACGATAACACGGTAATTCCACACGTTTTCCCGCGTCTCGTTTTGTTTGGTCATCGTGAATAACGTCCCTGGTTCGTAAGACATTGAACTTCTTCCAATTGAGTTTGACTCTTGTCGGCACAACTGACGCATCATTCTCCACGTAGTTCTTTCCAGGGCATTCTCCTTGACCTCTATTTGTTGAATAGGTAATTAATATTGAATCATACTTACTTAAATTTAATACAAAAGTTTGTAAGGATATTTCTCACTCAATCGCACCATGACGACAACAGATTTGGATGAAAATTTGAATAATATACAGTGTGCAGCTAAGCGTACCATTTTATAAGTCGTCATATTCCTGCCCTTATCCCACTCTATGTGGGGTCGGCACAGCATGATCCTTGGATCATGCTGTAAGACCATGTTTTTGGCTAAGGTGTTTTATGACCGGCCGCCTGCCTGACGTCAACCCTCCTTGGGAATACTTGCTTATTGTATCTCATCATGTTGGAGGATACTATCCCTTAGTCGACTTTTACGACATGCTCAGGGAGAGAAGCAGCTGGACGCATTCTATGTTTTTTCTGTACTCCCAGTCCAGCAGAGAAGTAATAGAAATAAAAATAAATAATAGATTTTTCTAATTTATATACGCTATACCAGTACTTTCAAACGGCGGAAAACATCGTGAGGAAACCCGCGGCTTAGCTCCGCACGTATTGACCATGTCTTTCCTGTGGACAAGGCCGACTAAGCTGAGAGGATGGAATAGGTGCTGGGCAAGCCTACTGCATCTTAATTCGTCCCGGGCACTACAGCGTCCCGTTTGTGAAGGTAAAAGGTACCTCCTGACGCTGTATAAATCATCTTCTATAGATGGTTAAAGGCCTTAGTTTTTTAATAAAAATAAAATTAGTTCAATCAAGCTATTCGACCGCGCCATTGTGATTGTTTTTTACCTCCAATTAATTCAGAATAGACAGAGCAATTCTATCATCATAATATACCAGGAGACCAGATATTAGAAGTCGAACATTGGTAGTCTAGTGGTAGTGACTCCGCCTTCCGATCCTAATGTCGTGGGTTCAAATCCAGTCGTGCACCAATGGATCTTCATATATGAAAAAATTATGAACTACTAGCCACCGCTCGCGGCTTCGCTCGCGTGGTATCCGGATATAAAATAGCCTATATGTTAATCCAGTACATGTACTATGTATATTCCAAGTTTCATTCAAATCCGTTCAGCCGTTTAGGCGTGATTGAGGCACAAACATCCAAACTCACAAAATACCAGTTCTCTCAAACAGTGAAGAAACCGGAATGTCGTAGAACATAAAAAAGTTAGAAAACATGTGAGAGACGCACTTAAAATCCTTTCACCACACTGGTTCGAAAGAACTAGAGACACTACTAATACTTAGTAGTAGTTATAACCAATGTAGGTATAACAAACTGGAGATACAAATTTATGTAAATAAACCGTCAGTACTTAACCTAAAACATACTTTTTATATTTGTTTATGTAACATTTCAGTAGTAGGTACTAATGTTAAATTATGGTTTAAAAACTAATGTTGTGAGGTTTATTTACATAAATTGTATCTCCAGTTTGGCTGAAGGCTAGTTATGAACCTGGAGGCAGAACGAGGTAGGTATTGTTATAAATAAAATATGAAAATAAAAGCTATATCTCATTTATTTTAAAATATTTAATCTAACTATCAATTCATCACTACAACATATCTCGCGTAATACCTTAACTTACATAATATTTGCCAAAATATAACTGAGAAGACTCCCATTGCGTAGTGGTTGTATGTCCGGCAGTGAAGTCACTTTACACCTGTCGCTTCCAAAATAGCTTCACAATGCAATTATCAAAAATACTGCTGAACACTGCAGCATGGCGAGGCACACGCGAGGCGAATTTATTCACAAAAGGCTCAAAAGAACCTTTACAACCAGTGTAACAAAAATACTATTATTCTAGCGTCATAACAACCTTTACACTTCTAATAATGTTTATTGCATTGTAAATGTAAAAGTGTAAAGCTATTTAGTAACTATGGCTGCATTGCGAAGCTACTTTTGAAACGATTGAACCTAAGTTATACATATTTATATCTATACAATAGTGTACTCATAATTAAATTGCGAAAAGTAAAGTACAGCAATGACTGAATGCAGTCAGAAACATTCATAAAAAAGCGATCGTGGTAAGATCAATTTGGGATGCGATTTTGTAACACATTCGTGTCGGCGTCGTCGCAGCTATCAACATCCATCCCTTTCACATTCACGGAACCTTTCTTGTAACGGATGACGTAGACGACTGCGACGCCGATTTAGCTAGTTAATGGGTCTATTTGTGCTATACAAAATCGGGACCCGGAACGACCGAACAAAACCAAGGCAAAAAATGAATGGCGAATTTACTATCACGCACATTATCACAACTAGCACGCGATTGTCAACTAAATATCTGTTTTATGAATATTTCCAATTGCTTGAAAACAGCATTGAACGGACAGGATACAGGATGTCCTAGAAACGTACAAATAATCATAATAACCTAACTAAAGTATAACAATAAAATACACGTAGATATAAGAATATCTAAGTCAGCTGTACTTTCTTAGACACCCTGTACAATTGGATGCGAAACTGGAAAAAGAAATACAACCTAAAAATAATAGATTCTGGATTATATTATATTATAAGGATCACCGCGCACTACTCTCATACTCCATAACTGAAACCATCACCGGTTGGCACGAAAAAGCAAAACCTCAGCTTTAGATTTCATAAATAACTTATGACTTATCCTGTAAAGTTATTTATGAAACTTTTTGCTCTGCATTGTGCTGGTCATAGAGATGCGCGGAGACCCTAAAAGCAACTCCTGCTAAAAATAGGAGATAATTTCACATTTTGAAGGTTATTAAACCAAGTCCTGTAAAGCAAATGACTGATTTGTATGACACGATTCGAACTTGTCTCCGATTATTCTGAGAATAAAGAATGAGAGTATTTTCAAGTGGGATGAAACAAAAACACTACAGAACAGAACTCGGTAAGTCTCTTAGACTATGACTTTCAAAAGCATCCCTAATCGGGACATGCTATGAGAAATATAGTGGTCTTATCACTCAACTCTGATGTAATCTCTAGAGTTTTTTAGAGTTGAGTTGACATAAAGTCTACAGATAAGACATTCTAATGATTTAATCAATAAACAATATAAACAATAATCAAAATACAAAAAAAAAATCTTTATAATTATGTGCAATAATTTCCTTTATATATAATCACGCCGATTTAAAAAGTAATATATGTATTTTATAATTTGATTTGTATACTTATACGGGGTAGGCAGGGAGCACACACACAATTATTTGAAACGATTCACTCAAGGGTAATCTGTATGACGATTGTGTTTAATTGTTGCAAGCACTTCTTATCAGCTTTGCGAGACAAAAATGAGACCTGCTGACGACCCGATTGATTAAAAAAATATTGTCACATTTGACAGTCTCAAACAGAATCTGATTGCAACAGAAGTTACATGATCTGTCCGTATTAATTACCAACATAGCATTCAATTCTGTAAAACATGCTAAACTAACTGGATAGATTAACATAAACCAAGCAATTCCATTATAAAATGTACAAACTGTTTTTTTTACTCGTAAGCAGTAACTGCATGACGATAAAGTTTACCAACTATCATAGATACATTAAAGTCGCTGAACATACAAACATTATGAAAGAAACAAAACCTATTTGCGTACAATATATCGTCACTGGAAAGGCAAATTTACGTAAGCGCCAATCGAGAAAAAGCCGTTTGAAGTTCATTTTTTTCGTTTTTTTTTAATCATAACTTTCTACCTAATTATCGAATTTTGATGACGTCAACGTAAGATTTCATTCTTTTTTCATTTTCTATGTCCAGCAATTCATATTATTGTATTTGGACTGCTATTTTAGAATAATAACTCAATATGCCTATTTGGCGCCATTTTGGCGCTTACGTAATTTTGCCTTTCCAGTAACGATATCATTATCGTCATCCAGCTCGTTTTAGCCCACTGTTGGGCGTAGGCCTGCCATCTAACACACTCCTGTACTAGCCTCGTCCATCTACAGCCCACGATCTTGACTATATCGTCTGCCCTTCTAGAAAATATCACTAAACCTTATTTTATTGCAAAATGATATACCTACTAAAATGCCATATCCTGTTCAGCTAGTTTTAACACAATTGTAAAGCTAGTTTTACAAGTTGATTGTTCAGCGACTTATGTTCCTGGTATCCTGGATATTTTTGATTCACATAAGCTTTATTTCTCATCATTTTGAGCGTTACCGGTTACCTTAACATCTGTTATGCTTCAACCTACTATCCGGGCCTGGGGATGCCCAAGAACATCTTGACCACTGCTTTATTTTGTAAGCCTGTAGCTGACGTCAGACCGTCTCATTCACACTTACAGTACACACTTATGTGTGAGGAACGGCCTGACGAAAGCGATTGCAGGCGACAACGAATTAGCTTAGAAAATAAGGCATCAATATTTGCTTACGACGCAAGCGTCACAGCGCGACGGCGAGTTAGTGACGCCACAACAGAGTTACTGCGTAGTAGCTGTCGCGGCGTCACTAGCGTGGTGCCTTGACGCTTCTAATGTCTACCTTCAGGGCATACTGTGTCACTGAAGGCTCACAAGGCCTTAGGGTCAGCGCTGACAGACTGCATAGGGCTAGATTCAATCTATTTCAACGACTTAGCACTCACATTTCTTTAACGGTATCAAGCAATAGGATTGCCACCTTTTTCTTCGATGAAAAACAGTATTTTTTTGCAAATGTATGGTATTTTTGGGAAATTCACGGAAAAAAATACGGTTGTTGGCGGTTTTCATTAACAATGACAGGAATTTTACGTTTAGTTGCCGTGACATAAGTAGACTGTTGTGAATACGCCCCCCCCCCCCATGCTGTTAATACAATGGCAGCTTAATTATGTAGCGACAAAAATATAGACCTTTCGTATTATATTATTTTTCTATAATAAATTTCAGCTAGCCTGTGACACGACGGTCTGTTCAAATAAATGAATGTCAGTGCTAAGTACATTGATATAAGGTCAAAAATCATTTGCCAACGTCTCAGACCAAATGAAAAGAAAAGACGGCGCGCCGCGAACAATAAAATTGAAGCTACCTTTTTATGTGTTGAAGGTTTTGGGGTTTTGTGTTCTAAGTAACCTAAAATCCATAGTTTCTGAAACTATGTTATTTGAAGTATGTACTTACAAGTGAAAAGTGATTCCGTGAGACATTTTATGTCATTTGCTGCTGTTTTTACAAGTTTTCACTACACAGGAAGGCATAATTCTATATTTAAATTTTAAGTTTACTAGACGACGACTCAAGATGAGCATGGTTTTAGTGTAGGTGTGTGCGTGAGCGTGTTTACTTGCAGGAGCACGGTTTTGAGTGGCTTCACTTTTGTTGTTCGCGGCGCCGCGTCTTTTCTTTTTATTTGGTCTGAAGATAACGTACAAAATCGTGCCATGCCCTTAAGGCGCTACCAACGCTAAGAGTCCTTGAAGAGGCTTATGTTAGCTCACGAGGCCGTAAGGCTTAAGGCGAGCGGCCACTACTGCTAGACTTACGGTAATGAGGTAAAGGTTACAGTCCCATCAGCGAGACGTGGGTCACGTGTTGCTGTTGTTGTTGATGCTGCTGAACTTCCGGTTCCGCCGGCTTCTTCCGTCTGTTCCTGGAAGTTACATTTTGTAACATAAGTACATACTTATACATCATCTTTCTGCCCTTATCCCACTCTATGTGGGGTCGGCACAGCATAATCCTTGGATCATGCTGTAAGAGTTTTGGCTAAGGTGTTTTATGTATATAAGTTATATTAGTGTTTTATGTATATGTATATAAGTTTGTCGGGTTATTTATCGCGGAGCGCCCATGTTTAAAGTTAGTTCTTATTTGGTTGTTGTACTGTTGATTTCTATATAAATAAAAGTTATTTGGATCTTCAAAGTTCGTTTAAATGTTTTATCATGGAAGATAATAACCAGTCCAGCGATACGTCGCCGACATGCCGACATTTTTCGCACAGAAAAATCCACCAAGTTCAAGGATTTGAACCCACCACCTTAGGATCGGAAGGCGGGGTCACTGCCAACTAGACCACCAGTGCCCTCGGCGGTAATAACATCCGGCCGATACCTCGAAGGGCATCAGTAGAGGCAGCGGAGAGTCCACCAAAGCAAGAAAATTTAGATTGTTGGTAGGGTGTTTGGTCGGCGAAGATTTTAAATACAGTGGAACTTTGAAGTTTATTCTTATTTCTTAATATATGTTTAGCTGTTTCTTCCGACTCAAAACATACTTTGATAGCTCGATTAACATCCAATTTGTATTTTCCGATACGCATGACATTATCTAGATCTGGACAGTTTTCTTTGTTTAGAGACCTTCAGTACTTCTATTTTGTCCGAGTCTTTCCGCTCCTCTATATTGGCGGATTTTGGTTCTTGTATTCCAGCTATTAATGTGTGATATACAAAGGTACCTCTTGGGGTAGGGCTCCTTGAGGTGGAAGGTCCTGTAGTGAAGCTGCATGCTGTTCCGCTGGGTGAAGCGCTTCTCGCAGAGGGGACACGGGTATTTCTTCTCGCCCGTGTGCGTCTGAAATATATCGGGAAAGTTATACTAAATCCTACTAACATTAATAAATTAATAATAAATGAGAGTAATGAGAGCGAATGAAGCGAAATGTGTGTCGGGATCGTAGCAAATGGCGATCCGTGATCTCTGCCTACCCCCTACGGGAAACATGCGTGATTTTATGTATGTACTAGCTGCCGCCCGCGGCATCGCTCGCGTGGTATCCGGATAAAAAATAGCCTATATGTTAATCCAGTACATGTATTATGTATATTCCAAGTTTCATTCAAATCCGTTCAGCCGTTAAGGCGTGATTGAGGCACAAACATCCAAACATCCTCACAAACTTTCGCATTTATAATATAAGTAAGATGTATGTAAATAATAACTATTTGTGGACATTTCACACAGCGCCATCTAGACCTAAAGCCACTTACCACTTTGTGCCTGAGCAGCGAGGTGGGGTAGGGGAACTGCATCCCGCAGATCTGGCACGTGTACACCTTCGTGCGAGTGTGCGCGTTCATGTGTGTGTACAGACTCGTCGCCTGAAACAAAAACAATTATATACACACTGGCGGCCTCGCCCGGCTTATCTTCCTGCGCTCATCCCACTCTAAGTGGGGTCGGCAGAGTTTTGGCTAAGGTGTTTTATGACCGGCCTCCTGCCTGACGTCAACCCTCCTTGGGAATACTTGCTTATTGTATCTCATCATGTTGGAGGATACTATCCCTTAGTCGACCTTTACGACATGCTCGGGGAGAGAAGCAGCTGGCAGTTGCGAAGTTGCCTTGCAGACGTGTCAGTTGCGAAGTTGCCTTGCAGACGTGTCAATTGCGAAGTTGCCTTGCAGACGTGGCAGTTGCAAGTTGCCTCGCAGACGTGGCAGTTGCAAGTTGCCTCGCAGACGTGGCAGTTGCCAATATTGCCTTGCAGACGTGGCAGTTGCGAAGTTGCCTTGCAGACGTGGCAGTTGCGAAGTTGCCCTGCAGACGAGGCAGTTGGGAATGTTACCTTGATGAGCGCCCCGCAGACGTCGCAGTTGACGCGCTCGCTGCTGGCGGCCGCGGGGCTGGCGAGCGACTTCTTCATGAAGGGCGCGTCGGGGTGCATCCGCCGGTGGTGCTTTAGGCACGCCTGATATGTGAAGAACTGCTCGTGGCACTGTAACAATTACAATTACCCTTTTTTAGATTAATATTCGACGAAATAAACATCAATAAGGCTATTTCGATTATGGAAACCGGTCTGACTGACGGGGTGGTACACTGTTTATTAGGAGCAGAAAATTTAAAATGGCTGTACCGTGGAACAATGCCAAAACTTTTTCATTTATTGAATTATATGAATCTGAGCCCGTACTTTGGAAACGGGACGCTGTAGTGCCCGGGACGAATTAAGATGGAGTAGGCTTGCCCAGCACCTATTCCATCCTCTCAGCTTAGTCGGCCTTGTCCACAGGAAAGACATGGTCAATACGTGCGGAGCTGACTAGGCCGCGGGTTTCCTCACGATGTTTTCCTACACCGTTTGAGATTACTGGTATAGCGCACATAAAAATCCATTGGTACACGACAGGATTTGAAGCCACGACCTGGGGATCGGTAGGCGGGGTCACTACCAACTAGACCACCAGTGCTCTTATGTTATGTACATACAGGGCTTCGTGTAAATGATAGAGAAACTCACCACTGTACACCGCACGTAGTTTGCGCCTCTGACGTCATCATTCACATACACACTGAAATGGAACAAAGGAGAAATTCAGATAGTTACTTTGGCAACCCAATCTAAAGTTTATAATATAGGCGAACTCGGTGGCATGGCGGGCGATTGCTCGGCAGAGACGCAAGAGACGCGGGTTCGATTCCCGCTGCGGAAGAAATGTTTGCATATTCTGCAAATATTTCTTCCGGATCTGGGTGTTGTGGTACCATGGTACTCGTAGTTTCTGATACCCACGACACAGGGAATCCTAGTGTGGGCTCAGGACTATGTATGTGACTGTTGGGTGTTATTTATTTATTTATTATTAATTATAATGACTCACTCGACCCCGTCAGCGTGCAGCGCGGAGTGCCGGTAATGCTCCTGGTAGGCCTGCATTGACGCAAACTTTATGTCACAACGCCGGCAGTAGATGTTGGCCTCTGGCTCCTTGGGCATGTTCTGTAACGAAAGAAAGAAGAAAGAAAGAAATAACATTTATTTGGCACACACAAAGACATATTACAAACGGAAAAGGGACAAAAAGTGAGGTACAAAAAGAGCAAGAGAAGACAGACACAAACGACAAAAATATCTATTATATTAAAACTAGAACAAAGACTAGAACTAATACATAGTCTGATTTTCACCCTTCCCGCGGACCAATAGGCGTTTTATTGTGGCCAAAAAGGTTAACTCAACTCAAACGAAACATAAACTGCGTTTATGTAATGTTATGGTACGTGTTTATGTAATACTAGCTGTTGCCCGCGACTTCGTACGCGTGTAGTACATTATTTTGTTCTATAATCAATAGTTTTCGCCGCGCACGCCAAAAACTTTTGGCGTTTTCTACCTTGGGTTACAATATTGCAATTTTCTTACGGATCCCTAATTTTTGTGAAAATATATTATAGCCTATAATGGTCCCTGATAATGTAGCTTTCTATTGGTGAAAGAATTTTTCAAATCGGTCCAGTAGTTTCGGAGCCTATTCGTTACAAACAAACAAAAAAAAAAAAAAAAAAGTCTTTCCTCTTTGTTATTAAACCTTTTTCGTGTTGTGTTAATAAACTATATTCTATTCTATTCAGTACCTTGTCGGAGTGCAGCCTCTTCTTGTGCACGTTCAGGCCGGCCTTGCTGACGAAGGAGGCGCCGCAGAGCGTGCAGATGTGGGAGCTACGATGCTGTGTCCTAAGATGCTGGTAGTACGTTGACTTGTGTCTGGAAATGATATCTAAATACACGGCACTGCAAACTGTCATCGAGAATTGCACGGCATCACCATCGACCTCATCTACACTACCCACAGCCTCAACACCATCGAGGATACTGGAGCACTGCTGCCAATATCCCAAAGTCCTTCTCCGGTATAGGGTGTTGTGCTGGCTGGGGGAGGGTTAGCAGGGGGATAATGCACAAAACACCCCACCGCGGGACGTCGTCAGTGCAGATCTTTGTTCCCTTCCCTTGACATTAATTAGAATTAGAATTATATCTAAATACATAAAACTCTTACGTTACCGACTGACTGACCGACCAACAACTGAGACCTTTTACCATCTATAGTAATAATACAACTACAGGAATTGTGGTCCTCTATGGAGTAGACCAAATTCCAGTTGAGACGCTATGATGCGGCGATCTAGCCACTGTTCCATAAGGGTCTCAAATAAAGCACTTTTTTGCCATGCATAACTTTCAAGACATTCAACTTGCTCTGTTTTCCACGTCAGGGCATTATAATAAAAACTAAGTACCATCTATAGTAGATGATTTATACAGCGTCAGGAGACAACTTTTACCATCACAAAAGGGATGCTGTAGTGCCCGGGACGAATTAAGATGGAGTAGGCTTGCCCAGAACCTATTCCATCCTCTCAGCTTAGTCGGCCTTGTCATAAAAGACATGGTCAGTACGTGCGAAGCTGACTAAGCCGCGGGTTTCCTCACGATGTTTTCCTTCGCCGTTTGAGAGTACTGATATAGCGCACATAAATTTTTCGCACAGAAAAATCCATGGGTTTGAACTTTATGATTTTTAGGATATTTTTTAAGGGCCTCCCCCGCTGGAATGTAACCAGAAATGTCTATAGTAAGTAGTCCGTGATGCGTACTTTAATCACGCAAGCGAAGCCGCGAGCGGAAACTAGCGTGAAGCTATAGATATTTATGTAAATTACCTGAACTGATGGTTGCAGTATTTACAAGTGGTGGTGACACCCCTGTGGAACTCCTCGTGCTGGAAGGCAAGTCCCCTGAAAGAGAAACACATCGTCATTGAGCTAGGCGCCCACTGGGCGGGTCGGGGCGCAATCCTGACATTACTGTAAACGTCCACTAGCCAGCTATATTGCGAAAATTCACTGACATATCTTGTGAAATGTCCAATTATATTATTTAATATACCTTCGTATTTGGGATAATGCAGTTGTCACTAATTTCTTTTGATCGTGATAATCTTCAACTGTGTTCTTTAATTCTTATTCATAAAAACTTATGCTTATACTTAGCTCAGACTTTACTTAATTGTATCATTATAAAAAAATTTTTTTCGTAAGTCATCATAATAAAAGTCGATTAAGAGATAGTATCCTTTCCAACACGATGGAACACCTATATGTGCGATGGGCTGATCATCTGTCACAATGGTTCATCATATCCATCTTAGGACTAAATCAGAAGATGCTGCAAGTTTTCTAATGTTTACTTGTGGCTCTGCCCAACCTCATTAGGGATATAGACATGATAATATATTATGTATGTCACCGTGACGATTTTCATCAGAAACTGTCAAAAAACCGTGAGTTCATACGTGCTCAACTCTGAGTCGCGTTTGAGTATTTGGGGGTTAGCCAAACAAAAGAGATCTAATCTAGTCTTACTTAAGTAAAGTCTGAGTAAAGTATAAGTACGCTCTATAGATCCCAGTCTTAAGAGTACACAATGATGTCTTGATCATGAACAGTAGACAGGACATTGTCTACTATAAGTTGTATGAATAATTTGTGTTTTATTTTAATAGTTTGCGATAACCAGTGAACTTAGACAATAAGGGCGTTATTACGCTGGCGATTTGCAAGCGTGCTTCCAGCGATCAGTAACAGTACTTAGCCAAATGACTTTGCATCTATCAAAGGGGTAGTTCCCATATGTTCTATGGAATTCATCATCGGACGGAATAAGATATTTTTTTCTTATTTTGTACTATGGAACATGTAATAATTTTATTTCTCAAATTGTTCTATATCATCATCTTCCTGCCCTTATCCCACTATGTGGGGTCGGCACAGTATGATCCTTGGATCATGCTGTAAGAGGCTAAGGTGTTTTATGACCGGCCGCCTGCCTGACGTCAACCCTCCTTGGGAATACTTGCTTATTATATCTCATCATTTTAGGGGACACTATCCCTTAGTCGACTTTTACGACATGCTCGGGGAGAGAAGCAGCTGGACGCATTCTATGTTTTTCTTTACACCCAGTCCAGTAGAGAAGTTTCAAATTGTTCTATATGACAAGGTAAATAAGACCTCTTTACGATTATCTTATCATTTTTGCTACGAATATCCATTCTTTTGATTTCTAGGATTCTTTTGTTGGAGTTGCCAAGCGCTGGCCTGCTTTATAACAACGGAACATCTAGAGATCTGGGCTTGATTCTTTCTCAAGTAAGAATCAGGAAGCACTGAAGATAACCGTGCAAAGTTCTGTTTTAACAAATTATGTCTCTTTATCGCAACAAGCACATTCATAAATCGCCTCAAAAACGCTCGCAAATCGCTAGATAACTGCGAAAATCAAGAGGTTGCAATTACAATGCCCGTTGCAATCCGGCCCGCTATAGGCGGACGCTTCACTTTATGCCTAGAATTTAAGTCTTTCAAAAATTACTATTATTTTTCACAATACCTTTCATACTATAACTTTATACTTAGTTCATTTTGTTTGTAAATAATTCTTGTAACATCTCCCCCAACTTGAAATGCTGACTTACGTAGGTAGGCTGATAACAATACACACAATATAATTTAATAATTAATTAATAATACATAGAAAATTAGAAACAATAAATATGTAACGGTTACATAAAATATCAGAGAAGATTTATGAAAAATAGCTAAAGCGAGGGCTACATTGCTCTTTACCCGACTGCGAAGAAGGGGGGTGCGGTGAAAGGATTTAAAGTACGCCTCTTATTTCGTGCACTTGAAACATATTTTGGAACTTTTCTACACTATTTGAGAGTACTGGTAATAGCGCACATCAATTTTAAGAACAGGAAAAACCATTGGTGCCGACTGGATTTGGACCTTAAGATCAGAAGGTGGGGTCGTTGCCACTAGACTACTGTGCAGTGCGGTGAAATATATGCGGTGTGACGCCGCAACGTGTGGACCGGCTCTTAGGGTACAAGGAGAGTTTCAATCACAAGGTACTCACTCTCCATCAAACTGCATGCTGCATCGAAGGCACTCTATCTGAACATAATGTTTCTTGACGTGCATCCGCAGTTTGCACGGCTTCTGGAAGCGGCGCTTGCAGAATCGACACATGTGGGGCCCGGCACTCTGGAAAAACATCGTTTTTAATTAAAACAGCATCATTGGGTAAATAAATACTACTATGTATGAATGAATGTTCGTTTGAGCTAGTGGCCTTTTGGTTTTTAAGCCGCCTAAAGGTCTCAGTCATGACAAAACGACATAAAAGCCAGGACAGACTGTTTAACGTGCCCTCCGAAGCACGTAAGCAGTCAGCTCGTAATGCCACTTGCGGTCACCCATCCCAATTGTGACTGTGCACATTGTTGCTCAACTTCAACGATCAATTAAAAACGCCTAAGCAAGCTAAGCCACTAGAGCTTCGTTACTACTATGACAATGCACAATACACCCCAATGTGAAAGGACATCAGTAACCTAAAGATTAAACTGTGCGTCAAAGAGGCTTCTTTCGTTCACTAGACTAACTCACCTCACTATGATTGATCATAACATGCTTAGCAAGTTTCTCTTCTCTGGCAAAGTTGGAGAAGCACTCATGGCACTTAAACCTTCCGTTTGTGTATCTCGGGTTAGTTGCTCTCTTATTGAACTTAATAATCGCCTCATCTTCATTCAATGTTAACCTTCTCCAGTTTGCGGGGTCTAAAAAAGAGCTCTTGGGGGCTTTCTTCTCCGGGGGAGGTGGAATGTCATCAGGAGGCATCCATACTGGTTCCGAGCTGGATATGCCACCAAATATAGAGTGGTTGTTGTATCTCTGGTCCATCGGACGCTGGTCTAAATGCTGGTGGGCATTGGGAGGTAGGTTGTCAGGGTGGATGGTGGTTAGATTCATCATCTCGGGGACTGAGCATTCTGTTTTAACGAAGTTGTGAGGTTTATCCTCTGTGGATCTCGGTTCCCCGAGCTTCTTCTCCCTCCATATTCTAACCAGCTCTGATGTGTCTTCCTCCATGATGAGACACTAGTTTTTTAACCTGCAAATTGTAAAGATAAAGGAAATTAGAACCTTGGCCGAACTACAAGAAGTGTTTTTGTAATCTTGCATCATTTAGGTAAACAAAAAATCTTGAGATTGTTTTTCATTACAGGAATTAAGAGATTATTACAATTTAGCAAGTAGGGTTAAAATGAACCACAAACCAAAACTGTACAAACTTATAAACAAAGGTCCAGGAACAACTTGTACCTACGCTCTTTCACTTACTGCGATAGAACTAATTCTATAGGCATGCTTCTCAACTTTTTAACAAATTAAACAACAAAAATCCACTATTTTTATGAATGCAACTGGATCACAAAACACTTTTTGAACTGTATTCATCTTTCCGTTCGGGCTTTATTTTCATTTACTTAACGTGATTCGTCGAAAGGGACAAGGCACACGAAATGAACTACGAAGGTTGTCAACAGAAATCACAAGTTCAATACAATACACAACGGGAAAAGGAACAAGTGGAGCAAAGCTTACGTTTTGTCAACAGATTACAAACCTAACTTTTATGTGAGCGTTCTTGTGTAACACATCGTCACTGGAATAAAATAAATAGTAAAACTGGATCCGCCAACTTGAACACAATAAAAATGAATGAAGAAAGTCACAGACGAAAGATTTTTTTGGAAATTAAAAATCGCAGTAGATGCTTTGCTTCTTTTTTTTTTATACGCCGTTCAGTTCGGACAGGCAATAGTTTAAGGCAGCACTACCTAGTCAGTCTTTCGGCTGTCTGGTTTTTTAAATTGAGCCTTTCTCTCGTCTAAAGGTTTATTTTTCTTCCTGGGAATAACTACGTTTCCGTTGTAAATGTAAACTGTTGTAAATATATAATAATTGAAAACAAAAGGATTTATAAATACTTAGCCCGTAGAAATAGCTAAAACCTTAAACTGACAGTCTTAAAGTTATAGACAAAGTAGAAGTTAAATTATTAATTCTTAAATTCTTTGCGGAAGTTGAATGAAAATAACATACAACCGATTCTTCTTCTATTCTACTTTCATCACGGATTAACATCTATTTTCATAATTATTCTTCATCGAAGGAGATCGAAGGCAACCTTTTTGTTGTGATTTTATTAGTGAGCGCGATATTAGAAACTTTTTACAACTTTTCATTTTGAAATAGCCTATTTAGTTCTGATGGGCTGAATTAGGTGAGCTATTTATAGACCGTTAGCATTATAGATAGCCCGGCTGTTTATTTTGTAAATTATATTTGTTGTTGTACCTAAGTTTCTTTCTGTTAATAAATGTATAAGGCCTTTTTGTGAATATGTTACTTTTCATCATCATCACCTTTAGGTAGTAGTAAAGCGCCGCAGCCGCGCCGTAAAGTTTAAACTTCGAAGCTCGGGTCCACTGGACGGGTTTTTAATAAAACTTTTTATATAGGTAAAGTGCCTACCGATAGCTTTTCTCATTCACTTGGTCTTCATTCCGCTTCAGGTCAAATAAAAATCAATGTAATACTAAATTATATGATTTATTGCTTGTGGTAGATATAATGTAGGTACATAGGTGGGTATTATTTTACAAATAAACTAGGTACCTATCTTAGGTTACGTAGAAAAGCTCCTACTTCATTGTCAGTTTCAAGTACCTACCTAAGGTAAACGTGGAAAATTCTCAAAATAAAATGAAAAATAGTTCGCAATCGCTAACTAGATGGAGCAGTGTAGCAAACGTAAGAACTGCAGAACAACCCTTAACCCAAATCCTGCATTAGTTTCATAGTTTCATTGCAGCGAAATTTTATCCTTGCCGCTTTATAGACAAATTGAAAGGGGGCCCATACAAGAAACATTTATACATGTACAATGGTACAGAACCCTTCGTGTGCAAATTCGACATGCACTTGTCACGCATGTGGTTTTGTTTTATTTTTCTGTGTTTGCGCCCTAGAAGGCAGGAGTTTGCAATGCCGATAGATATGTAAACTGCAGATATTTTTTCTTTATTTTTGCCGCGCTTTTGTAGCCAGACTCCAGGTTTATTGTTAGTAGTTATATTCGTCATGTCCATTTCGTCTTCTCAAATAGCGGCACTTCATCTGTATTCTTTTTTCTGTTTCTGAAATGATAAAAATAAATTATTTTAATTAAAAACCAGGTCAAATGATAGTCGAATTCTCACATGAAAGATTCCGTACATATACATTTCAATGTTTTTTGTATGGGGCCCCTTCTTATTTGTTGTGATAGCAGCAATAGAAATACATACTCTGTGAAAATTTCAACTCTAACTATTGCGGTTTATGAGATACAGTCCGCTGACAGACGGACGGACGGACAGCGGCACGCGGCGGCTTAGTACCCTTTGGCACCCTTCGTGTACGGAACCCTAAAAAGTCTGTTTTCAAATATTATAAACAGGCCGTCAGTAATCATCCCATTCTTAAAAAAAAAACGAATTTAGGTATGATATTAGCAGGATACTGTACCTTTTTGGATATGGTTCTTTCAGATGCACTCGTCTATAATGTATGTCCATGGAGAACTTTTGAGAGAACCTTTTGTGGCAGATTTTGCAGGCATGTGGTCTTATACCCGTGTGTTTCTGTGAAAACAGGTAATTAGGTAACTATTAATCTCAAATATTTATTTTATGCTACAAAGACAAATTATAATAGCATTAAAAACTTTAAGGTAATCAGTATAATAATAATAATAAGAAATAAAAATGAGCTCAGTATTAGGTAACTTACCCCCGAATACTCAAACGCATCTCAAAGTTGAGCACGTCTCAAATGACATTTTTTTTTGACAGATTTTCATCAGAAATAGTAAAAGAACCGTGAGTTGAGACGTGCTCAACTCTGAGTCGCGATTGAGTATTCGGGGGTTAACTTATTAAATAATACATACATAGGACATATTATCACACCCATATCATTACATGGTATCATCACTACCATGAGAGCAAATATGCGGGCGGAAGTTAGTAATCTTTTAAGAGCACTGGAGGTAGAGTGGTAACGGTCTTCCGATCCTAATGTCGTGGGTTCAAATCCGGTCGTGCACCAATAGATTTTTCAGTTCGAAAAATTTATGTGCGTTATACCAGTATTCTCAATCAGTGAAGAAAAACATTGTGGGAATACCGGCATATCCAGAACTTAGAAGGTTCGAAAACATGTGCACAGAAGTCGCATTAGAGTTAGTATTCTTACAATATAGAAGATATAATATAGCTTACCGCTTGGTGCGTGTTGTATCCTGACTTGCAGAGGAACTCCTTCCCGCAATACTGACACGGGAACACCACCTTCTTCGTATGCCTGTTCATATGCACTTCTATACTTGAAGCCTGCAAGCAATTAACACACACAATAAGTACCTACCACTGAAAATAAAAATGAGTAATCCTCACAAACTTTAGCATTTATAATATAAGTAGGATAGAGTCTGATAGAGAGCACTGGTGGCCTAGTTGATAGTGACCCTGCCTTCCGATCCTAAGGTGGCGGGTTCAAATCCGGTCGTGTACCAATGGATTTTTCTGTGCGAAAAATTTATGTACGCTATGCCAGTACTCTCAAACGGTGAAGGAAAACATCGTGAGTAAACCCGCGGCTTAGTCAGCTCCGCGCGTATTGACCATGTCTTTCCTGTGGGCAAGGCCGACTAAGCTGAGAGGATGGAATAGGTGCTGGGCAAGCCTACTCCATCTTAATTAGTCCCGGGCACTAAAGCGTCCCTGTGAAGGTAAAAGTTGCCTCCTGACGCTGTATATATCATCTACTATAGATGGTAAAAGGCCTTAGGATGGAGTACTGACGGCGAGCCAGGCGCCGCAGATCTCGCACATGACGCGCTCGGGTTCGCGGGACACGCCGTGGCCGCCGCGGTGCACGGCGCTCACGTGCTTACGGCACTCCGCACGTGTCGTGAACTTCTCCTTGCACTGTAACAATAACAAATTAACAGTTTGTGATGAAAATAGCTAAACTAAGGCCTTTAACCGTCTATAGTAGATGATTTATACCTTCAACTTTTTACCTTCACAAACGGGACGCTGTAGTGCCCGGGACGAATTAAGATGGAGTAGGCGTGCCCAGCACCTATTCCATCCTCTCAGCTTAGTCGGCCTTGTCCACAGGAAAGACATGGTCAATACGTGCGGAGCTGACTAAGCCGCGGGTTTCCTCACGATGTTTTCCTACACCGTTTGAGAGTACTGGTATAGCGCACATAAATTTTTCACACAGAAAAATCCATTGGTACACGACTGGATTTGAACCCACGTCCTTAGGATCGGAAGGCGGGGTCACTACGAAAATAGTGAAAATAGCATCGACAGTAAAATAGGGAAGAGATTCAGACAACTTTTTATTCAGGGACCACGCAAGGGAAGACACAGGCAAAAGCTACAGAATACGTGCGTACGACTGGCCACTTTATCGCGGCAGGTTGACCCTTTCCCACCTACCTACAGTACGTGTAAGCGACGGCCTCACGCAAACAACAGCGAATGGCTAGCAACATAAGGCGTCTTTGGTGTGGCCCCTAGGTCCTCTCCTTTCCCAATTTCCTTGCATCGTGAATCCGAAGTCAAATTTATTTAATCCTTTTCAAAAATAGCGACACAATTTGCAATCTTTTATAAATTCTTTTAGAAATCTAAAACGATTTGAAGTGATCCCAAACGATTCTACTGAATAAACTATAACTACAAGACCCCGAGACATTGCGTAGCACGGCGCAGTTCAATCGTGTAAATTAGTTTGTTTTAATTTGTGTTTTTCTTATGTATGTTAGTTTTAAGGTATATATTTCTATGGGCCGTAGAATAAGTTTATAACAGCTGTAACTTTTCTAATGTTGCCTGAAATAAAGTTATTATTATTATTGATAAACCATTGTTGAATAATTAAAACTATATTTTGAGTAGCACTTACGAAACGGCAAGTAGTGGCGTTTTCTATAATCTCCTTGCGAGATCGTTTCTTCCGTATCGGCTGTTCGTCCTCGTGCAGTTTGGACTGCGAAAGGTGTTCGTCGAATGCGCGCTGCGACACGAACGAAACGTCGCACTTCTCGCAGTAGATGTTTGCGTTTTGTTGTTGCTGGAATAAATATAATTATAAAAGTTTGAGTGTTGCCATTACATTATGATAATTACAATAGCAACTGAATAAGGAGCGACGTACTGGAATTCTGAATAATGCTCGGCGCCACTTAATGGATACAAAAGCGGCGGGAGTGTCTGTGTGTGTGTATGTACATACTTTTAATACATAATAACATACAAACAAATATCTATGTTCATTACATTGAGTAGGAATCGAATCCATAACCTACAGCGCAGAAGGTAGAGCTTACCAACTGAAACATCTGAGCTATGAGGCCTTAAAATAGAAAATCTAATTTGGGTGTTGCCATTCCATATATTATGATGATGTCGTATACCGTTTTAAAAGTACTAGAGATGTTATCGTCCTGGCACGTGAAAAAAGATATAGTTTGTACGAAATAAGACAATAATAAAATATGGCTAAGACTATGGCATGATTATAAGTAAAATTACTATTCTGTCTACAATTATGGATAACTAGCTGCCGCCCGCGGCTTCGCTCGCGTGGTAACCGAACAAAAAATAGCCTATATGTTAATCCAGCACGTGTACTATGTATATTCCAAGTTTCATTCAAATCCGTTCAGCCGTTTAGGTGTGATTGAGGCACAAACATCCAAACTCACAAACTTTCACATTTATAATATAGTAGGAAGGAAGTAGGATATCCAAAATATATATTGTCGTACAATAATATGAACGTGATAATGACGACTACAATCAACTTAAAAACTATATAAGTATTCTATCAGCCATCTGGTGTCCTTAGTACAAGCTTTGCTTAGTTTGGGGCTAGATGGCGCTGTGTGAAATGTCCACAAACATTTATTTTATTTTTTATTTAACTACGGAATACTCAACTACTGAATGAGCGACGGGACGTGTATCAATAGAGCAATGCGCAGAGCGCTGTAGGCAACAAAAGCGGAAGCGACAAACGGAGCGACGCGTCGCTCCGTTATTTGCTTTTTCGCTTTTGCATTCCCATAACGTCGCGACGTTGCGTGTTATGGTAAAGCGACGTAGTGGGAATAACTCTACTAACAGTGGTCTCATCGGATATGCAATGTTGCCTCTTCATGTGGAACTCGAGGCCGGTCTCGCTGACGAAGCTCGCGCCGCACAGCTTGCATATGTGCGAGTTTCTGTGCGACATACGTAGGTGTGTGTAGTATGTTGATACATGCCTGGAATAAGTTCAATACTAACCTGTATAACTTATACTGGATAATAAGACATACTTGACGGCATCGGTGGCGTGGCGGGCGAGTGCTCGGCAGAGACGCAAGAGGCGCGGGTTCGATTCCCGCTACGGGAGAAATGTTTGCATGATCTGTAAATATTTCTTCCGGATCTGGGTGTTGTGGTACCATGGTACTCGTAGTTTCTGATACCCACGACACAGGGGATCCTAGTGTGGGGTCAGGACTATGTATATGACTGTTGGGTGTTATTTATTTATTTAATAGGAATATTTTGGTTTGGTTTTTCTTAACTTGAAATGTAAATCTTTAGACGGCTTACTTGAACTGCTCTCCGCAAAGCTTACAGGTTCTAGTGACCCCGTTGTGAGAATCTTCATGGAAAGCTGCAGTGCTCCTAAACAAAAAATAAATTGAAACTTTACAACTTGACTAGACTATACTTCAGCCAAACTGGAGATACTATTTATGTAAACAAACCGTCCATGCTTAACCTAAAACTTACTTTTTCATTACATATTTAATTTTATGGAACTTTTAAGTACCTAGTAGTAATAGTTAAGTTAAAGTGTGAAAACCGATGAGCATGCATGAACAATGTTGTAAATGGAGGTCTGTGGACTTAGCCATCCCCTATGGGGGAAAAAACAAAGGCCTTTACCTATACTAGATAATTCTTAAAGCGTCAGGAGGCAACTTTTGCCTACACTAACGAACTACGAACACTGTTGGGACAAACAGGCATGTTAATATGTATGTGTTTAATTTGGGAACTTTTGGTCGTGTTACGAACAGGTGTAAATGCAACGTAGATTTAAGACGTGTCCAAGTGATCCCAGTGATTTTAAGGAATAAAAAATTTTGACTTTGAATTTGACTTTTGTCGTACAACATCCATGTCGGTCTAATAAACATTTATTTATTTATTTTATTTAGGCACTCACTACACATTACAAAGAAAAAAGAATAGACATATAACTAAAACACAGTTTTGATCTGGTTTGTAACATAACACTATGAGCGCACAGCTAAACAATGTAAATTGTGTTGAGCGAACAGAAAGGCAAAGGTAAGTTTGATAATTTATACCTACTATTTATATTCTTATTGAAACTTACAGTAGGTTGCACTTGAGATCACACCGAAGACACTCGTATACATAATAATGTACAACCATGTGCCTGCCGAGCTGAAACTTGCGTTTAAACAGCATGTGGCAGAACCGACACTCAAATGAACCCTGGAAGACAACTTAACCATTAACCCCCGAATACTCAAACGGGATTCAGAGTTGAGCACGTCTCAACTCACGGTTTTTTGACAGTTTCTGATGAAAATCTGTCATAAAATCGTCATTTGAGACGTGCTTAACTTTGAGATGCGTTTGAGTATTCGGGGGTTAGTCAGTTCATGGTCAATGACACGCTGGGTATGTCAAGGGATTATAAAGACAAGCTGGGCATGTCAATTGACATACAATACATGCAGACATGCCAGCCTCTATAGCTAACCCCCGAATACTCAAACGCGACTCAGAGTTGAGCACGTCTCAAGTGACGAGTTTTTGACAGATTTTCATCAAAAACTGTCAAAAAACCGTGACTTGAGACGTGCTCAAGTCTGAGTCGCGTTTGAGTATTCGGGGGTGAGTCACTTACGCCTAATTACTATTTATATAGAAACTCAAAGCTATCAATAGACAACAAGCTACTTACCTGATGCATAATATTCAAAATAAAATAAGATTACCTTATCGTGGCATTGCTTATTATGCCGCAACAAAATATCATTCCTCGAAAAACCTTTCAAGCATTTATCACATTTATAATTAAACTTAATATATTTACTATTATTGACCCTCTGCTTGAACTGCTCTAAAGCTTCGTCCTCCGATAGTATTTTAATTTCCCAATTCTCATTATTTATTCTAGCTTTTTTCTTTTTCTCAAACTTTCGCGGCTTCTCGGGGTCGGTGTCCTCGCATTTCTTTTTACTTCTGTTCGGCTTTGTGGTCAAGAGTGAAAATAGCAAGGAATCTCTACTGTCTTCCATATTGAATTTTTTTTCTTTTGTATTTGTAAATATTTCTGTTTTACTGCCATTTAGATTACTATCCTCAACTTTAGCATTTTCATCTGTTTTTAGAGTTTCTTCAATTTTAGTATTCAAATCGGTATTTTCTAGAGATTCTAAATCAAAACCATCATCATAATAATTTGTATCAATATCATCCGGTTCAGGCGTTAATTCCTTGATCTCATATTTTACAGTCTTGCCAATGGAATTAAAACTGTATTTCAACTTATCTAAGGTTGTATTTTCATCATCGTCATCAGGAATGTATTCAAACTTAAAGTCTTCGTCTAATTCGTTCACTAAAACATTTTCAATTTGGGAGGGTTTTACTTCTGGTTTGTGTTTCATATGATATGTTTTGATGTGCTTATTTGGAATAATGTAGTTAATTGATGTTAAATCATTGCGATTTTTGCGTATATCTTCTATTACTTCGTAGGACATCTGGAAATAAATTATGTGAAATATTCAGCAATATTTGTATTTGTCTTATGGAAAATAAGTGCAATTTTGTGTATAGAAAATGTCAGTAATTTCAGTGTAGGCTATGTGCACCATCAGCTAACTGTGAGCAATCAATAAGAGCCCAATAGCTTCTATTTAGACTAGACATACATACAGACATACTATCATGCCCATATCCCTAATGGGATGGACAGAGCCGCAAGTAAACATATGAAAATGGCAGCCACTTTTGATTTAAAGTCGTAAGATGCATATGGTGAACCATGGTGACAGATTTAGACTAGAGTATCATCTTCCTGCCCTTATCCCACTCTATGTGGGGTCTGCAGAGCATTGAAATAAAATGAAGCAACAGAACTTGCTAATCCCAGAAGCATGAGACTAGGTAGTTTGAAAGGTTATATTACTCAATGAGCATTAAGGATCCTCCTAGAGGATGCAGCGGGAAACTTATGTTTGTGTGGAAGAAAACTCAATACAGTGTCACAGGGTGTTCTACTGGTGTCTAGATAATTTACTTAAAAAATACATGTGAAAAATCAACACTAAAGGCTATACTCACATATCCTTTACATAATAGATTCTTCAGTGTGTTCTGTCCATAGCTACACTTCTCTTTAAACTTGTGGTACTTGTGCAGTAACGCTGCACACTCAAAACAGAACCATTGCGGTAGACTATCCTTTTGCAGTATCTGAAATCATACTAAATTATAAATGTGAAAGTTTGTGTGTGTGATATTGTTTAGGTACCTATGTTTGTTTCCACTCATCTCAGTAACAGTTGAATGGATTTGGTTGAAACATGGAATACACATAGTTTATGACCTGAAATAATAGCGCCATAAAAGCCCTGTGTTCCAATAGCAATCGAAAAAGAGAAAATCAGGAAGGCAAAGATAAAAAACTTTATTTACCTTGCTATTCATCATTTCTTCGTAAAAATGTCTCAGATTGAACTGATCCAATTGGAAAAGCTTTGCATCCTTAATCAGGCATATGCGGCATATTTTTATTTCGCACATTTCTGTGAAAAATACTATTTTTTCTCAATTAATCCGAAATCAATAATCCAAGCGTTCAGTGACCTTACATTTACTTAAATGTCTTCTGTCACTTTATAAATACGTCAAGTAACCCATTTTACTGTCAGAAGTGACAGCAATTTTTATGCAAAAAAAAAACTATATGACTCAGACTGCCTAGGCCTTGCGACTCGCAAGTAATTAATAGCGCTAGGTAGGCCTCGCAAGTTGCGAGGCCTACCTAGCGCTATTAATTACTTGTCTTGTCCGCTTTAACATTAAAGTGGTCGTTCCTCGGGTCGTTCGTTCGTTCACTCACGTCACGTTCGTTTCGTTTTAGATCTTTACGCGTCCGTCGCTCCGTCGCCGTCGGTCGTCGTCGTCGTGTAAATAGCCGTTTTGTTTATTGATTTTTGTTTTGTTCTCAAAATCTGAGCTCAACGCAATGTCTGAACTAAAACTATGCCGCATTTGTCTAAACAAAGATGTGAAGCTTTTTAAACTGGAACAGTTCAATTTAAAACAATATTACGAGCAAATTATGCGGAGCAAGGTATCTATGAATAATAAATATTATCCACATTTTTTCGATTATATTTCAACAAGAATGCAAAATCTACTTTGTTTTATATCCTCTTACAACTATTCAATGTTTTTTCCTGATCTTTGCTTATTTACCAGCTTTAAACTTACTATTATAGGTTCAATGTAAAGATGAACTGCCTCGATATTTCTGCTTCGAATGTGCTGCGTTGCTGCACAAGTTCCACAAGTTTAAAGAGAAGTGTGACTATGGACAGAACACCCTAAAGAAAGTACAGAGTAGTGGGTTTGTAAGTAAATATTTGTGGATATTTTACACATCACCATCTAGCCCCAAACTAAACAAAGCTTATATAATATTACAACCAGGCCTGGAGGAAATATTTGCAGAACATGCAAACATTTCTCCCGCAACGGGAATCGAACTCGCGCACCTCAGTCCAGCACTCGCCCGCCACAACACTGAGGTTGTCAAGTACTTACATACTGTAGGTACTATCATTTATTATATATCATTGTTTACAATTAGTTAATAAAATCTTTGTAAACTTTGTTCCCAATAAAAAATATTTGATTTGATTTGATTTGATCTGTAAGTTGTTGGCAAACAAGAGGTCATGTGTGTGCAAGGAGTGAGTACTGAGATGACAAGTGATAGAAGATGAAGAGGGAAGCATGTTGTGCAGAGTGGGATGAGGGCAGGAAAATGATGATGATGTCGAGGTTTTTGGTAAAAAATATTTATATTTTGAACTAGTTCTTCATCTGTGAGTTTCTATAAAAGTTAGCTATCTGTTTTTTAAATGTTTTGATTAAGAGGCAGAGAGATCAAATTATTTTTTTTCTAGATTTACACTTCATAAGTACTTAATTTTATTTTATACTAGCTGTTGCCCGCGACTTCGTAAGCGTGTAGTACATTATTTTGTTCTATAATCAATAGTTTTCGCAGCGCACGCCAAAAACTATTTTAGGTTTTCTACCTTGGGTTACAATATTGCAATTTTCTTATGGATCCCTAATTTTTTTGAAAATTCATTATAGCCTATACTGGACCCTGATAATGTAGCTTTCTATTGGTGAAAGAATTTTTAAAATCAGTCCAGTAGTTTTGGAGCCTATTCATTACAAACAAAAAAATATTTTCTCTTTATAATATTAGTATAGATTTTAACGGGTAATTTTGCAATTGCTGTTTACAGATGACCTACTATGTGATTGAAGATATACGCAAAAACCGCTCAGATCTCCAACCATCTACCGGTTATATAAACAGTTTGTCTGATAAGCGCATCAAAACAATTAACATTAAGTATAAATCTGAGTCGGAGCCTCTTGAAATGGAAAACGTCATCATCAACTCACTTCCTGATGAGGAGCACTTCAAATACGAGTTCATCCCTGACTCCGACCATGAAACTGATCTGACTGTCATGAAGACTGAAAAAGATGAAGTGGAAAACACAGAAACCTATTTTCAAATAGATTCAATACCTACTGATTACACAACCAAACCTGATTTCACAAAAGCAACTGAAGTATTAAAAACAGAACAAAACTTGGACAACAACCCTGGATCTATAGGAGACAACACTTTTGACTCTGATGACTCTTCCCAAGCTAACTTAATTATGGATTTAGACATGGAAATCAAAGTTTCTAATGATGAGCCTGTAGAAAAAGAAAGAACGAGCAGGCGAGTCTCCAAAAAGAAGGACAAAAGTGATGACAAAAAGAAAGACAAAAGTGATGACAAAAAAGACTCTGACCAACCCCATAGGTTTGTTGGTATCATCCGAGAACCTAAAGGCGAGTTAAGTAAAGGGAACTGGGAGACGAAGCTCTTAACTGACGAGGAAGCTATGGAACAGTTTAAGAAAAAAGAGTTTGACAGTAAATATGAAAGAATGGAGTTCAAATGTACTAAGTGCTTTAAGGGATTCTCGAAGAATGAAATGCTGTTGCGGCATAATAAAATGTGGCATGAAAAGGTAAGATATGAAAGGTTACCTATAGACGTTGTATGAAAAATGTATGTTCACTTTACATATTCTCTCAAAGGTTGAAGAAAAATATCTTGGGAAAATGTAAAAAGAAAAATAAATAAATAAATATTTTCTGGACATTTTACACAGCACCATCTAGCCCCAAACTAAGCAAAGCTTGTACTATGGGAACCAGATGGCTGATAGAATACTTACATACTTTTTTTTAAATACATAAATAAAATTACAACACTCAGACACGGAAGAAATATTTACAGAGCATGCAAACATTTCTTCAGGAATTGAACCCGCGTCTCAGTCGAACACTCGGCCGCACACACAGAGGTCGTCGGAACAAATGTGTGTGTGTCATAGAACCTAAACAAACAATCTTTTTCAGCCTATATGCATGCACCCTAATACCCCATTCCTTCCACCTTGCTCCCCACACCATCACACTGGTTCGCAAGAACTGGTGATACCAGTAGCAGTAGTAACATTATACCTTATGGTTTCAGGGTGAGAATGAATGTCGGTTCTGTCACATGCAGTTCAAGTGGAAGAGTAAACTTCAGGTCCACATGATGAATCATTACTACATCTACAAGTGTCTGCGGTGTGGCCTACAGTTTTACCTCAAGTGAGTTCCTATTGGGAATTTGGTAAGCCGAGGTGATGGATGCTGGAAGGGCTATAACGAAATGATCGCCTCGGGAAAGCAAGCGTAGCGCCGGCAGATCACCTGTCAGATTTGTTAGCGATATCGAGAAGGTAGAGGGGAAAGTCTTGGATGCCATCATCATCTTCCTGCCCTTATCCCACTCTATATGGGGTAAGAGTTTTGGCTAAGGTGTTCTCAAATGACTTTTTTTGACAGATTTTCATCAGAAACTGTCAAAAAACCGTGAGTTGAGACGTGCTCAACTCTGAGTCGTGTTTGAGTATTCGGGGGTTACTTAGTTAGTGTCTAACAGTTTCCCGTTTGTCTAGGAACGGGGCGGTGTTCCACGATGGCCACCACAACGGTGTGATCCACAAGTGCAAGCACTGTGGCGAGGAGTACACGTAAGTTAATGCTTCTCTCTCACTCTGCAGGCACGTGGCGGCCTTCCACGACAGCCACCATAACGGCGTCATACACAAGTGCGACGTCTGTGGCGAGGAGTATACGTAAGTTGTCTGTACTCTTCCACGACAGCCACCATAACGGCGTCATACACAAGTGCGATGTCTGTGGCGAGGAGTATACGTAAGTTGTCTGTACTCTTCCTAATTGTCTGTACTCTTCCACGACGGCCACCATAACGGCGTCATACACAAGTGCGACGTCTGTGGCGAGGAGTATACGTAAGTTGTCTGTACTCTTCCTAATTGTCTGTACTCTTCCACGACGGCCACCATAACGGCGTCATACACAAGTGCGATGTCTGTGGCGAGGAGTATACGTAAGTTGTCTGTACTCTTCCTAATTTAGTAACCCTCTTGGCCACACTAACGCCGACTCGTTCGCGGAAAGGATTTAAAGGCGTATGTAGTTAATGTTATGAGTTGTAGTTTTTAGATTAGTTTAGACTAGATTTAGTAGTTATAGGTACTTTTTTTGTCGCTTTTGTCTATCTACTCGCTCTCTCTATTTTGTACCTCTTTTTTAAACCTTTCTCCGTTTGTTATTTGTTTCCTTTGTGTGTCAAATAAATGTTATTTCTTTCTTTCTAGTAAATACTAGTGACCTCTCTGGCTCGCACGGGTCGAGCGATTTGATTATTTAATAATCTTGAAGTCTTGGAGCAGAAGTGGCTGCAAGTTTTCTTATGATCACTTGTGGTTTTGCCCACCCCGTTAGGGATACGGGCGTAATATGTATGTATGTATGTAATAATGCATTTAGGATATAATATTGACCAATTTCCGCTGTTCAGATATTTTTCATCCGATACGACGAAATGATACTCACAAGTAACTGAGTCGATTAGCATCAAAAGTTGTTTTTGCTGACATCGCCAATTTTTATTGCCAACTCGAGTCGATCAGCAACAAAAAATATTTTTGCTGACATCACCTATTTTGATAGCCAACTCGCGCTTGGCTAAAAAATTAACTATGTCAAATCGTTTTCACAAAAAAAAAGCAAATGATTTCAAAGACACTTTTCCTGTATCTCTTCTGGTTTCGGATTTCCCCATGCTGTATGTCACTGAAATCGAGAGACGACCTGTGTCTCCTGTCTGAAAATCAGCGCTTGACTTTTATTAATTACTAGCTGTTGCCCGCGACTTTGTACGCGTGTAGTACATTATTTTGTTCTATAATCAATAGTTTTCGCAGCGCACGCCAAAAATTATTTTGGGTTTTCTACCTTGGGTTACAATATTGCAATTTTCTTACGGATCCCTAATTTTTCGAAAATATATTATAGCCTATACTGGTTCCTGATAATGTAGCTTTCTATTGGTGAAAGAATTTTTGAAATCGGTCCAGTAGTTTCGGAGCCTATTCGTTACAAACAAGCAAAAAAATCTTTCCTCTTTATAATATTAGCATGATTTGATTATGAAACAATTATTCGACAACTAGCTGCCGCAAGCGGATTCGTCCCGGGCACTGCAGCCTCCTGTTTGTGAAGGTAAAAGTTGCCTCCTGACGCTGTATAAATCATCTACTGTCTGCAACATTCCAGGCACATATCCACATACTACACTCACCTGCGCACATCGCACCGCAACGCTCACGCGTGCAAGTTGTGTGGTGCGACCTTCGTCTCGCAGACCGGCGTCGTCGTCCATATGAAGAGGAAGCACGTCATGCATACGCCGGGCTCTGTAAGTACCTATCTGAGATAGGTACCTCGGTAGCGTGGCGGGCGAGTGCTCGGCTGAGACGCAAGAGGCGCGGGTTCGATCCCCGCTACGGGAGAAATGTTTGTACCTATGTTCTGCAAATATTTCTTCCGGGTCTGGGTGTTGTGGTACCATGGTACTCGTAGTTTCTGATACCCACGACACAGGGAATCTTAGTATGGGGTCAGGACTATGTATGTGACTGTTGGGTGTTATTTATTTATTATTATTTATTTTATATCTATGAATAGAGCTAATTTTAATATCTATTGAACCTGGGTCTGGGTGTTGTATATTATAAGTATGTAATTTCAAAAAAAAGTGCATAATGTATTCTATCAGCCATTTAGTTTCCATAGTACAAGCTTTGCTTAGTTTGGGGCAAGATGGCGCTGTGTGAAATGTCCACAAATATTTGATTATTTATTTGTGGTACTACTGTTCTCATAACCTGACATCTGTTTTAATGAAGTTTGTGTAATTTACCAGGAAGAGCCATCAACGAACATCTACTGCGAGAAATGCGACGTGTCGTTCGTGTCTCAGGGTGCGTTTGACGAGCACCTGTCCCAGTCAAAACTGCACGAAGAGGAGAATAAGTCAGTTTCTATATATTTTCACTTGTTTTAGGTGGTCTAGCTAATTTTAGGTAGTCTATCTAGTGGCCTTTTCACTAATTTTAGGTAGTCTATCTAGTGGTCTTTTCACTAATTGTAGGTGGTCTAGTGGCCTTTTCACTAATTTTAGGTGGTCTAGTGGCCTTTTCACTAATTTTAGGTGGTCTAGTGGCCCTTTCACTAATTTTAGGTGGTCTAGTGGCCTTTTCACTAATTTTAGGTGGTCTAGTGGCCCTTTCACTAATTTTAGGTGATCTAGTGGCCTTTTGACTAATTTTAGGTGGTCTGTCTAGTGGCCTTTTCACAAGTTTTAGGTGGTTTATCTAGTGGCCTTTTCGCTAATTTTAGATTGTCTAGTGGCCTCTTCATTGGTTTTAGGTGATCTAGTGGCATTTTCACTAATTTTAGGTGATCTAGTGGCCTTTTCACTAGTTTTAGATGGTCTAGTTACCCCGTCTTCTAATACAGAAGTCGTGGGTGCGAATCCGTTGGTACACCAGTGGACTTTCTGTTTCAAATGTTTATGTCTGCAACGCCAGTACTCTCAAACGATGATGGGAAATATCATGAGAAAATCGACATTTCGTAGAATTAACAAAGTTCCACTTAAAATTCTCTGATGACACTGACTCGTAAGTACCGGTGGTACATGGGGTGGGCAGAGTCACAAGTAATCATAAGAAAACTTGCAGCCACTCCTGATTCAAAGTCCCTAGATGGATATGGTGAACCATGGTGAAGGATGAGCCCATCGCCCATTTAGATGGTCCATCATGTTGGAGAGGATATCCCTTAGTCGACTTTTACGACATGCTCGGGGAGAGAAGCAACTGGACGCATTCTATGCTTTTTTCTTTACTCCCAGTCCAGTAGAGAAGTAGTACCTACTTTTTTTTTACCTATTTCGTCCCACTGCTGAGCAAAGGTCTCCCTCATGGATTTCCAGACATTTCTGTCCCGAGCCAACTCCCACCACCCTCCCTCGAAGGCATCGAGCTCGTCCCGCCAACGCTTTCTCGGCCGACCCTGACGCCGCCGCCCCTCAGGTGTCCAGGTTGTGGTGATGGTCGCCCACCTGTCCGGAGCCATCCGGCTGACGTGTCCCGCCCAGTCCCATTTGAGCCTGGCAGCCTTATTTCCAACATCAGCAATTCCGGTTAAGGAACGCAGCGTACCTACTAAAGTTTTGAAACATTTTTTAACAGGGAATTCAAACGCACCAGGAGGAAAAGGCGGGAGATACTCGCGAGTGCGGCCCGATGTATTCATGTAAGTTATAATAATAGTATTTATACTTTGTACACCGCCGTCTTTCTGCTCTGTTCTGTTTATCCTCTCCATCCAGAAGTTGTCTGGAAGAGATCGCTCTTAGCGATGAGGCCGCCCATTGTACTGATTTTGTTTGTATTTTATTTACTTTTCTGTGATTTTTTTGTGTGCAGTAAAGTGTTTATCAATCAAACTTCAGCCAAATTGGAGATATAATGTATGTAAACTAACCGTTGCGTATTTTTCGTTATTACGATAATAGCACTTTAGTTTTAGTTAAATAAACCTCGCAACATTAGTTTTTACACCTTAATTTAACTAGAAATATTACTTAAAAGTTCCATAAACATGTAATAAAAAAGTAAGTTTTAGGTTAAGTACTGACGGTTTGTTTACATAAAGTGTATCTCCAGTTTATATCTTGTTCAAACCCGGTCGTGTACCAATGGATTTTTCTGTGTGAAAAATTTATGTGCGCTATACTAGTACTCTCAAACGGTGAAGGAAAACATCGTGAGGAAACCCGCGGCTTAGTCAGCTCCGCACGCATTGACCATGTCTTTCCTTTGGACAAGGCTGACTAAGCTGAGAGGGTGGAATAGGCGCTGGGCAAGCCTACTCCATCTTAATTCGTCTCGGGCGCTACAGCGTCCCGTTTGTGAAGGTAAAAAGTTGCCTCCTGACGGTGTATAAATCATCTGCTATGATGGTTAAAGGCCTTAGTATGTATCTCCAGTTTAGCCGAAATATATGTTTGTAATAATAACAATACAAGAATCATGTAGGTACATTTACGACGGTACGGAACCTTTCGTGTGCATATTCAACTGACACTTGACTGGTTTCTGTTACTGTTTTAAGAAGATGGTACCGAAGATGACGTGTTTAGTGTTATTTCAGTGTAACAAGAAGTTTAAGAGCAAGACGGAGGTGAAGGCCCACATCGCGGCGGAGCACCCTGGCCTGAGCAAAGTCGAGAGGGTAGTTTGCGAGATCTGCGGCGCCGTGCTCTCCGTGAGTCTAACTAACTAACAAACTACTCATCGTAATCGATACTAATATTATAAATGCGAAAGTAACTTTGTTTGTCATCCTTACGCCTAAACTGCTGAACCGATTTTGATGAAATTTGATTGCATCCCGGGGAAGAAGATGTAGCAATGTGGCCTATGTTTTGTTGCAAAAATAATGATGAAAGTTTGTATGGGGAACCCGAGGTTAAGAGGTGCGCGGCCAAAAGTTGGATAGGTGACGCCTGAGAATACCGATGTTGACAACCTAAAGGCCTCCGTCATGGCTTAACGACTTAAAATCCGGGACCGACAATTTAACGTACCCTCCGAAGCACGAAAGCGCTCAGCTCGTAATGCCACTTACGGTTACCCATCCCAATTGTGACCGCGCACAACGTTGCTTAACTTCAACGATCAATAAAGAACATCTAAGCAAGCTACGCCACGAGCGCTTCGTATTCGTATTGCCACTTGCGGTCACCCATCCCAATTGTGACCGCGCACAACGTTGCTTAACTTCAACGATCAATAAAGAACATCTAAGCAAGCTACGCCACGAGCGCTTCGTATTCGTATTGCCACTTGCGGTCACCCATCCCAATTTGTGACCGCGCACACCGCTGCTTAACTCCAACGATCAATAAAGAACATCTAAGCAGGCTAGGCCACGAGTGCTTCGGTTAAATAAAGATGATTTGTTTTGTTGTAGTCTGCATACATTGAGACACACATGAACAGGCACACTCGTAAGAAGGTGTACCCGTGCCAGACCTGCGGGAAGGAGTTCCTCTGCATCACCAGTCACAACACTCATCAGCTGGTAAGCAACATGAAAAGAAATAGTAGATTCTTTACCTAGGGAGTTTGAATCTAGAGCTATACCAGCAGTGACGGATTAAGACTACTTGATGCCCTAAGCAATCCATGCTTTTTTTGGTGTGGTTTTTGGTGACGTGATGCCCTAAGGACGGATTTTTTTTTGTGCTTCTTCTGGTGCCCCCTCAGACGTGATGCCCTAGGCAATTGCTTAATTTGATTAAGGGTTAATCCGTCACTGTATACCAGTACTTTCAGTTAGATCTGGAAGTAGCACATGCTGAGCTCTAACCTTTTTGGCCACACAACATCGCCGATTGGTTCGCGGGAAGGGCTAATAGTTAGTTGTAGGTACTTTTTTTTTGTGTTTGCCTTCTTCCTCTCTTTTGTATGATTTTTTGTTCCTTCTCCGTCTTTTATATAAATTGTTTGTTTTGTGCGTGTGCCAAATAAATGTATTTCTTTCTTTCTTTCTTTCTTTCTTACCCTCCTATCCCATATTGTAGAACCTAATATTTTAGAAAACATGTGTCAAACTCATGAAAGGATCCTTTGAGGCGCACTTTAAATACTTTCACCACACTGGTTAGAAATAACTAGTGACACGACTAGTAGTATTTGATAGATCTTGTTTTAAACAGTTTGTTTGGTGCACCATATCTTAGGACTAAATCAGAAGTGGCTGCAAGTTTTTCTTATGTTTACTTGTGGCTCTGCCCACCCCATTAGGGATTCAGGCGTGATAATATGTATGTAATAATAATAAAAATAACAACACCCAACAGTCACATACATAGTCCTGACGCCACACTAGGATTCCCTGTGTCGTGGGTATCAGAAACTACGAGTACCATGGTACCACAACACCACCCAGACCCGGAACAAATATTTGCAGATCTTGCGCACATTTCTACCACAGTGGGAGTCGAACCTCTTCTTTTTTCAATCGTTGAGAAGAGGAAAGATGATTGGCCACCTTATAAGACACGACAGTTTTATTAACACCATCATAGAAGGAAAAGTAGAAGGAAGGAGAGGAAGAGGAAGGCCATGAATTAGCTACATGAGCCAAGTAAAGGAGAAGGTAACTGTCGGGTCTTATAAGGAGGTCAAAGAGGCTGCGCTGGACAGGAACAAGTGGAAAGAGCTGCATCACCGTCAAGAGCACAGCTCTTAAATTGGAAGAAGAAGGGAGTCGAACCCGCGCCTCTTGCGTCTCTGCCGAGCAATCGCCCGCCACGCCCCCGAGGCCGTCAATGTATGTAATTGTTTGTTTGTTTGTTTGTCAGACGCACAGCGGCGAGCGGCCACACCCCTGTCCGGTGTGTCCCAAACGCTTCGGCCTCAAGGGACACATGGAGGTCCACTATAAACGAGTACACCTTAAAGAACCCTATCCTAAGAGGTAATTTCATCCTGCCGATTGACGACCTCTGTGGCGACCAGATGTCTGATAGAATACTTATATACTTTTTTTGTAAATACATACTTATAATAATACAACACCCAGACCCGAAAGAAATATTTGCATACCATGCAAACATTTCCCGCAGCGGGAATCGAACCCGCGCCTATTGCGTCCCGCCACACCAACGAGGCCTTCAAGTTAGTTATTGGTTAAACGGGCTTTACGCCTATTGGTATCAAAATAACCCTAAGTTGATATTACCCCGTTTTCCCTAAAATGGGGGTAATTCCAGCGTGCAAAAGCCAAAGCCGACAGACTGTCCCGTCTGCCAGAAAACGTTCCAATCCCGCTCGCACATGGACACGCATCTACGACGAGTGCATTTGAAGGAACCTTACCCTAAAAGGTACGTTCTAAGTAAACACAAAAATACAAGAACTGGAAAAATTGCGATATTTCTTAGCGATAACTTATTTTTTCGGTAACAATCATGTGACATAAGTGTGAAACTTAAAATTTCCTGACATAATTTAAGGGCAAATGGTGGATATCAGCATTCATTTTGCTGCCTGACATACAGTCATACAGTGATGATTTTAAAATTAAAATAGCTTCAATTTGTTGACGTATCTTTTAGTTATGAGGTTCCTTCAAATGCACTCACGTATGAACAACAATTAAATGTAATTTTAAGGCCATTTTAAGATAATGTCGTGCTTTTATGTACAGGCATAAACTAACGTTTTGTTCCAATTATAATGTACGGCTGACGTGGAAAGTGAAAAGGGAGTAATAGCAACATTCAAAGGGGGTTAAAATGACTCCGTAATCATTGATATTGCATTACAGTAGTTCAAAAAGTGAAAATATACTAATACATATTTTTTTCACTTTCCATGTCACCCCTGGACCTAACGCATGACGCAGCGGGCCGAAGCTGTGCCCTATATGTAGCAAACCCTTCGCCTATGCCTCCGATATGGATGTACACTATAGAAGGGTGCATTTGAAAGAACCTTACCCTAAAAGGTACGTCGATTTTACCCCTTTTCGAGTAAAGTTATAATTACCCCCTTTATAGGGTAGTGTTGTATTTTGGGGTAACATGGTATTAGGTATAAAATTAATAGGGCATGTTTATGAGTTGATTATTAATATTTTTTTGTTTCAGATTATATAACAGGAGGAAAAGTAAAAATATTCAACCTGACCCTTCAGTGTACGTGATTATTCCAAAATGAGGATTTTGGATTTTTCTTTAGATATAATTATACGATATAAAGCGTTGGCAGGACGATCTCGACTCCTTCGAGAGAGAATGGTGGGAGGCCTCGAAGGACAGAGATGGTGGGCGGAGTTTGGGGGAGACCTTTGCCCAGCAGTGGGACGATATAGGTTAATAAAAAAAATGATAATTATACAAGTTAAGCACTTAACTCAGGAGGCTCCTTAGGTAGTAGTAGTAGGTGCTTAAATTAAAAATAGAATAATACATGTCACAGTCAAATTATTAGAATTTTAAGTTTTATACATTCATAAAACAAAATAAAAATTACAATGATAAAAATATACGAAAATAAAAGTTCACTGAACGTAATGAATAATAGTACCCCTCCCGCACCCCTCCACTACTTAAGGAGTATCCTCAGTTAACCGCTAGACCTATAATAATGTTAGTAAAAAAATCGTGTGGAAAACTTTTCTTAGCCCCGAATACTCAATCACTAATCACTACTAATCAAACGCATCTCAGAGTTGAGCACGTCTCAACTCACGGTTTTTTGACAGCTTTTGATGAAAATCTGTCAAAAATTCGTCACTTGAGACGTGCTCAACTCTGAGATGCGTTTGAGTATTCGGGGGTTAGGCTTGTAAATAAAGTAGTCTGTAAATGTCCCAAATTCACAGTGTACGCTAAACTTTGCATACATTCAGACCACACACTAGGACTCCCTGGGTATTAGAAACTACCGTTTGCAGAACATGCAAACATTCCTCCCGCAGCGGGAATCGAACCCGCAATCTTCCGTCTCAAGCATCGCCCGCCAAATGTCGGTATTTTGGTGCACTTGAGCTGGAGAATAGAATAAATTAAAATAAAAGCCTTGAAATTCTATTACAGTAAGTAATTAGTACGCATTTAAATGCCATATTGATGATAGTTTATGTAGAAGCAAAGTTTTTGTATGAGTGGTTTGTAATAAATTGCTTTTTTTGTGTGCATCAGCATGGAGGGTGTAATGTGTTGCGAATCAGCATAGAATAAATGTAGGTCGAATCTACCTTAATTCTACCTTTTACCAATAATAAAAACAAAAGTACCTCTTTGAATGCGCGCCATTTTGACGTTAGGTTGGCGGCCTACTTTATGTTTGTAATATCTCCGCATTCAAACAGTTATTTTTATTTTCATTATAGGTAGATTTTGGTGGATTTGGCCCACATTTATTCTATGCTGATTCGCAACATTACACCCGCCATTCTGATGCACACTTTTTTAAATATAATCTAGTAAACCGAAATTCAAAGTGTTTTCTTTTTAGTGAAATACCCAACCCAATATGTGGAGTTTCTCTGAAGGATAGGATCCGTAACGACGTGATGCGACGGAGAACCAAAGAATTTATTAATTTTTCTAACATCACACTTTCAATGTGCTTCTTGATTCTCTCTTGGTTCCATGAAACATGACATCATCGGACAGGATAAGATATTTTTTTCTTATTACGTTCTATGGAACATGTAAATAATACTTTTATTTCTCAAATAGTTCTATAGGACAAGATAAAAAAGACCTCTGCGATTATCTTATCATTCTTGCTACGAATATCCAATCCTTCAATTTTTAAGATTATTTGGTAGGATTATGTTACCCAGGCAGCTGTTTGATCAATGGTATGACATAATAATTGTCATTATCAGTGTCATTTAGCTTCTCATGGATGATTTTGGGAAAATCTGATTGGAATTTTATTCTATGGCATGAAACTTAGGAGAAAAGCTGCTAGTAGGGGAGAGTTGGCTAGTACCGCGCGGTTGATAATTTCGCGCTCCTTGGTTTCTCTAAAACTATCAACAATACGCGCCCGCAATCTTAGTAAAATCATAGCTTCATGCCCTTCTTACCCCGCTTGAGCACTATAAGTTCCCACCGAGTAACCAGAGAGGAAGGCTGCGCGCTTTTATTTTTCTAGCTTAACCGATCTATTTTTTCGGGTGATTTGAATAAGAGGTGAGTCAATGAATATTTCACATTCGCTTATATATTATACGCATTTTTAGGGGGAAAATAGTGTAGATCTTATGTGTAAAATAAGTATGTAGTTCTATGGAAAAATAGAGAAGAAAATGTGTCATTTTGTTCTATGACGTCATGCTCCATAGTACTGTACCTTGGAAGTACTGTACTAATACCTACCTAGTTGATCGTAGGTAAGGTACCTATGCCTTCAATGCGTGTCCAACTCCATACAAACTTGCGCAAAGTCATGACTAAATGCATAATCTGAACTTGCTTACCGAACTCGAGTCAGTTTTCGAGGTGCAAGTTAAACTAACGTAGAAGTCTTTTGTCCCCACATTAATTTACTTTCTGGCATATCGTATAGAGAAGAAAAAAAACTAGGTAGGTATGGTAACAGCGGGAAAAAGTTTGAATTTTGATATTATTGCGCACAAAGGATTGTCGTATTATTTGATTCGGTCATCATCTCGTCCGACAAAGGGACCTCAAAGGTTAAGTTGACGATTTCAGAAAATAACATTTTATTGATCGCCGACTGGACCCACAAAATGTTTTGTAGGAAGTAAGTTGACTTAATGTATGTACCTACAGTTAGACATACACTTTAATGAATGTAATGAAATAAGACACTAACCCCCGAATACTCAAACGCATCTCAAAGCGCTTTTCAAATGACGATTTTTTGACAGATTTTCATTAGAAACTGTCAAAAAACCGTGACTTGAGACTTGCTCAACTCTGAGTCGCGTTAGAGTATTTGGGGGTAAATAATTTAACTAGAGTTTAATCAATTTTCATGGTCAATTACAGTTTTACTAAATTTAAAAATGTATGTCGTAAAAGGCGACCAAGGGATAGTATCTTCTCTAAAATGATGGACCACCTATATGGGCGATGGCCTGATCACCTGTCACCATGGTTTATTTATTTATTTATTAGGCAACGCCAACAGAACAGATAATAAAAAACTGGTAAGGATGTTTACAATAAAAAATAGTACTATAGAATGTGCTCCAATTATAGGCATGCACAGCATTGGCATAGGCATGCACAGCATTTACCATAGCATTCACCATATTCATCTTAGGAGCTTAAATGAGAAGTGGCTGCAAGTTATCTCATATTTACTTGTGGCTCTGCCCACCCCATTAGGGATGCGGACGTGATAATAATGTACCTATGTAAAAAATGAATCGGATGTCTACGGAGGGATGGTAACCCTACCTATACCTACCTACCCACCTGCACTTCTACTTGGGTAGAAGAAAAACTACTTAATTATAAAAGTGACGAGTCAGCGTTGAACAAATAGACGAAAGGCGCGCCCAGCTGCATGAAATTCGACGGGTGAACGACAGAACGCTAATGGAAGATGATAGCTCTTTTGTACCATTTACTTAAGCAGTTCGAAAATATTTGAACAAATATTAGGCGAAAACTAGCGAAAAATCGGCTCCAGTAGGCTCCTATTCCACGCAGTCGGTTTTTTAGGGTTCTGTAGGCGAAGGCCGTTCGTCCGTCAGCAGGCTGTATCTCATAAACCGTAATGGGTAGAGTTGAAATTTTCAGAATGTGTGTAGGTATTTATATTAGCAAGCTGAAGTAGTAGCGGGCAGGTCACATATGCCGCAGAACCGATGGCCGATGCACAAAAGATTTTCCTTTTATTCAGGTTTAATATTTATTGTAGGTACCTACAGAAAATAAACAGTACCTACCTGCCTGAAACATTGTCGTTTAGAGGTAGTTAGAAGGATAAATCAATTATATAGAGAATGAGTGGAGACTTGGAGGATGGTAGACAGCAGGCGCGGTGGCAGCCTGAAGTTTTGGAGGGGGTCACTAATATTAGAATTATGTAGAGTAAATCAGATTTTACTAAACAATACACGATTTTATTGCACACAAAACAAATGGAAGCCTTCTATTTTTATTGGCAGCAGAAAATGGCATTTTTATATTTTGTAAATTTTTAGAAGATATTTCAAATTGATGTGTACGATTTTGGGGGGGGGGGGGGTCATGTCCCCTGTGACACCCCCCCCCCCCCTCTTCGGAGCGCGCCTTTGAAGTGCACTTTGGCCAATCTTCAACTTCTTTAAATTCCTCTCCATCCAAAGGTTGTCTGGAAGAGATCGCTTTTTAGCGTTAAGTCCGCCCGTTGTACATTACCTTCATTTTGTTAATTCTAGTTATCTAATTTGTAAGATGTGCAATAATGTGTTTTCATTCTTTCATTCATTCATAACCAGGCAGACCACCAGCTAGATGGTCTGATTCTGATGACGTTGTGAAAGAGCCGGGTACCTATCCACTGCAGTCTATACCTAATTAGATTATAATAATTAGGTTATATAGGTTTACCTAACTAGGTTAACCTAATCTAAACCAAAATCAATATCTCGTTTGATAGCGGATTGTTCTTCAGGGGCTTATTTCCTCGAGCTCCGGCGGATACGTCCATTACTTTGATGGAAAACGTCCGATGTTGGTCTCCGCCTACTCGTAGGTACCCACTGATTTGAATAATGTAATAGACTTCAAGGGAATTTAGTAAAAAAATCATGACTGAGGCCTTTTACCATCTATAGTGGATAAAATAGTGGAGCAGTTCAAGTACCTTGGCCACATCGTTACATCCGACCTAAAGGATGATGCAGATGTGTTACGCCAGCGTAGGGCTCTGTGCATCGTAGGCAATATGATTGCTAGAAAATTCTGTAAGTCTCTGTCTGACGTGAAGATAACGCTCTTCAGGTCATTCTGCCAGTCTTTTTACACATGTCAACTCTGGACTGATTATACCAAGAAGTCACATGATGGTATAAGGGTAGCATACAACAACATATTTAGACAGCTGATGGGCCTGAAGCGTTACTGCAGTGCTTCCGCAATGTTCACAGAGGCCCGAGTTGATACTTTTAATGCTATCCAGAGGAAACGGATTGCCTTTTTCATGTCCAGAGTTGGCAGGTGTAAAAATGCAATCATCCAAAGCCTGGCAGATAGAATTATTCTGACAACAACTTACCATCGTTGGATTAATATTTCCACCTAGACTCAGCCTAGCTAGATGTATTTTATTATTATTATTATTATTATTTTTGTTTGTTGTTTTCTGTGTATCTACCTACTTAAATATGGATCTCTGTGTCTGAAATAAAGAATTTATTATTATTATTATTATTATAGTAGACGATTTATACAGCGTCAGGAGGCAACTTTTACCTTCACAAACGGGACGCTGTAGTGCTCGGGACGAATTAAGATGGAGTAGGCTTGCCCAGCACCTATCCATCCTATCAGCTTAGTCGGCCTTGTCCACAGGAAAGACATGGTCAATACGTGCGGAGCTAACTAAGCCGCGGGTTTCCTCACGATGTTTTCCTTCACCGTTTGAGAGTACTGGTATAATAGCGCACATAAATTTTTCGCACAGAAAAATCCATTGGTACTCGACCGGGTATGAACCTACGACCTTAGGATCGGAAGGCGGGGTCACTACCAACTAGACCACCAGTGCTCTCAAAAAAATCATAAAGACTATTTATTAACCTGTGTTTAACTTCCACTGACACATTTTTGTCACATTATTGTTGCTAATTTGATGACCTCCGTGACGTGGCGGGCGAGTGCTTGGCTGAGAAGCAAGAGGCGCGGGTTCGATTCCCGCTACGGGAGAAATGTTTGTATCTTCCAGTAGAACAGAAACGGCTGACAATAATAACAAGTTTACTTATATCTATATTCAGTCGACATTTTCACTAGCTAGATAAGTAGGTACTTACTATAATAGCTATTGAAAGGAAACTCCATTATCTGCAGACTAATATTGAAGAGAATAGTCGAGGGTTCCATTTGAAATCTATTTCCGAACTATTACGTAAGACTCCAAGAACCGGATACTAGGTACCTAAGTAGGTACTTCAAGTAGATACTTATTACGATTAGTACCTACCTATAAGGTTCTATAAACCTATGTACCTTGGAAGAGCTATGTACCTAAAGTGAGTAGGTATAGGTAGGTACTATCCCATAGGTACCTGCGGGTTTACTAGCGTATTTAATAAAAATTTTCATGCATAGGTTCAAACTTTTTTTTGATTTAAAAGATCTTGATCTCGAAGCTCGCCTTTTCGTACATTTTTACACCCTTAATCCGTCTATCAGTAGGAAGGAAGTGGCACAGCTTTGATCGTTGAAGTTAAGCAACGTGCGCGGTCACAATTAGAAACGGGTGACCGCAAGTGGCATTACGAGCTGAGCGCTTCAGTGCCTCGAAGGTCACGTTAAATTGTCGGTCCCGGCTTTTACGTCGTTAAGCCATGACGAAGGCCTTTAGGCGGCCTAATAACTCCGTCACAAGAGTTGGCCACTGGCTACTGGCGATACTTAACTAGTTTTCATAAAATAGAGAACCTAAATGTAATTTTACGAATGCATCAAGAACGAATTTCCGCATTTGTGAATATGGACGCTGAAGTAACAGTTTTCCGAGCACAGTTGGCAAAGACGTCGAAACTTTTGCAAGCTTTTCTTTGATAGAAACAAATAATAATTAATTGTTGTTTTAGCTTCGAGTTCCTTTCCTTCTAGATAAAGCATGCGCGGCATCATCCAGTCAATCGTGACATGTTCGTTCTGCAAAAAAAATCTATAGGTATTTTGACATTCTTAAAACGATTTTAACATTAGGTACATTTAATTAGGACTTAACAATAGAATTTAATTTATATATTAATATTTGCATGCCAAAGACTTTGGTAGGACATAGATTGGACTGATGTATTTTTAAGACCATTATTTTTTTATTCTTTTATTGAATGGGTTTGTTCATAGCAGAACATGCCACCCTTAAAGGTACACAGTGTAAATAATCAACAACAAACAAACAACTTATACAGAAAAAAAAACTTAAACAAAAACTTATCAATGAAAAATTATTTATGAAACGGCTTGGTAATATTTAAACACATGTGTTCGTGCAAATAAATGTCATTTATCATTTATCATAACCTTGACCCGGTTTCCTATATCGTGAGGAAACCGATATGCCGTAGATACATACGAACCTAAAAAGTTTGAAAATATTTGTCATTGACGGCCTCGGTGGCGTGGCGGGCGGTTGCTCGGCAGAGACGCAAGAGGCGCGGGTTCGAAGATATGTTTGCATGTTCTGTAAATATTTCTTCCTGGTCTGGGTGTTGTGGTACCATGGTACTCGTAGTTTCCGATACCCACGACACAGGGTATCCTAGTGTGGGGTCAGGACTATGTATGTGACTGTTGGGTGTTATTTTTTTATATTTATTATTATTATGTGCATGGAGTCTTTGAGGCGGACTTTAAATCCTTTCGCCACACTGGTTCGAACTAGTGACATGACTAGATAGATCCTAGTAATATTATAAACGCGAATAGTACGTGTACCTACTGGATTAACATAATAGGCTATTTTTTTATCCGGGTACCACGCGAGCGAAGCCGCGGGCGGCAGTTAGTAAATATATAAATTAGAAAAATAAACTACGGACAGTTTTTCTCTCCGTACAAACTAAACACCGTTTGGCTTTAGAGTTGTCAAATTGTATGAAAAAAGCACAAAAATTAAACAAACTTTGATAGGGCATTGCTTTTTCTGCTGGAATGGTGTAGGGTACTGGGCGCAGACCCTAAGTGGTAAAATCAAGTTGATTTGCTGATCTAAGGTAAAATTGGTTCTAAGCGGTTGTCTCTATGGCAAAAAGAATATTATATCCCTTCGACCGTGACAGGACTCGAACCTGCAATCTTCGGATCCGAAGTCCGACGCCTTATCCATTAGGCCACACGGTCTTGTTAAAGAGGCTTGAATTTAAGAAACATATTATACAGATAATAAATAGTCATCCATAGCAAAGACAGTCCTTGATCCTACCATAAGTAAGTTCGTATGGGCCACTAAGCCCATAGTTGCAAGAGTTGGGCCACTAGCCAAACTCTTGCAACGGAGTTTTTAAGATGCTTAAAGGCTTAACGACTTAAAAGCTTCCCACTTACGGTCACCCATCCCAATTGTGACCGCGCACAACGTTGCTTAACTTCAACGATCAATCAAGAACGTCTAAGCAAGCTACGAAACGAGCGCTTCAAATGATCTTAAGATCCTACCATAAACATAATAGTAGATGTCATAAAGTTTGTATGTAGGGTTACGAGAGTCCTATTCTGAACTCCTGGGAAAGAACGCAGTAACTATGTCGAACATGTTTTGAAGAAAAATAAGAACAGAACATTGTATTTTGTTCAGCGATTCCGAATATGTATTTAACTAGTTTTTGACAAAAATGCTTGTTACTGCGTTCTTCGCTAGGACACTGTTAAACCACGACGGAGGTCTTCAGGCGGCCTGGCCACTAGCTCAGGGTCCTATTTTTTTTTAACTACACGGTATAACAAAGATAAACAGGATACTTAACAAACATAGCCCACCAATCAGTCGGGTAAGTAAATATAAAAGACAATTTTCAGCCTTTAGAACTTTCAAACGCCATTTTCTTTCACGATTCATGTATTTCCCAATTGGGCCTGGAACACCAGAGGCATGCATCGGAGTTATAGCGCAATCATGTATGAACCGGTGGCAAATTCGCACACGTAGGGTTCAGTATAATCATAAATGTGCATAAAAGTTTCTTATATGGGACCCCCTTTTATTTTAATTTCTGTTGTTATAGCGGCAATTGAAATACACACTGTGAAAATTTCAACTCTCTACTTGTTACGATTCCTTTGATACAGCTGACAAACGGACGGACGGACAAAAGAGGCTTAGTAAGAGGATATTGAATGAGAAAAAAATGAGATTATATACAGATCATAATAATTAAATAATTGAGTCGTTGAGTTTATTCGTATTTTTTTATTTCTTTTCATAACTAAGTCATTACTTCTGCCCCACTCTGTATTTCTAAATTTCTACTCCGCTGCTCCATGAACCCTCCGTCGCATCCTCAAAACCTGAATAACTTATGAAAGTCTGAACAAATATTTGATGTAGCACGCTTCATTTGACAAATAGAGCGGGAGCCAGCGGCTGTGTCGTACGCCGTTTAAACTGTTTGCTATGTAGAACAGGTTACTTTTTATTTATCTTACAAAAAATAAGGCTTATTATTATAACTAATAAAAGCTTTTTTAGGAAGGTCTAGGTGATAGGATTAGGTGCCACGACATGCCGGTTTCCTCACGATATTTTCCTTCACGGCGACTTCGGTGGCGTGGCGGGCGAGTGCTCGGCCGAGATGCAATAGGTGCGGGTTCGATTCCCGCTACGGGAGAAATGTGTTCTGCAAATATTTCTTCCGGGTCTGAGTGTTGTAGTATTATGTTGTATATGTTTACAAAAAAAAGTATAAGTATTCTATCAGTCATCTGGTGTCCATAGTACAAGCTTTACTTAGCTTAGGGCTAGATGTCGCTGTGTCTAAATGTCCACAAACATTTATTTCACCGTTTGAGAGTACTGGTATTAGCGCACATAAATTTTTCGATCAGTAAAATCCATTGGTACACGACTGGATTTGAACCCACGACCTTAGAATCGGAAGGCGGGGTAAAACAGTAAGTAGGTAAATCAAATAAAAAATGTATATCTTTATCCAGCATTGAGATATGAATCCTTGCGCAAACTGGCAGACGGATAGACACTGGATTTATGGAGGATTGCTACAGAACAATATTGCACGAAATATGAAAAAAAGGGTGTTTACTTTTAAACGTTAAAGGAAATGTAGGAAACTGGGGTTGATTTGACACATTTGATTTTAGGTCAGCCTGTCTCATCCCACAGCTGGGCCAAGGCGCCCTTGAGTGCTATTATAGAATACTAGCTGCCACCCGCGGCTTCTCTCGCTTTGTACCCGGATAAAAAATAGCCTATTATGTTATTCCAGCACACGTATTATGTATATTCCAAGTTTCATTCAAATCCGTTTAACGTTTGGGCGTGATTGAGGCACAAACATACATCGTCACATCCACACATCTACACATCCTCACATCCTCACAAACTTTCGCATTTATAATATTAGTAGGAAGTAGGATTTTGTAGTTTTAAAAATGTTTCCGCTATCACGCTTAGTAGGCAAGGGCATTCGGAAATATGTGATATAGAAATTTTAGGGTTCCGTACCCGAAAGGTCAACGGAACCCTATTACTAAGCCTCCGCTGTCCTTCCGCCCGTCCGTCCTTCTGTCAACGTACCAACTTTTGTCTGATGGTGATGTCCCGATTTTTTTTCTGGTGCAATGAAATTATTCTTAAAAGCAACTGACCCCCGAATACTCAAACGCGACTCAGAGTTGAGCACGTCTCAAGTGACGAGTTTTTGATAGATTTTCATCAAAAACTGACAAAAAACCGTGACTTGGGACGTGCTCAACTCTGAGATGCTTTTGAGTATACGGGGGTGAGTCAATTAGCATCAAAAAATAAAGACAACATCGCCCATTTTCATGGTCAACTCACACTCAACAAAAAAGAGCACACAGCAACGGAGGCTTACACTCAGCAGTGAATAAAGTCGGGTTGTAATGATGATGATGTGTAGTGTAGAAACTAAACGAGTGGTCTAGTGGTAGCGACCCCGTCTTCTAATCCTAAGGCCCAAGGTTCAAATTCTGAAAACTGCGTCAACTCTTCTACAAGATAATATTTCTTGCTCGCGGCATAATAATGAGCTAAACTCGTGCATTTTAGCTTAACGCACGACTAGTTTAAAATCTTACTTCTTACTTCTTACTTATATTATAAATTTGAAAAGTCTTAGTTTGCTTGAAATTACCGGCGTAAAGCTCAAAACGCAACGATAGCGCGTACTAACTTTACCTGTGCTGCCATCTAGTACGAAAGTTTGTAACGATGTTTGGATGTTTGGATGTTTGGATGTTTGTGCCTCAATCACGCCTAAACAGCTGAACGGATCTGAACGAAACTTGGAATATACATAGTACATGTACTGGATTAACATATAGGCTATTTTTATCCGGTTACAACGCGAGCGAAGCCGCGGGCGGCAGCTAGTTAGATCATAAATAGATCAATAGATAACTTTAGATAATACTAGCTGCCGCCCGCAGCTTCGCTCGCGTGGTACCTGGATAAAAAATAGCCTATAGGTATGTTAATCCAGTACATGTACTATGTATATTCCAAGTTTCATTCAAATCCGTTCAGCCGTTTAGGCGTGATTGAGGCACAAACATTCAAACTCACAAACTTTTGCATTTATAATATAAGTAAGATTATTTTATTAACAGAAAGAAACTTACAACTAATACAAATGTGATTTACAAAATACAAAAGAAACAGTCGGGTTATCTAAAGGCCGTTGCAAACGGTCTATAGATAGCTTACCTGATCTAGCTCATCAGACGGTGGAAGCGTGCCCAAGACGCTGACCGCATTGCCACGCTGAATGACAATACTTTAGATTAAAGATGATCGCAATAAAAGGAATCTAAACACACAGTAATAACAATAATAAATATTTTGTGGACATTTCACACAGCGCCATCTAGCCCCAAACTAAGCAAAATTGTACTATGGGCACCAGATGGCTGATAGAATTCTTATATACTTTTTTTTGTAAATGTATACTTAAATACATAATACTTTAAACACCCAAACCCGCAAGAAACATTTGCAGAACATCTCAGAATATACTAACTTACTTGCTTATTAAAAACTAGTCAATCTGTCTTACGTCAAGATACGCCGAACGTATAATGTCGACCTTTCAGCACGTATCGTCGAGGATACGTATTGGAACGTGTCAAAACACGTTGTAACTTTGTCTCTTCGAGGTTGAAATAAGATTTTTATAAAAATAACATTTAATTTTACGCATGACTGGATATTTCGAGATCGATTCCAAAACTCCAGATGAAAAGAAATAAGTACTTACTTAAAACAAAATACGATTACTGAGAGCAGTGGTGGTGACTCTGCCTATCGATTCTAAGGCCGTGTGTTCGAATCCAGTGAGTACCTTCACCTTCAGTAACAACTTCATAATTTACGACTTCGGTGGCGTGGCGGGCGAGTGCTCGGCTGAGACGCAAGAGGCGCGGGTTCGATTCCCGCTACGGGAGAAATGTTTGTATGTTCTGCAAATATTTCTTCCTGGTCTGGGTGTCGTAGTATTTTTATTAAAGTACTTTTGTATTTATAAAAAAACGTATATAAGTATACTATCAGCCATCTGGTGCCCATGGTACAAGCTTTGCTTAGTTTGGGCCAAGATGGCGCTGTATAAAATGTCCACAAATATTTATTATACGATAGGTGCGAAGGCAGGTAGTCTTAGATATGTGGCAGTAGCGTCTAAACAGGAAGAACCAGTGTGGTGAAGAAAGCTGACGCTATCTCGTCGATTGCCACTTTTCTGGAGTCCGTGATTTAGTTTACCCGAAGTCTACCTCTGTTATTCATCAATCCTCACAAACAAAGCTGGTACAGTCAGCGTAAGAAGTTTAACTTTCGAAACTTTTTTAAATTAACGAGACAGGTGTATGAGGCGAGTGTGAATGGTACCGTTGGAAGGGGAAGACCTGGACCAAATCGGCGACGTTTTGGAAAAGTACCAGAACAAGAGTAACTTAAACCGACGAGCCATGCATGAAGAATGTGATGACAGTGAATGAAGCGAAAGAAAGTATTGTGTGTAAATTTTGACACCCCATTTTGCTCCTTTTTGAGAGTTACTTTGAATAACACTGAAAAATTTTATTTTTCATAGAGACTTTATCACCCTGTTTAACCCTATTAAGGGTTGTTTTTCGAAAAATTTCTTGACGAAACCGATAACACCTAATTTGTCAAAATCTGTCCAGCCGTTTCGGTTACAGAGGCAGCCAAAATAATAAATTAAAAATTGCTTCCTACAGCAGCCATGACACTTTTGTTGTCTAGACAAATCCAACAACAGTTCATTTGTTAAAATCCAACCAGGCATTTGGACTACAGCTTCAGCCAAAGAATGCACATACCCACATACATCCCAAACAGATTAAAAATACAATATGGCGGCTATAGGAAGCCATTTTCAATGAACTAAGACTTAAGACTAAATTTTCTTAACTATTCATCATCATCTTGTGTCAAAATACTATGCTACCTATATTCTACGTAGGCGGGTTTTTTCTTTATTCTTTATTGTACATAATATAAAACACAGACATAAAGTAAGGACATGTACAAAGGCGAGCTTAACCCTACAAAGAGTTTTCTTCCAGCAAACCTTTAGCTAGAGAGAGGTGGAGTATAGATAGCGGGTACATGTACAAAACAAGACAAACATTTAAGTATGCAGATAAATAAATAGTGAATGAACTACAAACTAAACCTATTCCTTTATATATAACCTATTTTTTGTTCTTCTAAACAAATTTTTGTTTTAGTAAAGTTTTTACAAACTCTTTATTTGCCACTGTCTGTACTATTGATTGATATCAGCTATTAATTCTCCTTTACTTCGTGCGGAGTAACAACATTTGGTAAAACCTACACATTTATTTAAGAGTTTTTCTTAATGAATTCGTGTTGTCATATATATACCACTTCTTGTGGCGTAGTGGTGTCTGTATTCTGATCATACGGTCGTAGGTTCGAAATAGTCGTAATTTATCTTCTTATTACTTAGCGATCCAGTGGTGGCCACGGATTTGGATCTTACGGTTATCGGTTCGAATCCAGTTGTATAAAATGTATGCTCTAGGTTATACATATCTCAAGTACCTACACGAAAAAGCCTCTTTAAGGCGCACTTTAATTCTATAATCGCACTGGTTCAAAAGAATGTACCTGCATACGCAAATGTTAATTTATGCATTAATGTGTTCCATGTAGGTACTTATCGCTGATTATTGATTATTAATTTGAAAAGGCGACATTATCTATTTTATGTTACTGTAAATAATTATATTTGACATTGATTTTTATTTAATTTTTTACGTTTTTATATTATAATCATCTTATATCTATTTGGCATAATGCTACGCTATTATAATATGTTAGCCTGTAATGATAGACGTAAGTTGAATGAATAAATAAATAAGGTTTGAAGTTTAATAAAATCTAGTCTATTTCCATTAGGGGTCGAGATGGTTCTTAGCTATAGTTTATGAAGATCTGTTAAAGCGTTTGAAGATCATCAGCTCATTTTCTTCTTGACAAAGGGATCCTTCCAACTTTCACAGATCTGGTTGATTTATGGTGTTCTGTTCGTAGGTCGGTTTTATGGGCTTCTTTTATTTATCTGCTTTATGGGTACGCCTGTGAAATAATGAATGGTTTGTGTGAAAGAGGATATGCGTGTGAAAGGAGTGCACACTAATATGAAGAGTTGTAGGAGAAAAAGGAGAAGGGAAAGCTGTTGTGCTGTCCCTAACTAAAAACTAAGGCCTTTTACCATCTATAGTAGATGTTTTATACAGCGTCAGGAGGCAACTTTTACCTTCACTAGCGGGACGCTGTAGTGCCCGGGACAAATTAAGATGGAGTAGGCTTGCCCAGCACCTATTCCATCCTCTCAGCTTAGTCTGCCTTGTCCACAGGAAAGACATGGTCAATACGTGCGGAGCTGACTAAGCCGCGGGTTTCCTCACGATGTTTTCCTTCACCGTTGTGAGAGTACTGGTATAGCGCAGATAAATTTTTCGCACAGAAAAATCTATTGGTACACGACCGGGTCTGAACCAACGACCTTAGGATCGGAAGGCGGGGTCACTACCAACTAGACCACCAGTGCTCCTGTGCTGTCCCTACGTAGTAGGAAAAGGGCAGGTAAACGATGATGACTTAGGTAGGCCTTTTGTAAAACATATCTTCATGTTACACCAATTAATTTCTCACCCTTTCTATACGAATCTGTAGAAAGAAACCACTTAATTACAGGGCTAATTTATTTCCATAAAAAGGCTTTATTTGGAAAGGGTTATTTTCATGAGTCTTCCGACTGGCGGCGGGGTGAATTATGAGGGGTTTCTATTGCGTTTCATAGCAGACTGTTTACCATGAAATCAAGTCTCCAGCTGCTTCTCTGCATTTCCGAGCATGTCGTAAAATTCGACTAAGAGATGGGAAACCACCTGCCACTTTGGTTCCCCATATCCATCTTGGGACTTTGAATCAGGAGAGGAGAATCAGCTGCAGGTTTTCTTATGATTACTTTTGGCTCTGCACTTTTTAACATTATTCGATATGTATGTATGGACTTACGACATAAAGTTTGGGACTAGATGGCGCTGTGTAAAATGTCCACAAATATTTAATACTAGATTTCGCCTGCGGCTTCGCTCACGTGGTACCAGGATAAGAAGTAGCCTATAGTATGTTATTCCACCACACATATTATGCATGTTCCAAGTTTCATTCAAATCCGCTTAGCCGTTACGGCGTGATTGAGGCACAAACATCGTCACATCCTCACAAAATTTCGCATTTATACTATTGGTAGGATTTAATATTTTAACCCTTAACCAGGCTATGGATTGAGGGTCTCCCACATTGATTTTTAGGGTGTTATTACCAGGCTTTGGTAAAGAATCTACCACAAACTGTCAAAAACGCCTAAATAAATATTACCCAGGACCACAAAAAAATAAATTGTCACTGTCATTGTCAAATGTCACTTTTACGGCCGTTTTTCCAATGGTCGTCCGTGTAACGGTTGTTTTTGTAAGGAGAGCGGCGTATTTTATTGTTAAATGGCGAACCGGAGAAAGATAAGTCGTACGATTTTTTTATATGTTGTAGAATTAGAGTTTTTCTAGTGATATGTGCATAAATTATTTGTAAATATTTGAAAAACATCATGATATAGACAAAATAAAACATGTGGGAAACCATATTCCCTTAGCCTGTGATGACCTTATTATTGTGGGAGTTATATGTCCATTGCCCGGTGAATTAAAATCTTTATTTTATACTAGCTTTTTGCCGCGGGTTTTCTTTTTGGTTTGCTTACGGTCATTTTACATTAACAGTTAAGAAGATATTACTTACGTTTTGCTTTACGTTTGTTTATTACTGAAATAAAAAATAAGTGCATACATTGTATGTTTCATTTGTAGATTATAGTTTTCATTTAGAAGTTTTATACTAGAATACTTACAAAATTACAAACATCATAAATAGATATAAAAGTCAACGTCTAAAGAGGCAATGGGATTATGTTTTCCCACATGTTTTTTTTTAGGTTTTTAGCTAATTTTCTAAATATAATTGATAAAATCTCAAACTATACGTTATTACTCATATAAATCTATTAAAAAATCACTATTACTATAGGATTTGTCCGAGGCCTGGTAAAGGGTTAAACTTCGTATAATATTGACTTTACCTTACCTATATGCCTAGGAAGTTCGCCCTGTACCAAGTCTTCTGATATGCAATTTTTCGTTCAAAAACACCATAAAATAGAATTAAAAACACAAGCAACACCTCGCAATACGTAATAGGGGCTCCATTCAGTATATTACGCCGTGATGGTCGGAAGGTTGCCGTGATTTATGTGCATGACTGTACTGATAGACCCGACTGAGGCCAACGGGTTGAAAAATTAAAATTATTGAAGCATACATGGTGGTTTGTTGCAGAAAGACTAAACGGTAAAAGCCATGCCCATAACTGAATTGGCAGCAGCTATCTCTGCGTTATTTGGGGGTTTGATGCTTACATTTATTTTATGCACCCTATAGGTATAATCGGGGGTGGGTAATTTTAAACAATGGGCAATTCTACTATTATTAATTACCTACCTATTTACCGAGAGCAGTATAAATAATAATAATAAAATAATAGTTCCCTAACCAAAGGGTACCACTGGGATCCTATTACTAAGCCTCCGCTGTCCGTCCGTCCGTCTGTCAGCGGGCTGTATCTTATAAACCGTAATAGGTTGAGTTGAAATTTCACAGTGTGTATTTTTATTGCCGCTAAAACAACAAATAAAGTAAAATAGAAGGTGCCACAAGAAACATTTATGTACATGTACGATGGTACGGAACCTTTCGTGTGTGGTTTCGACTCGCACTTTACCGGTTTTTCCTATCGTCTGATAATAAATAAATAAATAAATATTTGTAGACATTTCACACAGCACCATCTAGCCCCAAACTAAGCAAAGCTTGTACTACGGGAACCAGATGGCTGATATAGAATACTTATATAGTTTTTTTTGTAAATACATACTTACAATACATAATACTACAACACCCAGACCCGGAAGAAATGTTTGCAGAAAATACAATCATTTCTCCCGTAGCGGGAACAAACCCGCGCCTCTTGAGTCTCAGCCGAGCACTCGCCTGCCACGCCACCGAGGGCGTCATAATGAATTATTTACAAGTGAATGGTTGCGGTCAAGTTCCCAATAACGACGGCATGTCCACTCCAGCTATCTGTGTGTACACAAGATATCATGACAATTTTAATATTCGGCGGATACTCGAACGGCATATTCGCTAGGTAACATAAACCTGCGGTGTGAACGTGAAAATAAAAACTAAGTGTTAACGAGGATACCTACTGATCCCCCACAAAGGATTACTTATTCTATTCTTTTACTCATGTAAACACATGTTTTCGTATCCGAAGGGTGCTAATAAAGCAAGAAAGTTCGTATGAGCTAGTGGCCAACTCTTGTGACGGAGTTTTTAGGCCGCTTAAAGGCCTCCGTCATGGCTTAACGACTTAAAAGCCGGGACCGACTGTTTAACGTGCCCTCCGAAGCACGGAAGCGCTCAGCTCGTAATGCCACTTGGGTGACCCCATCCCAATTGTGACCGCGCACAACGTTGCTTAACTTTAACGATTAATTAAGAACGCCTACCTGTTAAACTTAACTGACATTATTTCAACTGGCAACGAATTAAGACGTCAATGTTAAAAAACATAATCAAAAACTATTTCAAGTAATCATAATTAATAGTATACGTTTTACTTATCTGCTGGGAGTAGAGAAAAAACATAGAATGCGTCCAGCTGCTTCTCTCCCCGAGCATGTCGTAAAAGTCGACAAAGGGAGAGTATACTTTCCAACATGATGGACCATCTATATGGATGATGGGCGGATCCTTGTCACATGGTTCACCATATCCATCTTGGGATTTTTAATCAGGAGTGGCTGTAAGATTTCTTATGATTACTTATGACTCTACCCACCCCATTGGGGATAGGTACAGTACAGGCGTGATAATATGCACTTAGCTTACCTGTTTTTAGAAGCTGTGATTGAAATCAGTGGCTCAAACAACTCATTCATACATCTAAAATTTATGAAGTTTGTATATTGGATTACAAATTAATAATGAAAGTGCCGCAATATATCATAACGTCGAAAGTTTGATAATTAAATTCACCAGTGTCATTTTAACCAAATACATAGTTCCAACTAGTAATTATTACTGTTATTATTATGATACCTTGTTTGTCATCCTGTTTTTGTAATTGTTTATACCTACTTCTCTACTCGAAGTAATGAAATTAGTATCGAATACGTTCAGCTGCTTCTCTCCCCGAGCATGTCGTAAAAGTAGACTTAGTCTACTTTTACTTAGATAGTTTCCTTTCCAAAATGATGGACTACCTTGTATGAGCGATGTGCTGATCACCTGTCACCATGATCCACCATATCCATCTTAAGATTTTAAATCAGAAGTGGCTGCATGTTTTTTTACGTTTACTTGTGGCTCTGCCCACCCCATTAGGGACACGGGAGTAATAATAATGTATGTATGTGTTATAAAGCATTGCGTATTGGTGTAGTAATGCTGTGTTATTATTGTTTGAACAAATTTAAAATTTGAATCTTAAATTCAAAACACTAGTTTAAGCTATCGGCTTTGCATGGCGTCAAAGAGGGTACCAGAATATAAGTACTCTACATGTTAAGTACTTGAAGGAATTTTTCCAAACCAGAAAATTCCGTAAAAAATACAACATCAGATGATCCATTGATGGACAGGTAACGTACACCTGCCTTTTTATGTTTGAGCATTCTTAAATTGTACGACACGATATTGTTATTAAATTAAATTAAATTAAAATTATTTTGTTTCAGCCACACATTAGCAAGCCATATTTTATCTTTATAATAATAATAAATACGTTATGATGATACACAAATTAAGTAGATTCGTGGAACTTTATGTCGTGTTGACTCATAATAAACCGTATCCTAGGTTTAGCCTATGTCTGATAATACAAATAGACAGGCTCATCTCGGCGCGCAGAATGAGAGGATGTAGGGCTAATTCCGAAAATTTGACACTTTAGGAACCTACTTGACCCGAAAAAAAATATCTTTTTTTTAAAGAAGTGTATTTTGAAATGGTATATTTTCATCATTACCTAGATAGATACCTATTTACTGTGAGAGCAAGACAAATCATATAAGAGATACAATATAAATAAACTCAAGAATCTGTAGTTTTAATTCACCAGCCTGTCGTTATTGTATTGATAAATTATATTGCTAGGCTTATGATGAACGTTTGCAAACCAGATTTACCAACAGCGCGTTCCCAGAAATTTTGAATTGATGTCGTGTCGGACAGTGTAAATGCTTTTAAAGTCTGTTGTTTATTTGTTGATACCGCCCGGATTAATTTCAGCCAGATGATGAAGATATTGGGTACTTACTACATTGAGCATATTTACCTACTTTTAAGTACCTAAGTACCTCCTCTTCGACATTCTGTTGGGTTTGAGAACAACTTTAGGTAAGTACCTACTTTGGACTCTGACTGACGGTCCTGTTTTTGAACACAGTAGTGGGCGGAGACTCTTAGTCAGCTTTATCCACAAGTAAGCCCTGCTGTGGAAAGACTAATTCATTTAGCGAACGATTTAAAACGAAATAAATACCTAGCACGTTGTATCGTGCAACACACGTTGTAAATGTCTAAAGCGCCCTCTGCACGACATTTCTCGTGAAATAGAGTCATGAATATTCAAAAACAACACGATACCAGCTCAGGGTAAAAGAGGTAGAATAGTGAATAGGTCGGTAATGAACGAACACGTCCTTTTTTGCAAAAGGAACCGGTAATTCCCGGGATTTACGGTAGGTAGGTACTTTTCGGTTGCATTCTAGGTCAAAACTTAAAGAAGTGTTACACAAATAACTAAAAACTTGTAAGTCAAAGCCTTGTACGCCAACACTATAAGGTAAATAACTACCTATTTAACCAGACTTCTCTGCTGGGCTGGGAGTAGGTATAGAAAAAACATAATGCGTCCAGTTGCTTCTCTCCCCGAGCACGTCGTAAAATGGTAACTAAAACTAGCTTCTCCAACATGATGGACCATCTATATGCGCGATGGGCTGATCATCTGTCACCATTCTTCAGCATATCCATCTTGGGATTTTGAATCAGGAGTGGCTGCAAGTTTTCTTACGATTACTTGTGGCTTTGCCCTCCCCATTAGGGATACGGGCGTACCTATGTACCGTATTTAAACATCTATTGGCCATAGTTAAAATAATAGTCATGGCACCTTATTAAATTTATAAAATCACAAGGATAGTTTTAAAATGTTTATCTATAATGTTAAATTTACACTATTTATTTACTTAGTACCTACATATATTTATATTGTGTGAATTTAATGTAGATATGAATTTGCACTAAATTAACATCGAATATATTCTGCAAAGTCAATACAGGGCATCAATTCTTGAAAATCACCGAGTGATTAAAAATTACCAAAATGGCCCACTTCCATTGTTTTTTTTTTCTATTTCGTCAAAAAATAAAAATTTTGTAATCACTAAATTACTTTTAAGAATACGAAATTGAAAAAAAAAACAATGGAAATGGGCCATTTTGGTGATTTTCAAAAATTTTGATACCCATAACTGCATTGTTAAAAATAAAGATTATAATTTTTATACAATAACTAGGTAGGATTATAAATATAATCCTTACTTGTTTTTATTACTCTAAGGCTTCACCTTCAAAGGAATATAATATTAAAAAGTTCCCAAAAGTTTGATTAAAAAACACGGAATACTGAGAAATGAATTACTCTACTTCTGTTTTTGATGGTAGGTACCTACCTGCTTTTAATTGACAATAATAAATTGTTATATAAGCTTTACCCCCCCAATAATTAAACGCATGTCAGAGTTGAGAACGTCCAAGTGACGAGTTTTTGACAGATTTTCATCAAAGACTGTCAAAAAACCGTGATTTGAGACGTGCTCAACTCTGAGTCACGTTTGAGTATTCGGGGGTTAGCGCTACAAGCACAGCGAAGTTATGGAGTCATTTGGCGTATCTAGGCTTATTCGAGGTACATACATGACATACATATTATCACGCCCATGTCCCTCATGGGGTGGGCAGAGCCACAAGCAAACGTAAGAAAACATGCAGCCACTTCTGTTCTGATTTAAAATCCTAAGATGGATATGGTGAACCATGGTGACAGGTGATTAGCCTATCGCCCATTTAGGTGGTCCATATTTTTGGAGAGGATATTATCCCTTAGTCGACTTTTACATGCTCGGGGAGAGAAGCAGCTGGACGCATTCTATCCTGTTTCTTTACTTCCAGTCCTGCAGAGAAGTAATTTCTCAATACTTATTCGAGGTATCTACCTATACCTACTTCAATATCGACTATAGAAACACCTTTATTCTTCTCTATATTTTTATGGATCTTTACCTTTGCCATATTTATTTCTCAGAATACAGAATAGACTATTCACTTGCTCTGACTAAGTATCTATTGTATTGTATCTACTGTATTCTGAGATTTATTTAATTATGTAATTTTTATATAATTTACCAACACTTCTTCCCTAAATTTTAATGATAATACAGTAGATATATAAATCTAAGAACACAAATAATCTATTTTACTTTTAAGTAAATATATACCTAAATAAGCCTACTGAAATAGCCCTACCGAGTCCCAAATCTATTAGTAAATCGTTATTTTGGTCCTCACGATACAGGGTTTGTGTGAGGACTGTTGTAAACTTTTACAGAAAAAATGCTTGTCATGTCAGCATTTACCCACATTTGTCCTGATTTCTCTGTATCGTGTACAATTGCATTGCGTGTTTACTGAAAATAAATTTATATTATATTATAAAACTAGCTGTTGCCCGCGACTTCGTACGCGTGTAATACATTATTTTGTTCCATAATCAATAGTTTTCGCAGCGCACGCCAAAAACTATTTTGGGTTTTCTGCCTTGGGTTACAATATTGTAGTTTTCTTATGGATCCCTAATTTTTTAGAAAATATTGCCTATACTGGTCCCTGATAATGTAGCTTTCTATTACTGAAAGAATTTTTGAAATCGGTCTAGTAGTTTCGGAGCCTATTCGTTACAAACAAACAAAAAACAAAAATATCTTTCCTCTTTATAATATTAGTATGATTAAATAGATTTACTTTGCTTGAAATTACCGGCGTAAAGCTCAAAACGCAACAATAGCGCGTGCTAATTTTACATGTGCTGCCATCTAGTTGATTCTAATGTTTCTTTGACTGATGTATAGTGAGGTCCCAAGGTGGTCCCCTATAAATTTTGTCTGAGGGATTTATACTTTTCAAGTAATATTCAAAAGCCGTAAAATAAAATGTCGAAATGACAATTTATCTACTTATTTTGTTATAGGTTTATTTTTAAAACGTATTATTGCCCTTACCAAATGTTTTTAGACTAAGTGTCAAATTATAAACCTTTGGGATTTAACTGAGCAGCCACGAACCAGGAAACGAAATGTAGGACGGCCCCCAGCGGACCGTTGGTATTTATTTATTTATTTATTTATCGAGGACACCCAACGAAGAAATCCCATTAAAATTATGAATAAAGTTAATAAAATATTAGAAATATGCGTTCCTCCAATTATTATAAGATGCCACAGTATGCGTTAGAATTAAAAAGCTTACAATTAATGATCATAAAAGTTACATTAAAAGAATAGAAAATAAATAGTGAAAAGTTATTGCAGAACTTACTATAAAAAAAATGGTAGGAAATGAACATCGAGCTAAGATTAAATTAGGAAAATAAGTAAATAATAAGTAGACCTGCTTACATTATACATTTTTTACTTTTCGATACTCAACAATATATATATCAAAATTCTTTTGAATTTTGGAAACGGATCGGTTATGTCAAGAAGAAGATCACCACTCTTGGAAAGTGCATTGTGGGGGTCACGGGTACGGTGAATGGGGGCAGCACCTGGAGGTCTACCGAGGAGGTCTAGGAGGTCCAGGATACCAGTAAACTTCTATAGGCTGAGGATGATGTGATGTTTGGAATAGAATAGTCCCTGACTATCCAGAGATTTGAGATCATGTCAATCACGTTTGGGATTATAGTCGGGATGTTATCGTTTTTAGGGTTCCGTACTCGAAGGGTGACAACGGGACCCTATTACTAAGACTCCGCTGTCCGTCCGTCCGTCCGTCTATCTGTCAGCGAGCTCCATCTCATGAACCGTAATAGGTAGAGTTGAAATTTTCAGTGTGTATTTCTATTGCCGCTATAACAACAAATTATAAAAATAATATTGAAAAATTAATGGGAGCCCCCATACAAGATACGTTTATGTAAGTAGTACCAGAAATATTGTGCGACTCGGCAATTTTTGTCTAGTTTCTGAAATACGATAAGAGATGTTACAATAATTATGTAGATACTTATTTTTTAAGGGTTGGTTCATTTATTATTAGTTGACTATTAGTTGCTTATTCGGACAAATTCGGTTTTCATACAAAGCACGAAGTTTGCCGAGGCGCACAGTATTTGTGGTACTACTGTACATATACGATGGTACCCTTACCCCCGAATACTCAAACGCATCTCAGAGTTGAGCACGTCTCAAGTGATGAGTTTTTGACAGATTTTCATCAAAAACCGTGACTTGAGACGTGCTAAAACTTTGAGTCGCGTTTGAAATTTCGGGGGTTAGTGTGAATTCGACTCGCTCTTGACCGGCTTTATTCTGAATATGACATTCAACGTCGTAAATCTGTCTACCCAAATCAATCTTGCAAATTTAAATATGGACATTATGGAAGGCCCTAGGATTTAGGTACTGGTTTCAACCATCTAAATATATAAATCCTTTATTATATTGACTGGCTATCGAACTAACTGTGTGAGTGACTTGCGGACGGCGCTAAATATTAAAATCAAATAATTCGCCTTTGACGGAGGCCTTTAGGCGTCCTAAAAACTTCGTCACTAGAGTTGGCCACTAGCTCATACGAACTTACTTACTTTTAAATAATTCGCCTAATCAAAAATGTCTTTATTAACAGAAAGAAACTTACAACTAATAGGTACCTACAAATATAATTTACAAAATACAAATGAAACAGCGGGGCTAAAAGACCGTTGCAAACGGTCTATAGGTAACTTACCTGATCCAGTTCATCAGACAGTGGAACAAAGAGGTTTCATTGATAGCACCAGCTGGAAGAAAAGTTCTATAATGTGGGTACACAGGTATTTAACTTTTTGTTGCTAGGGTCAATAAACCTCTTTTATAATATAATTTTGTTCTATAATTTTATCAAGACTCTGGAATATTTACTGAGATGAAATATTTATTTTGTCGTAGCTACTCTCGTGTCATCGAGAGATACCGCAAACGATTTATCGGTGTTTGAACTATGTCGAAGGTTTAGCCGATTATAAGGGCGTTTTTAAGTCGCGCGCTTTACTAAAGTTTTGAGAATCAGAGCCTTTATAATCAAACAGAATCGCTGTTCTATATTTACTGGCTGTTTTGTTTGTTTCGACATCAGTTACGAACGTAAACGAGTTTGATTTTACGGTTTAATTTCAGCGGTTTTGCCTTGTCATTTCGATAGCAATCAATTGATGTAAATTTTATAGGTTTCTTAATGACTTGAATGAAGACTAGATGAAGGAAACGTGGATCACATCTTTTTCAACTGCCTAAAATTGCGCCGATCCCTACATGATATTCTTCCATCCGATATCCCCCGTCCTACTTCTCTTAAATGCCTTCTCTTTTCCTGCCATGTAGATACTATTTTATGTAATTAAATGAAAAAATATAAAGAGTAAGCTGTAAATAACACTGTACATTCCTTTTTTATGTAAATACCTACTAACAATAATGATTCTATACATTGTGATCTTATTAGAAAAATCATTTTGTTTTTATCTTGGCAGATCCTCTCTCAAATTATCGGCCATAACCTTTTTTTTATTATCTACCAGCTTATGACTTTTATTGACCAACACGGACACTGGGAGAATTGTGACGAAATGTCATAGCAGCCAAGAAAAAAAAGAAGTGCAGAGTTCCGATCGAGTCGTAGGTATACAAATACACTCGGGAGTAATTTAGTATGTAGCGTGAAAAACGCACGGTTTATGTACACCGGGCCTTAGTTTTCATAAAATCTGTTTGTTTGTCATTTATCGGCCCCCTGGCTGGTTCTTGTAAGTATAAGCTATTCTGGTTTTCGTAAACAACCCACACGGAAAAACCATTTCAACAAAAAACACTATTATAGAAACAGCATTGGATGGAATTACATTGTCGTAAAAATATGACAAATTCAATATGTGGTTTTGTGCGAAATATGAGAAAAATACTAGGTACTTATGTATATTTTCTTTGGGAGTTATTTTTGTTTGTAACGACGCGTCGCTACAAACAAAAATATCATCTCGTCGCAACGAGGCGATCGCATTTAATAAAACATTGGCAGGACTAGTGAAGTTTTTTTTCATTCTATGTCTCCACTGCGTCTTTTAGGAGTTGAATTTCGGGAAATTCTTTCTCAGTGTACCACTACACCATAAGAGGAATTTACTCTCCAAGTAAAACTTGCTTCTAGGTTTTATGGTTTAGGCTGTTCGTTGTTTCTCTCTTGGCTGAGAGCACTGGTGGTCTAGTTAGTAGTGACCCTGCCTTCCGATCCTAAGGTCGTGGGTTTAAATCTGGTCGTGTACCAATAGATTTTTCTGTACGAAACATTTCTGTGCGCTATATCAGTACTCTCAAACGGTGTAGGAAAACATCGTGAGGAAACCCGCGGCTTAGTCAGCTCAGCACGTATTGACCATGTCTTTCCTGTGGACAAGGCTGCCTAAGCTGAGAGGATGGACTAGATGCTGGGCAAGCCTACTCCACTTAATTCGTCCCGGGCACTACAACGGCCCGTTTGTGAAGGTAAAAGTTGCCTCCTGACGCTGTATAAATCATCTACTATATATAAAAGGCCTTAGTTGATTCTCAGTCAATCAGTAACGTAAGTTTTATATACCTATTCAGATTAAGATGATGACTGCGTCTACATTATTCCGGGTTTCGGCGAACTTATTGTTCTGAGCGGCGAACTTATCGCGTAGAGTGACAGGTGTCATTATGACTTGTCACAGGATAGACATGGACGCTGTTGCGGCCCCCACGGCGAAATACCTTTTTCGGGTGTCGGCCATAAAGAAAAATAAAACAAATTAAAAATAAAGAAATCTATTCTGAATTCTCAGTCAAATTTATTCAGTAAAAACAGGGCGAAGAGAAATAAATTGGTGGAATAAATCTTCAAAATATTAATTAATGACTATGCTTTTGTTATCGTGCATTTCCTTCTTCAAAGGCTGGTCCCGATATCCCGCAGTAAAATTGAATGCGAAGACGCAAAAGGCGAAGCTTCGCAGTATCGCAATAGTGTAGCCATAGGATGAAAGGAGTTTGTTCGATCTTTGCTCATTACAAAATAAAGGGTAGATGATTTTTGTTTGTCATCCGCTTTTATGCGACTACCCTCGTTTTCAAAACGAGGGTAGAGTATACTATTATCCATGCTTGACAGCCACAGTGGTGTAGCCACCCGCTCGAGATGCAAGAAGTTCAATTCATGTTACGGGAGAAATGTTTGTATGATTTGTAAACATTTCTTCCTGGTCTGGGTGTTGAGGTACTTACCATGGTACCTACCTACTGGTAGTTTCGCTTAAGGAATCCTAGTGTGGGATCAGAATTTAGGTCAATGTTAAGTGTTAATTATTTCTTTTTTTAACCCTTAATATTTTCAGTTATTCCGTTGTCACTGAATTATTTCTGAGTCCGCCATTTGCATTTTAAATTACTACAAGATGGCGTCTCGCTATCGACAGAACTCGATCAATTATTGCCTTGATGTAAAGTATACATACAGGGTGCTTATTATTATTGATTAGCTATCTGTCTTCAGGCGGTATCACTCGCGTGCTGGAATTCTTGAGTACAAAACTCATGCAAACCCGAAAAGACAATCCTTACGATGCGAATTTTAACAATTGCTACTCTCGATTTATACGAACTATGTCTGACTTAACAGACGATAAATTTAATAAATTGATGGAAAAACAGCAAACCTACCCAGTTTTTATTTTATTTTATAATATTTTAGTATGCCTTGACTTGACACATTTAGACATAAAAAGTAAGTTCGTATGTGCTAGTGGCCAGCTCTTGTGATGTAGTTTTTAGGCCGCCTAAAGGCCTCCGTCATGGCTTAACGACATAAAAGCCGGGACCGACAATTTAACGTGCCCTCCGAAGCACGGAAGTGCTCCCACTTGCGGTCACCCATCCCAATTGTGATCGCGCACAACGTTGCTTAACTTCAACGATCAATCAAGAACATCTAAGCAAGCTACACCACGAGAGCTTCATTTAGACATGATTTAAATCAATTAAATTCTATGAAATCTATTTGTACTCATATACAATAAATATTAGGTACCTATCTTAATACATATTACTATTATTTTCGATTCTAGGATTCTCTCTATCGTGATTTGACGGCCTCGGTGGCGTGGCGGGCGATTGCTCGGCAGAGACGCAAGAGGCGCGGGTTCGATTCCCGCCGCGGAAGAAATGTTTGCATGATCTGTAAATATTTCTTCCGGGTCTGGGTGTTGTGGTACCATGGTACTCGTAGTTTCTGATACCCACGACACAGGGAATCCTAGTGTGGGATCAGGACTATGTATGTGACTGTTGGGTGTTATTTATTTATTTATTTATTTCATGGTCTGCAATGACTGTTGGATTATTTAGAAGTTTGAGAACACCCTGTGCTCATAATTGCATTGCTTTCACGCTAACAAGAAAATAGAGCGTTCTTTGAGATACGGAACTGCTTTTGTAATTTGACAGTTTCTTGTAAACTGCGCACATTATTATGACGTCTGCATTAGTGAGGGAGCACTTAGAGAGAATCGACCTGCTTTCGTATCCTAAGGTCGTGGGTTCAAATAAGGTCATGCACCAACGGATTTTTCTGTTTGAAAAATTTACCAGAACCTAAAAAGTTCGAAATATATGTGAAGTGCACGAAAGGAGCCTTTGAGGCACATTTTTAATCAATTTACAAACTGGTTCAAAATAACAAATATAAATATTTAAATAAATATTTTGCGGACTTTTTCACACAGTACCATCTAGCCCCAAACTAAGCAAAGCTTGTACAATGGGCAACCAGATGGCTGATAGAATACTTATATACTTTTTTTTATGTAAATAAGTACATACTTATAATGCATAATACAACACCTAGACCCGGAAGAAATATTTGCAGAACATACAAACATTTCTCCCGTAGCGGGAATCGAACCCGCGCCTCTTACGTCTGAGGTCATCAATAAATATACCTAAGCACATAAATTTTTCGAATCCATTGATGCATTGAATCCACGACATTTATAAGATTTTTACTCATTTATATATCGCATTTTAGTATAGCCTTACCTAAGTTTTAAAACTTATATTTTGGTAGCTAGCGTATTATATTATTATAATATTTGATATATATTTGTACGACATAATCTTACTTCTTACTTATATTATAAAATTGAAAAGTCTTTGTTTGCTTGAAATTACCGGCGTAAAGCTCACAAAACACAACGATAGCGCGTACTAATTTTACTGCCATCTAGTACGAAAGTTTGTGACGATGTTTGGATGTTTGTGCCTCAATCACGCCTAAACAGCTGAACGGATCTGAACGAAACTTGGAATATACATAGTACATGTACTGGATTAACATATAGGCTATTTTTTATCCGGGTACCACGCGAGCGAAGCCGCGGGCGGCAGCTAGTTATTATATAGATCGGAATGTAGATGTAGATCGGAAGGCGAGGCCACTATCACCAGTGCTCTGGTGCTTATATAAAAGTCGTAGGTAATATGACGGCACCGCTGTTGGCGAGGCCGTTGCTAAGGTATCTCTTTTGATGTGCTTGATTGTAGGATAATTAATTTTGAATATTTTAGTGACTGACTCAGTTGGCGTGTGGTTCCTCTGTTAGCGATTAAACTTTGCTAATTAACCGACCTCAAAAAATGAGAAGTTTTTCGATTCATTGGACTGTATTCTAAAGCCTACTCCATCTTAATTCGTCCTGGGCACTCAGCGTCCCTTTTGTGAAGGTAAAAGTTGCCTCCTGGCGATGTATAAATCATTTACTATAGATGGTAAAAGGCCTTTGTGATATTATTATTATAATTATGTATTCCATTATTCAGCCAAATCTTTTCAGTTGTTAAACATACTGAGGCACAAACATACCTACTCACAAACTTTCAAAATAATACAAATAAATAAATATTTGTGGACATTTTACAGAGCACCATCTAGCCCCAAACTAAGCAAAGCTTGTACTAAGGGAACCGGATGGCTAATGGCACATGGTGAAGGAAAACATCGTGAGGAAACCCGCGGCTTAGTCAGCTCCGCACGTATTGACCATGTCTTTCCTGTGGACAAGGCTGACTAAACTGAGAGGATGGAATAGGTGCTGGGCAAGCCTACTCCGTCTTAATTCGTCCCGGGCACTACAACGCGCAACGTCCCGTTTGTGAAGGTAAAAGTTGCCTCCTGACGCTGTAGGTAAGTATAAATCATCTGCTATAGATGGTAAAAGGCCTTAGCTAGTTATGTATCTACGTAATCGCTGTCAGTAGCGCCTTAGGAGCGTTAATCCACGCGCAGTGTGTTCGCTGAGATAATAAACCATTGTTTATCTTATATGTAGTCACAGTCTTGGCTTAAGCCGTTGGATTCCAAGGCGTCAAGAACATACCTGCCTCGTTATAGAACCTAGTGAGTATCTCTTGATCTAGTCGTGTCACTAGTTCTTTCGAACCAGTGTGTTGAAATGATTTAAAGTGCGCCTCAAAGGCTTCTTTCGTGCGCTTGACACACTCGTTTTCGAGCTTTCTAGGACATACCGGTTTCCTCACGATGTTTTTCTTCACCGGTTGAGAGTGTTGGTATTAGTACACATGAGTTTTTGGAACAGAAATACCTATTAGTGTACGACTGGATTTGAACCCACGATCTTAGGATCGGAAGGCGGGGCCACAGACTACCTGTGCACTCATTATGATGGTATGGCTGTGCTTATAGTTTTCAAACAATATTTTTTTGTTATTTGATCAGCAAGTCAGCCTCGATCTCCCTCTTAAGTCTTTGGTAGTTGGTTTATAGGTAGCTGCGCATTATGTTCGTAAAGTGTATTCAAATCCAGATTTTGAACTCAAATATTAAAATCTTATGAAATTTATCTGAAACTCCTTTTAAACAAATTGATTTAAGGAGGATTTTAAGCAAATCAGTGGACGATCAATACGCTTCCAACGTCACATCACTTGTCAAATTGCCCACTCACATGCACAACGGTCAAAATCATAACCCTCCTTTTCTGCTTTGCCGTAGTCGGGTAAAAATATCAAAATGGCACTACACCCTAATATTGTAACTATGCCAGCTTGTTTTCATTATTAAATAAATAAATATTTGTGGACATTTCACACAGCATCATCTAGCCCCAAACTAAGCAAAGCTTGTACCATGGGAACCAGATGGCTGTACTGTATTTACAATGCTTTTTTTAAATACACTTATAATACACAATACTGCAACACCCAGACCCGGAAGAAATATTTGCAGGACATACAAACATTTCTCCCGTAGCGGTAATCGAACCCGCGCCTCTTGCGTCTCAGCCGAGCGATCACCCGCCTCGCCACCGAGGTCGTCAAAGGTCTTGGAGGTCCCTAAGTCGTATAGGTTCGGAAATACCGCTGGCTGCAGCTGATTCCACACGGCAGTTGTGAGAGTTCTACTCGTTTACTCTAAATTTACTCGAAAGTTTTATGAAAAGGACCGTATCTATTTTTGTGAGAACGTCGCCTTAACTCTAAACTTTCAGCTAACTCTAAGCAAAACCAATACAAAGTTGGAACATTTTTCAAGTCGTTGTTGTATCGTTAACTTTGAACCTCAGTTCAACCGATGTAGATTCTCTTTATGATCTGTCCTTTTTCGCAATTGGCTAATGTTTCTCTTTGACAGTTGTTTTCACTTTTCAAAGATTTGTCACAAATAAACAAGTAAGTATATTTATATCTCAGAACAATTGTTCTGAGATTCATATGTTTGTATCTCGGTTTGTATAAAAAAAAAAAAAACAAAAAACCCGACTGCGTACAATTTAGTTAGCATAGTACGAGTAGGTCTGACATTATTTGATTTTATGACCATTTTAGTCTACGTTTTTAGTTATGTACCATCTAAGTTTTTTTACACTTTAGTGACAAAAAGTGTCATAGGCTGTACCTACCTATGTCACTCATTATCTAGACGAGACCAACAACACCTGATTTGTCAAAATCCGTCCAGCCGTTTCGGCTACAGAGACAGCCAAAATATTAAATTGAAATAGCTTCTTACAACCGCCATGTTCGATTTTTTGACATTTCATATAGCCTATGACATTCGTCGTCCAGACGAATCCAACGACAACTCATTCAAAATCCGACCAAACTCATTACCCTCCTTCTTCGCATTCGGGTAAAAGTACAAACTTGTTTTTGACATGAATAAGAGTATATTCGTGATTGGGTGTTTGAGACGCAAGGGTCTTTTATTTCTACATAGTGTTGAACTATGTTGAAACCGCCGTCGGTTAAAGTTAATTAACATTACCCCTAACTTTGAGTTTGACACGATGCGGTGTAAAATTGGCTTTATTAGCTGTGGGAATTAATTTGAGATTAAGATTTTATTGATTTCTGGGTATAGAATCGCATGCGACTTGGCTTGAATATTACTTCTCACTTTTCTTATTTATATTAATAATAAATGACGGCCTCGGTGGCGTGGCGGGCGATTGCTCGGCAGAGACGCAAGAGGCGCGGGTTTGATCCCGCTGCGAAAGAAATGTTTGCATGATCTGTAAATATTTCTTCCGGGTTTGATTGTTGTAGTACCATGGTACTCGTAGTTTCTGATACCCACGACGCAGGAAATCCTAGTGTGGGGTCTATGTATGTGACTGTTGGATGTTATAAAAAAAATGCGAAAGTTTGTGAGGATGTTTGGGTGTTTGAATGAAACTTGGAATATACATAGTAATGTGCTGGATTAACATGTAGGCTATTTTTCATCCAGGTACCTATCACGCGAGCGAAACCGCGGGAAGCAGCTAGTCGAATATATTTATTAAACATTGCTGGATATTTTACACAGATATGTGCGTTACATTTAAGTTAGAAAAATGTGTTGGGTACTTATATTATATTTATGCAAATATTTGCTCCGGGTCTAGGTATTGTACCCATGGCATCGACACAGGGAATCCTAGTGTAGGGTTAGAGCAATGAACGAGTAAGTGGCTGGCTATTTTGACGATCTTCCATCATTGCCCAAACGAAATTGCCCTCACAGCTCAACTACCAACTGAGCTATGAGGTCAATCCGAAATGCCAAATCCGATGCCAGCTCACAATAGATTGCCCGCGTGCATCTTGACTTCATTATTTCAAAACTGACTACCTAAGTACAGTATTCATTTCCGTTCATGACTTTCGAGTGAAAATAAATAAAATTGAACTAATAATTAAAATCATTGTTTTTATAATAAAAAAGTCTAAAATATTTTAGAACCTAACACAATATAAAATTGAAAAAAAAACACAGTTTACTGAAGAAAATAATGTAGGAACACGTGCTTCGAAGGTTCCTTTTTATTGATATTGTACTATGTATGTTTTCAAACTTTTCGATATAAACTTATCTTTTTCTGCTTACTATCAATGCCATCGTACTGTGGATCGGATTTCCCTTGTAGGCAGTAAACGTTTCGTTCGATCGGCTCAAGCTCAAGCAAAAATATGGTTGCAACGTGCAGCTGAATAAGGGGATTTCCGTAAACCCTGAATTGTGGTGACAATGGAACTAACTGGTTTGAAGTCGGCAACCTAAAATTTTAAACTTTTGACAGATTTTTTGCTGGTTCTTTTTGTGCCAGCACGACTAGAGCACTGGTGGTCTAGTTGGCAGTGACCCCGCCTTCCGATCCTAAAGACGTGGGTTCAAATCCGGCCGTGTACCAATGAATTTTTCTGTGCGAAAAAATTATGTGCGCTATTACCAGTTCTCTCAAACGGTGAAGGAAAACGTCGTGAGGAAACCCGCGGCTTAGTCAGCGTATTGACCATGTCTTTCCTGTGGACAAGGTCGACTAAGCTGAGAGGATGGAATAGTTGCTGGGCAAGCCTATTCGGTTCTCAAGTTTTCAAGTTAAGGCCTATTCTGTAAGAAATTCGGTTTTTATATAAAGCACGAAGTTTGCCGAAGCGCACAATATTTGTCTTACTAGTTACTGTAGCGCACATGGTTATTGTATGATTCATAATTATACAAGGACCTTACCCTATATAATGTAGGTACCTACTCGTACAGTCAGCGTCAAATTGATATGAGCGTGTAGAGTAGTCAAAATGATCTGAAAAACATAAAAGCAATTTGATATACGCAGTTCAAATCATCATTATTGTTGTAAGCACCCAAGGTGTTCAAAATATCTTACTACTCATTGTTTCATATTTATATGAGCAGTCAGGGTGTTCAAAATTATCTTAGCAAATAAAGATTTTTTGAACTGCGTATATCAAATTGCTTTTATGTTTTTCAGATCATTCTGACTACTCTACACGCTCATGTCAATTTGACGCTGACTGTACATGAAAACTTGTTATACGAACGTCTTGCAATCGTGGGCGGGGTGAGGTAAGACATCAGTGGGAGGGGCGAGCAAGGAAAAGTAAGATAGGTCCTAGTGCCAGTAGCTGAAACAAGCAGTTTGATGGAAGGATTTAAGTGCGCAGATTTATTGCCGTGCTTGATTTAAGGAGGGTAGGTACGATAAACGCGCCGGCATTACCGTTTTTTTTTACAGTTTTCAGCGCGGGTTGATCGATGCGGCCTTCGCGCTCGTTAGACGAAGCCACAGAACTAGTAAACAGCTCGTTTACTGCAACACTGGGAAATTACATACCGAATATTACATGCCGAAGAGGGTGGGCAGAGCCACAAGTAAACATAAGTATTTATAAATATTATATTGTATGTATGTTAGTCTGTAAGGTATTTATTAATATGGGCCAAGACTTTTTATCTTTTGTATAATTTGTTCAATGTTGCCTTATAATAATAATAATAATAAAGAGTTTATTATTATTATTATTATAAGAAAACTTGCAGCCACTTCTGATTTAAAGTCCTAATGGTGAATCATGGTGATAGGTCCATCATTTTGGAGAGGATACTATCCCTTAGTCGACTTTTACAGGCTCGGGGAGAAGCAGCTGGATGCATTCTATGTTTTTTCTTTACTTTCAGTCCAGCAGAGAAGTACTGGAAAGTCATTCTCTTAGATATAGGTTATCAACAGTTTATTTTTCGAGCTAATTCTCATTACTCGGTAGAAAGAATAAAGTACGCCTCAAATAGGGGCGTAATCTAGTTGTGTGCACTTTAAATTTTTGATTCGACGACTTGGCAGTTTTCTCACGACGGTCGAGAGTACTGGCATAGCGCATATTATACATTTTTCGAACAGAAAAATCCATTGGTGCACGACTGAATTTGAATCCGCCCTTAGGATTGGAAAGCGAGGTCGCTACCACTAGACTACCAGTGCTCTAACCACTAGTGTTACTTATGAATTAACTTAAGTCAAGTTTCTCGAATGATGGCCTTTTTTTAGAACGGATTTATAAGCAGATGACCCCTGGCAGCGTTACCGGGCTTTGTTGAGCGCAGAGGGCGTGACACTGAGAAAAATGGTTTTTGTGGCAACAATATATTTCTTCCGCAGCGGGAATCGAACCCGCGCCTTTGCGTCTCAGCCGAGCTCTCACCCAACACGCCATATAGGTCGTCGCCGAGAGAATACATTGCAAGATCTGAATCTTTTATTCTCCTCACTCGATTAACTTACGACTACCCCTATCATTAGAATATGGTGCGGTCTCCTGATAGCGACTGCACGGGCTCAGTGCCTTTATATGTTATCATTAATCACGTGGTGAGGCTCGAAAGGGGGTGGGGGGAGGGGGTTCGGAAAAAATCGCGAAATATCACAATGCGGATAGAAATCATAGAAACGCTCTTGCCTGTTATCTTTCTAGTTTGTGACCTTGAAGCAACGATTTTTACAGTTGAATAAATTTCAACCTCACGTATGTCCTTATATCTTTCTTTTTGACTAGCTGTTGCCCGCGACTTTGTACGCGTGTAGTACATTATTTTGTTCTATAATCACTAGTTTTCGCAGCGCACGCCAAAAACTATTTAGGGTTTTCTACCTTGAGTTACAATATTGCAATTTTCTTACGGATCCCTAATTTTTTTGAAAATATTTTATAGCCTATACTGGTCCCTGATAATATAGCTTTCTATTGGTGAAAGAATTTTTGAAATCGGTCCAGTAGTTTCGGAACCTATTCGTTACAAACAAAAAAAAATCGTTCCTCTTTATAGTATTAGTATGATGATACGTTATTATCTTTATAAGTACTAGAACCCTCACAAAATGTTCAAAACTGTTTACACAACTGTCAATAGAGTGAAGGTAAAAGTTGCCTCCTGACGCTGTATAAATCTACTATAGATGGTAAAAGGACTTAGTTTTTTTTTAGTAGTATGACCTGATACGGAGCGGATAAAGAACCAGCTATCTTCATCAAAAGATACCCAGTATCGCTGTGAGAATGGAATAGAAAAACAAGCAACATTGTTTAATTGAGGTGGAGAGGGTGCTCGGGTTCCTGCTTTCGTGCCGTTAGCACAACATCATGTATCCACAATCTCATAATCCTCCGCCTTACCATCATCAGCCTACACTGCCCTCCTTGTGAAGAACGTGGTAACTATGTCATACATGTTTTGATACGTGAGTGAGAACAGAATGTTGTATTTCGTAGTATTATTTTGACGACCTCGGTGGCGTGGCGGGCGACTGCTCTGCTGAGACGCAAGAGGCGCGGGTTCGATTCCCGCTACGGGAGAAATGTTTGTATGTTCTGCAAATATTTCTTCCGGGTCTGGGTGTTGTAGTAATAAGTATTATAAGTATGTATTTACAAAAAAAAAGTATATAAGTAGGTATTCTATCAGCCATCTGGTGTCCATAGTACAAGCTTTGCTTAGTTTGGGGCTAGATGGCGCTGTGTGAAATGTCCACAAATATTTATTTATTTATTTCAATGTTGTGCCTCAATCACGCCTAATCGGCTTAACGGATTTGAATGAAACTTGGAGTATACATAGAACATGTGCTGGATTAAGATGTAGGCTATTTTTTATCCGGGTACCACGCGAGCGAAGCCGCGGGCGGAGGCTAGTTATTCATAGAATCACTTGGATTCGTAAATCCCGAGATCTAAATCAAAACATACTTAAAACGTGGACTTTTAATCGCGTTTTTTCTCATTATCGTTTTTCACTTACAGGAATCAAAGAAAAAATATAGCGGTAGTATAAGGACACATTCTGTGAAAATTTCAACTCTACCTATTAAGAGTCATGAGATACAGCCCGCTGACAGACGGACGAATGAACGGTGGTGGCTTAATTAGTAATAGGATCCCGTTTGCACCCTTCCGTACCGGAACCCTAAAAAAGAGCCATAATTTATGAGCAATTTTTTTCTCGAATGTCTGAAGGTTCCTTTTTACCTATTCAAAACCATTAATTTATCAAAGTCTGTATTTATCCAGATACCCACATGAGTGAAGTCACGAGAAGCAAGTAGGTATAACTATTTTGCTAAGGTCGCCGTGCCTCTAAATGCGTGAGGATCGTAAAGTCCTCGAGATAAGAGCTATTGGCATATTTTCGAAGAACTCATCAGGGACTAGATACCGCCTGTAACTGGTGCTAGGGGCCGCTATCTCCGCGTATCAGAACGTTCCCACATTTTAGGTGTGTTTGTTGGATTTGTCGGTGAAATTAAGTACATACAGTCGGCATCAGAAATTGATGACTTTTCAAGTTTTTTTTTTATTGAAAAGGGTATTGAGATTAAGATGCGAAAATGACCTTCAAAAACGTCTGGAAATGTAAATAGTCTGTATGTCTAAAACGACAAGTAAAATCAGTCTAGTATAAATAAAAAATACTTTTAAGTAAGTACCTACAACGTTGAGTTAAAATAGTGCTAATTGATCGAGCGATAAAAAAGGTTGATAGACTGTAAAAAATAAAAGCTTTACAAATGTGTCGAGTATGACATGGTTTCATTTGTAAATTCCAAAATGTTTTTTTGAAATGATCCCTTTACAATCATGTTTATAAAATCAAAAATAAATCAGGCAGGTGGTCTACTTAGCCATTGATTATCGTGAAATAAATAAGACCCAACAGTCACATACATAGTCCTGACCCCACACTAGGATTCCCTGTGTCGTGGGTATCAGAAACTACGAGTACCATGGTACCACAACACCCAGACCCGGAAGAAATATCAATTATTATTTTGATTGCGAATGTAGTAGGTAAATACTTGCTTTGAATTTGTTTGTATTGTTCGTGTTTGAGAACATTTCGTGCTCGCTTGCTCCTTTATATTTATTACTGAAGAATGTGATAAAATATGTTATACGTCTCTGATCACCCAGAATGTTATCATCCCTATACTTATATCAATCTATTATAATCATCATTTGTTATGTAAACACAATAATATTACAAGTTATGTATGATATGAAGAGTGTGTTGGCCAGTGACGCGCTCTGAGCAAAGGTGCCACGGAAGAACAGCGCTGTAGTTGCTTCCGGGCTCTGCAGCACACGCTGAGTGGTTGCCTTCTTGGACTACAAATTTATTTCTTTTTTCTTTGTTTTGTTTTAACTGTGTAATTTTTTTTTCTTTATATTTGTGAACCAAATAAGTAGTTTCTTTCTTTCTTTCTTTCTTTATCTATCTATCTATCTAGTCGTGTCATTAGTTATTTCGAAGCAGTGTGGTCAAAGGATTTGAAATGCACCTCAAAGGCTTCTTACGATGCACATCTTAGGAGTCTAATCAGGAGTGGCTGCAAGTTTTATTATGATTACTTATGGCTCTAACTATTTTGAATACGGGCGTGATATGTATGTACAGTAATACCACAAACATTGTGCGCCTGGGCAAATTTCGTGCTTTATTATGACAACCGAATTTGTCCGAATACGTAATTACAATAATAACTGAACCAACCCTTAAAACAAACAAGTATCTACATAATTATTGTAATATCTCTATTACATAGTCATCATCGCGTTAGTTCGTATTTCAGAAGCTAGACTAAAATTGCCGAAGCGCACAATATTTGCATATGATGATGAAGATAGAGAGATAATTAATAATTTGATAAGTGAGCGATGTGGAGTGAAAGAAGATGTAGTGATGAAGATTCAGAAAGGTATGTTAAGATGGTTTGGTCATGTAGAGAGGATGAATGAAAGATTAACGAAACAGGTGTATGAGGCGAGTGTGAATGGTACCGTTGGAAGGGGAAGACCTAGGCGTACGTATCTGGACCAAATTGGCGATGTTTTGGAAAAGGACCAGGTCAAGAGTACCCTAAACCGACGAGCATGTATGAAGAATGTTATGAAAGTGAATAAAGCTAAAGTATGTTAGGCTCGTAGCGAATGGAGATCCGTGATCTCTGCCTACCCCTATGGGAAACAGGCGTGATAATAATTGCGGATAAATAAATAAATAATTGCGGACTCTTCACACAGCACCATCTAGCCCCAAACTAAGCAGAGCTTGTACTATGGCCACCAGATGGCTGATACAATACTTATATACTTTTTTGTAAATGCATACTTATAATACATAATACAACACCCAGACCCGGAAGAAATTTTTGCAGAATATACAAACATTTCTCCCGTAGCGGGAATCGAACCCGCACCTCTAGCGTCTCAGCCGAGCACTCGCCCACCACGCCACCGAGGTCGTCATAATATGTATGTATGATGAAGTTCATAGTGCTCTCGCTATTTATCTGCCGCAACCTAACGATCCTGGTATCTCAGAAGCCCGCAGCGAACAAATAACCCGTCTAATGCGGTAACTGCCTATTACAAGTTGGACGTCTGGTATTTTATTTATTGCGCGGGAAGCTTGCTCAGGAATTCCCAACTACAGTGGAATGGCTTTGAATTTGCACGCGTGACTTGCTACTTCTTTTAGCTGAGCGCTTCCGTGCTTTACAAAGCACGTTAAGCCATGACGGAAGAGTTTAGGCGGCTTAAGAACTCCGTCATAAGAGTTGGCCACTAGCTCATGCGAACTTACTTACTAGTTCGCTCGAACCAATGTGGTAAAAGGCACCTTCCGTGGACTTGACACATGTTTTGGAACGATTTAGTTCTACAATATGCCGGTTACCTCAAGATGTTTTCCTTTATCGCGTGAGAGTACCACTAGCAATATTTTTTTCGAACAGATAAATCCATTAGTATCGACCAATTAGAGCACTATCACGTCATGCTAGCGTGTCCTGATTGGTTGGTTCATTATGACACGATCACAGGTACCTAGGATCTCCAACAGGTACACAACCGGATTCGAACCCTCGACCTTAGGAGTGGAAGACGGAGTCACTACCACTAGACTACTTTACTAGCGTTATCATTTTTGTTTTCTCTTTTTATAGGTACTAATTATATTGCTAGGAGCGAGCTGGAGGTGTCGATGTTCTCAAACAGAAACATCCGTTGGTGCATGGCTGGATTCGAAATCATGACCTTAGAATCTGAAGGCAGGGTCGATACCAGTAGACCACCATCAGACCTCTTGCTAATTTTAGGGTACTGTACCTGAAGAGTGCCAACGGGACCCTGTTACTAAGTCTCCGCCGTCCGTTCGTCTGTCTGTCAGCGGGCGTATCTCATGAACCGTAAAATAAAATTAAGGCCTTTTACCATCTATAGTAGATGGTAAATACAGCGTCAGGAGACAACTTTTACCTTCACTAACGGGACGCTGTAGTACCCGGGACGAATTAAGAAGGAGTAGGCTTGCCCAGCACCTATATCATCTTCTCAACTTAGTCGGCCTTGTCCACAGGAAAGACATGATCAATACGTGCGGAGCTGACTAAGCCGCGGGTTTCTTCACGATGTTTTATCTATTGGTACTCGACCGGATTTCAACCCACGTCCTTAGGATCGGAAGGCAGTATCACTACCATCTAGACCACCAGTGCTCTAATAGATAGAGAGATGACATTTTCAGTGTGTATTTCTATTGCCGCTATAATAAATAACAAATGATGATAGAAATAATATTAAATAAAAATAAAAGGGACCCCATATAAGATTATGTTCATATTCGATAGTACGGAACCCTTCGTGTGCGAATTCTATTAGCACTTGATTGGTTTTTATTAGGTAAGTAATATCTATTCAGTGTATCTGTCATCGTAAAATTATAAATACCGTTAGATTGCAATCTTGCGAGATTGTAAACTGTCGAACATCTGCTTAGATCGAAATTAATAGGTACCTAACCTATTAATTTCGATCTAAGTTTATACTATCGATCTAGTTAGATACTTCTCTGCTGGACTGGAAGTAAAGAAAAAACATAGAATGTGTCCAGTTTGATCTCTCCCCGAGCATGTCGTAAAAGTCGACTAAGGGATAGTATCCTCCAACATGATGAGATACAATAAGCAAGTATTCCCAAGGAGGGTTGAGGTCAGGCAGGCGGCTGGCCATAAAACACCTTAGTCAAAACTCTTGTGCCGACCCCACATAGAAGGGGCAGGAAGATGATGATGAGTTAGTGAAAAACTAAGGTTTAGGCGAGCATGCCGGAAGTTTAAAGCAGTTAAATTGTAAGCAGTATGTTACGGGTCACTGAGCACTGATGGTCTAGTTGGTAGTGATCCCGCGTTCCGATCCTAAGGGCGTGGCTTCAAACCCGGTCGTGTACCAATAGATTTTTCTGTGCGAAAAATTTATGTGCGCTATACCAGTACTCTCAAACGGTGAAGGAAAACATCGTGAGGAAACCCGCGGCTTAGTCAGCTCCGCACGTATTGACCATGTCTTTCCTGTGATAAGGCCGACTAAGTTGAGAGAATGGAGTAGGTGTTGGTCGAAACCTACTCCATCTTAATTCGTCCCGGGCACTACAGCGTCCCGTTTGTGAAGGTAAAAGTTGCCTCCTGACGCTGTATAAATCATCTACTAGACATGGTAAAAGGCCTTAGTTTTATGTTACGGATCACAATCTTTCGACAGTTCACAATTTCGCGAGGTAGATTATAATCTAACGTATTTATGATTTTACGGTGACATATCCTCCAGGCTTTCGTCCGACCTTGAACTTAAGCCCGGTTCTAGTTATTATTTCTTATATATTTTTCCATTATTTATGATGTGCAAAACCTCTTGGGGCAAGACCGACGGAAACAGTATATCCACTCATTTCCGGTTGGACCTAAGTTCCGGTAGTTTTTATAAGTAAGCCGACAATTTAACGCGCCCTCCGAAACACGGAAGTGCTCAGCTCGTAATGCCACTTGCGGTAACCCATCTCAATCGTGATCGCGCACAACGTTGCATAAGTGGTCCATCATGTTGGAGAGGATACTCCCTTAGTCGACTTTCACGACATGCTCGGGGAGAGAAGCAGCTGAACCCGTTCTATGCTTTTTCTTTACTTCCAGTCCAGCAGAGAAGTAAAAGGTGAAATTCTTTAAATTCTTTAAAAAGGTGAAATCGATCCATAACATCTTTAATTAAACTTTTCTGTAATTTGAAGACGTTAAAGGTTAATAAAAATACAATAAAATTTTATACAAACAGTAATACCCACCACGGCTTTGAATCCACTGACAACGACGTACTTAAATAGCTGGTAAAGTTTTTATACAATTCATTTTCCCGATGTGTCCTTTAAGAGTTTAATTTTGGAAGTTCAATTTTTACTGCACCTCTACGTAAAATTAAAATGCTCTCCAAGTTTAATGCTTCTAAGACTTATGGTTGACTAGTTCACCCGCGCGGCTTTGCTCGCGTGGAGTAAATTTTGACATTACATTTTATCCCTTTTTGAGGGTAATTTTGAAAAACTCTGAAACACGTGTCCATTTATTTTATTTCAAGTATTCAAACTGAGTTTCAAGCTAATCGCATCGCCTGCCAAAAAGATACCATACATTTAGGTACTTTATTCACACACACAAACATTCGTATACCTATACCTATGATATTTGTAGGATTTTCAGTCAGTAGGTAAATCTTACTTCTTACTTGTATTATAAATGCGAAAGTTTGTGAGTTTGGATGTTTGGATGTTTGTGCCTCAATCACGCCTAAACGGCTGAACGGATTTGAATGAAACTTGGAATATACATAGTACATGTACTGGATTAACATATAGGCTATTTTTTCTCCGGATACCACGCGAACGAAGCCGCGGGCGGCAGCTAGTAAATAAGTAAAAATAAAAACTGTTCAGAAGAGCATGAATAGGTATATATAAAAAGTTATCCTATAAGTATAATTTGCTCCACTCTCGCGATTAGAACTCATCATTTGGGTTTATAAAACGAGTGTTTATCGCGTAATAAATGCGCACGTGGCGTAGCTTGACGTTCTTGATTGATCGTTGAAGCTAAGCAACGTTGTGCGCAGTCACGATGTGGATGGGTGACCGCAAGTGGCATTACGAGCTGAGAGCTTCCGTGCTTCGGAAGGCATGCTAAATTGTCGGTCCCGGCTTTTAAGTCGTTAAACCATGACGGAGGCTTTTAGGCGGCCTAAAAACTCCGTCACAAGAGCTGGCCTAGCTCATACGAACTCACTTTTATCGCGTAATAAATAAATACCTTGTTATTTTCCCGACGTTTCAACTATATTGTAACGCCCGTAGTCGCGGGGCAATGGAAAATAAACAGCAGCTTAGTATATTTAATTACAAGTTACCCAGCTCTTCTATTTCTCAGCTGTGTCTGGCAATAAGTACAGGATCATTAATGTTTAATTAAGAAAGCACGACGTTTATAACTAGAGTTATCTTCGAATTAATGAATCGCGAACAAATAATAAGCTCCGAAGAATTTATTCACAACTTTCGGCAACTCGGCATTTGAACATAACTTGGGCCCTATTCACGATGACCAAAGAAAACGAGCCACGTAACGAGCCAAATGTCATCGTGTCTCTAAACACAAACGAGACACGCCATGGTGTGAAATCAAAAACTGTATTCTGTATGCCAGGGACTTAATAACCGTTAAATAAGGATATCCTAAAATTTCGGTTTGACGTCATACAGTTATATATCGGTTATTTCGCGTTTGCAGTTTCCGATTTCAAAGCAGGTAGGTAGGTTAGGTACAAAAATACCTATTTACTTATCCATACTCCGGCCAAATTCGATTTTGAATGTTAATACTTAACAAAGATTTTTAATGTAAAACTATTGAAATTGTGTAGGTAGGTACTCTAGGTACCTAATTGTGATGTGAATCATTCTGAAGTAAAAATCTGCTGTTTGTTTGCAAACATTATAATATAATTGTAGCTGGTGAAGTATGATGTTTAAAACAACCAAAACGCACTTTAGACTTCCAAATGTATTTATTCGTTTGCGACACAAGTTGCATGGACAAGTATGGCCGTAGACTCCATTTGCCAAAAACTACCCTAGGTTACAATTTATAAAATACCCACAACTGACAATTATTAACAATCTATGAGCGTCGCTTACACTCCCACCCCTAGTGCTGACTCTGCTCAGCACTCATCTCCTAATGAAATAGGAGCGACGCGTGCCGCGGAACGCCGCCAGGTACCCGTCCTGGTCCTAACGTCGACCTGTCTGATGCGGCCGTCTTTCGAGCGAAAGACCTGCTGGACGACGCCTTTCGGCCACACGTTTCTAGGAGAGGCCGGATCGACCACTAAAACTAGATCACCTACCTCTAAAGGTTTCTGCTCCTCTAAAATAGTATCTGCTAATCTAGCAGCTAGTACGGCAGCCTGAAGTTCCGAACGAAGTATTGTCAGCGGTTTTACCGGTGCGACTCTGCACTTACTTGTAATGAATGCGACGTGAATAACGCTCTTATCTATCCAGCGCCAATACGCGACGACACTCATAGCTTTCGAGGATGCATCGCTATAAACATGCAACTGTAGGTGGCTATAGTAGGGAGGTAAGTTCGGCGCCGCGGCCGTCGTGTGCGCAGGTGATGATTCACCGGGAGAGGGCAGCGGTACACGCGGGTGAGCGGAGGCCTTGTTTACGCGCGTAGTCATGTGGTAGCACCTAGGTATGCGTATACTATCTACTACCTTTAGCATGTCGATCCACTTGCACCACTTTTCGTAGATATCGGTAGGTACCACATCATCCCAGCCGATGCGTAGTCGCCATGCATCTTGCAGCATTATTCGACCTTGAATAGTAAATGGCGCCAGAAAACCAAAGACATCAAAAATCGACATGACTACCTGAAGCATTATACGCTTCGTAGGTATTTCCTTACCTTGAACAACATGTTCTGGAATTTTCTTCAGAGATACATCGAAACCCAACTCATCCGTACCGGGGAACCATATTAGGCCAAGTGTGCGCTCACCTTCATACTGATGATCGACTTTGAACTTGACCGCAGCAGTACCTAAAGTATCTTTAGGTACAGAGTTCAATACTTGAACGCTGTTGCTGGTCCAGTTACGTATCTGGAACCCGCCCTGCTGGTGAATATAAGAAACATTTTTCACCATCTCAATAACACTCTCTTCATCGGGCAAACTGTCTATATAGTCATCCATATAGTGCGACTTATGTATAGCGCGTACTGCCGCGGGCATTGATGACTCATAGCGTTCAGCGTTTTTATTTTTTATGTACTGACTTATAAAAGGAGAACAGTTTGAACCGAATATGAGAGATGTCATTATGTAGGTTTTTACCTTTTCTGTGGGGCTGTCTCTCCACAGAAACCTAAATGCGTGCTGGTCGACCGGCTGAACTTTGACCCTGAGAAAGAAATCTTTGATGTCACCTGTTACTGCAATTGAATGTTCCCTAAAGCGCAGCATTATACCAAGTAGTGATGGCAGCAAATCTGGGCCTGTATGTAGGTAATCATTAAGACATAAACCGTTTACCTTCGCAGCTGAGTCGAACACCAGCCGTAATTTTTTCTTGTTGGGGTTATCAATCCCAAAATGAGGTAAGTACCACGTTTTCGCAGTAGTACCAGTTTCCTTTAGTTCGCTAGCAAAATTATTTTCTAACAAATGTTTAATCCTATCCCTGTACCTTTCCGAAAAACCTTTGTCCTTTTCCATTTTCCTCTCTATACCTCTCAACCTTTTCAGAGCCATAGGGTAGGAATCAGGCATGAGGCAGTCGTCGTTTTTCCACGGCAAACCAACCCACCAGCGCCCGTCGACGAGTTCGGCGGTCTTCTCCAGCTTGGCTACAGCAAGTAAGTCATTTTTATTCTGACGAGGCTTACCACAAACACCCATCGAGTCCAATGCGAAAGAGCGCTTCACCTCATCATGAAGAATTTGTAGCTGCCGGTCTAGCTGGCGCGAGGGAGCGGGCGCGGGGACTGCGCTGAGCGGCGCATCCGACACCAGCAGCGTCGCGTGAGTAGCAGGCGCGCACCAGGGGGCGCCCCGCGGCACGTGCCACTTACCATGAACACACCAGCCTAGAGGGGTAAGTGTAGCGAACGGCTCAATTGAACTACCTATATTAATTTCTATCGGTATCATTAGGTGATAGTTATCCTGACCAAGTAATATTTCAGGTTTCAAATCGCTAGTACACAACAAATGTTTGATAACTGACAGACTTTTATACTTTTCACAGTCAACTTTAGACATACTATGCACGGGTAAATTTAAATTCTTTACGGTGCGAGCTCTAATATCAAAAATCTTATTGTCCATACCAGAAAGCTTCACGTTTGTAATAATCGATGCGCAAGATAGTTCATCATTCCAGGCTCCGCGTACGCGTATCATCTCGGGCTGACCGCGCAGACCCGCGCGCTCGGCTAGTTCATCACTTATCAAAGAAACCGTCGACCCGTCGTCGAGTAACGCACTAGTATGAATAATACCTTTAGCACTATGTATACGTATAGGCACTACCTTCAATAGTACTTTGCACTCACTATCGCTAAAGTTTATATTCGACACGATTTCTGCACTGGGACCGGTAACGGGCGTCTGCATCGGCGTCGCCGGCGCCGGCGGGCGCACCTGCGCCGCGGGCGCCGGCGCAGCAGGCTGGAACTCGGTGCGCCGCTCAGTTGACGTAGGATAATGCAGCAGTGAATGATGTGGCTGGCCGCAACCATCCTTATCACAGGTTGGGGCTGGGCAGGTATCTTTGTCATGATGTGAAAGTAGGCATTTAAAACATAGGCCACTACGTTTCACAAATTGCCAACGCACTTTTCGGAGTGCCTTTTTGAATTTATTGCACGCTGTTATTTTGTTATGCGAGTCTGTCTTGCAAAATAAGCATTTATCACTTTTATCTGTGTGCATCAGTACTGTTTGTGAGCGTGGTTGGGCGGTATGTTTGTGTTGATCGCTGCGCGTAGGTACAAAGTAGGTATTCGACGTAGTGGAAACTTTAACAGCTTCTTCTTTCAAGAAGTCGGATAATATGACCAATCGTGACTTCTTTCCTTCTGTTATTGGTACAAAACTGTAATCTGTCCACTTGGATAGCAAAACTGTAGGTAGTTTAGCTAATATTACTGATACAACACTCATACCTTGTAGGTATTCCTCTCGGCCGACGGCACGTACAGCTTCCATGAAGTTTTGTATTTTGACCGAGAAGGACACTATTTCTTTGTGGTACTCTTGAGACATAGGTTGTAACTTCTTGATTTCGTGCACAAGTTTCGATAAGATGTACTCAGGGTTACCGAATCTCAATTTTAATGTTGACATAATCATTTCAGGAGACGATGCACTCACGAGCAGAGCTGATACGGCTTCCTTTGCAGCTCCACGAAGACACTTTCTCAATCTCCACATATTTTCCTTAGGTGTGAAACTACATAGTTCCGTTGATTCATCGAACGCGTTTTTGAACTGCAACCACTCCAAAGGTTCGCCGGAGAACTCTGGAAGCTCCCGGGGCGTGCAAATGCGGCTGAGTAGGTTCGCGCTCGGCGCGTGACTGGCGGAAGCAGCGGCGAGGTCTCTCAGCGCGCTGGCTAGCATCTGGACTGTACCATCTGTGCTGGCGGCGGCGGCCAGCGCCTGGGCGGGCGCCGGCGGGCCGGCCGGGTTCGGCGCAGGCGGTGCTACACATGGCGCCTGCGCTTTCTGTGCCGGCGGTAAGGGCGCCGCCGGCGGTCCAGCTTGTTGGCACTGCTCACCCGTATATAAACCATCTTCGGGGGCGGGCAGGCCCTTGGTCAGCTCCTGATAGCTGCGCTCCATCCATTCTTCGACGCGACTTCGACTTCGGCTACCATTGTGTGAACTGTATTCGTTGTCTAGGCTAGCTAGATCAGCATCTAGCTTTTTATTTATAAGTTCCATGCGAATCTGCGCCTTTTGTCTTTCTGCCTCCAGAATAAGCTGCTGCCGTTTCGCCCGCATCGAAGAATGGATGGCTCGAAGGACACTGTAGCTGGTGAAGTATGATGTTTAAAACAACCAAAACGCACTTTAGACTTCCAAATGTATTTATTCGTTTGCGACACAAGTTGCATGGACAAGTATGGCCGTAGACTCCATTTGCCAAAAACTACCCTAGGTTACAATTTATAAAATACCCACAACTGACAATTATTAACAATCTATGAGCGTCGCTTACAATAATGTTTGCAAACAAACAGCAGATAAAATATTATTTTATTTTTCTAAATTGAAAATGGCCAGCATACCTACATATAGGTACATTAGCTAAGCTTTGTTTTTACTGTGCAGCCTTGCTCCAAGCAGGATGACTCATTTTATCTTTATCGAATGAGAAAAAGCCGTGTACCGCATTTTTCAACTCTTTGGTTCGTTCGTTTGTCGAGTAGGTTAGGTACCTACCGACCAAGCAACGCACGGTGCTCTCGCTCGCACTTCTCGCGCCGCGCCGCGCCGCCCGATTTCGGTACCGAAATAGAATAACGGTTAAATAAGGGTAGAAAGTATTCGGGTAAATTAACCTGTACCGAAACTCATTTGCGCTGATAAACCGTTTCAACCGGTACCGAAAAGAGTCCATGTGTATGCCATAAGAGCATAAGACTAGTTGTCTGTTGTCTACGACCGTGTTTTGGTTTTACGTGATTCGTTCAAAATCAAGCATCCGGTCTTTCGGAAAACAATCGGTTTTAGATTGATTTTATTTTTTTGTTTACAATTTTCATCTCAAGTAAATAAATATTGAATTATAAAATTGCTAAACTCTTTCTACTAATACTTTCGTTATATTTTAAAGTTTAGAGAAAAAAAAAATATATAACGTAAAATGGTTAGCTACATCAAACCAACCACAACTTGTTTCCGAACGAATTATCAATCAAAATATTGACTGACATATTGCATTGTTTGTTTTGAAAAAAACTTGGATATACATATTTTAACGGCGTGATAAAAATGGACGTTGTTCTTCGAAGACAACGTATATGCTGGATAGGCTGGATATGCTGGCGCCAGCAACGCCCACACATAAATAGGAGACTGTCAAGGGATTCTGCTGAGCTGGACCCTAAATTTTTTGTGCTATATTATAAGGTGGCCAAAGAGTGGTTTTGGTATTGTGCGGCGTTCTTGGAGGCAGGCTAGTTAATTCTGGGCCTCAGAGATGTTCTAGCATTACAACAGAAGTCAAAGTAAGTATTGTGTTAGCTAAACTTAATTTATTGAACAATAATAAAATGGTACCTAGGTTAGGTATTAGGTTAGACTGAAACCTACTATATTTACTGTATTTTTCCAGATACTTACAACCCTCAATTTTCTGATCACCAGTAGCTATCAAAAGCCAGTGGGAAACTTTTGGTTAGCACCTGTAAGCCTCTGCATAGAGTAAGCGGTGAATGCCTAGAATGATGCCAACCTACATCAAATTTCCTACCTCCGAACAAGAGAGGAATTAAATCAAACAAGGGTAATATTTTAATCAACTATTTATTTTAGTAGGTATTACATAATAGTATTTGTGAGAGCATCAGTGAACTAAAATAAATTAACTTTATTAGATTCTTTGAAAAAACGTTCACTTTCATTATATTAGTAGAATATAATCTTTATTTCCAAAAACATGAAAGTATGTACCTACCTATAAAAACAATAACAATGATTTCTGCCTCGTTTCAGATTTGCAACAGAGGCATACCTACTCATGTGCTACATTAGGAGGGGCAGCTCATGACAATTAAATAAATGCATTAAAACCATCAAACACAAAAATGCTCACTTTTCTTTAACTTATTAAGTACTACCTGCCGCCTGCGGCTTCGCTCGCCTATTGCCAGGATAAAAAGTAGCCTAATGTTATTCCAGCACACATACTATGCATATCCCAAGTTTCACTCAATCCGTGCAGCCATTTAGAATTAAATTATGAGTCACAAGCATCGTCACATCTTCACAAACTTTTGCATTCACAATAAAAGAGCTATTAGTTAGGTTAGGTTAGTACCTACTACAACTACTACTAGCCCCTAGTTCTTTCGAACCCTGCGTGGTGAAAAGATTCAAAATGCGCCTCAAAAGCTCCTTTTGTGCACTAGGGCTCCGGGAGTAATAATTATTCTGTACACTAGGGTTAGGTTATTTCACTTATTTACCACATCATTTATTAGGGATATTATTCAATGGTACCTAGATTATATTATTTATTGTACAAATAATCTATTCTGCTATTAAATAGTTTAAAGAAGACTAATCTATTTACATAATTAGTAAAAACACAACCTAGTTTTAGCAAAACACGCAATATTGAAGCATGTAATTTTGTTTTGACAATTCAAAACGAGCCTCGTCTCGCGCCTACTGTCGTTTATGAAATCTGACATTGTCATGCAGAATACGATAACACGGTAATTCCACACGTTTTCCCGCGTCTCGTTTTGTTTGGCCATCGTGAATAGGGCCCCTTATGTCGAATCAATATTGAATCTGTTACAACTAAATTAAAATCTCAAATGATGCATGTATACGTTTTGATAACAATAAAAATATCGAGTGCAAAATATGTTAAAACTCATTAAAAATGTGGTAAACAAGTAGCTAGACGAAGTCTTTTAGATATTATGTATAAATAGTAATACATAATACTACAACACCCAGACACGGAGGAAATATTTGCAGAACATACAAACATTTCTCCCGTAGCGGGAATCTAACCCGCGCCTCTTGCGTCTCAGCCGAGCATTCGCCCGCCACGCCACCGAGGCCGTCTGGTGCTATTACTGGGTAGTGGGTGGATAGGAAACAGTTCCTATCCACCCACTATCCCTGGTAGAGACCCCGCCTTCCGATCCTAAGGTCATGGGTTCAAATCCAGTCGAGTATAAATACATTTTTCTGTCCGAAATGTTATACCAGTACGTTCAAATTAAGGAAACCGGTACGTCGTAGAACCTAAAAAGTTCGAAAACAAATCTCAAGTGCGCAAAAGGAGCTTTTAATGGCGCTCTTGAAATCCTCTCACCACACCGGTTCGAAAGAACTAGTGACACGACTAGATAGAAATTACCGTCTGATGTAGGGTATTTGCATATTATTATTCTAAATAGCAGTTCATGTTTTTAATAAAAGGAAAGTTTCAACAAAGATACGCCTATAAAGGAAAGCATCCCATATTAAAAGCTAGGTCCCTATTTTGCTATTCTGAAACTCGTAACATTAGACTGGAACTGGGATTATCTAAGTCTATCGCTTGGCATTGCTGGTTTAGTGGCAGTTATCCCGCCTTCTGACCCTAAGGTTGTGGGTTTGAAGCCGGACGAGCTTGCTTTTTATTCTACATAAATTATCACGCCCGTTTGAAGCGCTCGTGGCGTAGCTTGCTTAGGCATTCTTGATTGATCGTTAAAGTTAAGCAACGTTGTGCGCGGTCACAATTTGGGATGGGTGACCGCAAGTGGCATTACGAGCTGAGTGCTTCCGTGCTTCAGAGGGCATGACTGAGGCCTTTAGGCGGCCTAAAAACTCCTTGACAAGAGGCCACTAGATAAATAGTGCAAAGTAAACGGTAATACCAACACTACATAATTAAAAATACACGTAAAACTAAACTGGATCTAGTTTTATCTTTTTCTCTAATTCTACCGCTCGGTTCGGCGGTAATCTTGTGAACGACGTTAGGCAAATTGCATTTAACTAATTCGCCGCCATTGCCGGCTGTGGGGAAATAAAATGATTTTCATTTTAAATGCTTGTAAAATCGCCGTTGGGGAAATGCCGCGAAACTCAAGTGAGGCTTGGACGGACACGTCAAACAAACCTTTTTTCTCAGTGTCACTTCTTGCGCTATCTAAAGCCCGGTAAAGTTGCCAGCGGCTATTACCGACCCAAAGTATTTACGTATGTTCGAAAATACAAAACTGAGGAGATATGTGAGTGAAAATCACCACTGTGTTTATGCCTTTAGGCGACTTAAAAACGCCTAAAACTCAAGAATTGGCCACTAGCTTATACCCAGGCGTGGTCCGAAAGGGGGGAGGGGGTCACAGGGGACATGACCCCCCACAAAATCGTACACGTCAAATTGAAAAATCTTCTAAAAATTTACAAAATATAAATAATCAATTTTCTGCCCCTAGCCGCGATGCCAATAAAAATAGAAGTCTTCCATTTGTTTTATAATCATCATCATCATCCTGCCCTTATCCCACTCTATGTGGGGTCGGCACAGATCCTTGGATCATGCTGTAAGAGTTTTGGCTAAGGTGTTTTATGACCGGCCGCCTGCCTGACGTCAATCCTGCTTGGAAATACTTGCTTATTGTATCTCATCATGTTGGAGAGGATACTATCATTTGTTTTATAATGTGTGCAATAAAATTATGTATTGTGCAATAAAATCTGATTTACTCGACATATATTATTCTATTATTAATGACCCCCTTCAAAATTTCAGGCTGCGACCGCGCCCGGCTCATACCTAACTTACTTACCTCTATGTTGAGTCTTGATACAGAGGGATGACAGTGCGGCAGACCGAATGAGATTAAATGAAATGAAATACCTAATACCCTTCCTTCTGTAATGAGCCTTGCGTAATGAGTTCGAAAGCATATATCAAGTGCACGAAAGGAGCTTTTGGAGCGCACCTTAAATCCCTTCACCACACTGGTTCGAAAGAACTAGTAACACGATTAGTAGTAGTAGTATTAGTAAGAATAAATAATAATAAATAAATAAATATTTGTGGACATTTTACACAGGACCATCTAGCCCTAAACTAAGCAAAGCTTTTCTATGGGAGCCAGATGGCTGATAAAATACTTATATACTTTTTTTGATAAATACATTCCTATAATACATAAAATTACAACACCCAGACCCAGAAGAAATATTTGCAGAACATGCAAACGTTTCTCCCGCAGCGGGAATCGATCCCGCGCCTCTTGCGTCTCAGCCGGGAACTCGCCCGCCACGCCGAGGTCGTCAATAAGACTTATTTAATCAACAAATAGCTACACTTCTACAAAATTTAGTGTTGGTACTTACTTTCTCGTATTCACATAAGTACCTAATTTAAGTATTTGACCTCGTAAATGAACGAACTTTCAATAACGTCTACTATAAATGATAACTTAACAAGTTGTACCGAGTCAATGAACTCCGCGTATTGAAAACTTACCGGAATATGTAATTGCCCTCCATTACAGGTTCTACACAGAAAAACAGGAATTCTATTTTTGTATTGAAACAAATTTCAATTTCAATAAATATTGCTGGACGATTCATCCAGCGCTATTTGGTCCCAAAGTAACAAAAGCTAGTGCAGTAGTGCCATAAATATTGTGCGCTTCGACAAACTTAAAGCCGAATTTATCCGAATATTATAAGTAAAATATAACTGAACCAACCCTTTCAAAAATAAGTATCTATATAATTATTGTAACATCTCTATATTACATATCACTATCGCGTTAGTTCGTATTTCAGATGCTAGACGAAAATTGCCGAGGCGCATAATATTTGTGGGAACTGTACTATGGGAACCAGATGGCTGGTAGAACATTTTTTTGTAAATATGTATATACCTTATCATACTAATATTATAAAGAAGAAATATTTTTTGTTTTTTGTTTGTTTGTAACGAATAGGCTCCGAAACTACTGGACCGATTACAAAAATTCTTTCACCAATAGAAAGCTACATTATCAGGAACCAGTATAGGCTATATATATTTTCAAAAAAATTAGGGATCCGTAAGAAAATTGCAATATTGTACCCAAGGTAGAAAACCCAAAATAGTTTTTGGCGTGCGCTGCGAAAACTATTGATTAAGGAACAAAATAATGTACCTACTACACGCGTACGAAGCCGCGGGCAACAGCTAGTTATTCATATAAACAACCTATCACAGAACAAACGTCCAAGTTTATAATAAATGTTTAATAAATGTTTGTCTAGGAATTAAACCTACAACCTACGGTGCAGAAGGCATAGCTACTAAACTGAGTTATAAGGCCAGTCAATTTAACCAACGATCAAAGTATATCTAACGAGGTAACCTCGCCAGCCTTTTAAGGACCTTGCCTGCGGTTAATGATCTGAACTCTGTTTATCTGTAGGCGATCTTGGATAGAATACTGAGTTCATTTTCATTTCTTATTTAGTAGTTATGTTTATAAAAAAGTAAGAGAGATCGGAGAGGAGAAAGTGGAGAGAACTGCATCACTACACCGATAAGAAATCTTACTTATATTATAAATGCGAAAGTTTGTGAGTTTGGATGTTTGGATGTTTGTGCCTCAATCACGCCTAAACGGCTGAACGGATCTGAACGAAACTTGGAATATACATAGTACATGTACTGGATTAACATATAGGCTATTTTTTATCCGGGTACTACGCGAGCGAAGCCGCGGGCGGCAGCTAGCGGCAGCGCTTATGTAATCTGGGCCATGGCTACTTATCTCCATATATTATAAGAATCTTTGTCCTGACTGACTGACTGACTGACTGACTGACTGGCAGACAACGCACAGCCTAAACCGCTGGACGTAGAGACTTGAAATTTTCAGTGTAGGTAAACCTTGGTACGGAGGGGTGTACTAAGAAGGGATTTTTCCTAATTCAACCTCTAAAGGGGTGAAAAGGGATGAAAACCTGAAATCAATTTTTGGTCTAAAACTGCACATAACCTATATCAAATTAAAGAGCAGATTTTTCTTATTTAGTTGATGTCATAATTACCTGTTAATTCTTTATTTTTGGCATGTTTATCATAAAAATAGAATACTTTTGACATATGACAGCGATGATACCACCAGTTAGGTTAAGGTTAGGTTAGGTTTCAGTTTGGATTAAGTTTGGTTTAGGTTAGGTTTGGTTTCAGTTAGGTTTTGGTTTGGTTTAGGTTAGGTTAGGTTTCAGTTTGGTTAAGGATAGGTTTAGATCGGGTTCTGGTTTGGTTTAGGTTAGGTTTAGGTTAGTTTTGGTTTCAGTTAGGTTTAGGTTAGGTTTGGTTTCAGTTAGGTTTAGATTAGGTTTGGTTTCAGTTAGGTTTAGGTAAGGTTTAGGTTAGGTTAGGTTTCAGTTAGGTTTAGGTTAGGTTTGGTTTCAGTTTGGTTTAGGTTAGGTTTAGGTTAGGTTTGGTTTCAGTTAGGTTTATGTTTGGTTTAGGTCGGGTTCAGGTTAGGTTTAGGTTAGGTTTGGTTTCAGTTAAGGTTAGGTTAGGTTTCAGTTAGGTTTAGGTTAGGTTTGGTTTCAGTTAAGTTTAGGTTAGGTTTAGGTTAGGTTAGGTTAGGTTAGGTTAGTTTAGCATATAAGCAGATCAGTATACAAGCAGATAAGTATATAAGCAGATAAGTATATAACCAGATAAGTATATAAGCAGATTAGTATATAAGCAGATCAGTATATAAGTAGATTAGTATATAAGCAGATCAGTATATAACCTGATCAGTATATAATCAGATCAGTATATAAGCAGATCAATATAATCTGGTAAACTAAACCAAACCTAAACCAAACCTGATGCCGACCTAAACCTAACCTTAACCTAACTGAAACCTAACCTAACCTAAACCTAACCTAAACTGAACTGAAACCTAACCTAACCTAAACCAAACTGAAACCAAACCTAACCTAAACCTAACCTAAACCTAACCTAAACCTAACCTAAACCAAACCAAAACCTAACCTGAACCCGACCTAAACCTAACCTAGCTTAACTGAAACCTAACCTAACCTAAACCAAACTGAAACCTAACCTAACCTAAACCTAACTGAAACAAAACCTAACCTAAACCTAACCTAAACCTGACTGAAACCAAACCTAACCTAAACCTAACCTGAACCCGACCTAAACCAAACCTAAACCTAACCTGAACCCGACCTAAACAAAACTTAAACCTAACCTAAACCTAACTGAAACCTAACCTGTGCCAAACTTAACCTAAACTGTGCTTAGTAGGTACCTACGTGTGCTGGAATGGGACATAGGGTACTTTTTATCTGGGTACCGCGTGAGCGAAGCCGCGGGCGGCTGCTAGTACTAAATAATTTAATAACAAAGGCCTTTTACCATCTATAGTATTCAGATGGAGTAGGCTTGCCCAGCACCTATTCCGTCCTATCAGGTTAGGTAGTCTACTTCATCCGATTATAAAACTAAAGAAACAAAATGGAAATTTTTTCTTCAAAATTTTTAAGAAAAAAAATAAAAAATGTGCGCACGAAAGAGCGATTTTAACTTTGTACAATTTCGAAAGTTTGAAACGATCTTTTGATGTTATTTCAAGTGGAATTAAAATGTTTTATGTCTACCATAAGTTCGGTCGTTAAGTAAACCCTAATGCCCTGATAGATTCACCATAATCGGATTTAACGGATTTGACCCACAAATTAACCAATAAAACATAAGTAAAACATGAGATATATAAAATCAAAAAAAGTACAAATTCAAACACACTGTCAAACACAAATGCCATACTAGTGCTACTCTCATACACATGCACACACACCACACATACCTTGGTTGTTCTGTGATAACCATACTCTTAAGATTTTTTTTATGGCAATCGTCCCAACATTGACATTCTGCCAGCGTCACGTCATTTTATTTGAAAATATAGGCGGCGTTTAAACATTTGCTGACACAGCTGACCAGTCTAGATGAAAAACTGGGGGGAACAGGATAACCCTCCCAACGCTTAGGTACTCTACACACATACTCACACTAACCCTTGGTAACTAATTATTAATTTTCATAAATTATCTTCTGTCATGGTTTTGGCTAATTTATCTTGTTGTTTTGTGCTTTGATATCCTAATACTTCACTGGCAATAGTTTTTATTGTAAATCGGCCTCCCGCAATACAGGCTTGCCTCACGCAAGGACGCAAATTCCACTGTAACTTGTGTTTTTTTGGCAATAAATCGGTGGTTCCCCCAGACCAAATAAAAAGAAAAGACCCCGCGCCGCGAACAACAAAAGTGAAGCCACCTTTTTATCTATGTGTGTGTCGAAGGTTTTAAGGTTGTGTGTTCCAAGTGACCTAATATTAACTTAATATTTTGAATTTGTATCTAGCTATTAGGAGGCTCATCATTTCCACAAAGAACTTGTCGATGTCAGCGATCCAATTTAAATGGGATTGTGACGGTCCCTCCTTTTCCGCGTAATTAAATATCACGGATTGATGGCCGGTTGATGAATATTTTAGAATGAATTGACCTTGCAATTGGTTTAAGTGTTCTCTTTGTTCGATTGATCGGTCGTTGCTGTCGGACCACGTAGTCACGACTGTGACTACGTGGTCCAAAAGAGACTTCTTTTTGTGATGTTTTGGAGGTAGGTTCGACACACACATAGATAAAAAGGTGACTTCACTTTTGTTGTTCGCGGCGCGGCGTCTTTTCTTTTTATTTGGTCTGAGTTGAGGAGTTAGGCTAGGGTGGTATAGGCCTTATCACGAGCATGCAAGGCATTTGTTATCACCACTCAGTATTTAGGTATTTGTAATCTCGATTTAGATGTCACTGGGCGAGAAATAAAACGGTTTCTAATAACACAGCTTCAATGTTCCACACGAACAGGAAAATTGGAAAACTTTTCCTTGCACGAACATCCGCAGGACATGACTTTTTACTCTCAAACATTCTCTTAATTGATCCTTAAGTAATAATGTTTACGTCATGAGAGCACTGGTGGTCTAGTTGGTAGTGACCCCGCCTTCCGATCCTAAGGTCGTGGGTTCAAACCCTGTCGTGTACCAATGGATTTTTCTGTGCGAAAATTTATGTGCGCTATAACAGTACTCTCAAACGATGAAGGAAAACATCGTGAGGAAACCTGCAGCTTAGTCAGATCCGCACGTATAGATGATTTATACAGCGTCAGGAGGCAATTTTTACCTTCATAAACGTAACGCTGTAGTGCCCAGGACGAAAAACGATGGAGTAGGCTTGCCCAGCACCTATTCCATCCTATCAGCTTAGTCGGCCTTGTCCACAAGAAAGACATGGTCAATACGTGCGGAGCTGACTAAGCCGCAGGTTTCCTCACGATGTTTTCCTTCACCGTTTGAAAGTACTGGTAGGTATAGCGCACATAATTTTTTCGCACAGAAAAATCCGTTGGTACACGACCGGATTTGAACCCACCACCTTAGATCGGAAGGCGAGGTCACTAGCAACTAGAACCCCAGTGTCCCAAGCTTATGTAAATAAGGTATTATATTAAAAGGTACCATAAGGTAGAATGAACCATTTTGATACAGGCGGTCCACGTGATAGCGTTTCCGAATATAATTTGATATAAGATAATACTGACATTAAATTACAGATGGGTAAGGGTGTGGTCATATCACAAGCGATTAGCAGAGCGGGGAACATACATACATACATAATTATCACGCCCGTATCCCTAACGGGGTGGGCAGAGCTACAAGTAATCATAAGAAAGCCACTCCTGATCCAAGAGTTCCAAGATGGATTATGGTGAATCATGGTGACAGGTGATCAGCCCATCGCCCATATATATTCATCATGTTGGAAAGGATACTATCCCTAAGTCGACTCTTACGACATGCTCGGGGTGAGAAGCAGCTGGACGCATTCTATGTTTTTTCTTTACTCCCAGTCCAGCGAAGAAGTAACTAACTGAAAGTACTTAGTAACTTTAAACATTGTTACAAATCACGAAAGTCTAAGAAATACTATTATTGTACAAAAAAGATGTTTTTAGAATCCATACCTCTGAAAAACAGAACCCTGTACAATCATTTTCTTGTCCAACCATCTGGTCTGTTCCATCCCTTTGTCCATCGATTCTACTGTATTAATTACTTCTTTTATTTAGGTACTTATAATGTCAGTTGATTTAATCACCTGCTGGTCAATGACCTAGTTTATGGTGACCATAAAAAGGTTATGGTTTTTCGTACAAACATGTTTATCGTAGTCCCATTATAAATATTACATTATGCTATTGAGGGTTAAAAAGGCCCCATTTTCCCCACAAACGCCCTACAGATGCCCTCTAAAGGGAATGTCAAAATACAGATATCAAATATTTGCCGACTTGTCTTAACTCTGAAAATATATCGTAAACCAAATCATTGGATGTAGGTAGGTATAATATGACGTGTACCAACGTACAGTCCCGGGAAAATGGGATAATTAATTGTAATATTTCTTTAACAAGCGAGCAAAGTAATTTTTTGCTGCGAATGCTGACTTTAAAGCACCAACCAGTGAAGAAGTCTAAAATTGAATCACGAGCGTAGCGAGTAATTTTAATATAGACTAGTAAGCACAGTGAAACATGTAATTTTTCACATCTACCAGTGAGAAAATTTGATAGGTTATAGGTAAGAAAAATATTATTTTCATTCCTCTTGCTCAAAAAGTCCATCATTGTTGCGTAAAAAAGCGAGTATAAAATAGCATATTTCCTCTACGGGAAAAGCTTTTAATTTATTTTTGTCAGTTACCTGCAAAAAAGTCTTTATTCATAAGTAGAATAATTAGGAATTAAGGCTCGACTTATTATTTTTACGTAAAAAGAATATTTTATTTTTGAAAAGCGACAATCTTTTCGGTAGAATGCGCGCATTGCGTTGCGGCTACAGAAGAATAAAAAAGGCATTGGCGCGAAATCTTTAGAAAAATTTTCTAATTACAAATTGAATTAGTGAGCGTATTTAATATTGTATTGGATTATTTTATTCTCTCACAATCGTAGTGAAAAGTAGAGTGTAAAATACGGCGATAAAAACCCATTATTTTTGTATTAGGTACTTTTAAGTCTATTTCTGTTAAAAGACGCATTTTCTACATAAACGTAACAGTGTATATCAATATTATATGGCATTTAATAAACTTATTCTATTCTATTTTGCAGGCTTTCTTTATTTTTATGGATAGTCTTCTATAGACTGATGATGAGGATGAATGATTCCAAAGAAGTCTTACAAATCAGCCGATTCTATCAAATAGCCTATTTACCTAAATTTTACTTAGGCAATACTCTGTCTCTTTATTTCTGTTTGAGTATATTTCACCCAGATTGTACATTGTATCAGTCTTGTATCAGTATGAACATCGACATGTCACATTTTCTCCGTGTCTTAGTAGAAATGTACCTATATTGATGGAGGATGGATTTTTTCATCAAATATGTTTAGTTAGAAACACAAATATCATGTTAAGAGGAAAATGAATAGCTAAAATGCAGACAAGAGTATCGCCCGCCCATCCGCAATTAAAAGACTATGCAAGGCACATGCGGGACAGCCTCACGATGTTTTTCTTCATCGTTTGAGAGTACTGGTATAGCGCCTTCAATCAAATGAACAGAATAAATAAATCAAATAAATCCACTGTTTTTTTTAATGGAAGTATAGCGCACATAATATTTTCGAACAGAAAAATCCATTGGTGCACGACCGGATTATAACCCACGACCTTAGGATCAGAAGGCAGCTACCATCACACCACCAGTGCTCTCAAAGAATTAGAGACAAATACTCAATAGTAAAGAAAATGTGATTCGCTTCGCTCACTTTTAAAAAAGGCCTGACTTCCTTCGTCCAACCTACGTCACGTATTTGTCTTCGTTTTATTTCAAGTTTGAGTAAACTCTTGTCAAGTTATGTTTACCTGGTACTCCTTAGCGCTGTATGAGTGTTTGGGTAAACTGGGATTGGGCAAATATTTACGGCTTCACCGCAATACCTACTGTTTATCAAATACTAGCTTCCAACATTGGCTTGTTCTGTGGACAAAATGGAGCCTACATGTTGTTCCGTTCACGAACTACGTCTATTCGAGTTTTATTCCAAATGGCTAAGCCAGAGCTATCCAAACTTATTTATTTATAGGAAAACCAACAGCTTCAGTAACTAAATACACTTATAAAAAACAGAAAGCCAATAACAGGGTTTTCACAATGTTTACTGTAACGCCCGTAAATAAAAATGAATGATTTATTTTAGGCAGTACTTACTTTCTTGGCTGGCTAATAATGAGAAGGATGTACTTGCTTTTATGAGCATAGCTTCTCATACCGTCATTTTTCAAATGTGGATCAGTAGACAGGCAGTCTATGTGGATGATCCACATAGATTGCTGCGCGATGTATTGTTTGTCAAGCCCTGGGCTAAGCCGTTCATGGTTGAGCTTGAAAACAACCTCACAAGTTTCAATTTCTAGCCTCCACCCCCGCGGCATTGCTTGCTTTGTAACTGGATGAAAAATAGCTATAATGGTTTTCCGTTAAATACATGTTATGTATTTATTTATATTTGATTTGTGGGTACTTAAATAAAGTTTAGTTTTGTGAATAACTCGAAATGGCGTGTATCTTTTAGTGGCGACTTCGGAAAATTAATGGAAAATGGCTTTCAATTTGAACAATATTGTGTTGCCTGGGCCATTTAATGCCAAAACCGATGTGTGGTGTGATTACAAGGACCAATTGATATGTGCTCTCGACACGGCGGGTCTCGTTCGAGGCGAGACAAAAGACGATGATAAATCGCGCTCATTGTTTTTGTCTCAATGTGGGAAGGACACATACGCGCTAATTGCGTCCCTTTTAGTGCCTTTACGCCCTACACAAGTGAAGTTTAATGACATTTTAGCGGTTTTGGACAAGTTCTATGAACCAGAAGTGAATGAAATTTTGCAAGCTGGCAAATTTCACAAACGCGTTCAATTGCAGAAGGAAAGCGTGCAAGAGTTTGTGGCCGCAATAAGTGCATTGAGTGCTAAGTGCAAGTTTACGGACATAAAACGCCAATTACGGGACAGACTCGTTTTAGGGGTGCGTGACGATCGTTTACGTCGGGAGTTGTTAAAAACAAAAGGACTGACATACGAATCGGCGGTGCAGATGTGCCTCAACCACCAAGCAACGTTTGAAGATATGTACCCCGGTCGCAGTCAAGAATCTTCCCAAGCTGCAACTAGTTCGTCTCAAGCTGCGTCTAGTGCGTCTCAAGCAGCCGAGCCGATGGATATTGGCAGAATAAAATCTAACGAATGCAAACATTGTACAAGGATACACAGGGCGGGCGAGCGATGTACCTTTGTGAAGGCGAAGTGCTACAAATGTCAGAAGTACGGTCACATATCTAAAGCCTGCAACAAGAAAACTAAAGTACATCAGGTGGATGATGATGAGGGACCTTCCTCTGAAAGTGAAGATATGATGGGTGTCTACGCGTGTTCGGACAGTTATCGACCTCCAATAAAAGCGAATGTTACCATCGATGGTGCCAGTTTGACTATGGAAGTCGACTCCGGAGCGTCTCGCAGTATCATATCTCAGAAGACTTTCAACAAGTTGTGGTTGGTGCCCCCTCCTCTTCAGAGTACTACAGTGAAACTAGTCACGTGGACGAAGGACTTTTTGAAAGTAATGGGAGTGGCGAATGTGCGGGTGGTCTTAGGCAAGAAAGAAGCTCAATGTGAACTGGTGGTCGTGTCTGGCGATGGTCCTAGCTTATTAGGCCGGAACTGGTTTGAGCTGCTAGATCTACAAGTGACTGGCTTATATTGGACGAAGGAAGATTTGGTGCCGTTTATAAATGAATTTCCTAATTTGTTTAGAGAAGAATTAGGTGTATACAAAGGGCCGGAAGTTACACTTCACCTCCGTTCTGACGCAAGACCACGTTTCCTGAAAGCTCGCACAGTCCCTTTCCCTTTAAAGAAGCAAGTGGAAGATGAGCTCAATCGGATGGTTGAGACAGGCGTGCTGACACCAATAAGACACTCGGAGTGGGCTACTCCGTTGAGGATTGTGAAGAAGGATGATGGATCTTTGCGTATCTGTGGAGACTACCGTTCGACAGTCAACGCGTCGATACAAGTAGACCGATATCCTTTACCAACATCTGTAGAAGCTTTTGTGAAGCTAAGTGGAGGCAAAGTGTTCAGTAAATTGGACTTGAAGCAGGCATACACTCAGCTGAAGGTTGATGAGAAGACGTCCAAGCTGTTAACACTGAATACGCCCATCGGCTTGATGAAAATGAATCGCCTTGCATTCGGTGTAAATGCAGCGCCGTGTATATTCCAAAGAGTGATGTCTACAGCTCTGGCTGGCATGGAGGGTGTGGCGTGTCTACTGGATGACGTGGCGGTGACGGGTACGACGCTGGAACAGCATAACCAGCGACTTCGTCAGGTGATGGAGAAGCTAAATGAGATGGGCTTCCGGTTAAATAGCAAGAAGTGTATTTTTGCTGCGAATAGCATAACGTTTTTGGGACACATGATTGACAGCGAGGGACTGCATCCGGCGCCTGCAAAAGTCAAAGAAATACAAGAGAAACCGGCTCCGACGAATAAGGAAACGTTGAGAGCTTTTCTTGGATTGTATAACTTTTATCAAAAGTTTTTACCTGATAGAGCTACTTTGCTAGAGCCTTTGTATCGGTTGCTAGAGTCAAAGACACCGTGGAGATGGACGGAACGCGAACAAACAGCTTTCGAGAAAGCGAAGCTACTATTGTCCTCGGAACTCACGTTGGTGGGTTATGACCTAAAGAGAGAGTTACTGCTCATATGTGATTCATCGGAATACGGAGTGGGCGCTATCATAGCACATGTCATGGATGACGGATCTGAGAGACCAATTATGATGGCGTCGCGGACTCTACAATCACATGAGAGGCGGTATGGTCAGATCGACAAAGAAGCGCTAGCTATTATGTTTGGACTGATAAAATTTCATGAATTTTTGCTGGGTCGCAGATTCTGTATAGTTACAGATCATAAGCCGTTGGTGGGCTTGTTTAATCCAGCAAAACTCATACCGGACCAGATCTCACCAAGAATGCTGCGGTGGTCTTTAAAACTAGCATGCTATGAGTATACAATCAAGCATAGACCAGGAAAATCTATTGGTAATGCAGATGCATTGAGTAGGTGGACGGCACCGTCTATTGGGACAGTGGCTGAAGAAGGGCTTAAGGAAGTGTTGTTGTTAGAGGAACAACCTAATGGATGGAATCTTAGCGCAGAGAAGATTGCTGTGGAAACAAAGAAGGATCCTATACTTCAGAAAGTTTCATATCATGTTCATCATGGCTGGCCAAATAAAAACACAGACCCAGCCTTGCAACCATTTTGGACGAGAAGGGAGGCTCTTTCACATAGTAAAGATTGTTTACTATGGAGTAACAGAGTCATAGTACCTGCTAAGTTACAAGAGCAGGTGTTAAAAATTTTACATGCCCCACATGCGGGTATAGTCCAAACGAAGGCATATGCAAGAGGCTATGTGTGGTGGGTCCAGATGGATAATCAGATCGAACAGATGGTAGCCAGTTGTGAGCAGTGTCAACTGGTTAGGAACAGTCCTCCAAAAGATCCACAGACTTGGGTGATGTCTGAAAAGCCATTGCCTTGGCATCGAGTCCATATTGACTTTGCTGGACCATTTCATGGAAAAACATTTTTTGTTTTAATTGACAGTCACAGTAAATGGATGGAAGCAGAAATAGTAAACGCTATGAGTAGTGGAGCCGTGATAACTGTGTTGAGAAGAATTTTTGCTTCACAGGGCTTGCCCGAGGTGGTGGTATCAGACAATGGTAGAGCATTCACCTCGGAGGAATTTAATAATTTCCTAAAGAAAAACGGTATCAAACACCTGTTCTCTCCTCCATATCACCCGGCGACCAATGGACAGATTGAGAGAGCGATACAGACATTTAAGAATAAAATTAAGAAAATGGAAAATTTGAATTTACCATGGAGCGAATTGATGAGCAAGGTACTATATCATATGCGCACAGTACCGAATAGTGCAACTAACAAAACTCCGGCGGAGATGCTCAACGGTCGGAAATACAGAACGGCGATGTCCTCGCTGCACCCGCAATCGGCGCCGAGCCGCGGCGACCTGCAGCTGGAGGCAGCGGCGCAGCGCGCGCCCGCGCGGACCTTCGCGGTCGACCAGCCCGTCCTCATACACATGTATGGACCCGGGGAGAAGTGGCGGAGGGCCACGGTAGAGATGGTGGAGGGACCTAGCTCTTATAGGGTGAGGACGGAAGATGGAGAGCTACACCGTCGACATGCAGATCAGATGCTGGCGAGAACAGTACAGGCTGAGACTAGATTGACTGAGAATAGACCAGTGAGGGATTCGGACTCTATAACATCTGATGAGCTGTCTATAGATATACCACCACCAGAGATGTGGCCTGACATGATTGGTATACCTCCTGGCTCAGATTAATAGTTAATTTATTTGTATGATGTATTTGTGATCTTGTTTCATTTAATTTATACTTTGATTGTACTCTGTAATTATAGAAGGAAGATATGTTATGTATTTATTTATATTTGATTTGTGGGTACTTAAATAAAGTTTAGTTTTGTGAATAACTCGAAATGGCGTGTATCTTTTAATACAGAATTAAGTAAATTGTAGGTGATTATTATGTGCTGATCCTGAGGTTATTTTCTGTTGGTTTGAGACATATTTCCCTATCCTACAAATATAAACAAGCGTGGTTTCTTGCCTGTAACTTGCACGCTTGGTCGCGTTACGAACAGGCGTAAATTCAACGTAGATTTAAGATTAGAGAGCTAAGCGATCGCCTTTTTCAACGTGTTTTCATTTTTGGTATATAATTGTGTGTATTTCATCATGTTTCCCACTTTATGTAGGGTCGGCACAACATTGTATTATAACATAAGTCATCTCAACATTCATTCCTTTCTTACAATGTCATCTTTCACACGATCCATCCATCTTTTTTTTGGCTGACCTACCTCTAACTGAACAGAGCCCATATATCCTATCTAACACTGTGCTCGTCTTTGACATTCTTCCATTCTCCTGGCATGTCCAATTGGGTGTGTGTAAGGTGTTAAAAAAGTACTTTCATTCATTCATTTCATTCAAACTTTGTTCTTTTGTCGGATAATAATCTAATCAGAATATCAAATAAAGCCTTCAAAAAGGGTTATTTCACAAAAATACGTCTTTCTTTTCAGATCTGCGCTGTAATTATTCTTTTGTCGATGCTTTCATAAATACGACAGACTTGCGAACAATGCGTCCACTTATTCACAAAGAAGTCTAAGCGCAGATGACACAACCAAAATGTGTAACGGAATTCGTTCGTCTTGTCATTACTTTTCTGAATCTACCTTCTTGACGATCCCTACGCTGCGTTTTGGGAAATTTATTGAATTACTAGTGTACCCGCGACGTTGTCTGCGTGACAGGATTTTTTTTGGAATGATGTTGTCATAAAGTTTAAAGTGAGAAATGTGTTTTTATTAATAGATACTTTATTGACACGATGTGATGTTTGTGCCTTAATCACACCCAAACTGCTGTACAGATTTAAAACTAGGATATAAAAAGCATTTCTAAAATTAATGAGTCTGAGTTGAATGTTATTGATTTTGTTTTATTTTCTACTGATTTATAATTTTACTGAACACGACTAAAATATGAAATTATTTTTAGATATTTGCTCATCCGCTTATATAGCATCTGTGATCAAAAGAATTGTTCATAGATGAAATAAGGCTCAAAGGATGTTATTTTTCTATGGAAACTGTCAAAACATCTAAGCTTGAGTGTCGACTCAAGAGTATGTTGTAATAAGGAGTCTTGGTGAATCAGGGGTTGGAGAAAAGTTTTGTATACAGTGCTTTCAAAAAGGGGAACGGGAAGGGTAGAGCTAAGAATGTCATGGTGCTAGAATTGCCAAGCTATAATGTGGAATTCTGGGTATGTGTGTAATAAAAGATTTTTATGGTTCTTAGTTCTTTTGAGTTCCGACGGTCGTGGTTTCGAATCCGGTCGTGCACCAATGGAATTTGCTGTTCGGAAAGTTTATGTGCTCTGAACCAGTACCATCAAACGGTGAAGAAAAACGTCGTGAGGAAACTGGTTTGACGTAAAACATAATACCTACGTTTGTAGAACACGCGTTCTTTTTAAAGCGCTTGTGGCGTAGCTTGCTAAGACGTTCTTAATTAATCGTTGAAGTTAAGCAACGTTGTGCGCGGTCACAATTGGGATGGGTGACCGCAAGTGGCAATACGAGCTGAGCGCTTCCGTGCTTCGGAGGGCACGTTTAATTGTCGGTCCCGGCTTTTAAGTCGTTAAACCATGACGGAGGCTTTTAGGCGGCCTAAAAATCCGTCACAAGAGTTGGCCACTAGCTCATACGAACTTACTTTACTTAGTATTGTTTTTGTAGTATTAAGGCTTTTCCTTAGATATAAACATTTAGATTTTTTGTCATTAGTATCTTTTTTGCAAACATTAACATGAAAAGAACCTGTGGTCTTTCATCACTTATTGAGACCTGCACGGATCTTTCAGAATGCCTCGTAATTTCAAAAGACTTATTGACATTGACTGGAAAGCTAATGAAATGGAAAATAAAAATGGTTCCCTGGACATTTTTTGATGAATTAATACCCTTTTGACATTACTAGTGGAACACCCGCTGTTCCGCACGTGTAGAGTAAGTAGATTCCTCGTGTTTGAACAGCCTTGACCCCTTCTTACTTCTTTAGTAAACCTCTAAATTCGTTATCATTTTGTATTGAAAGAATCTACTTCCAATTTCAAGCAAATCGGACCACCCGCTAAAAAGTTCCCATATAATTTTTAACAACGTCTGCTAGCCCGTTTCGGGGGTAGTTTTGAAAATATACCATAGATAGATTTTACTATAGACTTTTATTAAATGTATTGAAGAGTACATCTTATACGACATGATAGCTTTATAAGGACGATCAGAGAAGGAAAGCGAGGAAGAGGAAGACCAAGAATTAATTATATCGGCCAGATAAAGGAGAAATTCGGTGTCATGTCGTATAAAGAAGTAAAAGAAACCGTATTGAAGAGGGGAAAATGGAGGAAACTTCATAATTACACCGACAAGAGCTAGCTCTTAAATAATAATATATATTGAAGAGTATTTATGCTAAGTTTCAAGTACGAAAGTTTCAATTACGAATTTTCATATAAACGTTTTTACCCATTTTCACCCCGTTAGGGGCAGAGTTTTCAAAAATTATTTCTTAGTGTAGATCTACGTGCTATAAGAGATGCACAGAAGAAATGCACATTCCAAAGTTCAAGTCTCTAGAACCAGCAGTTTAAATAGAAGTACATTATAGATTACTAGCTGCCGCCCGCGGCACCGCTCGCATAGTACCCAGATCAAAAATAGCCTATAATGTTAATCCAGCACATGTACTATGTCCAATTTTCATTCGAATCCGTTCATCCGTATAGGCGTGACTGAGGCACAAATATACAAACATCCTCACAAACTTTCACATTTATTATATAGTAGGATGATTATCTTTTACTTGTTCGCATTATGTACCATTTACATAATTATGTTCTGTCTATTGAGAATTGGGCTATTTATAAATAATAAGTATAAAATAAATGCGAACTTAGATAGAAAACTGAGCTCATTTTCATTTTTTATTATTATACCGATTGATTTGACGATTGATTTGACCACCAGTGCTCTCACTTAATACCTGAGTAGTAAGTATATTAAATCAGTCTATCTTTTTTCTTAGAGGGTGGCTGAAAATAAGTGTTATCTCGAAAGCCGTCTTAGCGTAGGCGAAAGATTATCAGAGTCTGAGGAATAGGTAAAAGTAGAAGAAAATAATCTTAGACCAAATAAAAGAAAAGATGGCGCGCCGCGAACAACAAAAGTAAAGCCACACAAAACCGTGCTCCTGCAAGTAAACATACATGCTCACGCACACACCTACACTAAAACCATGCACATCGCTCTTAGTACGTCACGAGTCCTAAAATAGAATTATGTCTTCCTGTGTAGTGAAAACTTGTAAAAACAGCACACATAAAAAGTCACACGGAATCAATTTTCACTTGTAAGTACTTCAAATAACATCGTTTCATAATTATTGTACTATGAATTTTAGGTTACTTGGAACACAAAATCTCAAAACCGACACACAGATAAAAAGGTGGCTTCACTTTTGTTGTTCGCGGCGCGCCGCCTTTTGTTTTATTTAGTCTGAGAAAATAATGAATAATTTATTAAATCAGTAAACATATTTTCTAGATCTAAGGATTATGCTTGTACTGAAGGCCATCTTAGTGCAGGTGGAGATTTTATAGAGGCGAAGGCTGGTGGTGGATATAAAAACAAAGTTATTGGTATCGTCGGCTCAGCGAAGTGAATCAAAGTCGTGTCACTAGATCTTTCGAAACAGTGTGGTGAAAGGATTTAAAGTGCGCCTTAAAGGCCGTTTTCACGACTTGATACATGCTTTTGAACTTTTTTAGGTGCTACGACATTCCATTTTCCTTTTGGGAAGTACGAATTGGCACTTAAGACGAGAGATTTATTAAATAAACTTTACAACAAGGTACTGAACTAAATTATTTGACGGCCTCTGTGGCGTGGCGGGCGACTGCTCGGCTGAGACGCAAGAGGCGCGGGTTCGATTCCCGCTGCGGAAGAAAAGTTAGTATTATCTGCAAACATTTCTTCCGGGTGTTGTGGTACCATGGAACTCGTAGTTTCTGATACCCACAACACAGGGAATCGTAGTGTGGGGTCAGGACTCAAGAAGGTACCTACTTATCTAGTGGACTGGGAGTAAAGAAAAAACATAAAATGCGTCCAGCTGCTTCTCTCCCCGAGCATGTCGTAAAAGTCGACTAAGGGATAGACCTCTCCAACATGATGGACTATCTATATGGCCGATGAGCTGATCACCTGTCTCTATAGTTTACCATATCCGTATTGGGACTTTGAGTTAGGTTATGATTACTTGTGTCTCTGCCCACTCCTAGGTGTACTTATAAGACAAAATCCATTCAAGTGCATGGTGTCTTGTTCAAGGTGAAGTTACACCCCCTCCCGCCACCCGCCTTCCTTCCGCTCACGCTTCGGTACATGCGTTTGATGTTTAGTACAAGTTGCGGAACAGGCACACCTACTTTTATATATACATATTACTAGCTTCCTTCTGCGGCTTCACTTGCGTGTTCTAGGTTAAAAAAATACCTTTCAAGTGCGAGTCGCATTCGCACACGAAGGGTTCCGTACTATCGTACATGGTACATAAATATTTCTTGTTAGTAATGTAAAACAATGTTAAGGGTGCGCCAATTTTTATTACTATTTGTTGTTATACCGGCAATAGATATACACATTCTGTGAAAATTTCAACTCTACCTTCTACAACCTACGGTTCAGGAGATACAGCCCGCTGACAGACGGACGGACAGCGGAGGATTAGTAATAGGGTCCCGTTGGCACCCTTCGGGTACGGAACCCTAACTAACTAACCCTAACTCGGCAGAGACGCAAGAGGCGCGGGTTTGATTCCCGCTGCGGAAGAAATGTTTGCATGATCTGTAAATATTTCTTCCAGGTCTGAGTGTTGTGGTCTATGGTACTCGTAGTTTCTGATACTCACGACACAGGGAATCCTAGTGTGGGATCAGGACTATATTGTATGTGACTGTTGGGTGTTATTTATTACATTTATTTTATTGTAGCACACGTAAGTACAACTATATTACCTAGTAAACTTGAAGTTCCATTCAAATATTTTTAGCTGTTACGGCGTGATTGAGGCACAAACACATCGTCACATCCACACATCCTCACAAACTTTCGCATTTATAATATTAGTAGGATAATCTTCCAAAATCAATCGTTTGATGATTATTTCTAGAGTATGCTTGATTTCCGCCATCGTACACAGCGACAGCAGTACATATACCATCCCCATCATGTGAATGGCTGGCAGTCCACAACTGTGCGGTTCACACGCCATTTCTGCCTCGCACAACAGCCGTGTGGAATCAGATTTCGCCAGAGGTATTTCCGGACTAATACAACGAGCTTACTCCTACCTCAAAGGCCGGCAACGCACTTGCAACTTCTCAGGCGCGTCCGAGGGGGGGGGGGGGGGGGGGGTCACAGGGGACATGACCCCCCCAAAATCGTACACGTTAAATTGAAAAATCTTCTAAAAAATTACAAAATATAAAAAGCAATTTTCTGCCCCTAGCCGCGATGCCATTAAAAATAGAAGGCTTATTTGTTTATAACGTGTGCAATAAAATTGTGTATTGTGCAATAAAATCAGTGACCCTCTCCAAAATTTTAGGCTGCGACCACGCCTGACTCCTCTGATGCTGCAGGTGTCCGTGGGTGGCGGTAATCACTTACCTTTGGTGAACCGACTGCTCGTTTGCTCACTCTTCAATAAAAAATAGGACACTGGTATTTAGGTGATGCTTCCTCCTTCCAATTGTTGGTGTGGGTTCGGTTAGTTACGCAAAACGAATATAAATATTGTTCGACATTTCACACCATAAATATTAAATAAAATTTTATTTATTTGTTGTGTAAACAAAGTCATCAAAATCACATTAAATGCGTTTGTTATTGAATGGATCGTTTGTTTTTTGCCACTCATTTTAACCTCCGACGAAAAAGGGTGTGTTATATATAAGTTTGTAAGTTTGTCTGTGACATTGTAGCTCTGAAACGAATGGACCGATTTGATGCGTTTTTTTTCTGCCTTGGTTTGACGGCCTTGGTAGCGTGGCGGGCGATTGTTCGGCGGAGACGCAAGAGGCGCGTGTTCAATTCCCGCTGCGAAAGAAATGTTTGCATGTTCTGCAAATATTTCTTCCGGGTCTGGGTGTTGTGGTACCATGGTACTCGTAGTTTCTGATACCCACGACACAGGGAATCCTAGTGTGGGCTCAGGACTATGTATGTGACTGTTGGGTGTTATTTATTTTTTCTGTTTGAAAGTTAATGTGATCGAGATGGTTCTTAGCTATAGTTTATGAAGATCTGTTGAGGCGTTTGAAGATCATCAGCTCATTTCCTACTTGACAAAAGGATTTTACAACTTTTACAGGTCCTATTGATTTGTGGTGTTCTGTTCGAGGATTATTTAAATATTTAATTTAATAGCTTTTTGTAAAGTCTGAAAGGGTTTGGCTAAAGCTTGAAAAACTCATAGTATACCTAATAACAGATTAAACAAAATTTCTTTTTATCTCGCGAGCAAAGCCGCAAAGTGGCTAATAAAATAGTAGAAATCTATACTATATAATATTATAAAGCTGCAGTGTTTGTTGGTTTGTTTGTTGTAATCTCTGGAACTACTGGTCCGATTTGAATGATTCTTTCAGTGTTGGGTAGTCCATTTATCAAGGAAGGCTATAGGCTATGTTTTTTTTTCAAAATTAGGGATCCGTAATAAAATTGCTATTTTGTAACACAAGGTGTAAAATCGAAAACCTATTTTTGCGTGCGCTGCAAAAACTATTGACAATAGAACAAAATGATGTACTACGGGTTTGTAGATCCCATTAAGACCTACAAAAAAATCCGCGAGAACATATATCTAGCTATCATGGTTTAATCACAATAACCGATTTTGTGTTCAAAATAATTATTAAATCGTCTGAAGAAAAAAATAAATATGTATCGTAATATTAATCTTTATCGAAATTAAGCATTATATTATCAAAAGTATTTATGTAGAAGTAAAATACTTTTTGTTTCATCTCAATCGGATATTTCGTTTAAAAGTTATCACGTGTGTAAGATGTTAAGAGTTGGTACCTATTAATGAGTTATGGGCCATAGTCCATTTATTGAGGGAGGCTATAATACCTATAGGCAATATTTTATCTCGGTATTTCCACGGAAACGAGAAAAACGCGGATGAAAAAGCGGGGCACAGCTAGTAATCAGATATAACAATTACGAACTAGTGGAATACCCAGTTTTGTTCGCGTTGATTTTTTAGGGTTCCGTACCCGAAGGATGCCAACGGGACCCTATTTACTAAGCCTCCGCTGTCCGTCCGTCCGTCTGTCAGTACTCTCAAACGGTTAAGGAAAACATCGTGATGAAACCGGCATGTAGTAAAACTTATAAAGTTCAACAATATGTGTCGAGTGTACGAAAGAAGCCTTTGAGGCGCACTAAATCCTTTCACCACACTGGGTCAAAAGATTGACTTAGAAAGTTTCATATATTAAGATATATTTGATCTTAAATTGGCACTTCAATACCAATGAATTAAAATGGATAAGGAAAACGGACTTAAGAGCTATAAAATTTAGGGGTCAGAGGAATGAGTTTGGTTTTAAGAATTCGATTTATACCGAGCTGTAAACATGTAATGACTGGGCCGCCAGTGACCTCACCCTCACCAAATTAGTTTATACAGAAACCAGGAAATCATCATAAACATGAGCCATTGAGAGCACTGGTGGTCTAGTGAGAGCACTGGTAGTCTAGTGAGAGCACTGGTAGTCTAGCGAGAGCACTGGTGGTCTAGTGAGAGCACTAGTAGTCTAGTGAGAGCACTGGTAGTCTAGTGAGAGCACTGGTAGTCTAGTGAGAGTACTGGTAGTGTAGTGAGAGCACTGGTAGTCTAGATAGAGCACTGGTAGTCTAGTGAGCACTGGTAGTCTTGTGAGAGTACTGGTAGTCTAGTAAGAGCACTGGTAGTCTAGTGAGAGCACTGGTAGTCTAGTGAGAGCACTGGTAGTCTAGTGAGAGCACTGGTAGTCTAGTGAGAGCACTGGTAGTCTAGTGAGAGCACTGGTAGTCTAGTGAGAGCACTGGTGGTCTGGTGGTAGTGGCCTCGCCCGTCCTAAGGTCGTGGGTCGTGGGTCGTGGGTTGTACATTAATGGATTTTGCTGTACGAAAAAAGTAAAAAGTATTATGTATGATGGAACCTTTCGTGTGCGAATTCGACTCCCACTTGACCGGATTTTTCATGCATTAACCATAGACTTACGATTTTTTCGCTAAGGACATTAACAATAACGAATGTAGCTGTCTTAAAATAAATTATTTTGTTTCAATATGGCGGCAATCCCTTTTTTTGATGCTCCTACAGTTAAATTTCGTTTTATGACGGTCCGAGTTTAATTTCCGCTCACTGTTTGGCAACGGTTATATTAAAAAACTAGCTGTGATCCGCAACATTGTATGCGCAACAATCGTACTTATATAGCACCAGCTAGAGACCCTTACCCACAGCCCTGCAAGAAAAAGAGAGCTGCTGACGACCCGATTGATATTATGAATGACATTGTCAATTGTCAAAATTTTATAAACTTCAAATAAATGTGTAAAAAGGATTTTTGCGTTACTTTGTTTATCTTTTTTTTGGATTTGTTCAGCAGTTTAGGCGAGAAAAGGTAACAGACAGACAAACAGACAGACAAGAGTTACTTTCGCATTTATGACTGATGGACTGATGGACTGACGGTCTGATGGACTGAAGACTAACGGACTGATAGACTGACGGACTGACGAACTAATAGACTGGACAGACTGATGACATAATGGACTAACGGACTGACCGATAGACTGATGGACAAACAATCAGAAATAGAACCTAAAAAAGATATAACCTACAACTTAGGCTGGCTAACTTATTAGCAAAGCAAATCCTATCAACTCACAGCACAGTAGGAAAATTAAGTAATTATTTAAAAGAACAGGAAACCAGACTGCGTATAATTTAAGATAGCATAGTAAAAAAAGAAGTATTTTATTTGTTTCAGTTTATTTACATCATCTTACTCACAATACAAAGATTAGACGTATACATTTAGCTAATATTACTTAAATTTAATTAGATTTATTATTATTTACAAAATCAATTTCATTTACCAAATTAACAGAGAAGTGGAATAGTAATTTTAATCTAATAGAAAATTCTTAAAACATTAACAAATTCATATCTAAATACCTAAACATAATACTGTGGTTTATTAACAATATTAATTTAAAAGTGCAGTAGCGGATTTTCTCACCAAAATCGATGTAGAACGTACCTACGTTAATGAAATGTGTTTTTTCAAAAAGAAAATGAAATTATAACATTTTTTCTTCGGTTACTTAAAGTGAAAACACGATAAGAGAAAACAAAAAATCCTGATATAATATTATGTTTTGAGTATGTTTTGAATTAGGTCTTGGGAACCCTACCATATTTTCAGATGAGTTTTAATTTAACAGGTAGGAAATAGCTATTTCTTTAGTTGTTGAAACCAGTTTTTATTCATTTTGTAGTTTTCTTGTAATTGACAATTATTTGATTTGGCGGGTTAAGTGACTTCAATATTTTGCATTGTTTCATTCTCTGTCCTTCTTTTACGCACCCGATATCCGTAGCGCTATCTCTTTCGAAATCGATCTAGACTCGAGAGTACTACACTAGCTTTCGGCCGCAGCTTGATTTGCGTTGTATAAAATCTGTGTTATTTATAGGTAGATACTGAGAGTACATGTCGTAGAACCTAAGAAGTTCCAAAATATGTGTCAAGAGCACTAAAGGAGCCCTTCAGACACACTTCAATCCTTTCACCACACTGGTTCGAAAGAACTGGTGACACGACTAGAATTTGCCTATTTCACACAAACTAATTATATCTATGCAAATTGTGTCATGACAAACCGAACGTACAAAATAATTTATAATATGAATAGGTAACGACTAAATTGGTGAGTCTTGCTCATAAGTTTGTATGAGCTAGTGGCCAACTCTTGTGACGGAGTTTTTAGGCCTCCTAAAGGCCTCCGTCATGGCTTAACGACTTAAAAAATAAGGTTTCTGCCACATAGTCCAGCTTTGGTAAAATTTTATACATACTTTAAAGAAAGTACACATACTTACTTAAAACTAAATAAATTTACCAAATTTAATTTATAAACTAATTAATTTTAGTAAGTAAGAGATCAGCACAAAATGTGAAGTAGAATGAAATTATTTTAATAAATTTATCTTTATCATCTACAGTAAAAGATTTTAACGTGTTGTTTCTTTGTGATGTTTTATTATTTTTTATCAAATAAATTATGTTTTATAATGTTTTTTTTTATTTATACGGCGTGAGAAGGCAACCTTTGCCTACAGCAACGGTACATTGTAGTTCCCGGGACGATTTGTAATTGTACACTTTCTATAACGCTTACCTTGTTAGCAAAATTGATTAAAATATGAATTAATACATAATACATTTGATTGTGTTTTAAAGTAAAGAATAATGTCCGTGTATACACTAAAAAGTTGTTTTTTTTCTCATAGAAAATATGTAATTTTCATCCATTTTTACAAACTCATGACCATATTATTATTTACAGTTGAATTCGTGCAGATATTTACAATTCGTCTTTAAAATATTACATAAATGAAATTAAGTACAGTCAGCAACGAAGGTAAGTGATGATAAAACTGTTTTTCAAAATGAATGAAAACTAACCAGAGAATGAAATTAATTAATTATTTCTTAATTCTGTAAAAAGGCAGTTAAAATTTGGGTTTAATAAAATTAAAATAATTTTAGTTCTGATTGTGTTCTATCAACTTCTGATGCTGACTGTACTCTTCATGTTCTTAAAGCTAATGACCGAGGTAATGGTGATTTAATTATACATTACAAATATGCACAGAAAATGTATCAAAATACAAGAAAGAAGTGAAAATAGCCTTTTAGGCCACAAATCACCAATATTCTAAACGGAATCCATAATTTTGTAATACTGAATGCAGTACAATCCTTGAGACGTCGAATCCAGCTATGTATTGAGAACAATGGCCATCATTTTGAACAATTAATCAGTTAAGGTTTAATAAGTAGGTAACGTAAGAAAAATAAAATATTAGTGCTTTTAGGGTTCGATTCCTAGCTACGAATACTGATTTTTCAAATATTCTACTGTACTTTTCGCTATTCCTTATAGTATCGGATTTGGCTATGCACGCCCATATGAAAAATTCACCCTATATATTTTGTTTTATGTTGCAACACGAAAAAAAGCTTGATGTGAACATCCGCCTGATCGATATCCGATTTCAGTATTCTACTAACGGTTGACAGATCGTTCGTTACCATAGCAATTTTGTTATCAGACGAAAAGCGTCATACAATCGTTGAATGATATTGGAATCGCCTTAAGATTGAATCAGCTTTTATCATTCGTATTATCGTGATTTTATCTAGAATGTTAATGTAACAGCAAATAGGTATGACATTACTGGATGTTTATATAACCGACAGACTCCTAGATCAGTTAGCAGGATAAAATTAAATGTTGGCATTTGATTGATAATATTTTTCGTGGAAATTAGGGAAAGCGCCGGAAAATGTAGAAAAAGCGTTTTAGTTTGAATAAGTGGTAAAAAATTTAAGGAAATCCGAGAGAAATCTGTTGAAATAAACAATAAATAAATCTTTATTCTAGATATTCAGTTTACAGAATCAAAATATACCTAATAGGTTCTTAAGTGGAGACCACGTACCAGTAAAGACTGTCACCCACTAGATGGAAAGAGAATCTAGTAAAGGCTGCTGGGAGCCGTTGGGGTGCATAAGATCCGTCTCTCTGGAAGTCTATGGGAGAGGCATTTTCAGCAGTTGACGTCATATGGCTGAAATATGATGATGATCAAGGACTTTACGAACTAAACGTTAGGTGAAATTAGTGTGCAAGATCTTAAAAAACAACATCGACATTCCGACTATTCAAACTCCTGTTGAACCGAATCTGAAACACATTAGCATCATTGCAGCCCTTACCCCTATAATCAGCCGAATCACTGTGCCGTTCCGCCACGCAATCATCGACCTTAAAGCAGTCGTAGTAAGGCTTACAATCGATGCTGTTCGAGCCGCATTCAATCGCCTTCTGTCAATCTCTACATACGTCATTTGTCAAAGTGAAGCGGGTGGCCGTCTCGCTGATGGAATCCTCCCTGATCTTCGGGCGTCGGCTACCGTTTATGTTTTCAATGAAAGAGGTGTTGGTGTTCCTAGTGTAATCCCTGTGGATGTTATGGTTTGATGGGGAGAGGTGGGTGAGGCGGTAGCTCGCGCAGGAGTCGTTCCTCCTGACCGCGGTGCGAGTGGTTCCTCTGGAGCTGCCGATGGGGGCGAAGGAGGTGCCGTTCTGCTCTGGGGCTGGAGCCTGGCAGCAGCAGAAGCATTTGAAGTAGGACCGGTGGAACTCGCGACGGAATTTGCCTGCAACAATAATAAAAATTTAAGGACATATCACACAGCACCATCTAGCCCCAAACTAAACAAACCTTGTTTGGAACAAGATGATAAATATGTACTTTTTTTGTAAATACATACGTATAATACATAATACTACAACATCCAGACCCAGAAGAAATATTTGCAGAGCATGCAAATATTTTTCTCTAGCAGCGGGAATCGAACTCGCGCCTCTTGCGTCTCAGCCGAGCACTCGCCCGCCTCGCCACAGATGTCCGTTGAATTTGTTTTGTTGATGGTGACAGGTGACCATATAAGTGGCCCATCATGTTGGAGAGGATACTATCCCTTAGTCGACTTTTACGAGATGCTCGGGGAGAGAAGCAGCTGGACCCATTCTATGCTTTTTCTATACTTCCAGTCCAGCAGAGAAGTAAAAAATACATTTTGAATAAATATCTATTTCAAGAAAAATATCATCAAGAAAGAAAGAAATATTCGAAGATTATTAGCCTCCCCATAACAACTTTCAAGGCAAAGTTACCATTTTTCTTCACGAGAAGAAAATGTGTTCCCAAAACTGAAACTTTGTTTATTAAAAAGTTGTTTGTTGTAGAATTGGTAAGTACAAAAATATTAATTTCTATACACATATATGTACAGTACATACATAATTATCACGCCCGTATCCCCAAATAAGGTGAGCAGACTCCCAACTAGGTAATCATAAGAAAACTTGCAGCCACTTCTGATTGAAAGTTTTAAGATGGATATGGTGAACCCTGGTGACAGGTGATCAGCCCATCGCCCATATAGATCCATCATGTTGGAGAGGATACTATCCCTTAGTCGACTTTTACGACGTGCTCGAGAAGAGAAGCACAGAAACATTCTATGCTTTTTCTTTAGAAAAATAATCTAGATATTTAAATAGATGTAGGCATGTTACAAATGTAATGTTTTGACGTGCCTCTGACCAGTCCCTTTCGCCATCATCTGTATTTTCTCTGGCAGTGCATATATATACTAAAACTTTAGGGCGTTGTACATGTAGGTACATTGTAATTATTTTTCTATTTAAACCCATGATAAAACCACGAACACGGTCAATAAATTATAGTTTCAATCTAAACTATCTACAAACAAACTTCCATTTTAAAATAAAAATTGAAGAAAACCCCAAGGATAAAGAGAACTGCACGTTTCACAAATTATTTGTGTTGAATAGAAACATAAAAATAAGTTATGCGGCTTAAACTGATCATAAAGATTTAAGTTTACGCGAAGTTTTTCACTACATTTTCTTGAACACTTTATGCTACCTTTTTAACACTTAAACAGAAAAAACAGTTTTATTTATGAAAAGTACAGAGCATTATTTTTATTCGAAGTTAATATATTCTTACGTATGTTATTTCTTTCCTGTTTAGTCTAGGCAAAAGTTGCCTCCTGAATATTAGGTAAATCTTTTAGTAACTACCTGTGACAGGTTTCAGTTATTTTAATTATTTATTTTAATTTCATGTTACTTGATCCTAAACTTGTCTTGAATAATAATTTTAATTTCGTTCGCGGCGCGGGTTCGATTCCCGCTTCGAAAGATATGTTTGCATGCTCTGCAAATATTTCTTCCGGGTCTGGGTGTTGTAATATTATGAATTATAAGTAGGTATGTATTTACAAAAAAAAGTATATAAGTATCCTATTAGCCCTCTGGTTCCCATAGTACAAGCTTTGCTTATAGTTTGGGGCTAGATGGCGCTGTGTGAAATAAAAATAAATAAATAATAAATGTCCACAAAATTTATATAAACTAGCTGAAGAAGGGCTGGGTGGTGAGGATGGAATCTAACCCTCGAGATACAGTTTTACACTAGTTCGAGGGTCAGCCGAAATCCTCATCACCCAAACTTGTCGTCAATGGAACGGTCTACGCGTGTATATAATGTTAAGTTTAGTTTTACTACATACTTCTTTTTTTTCTACTTTTTAGTTATTATTTAGGTTGCCAGTCAAATATCGCTTCTAGCGATAAGACCGCCAATTGTGGATACCGGAATAATTATGTAAACTTTTGTAATTTTTATGTTTTTTGTTGGTATACACAATAAAGTATTATCTTATCTTATCTTATCTAGCTGCCGCCCGCTGCTTCGCTCGCGTTGTACGCGGATAAAAAATAGCCTATAATGTTAATCCAGCACAATGTACTATGTATATTCCAAGTTATATGAAACAAGAACGAAAAAATGGTTCCGACCGAATAAAACATTTTTACCTAATATTAAACCTTTTTTTTCTTTTGTGCGTTTCGCGCATAAGAAAAAAGCTCTTTCCATAGCTTGCTGAGTGACTTTGAACTGGTGGACTAGCCGCACATAATGCAGTATCATCTAAAAATCGGATCTAAGCGATTCACACCTAGCCATATTTCTAGCTCTCTGTACTTAAGCATTAGTGGAGGATGTGTCAGCGAACGCACTCGCCCAGTTACGGCTCATTCGTGCGGTTTATCTGCCTTTTGATGGCGGACTAAATTAACCGGACAGTAAAATGTTTAGAGCGCGCGTGATGTGCCCCCAGATGCGATGCCATGACGGTTATCTTCGGAATATTTCGATCTGTCGCCTTGTTCGGGCACTTAAACATCACTCTTAAGTTCAAACTCAACTCAGTTAAACTTACCCCCGAATACTCAAACGCGACTTAGAGCACGTCTCAAGTCACAGTTTTTTTGACAATTTTGATAAAAATCTGTCAAAAACGCGTCACTTGAGACGTGCTTAACTCTGTGATACGTTTGAGTATTCGGGGGTCAAACTCTTAAGTTACTGACCCACTGACTGACAATCAACGGACAGCCTAAACCATAATCTATATTATAAAAACAGCAATTGCTGTTCGTTTGTTTAGCTGATTTTGGTTTTGAATAGTTTGTTGTAGTCCAGGGAAGGTTTAAACGGTGAAATAACATAGTACATGTACCGGGTACCACGCGAGCGAAGCCGCGGGCGTTAGTTAGTAATAATAATAAATATTTGTGGACATTTCACAGCCCTATCTAGTCCCAAACTAAGCAAAGCTCGTACTATGGGAACCAGATGGCTGATACAATACTTATATTCTTTTCTTTTTGTAAATACATACTACAACACCCAGATTCGGAAGATATTTGCAGAACATACAAACATTTCTCCCGTAGCGGGATTGCGGGAATCGAATCCGCGCCTCTTGCGTCTCAGCCGAGCGCTCGCCCGCCACGCCACCGAGGTCGTCATGATGATGGTAGACTATCATAACGGAAACCTATCCTGAATTCTGTTTAAAAAACCTTCGCTCCACACTGTTGCTTCAAGCCGTGGATAAACATCCAGAAATAATAATAGTCCCATCTCCACTATAAGAGGCCAGCGGGCATCGAAAACTACCATTACAGCAGCGCCCGGAACAAATATATCGAGTTTACATAGTGTGTAAACACCCATTTTGGGTTATTAAGTGGACGCCGTATCAGAAAACTACTTATCATGCACTCGGTAGGCTGGTTAAACAAAAACAAAATGGTGTGCTCATTTGTAAACATTGAGAACGAAAACGCCGATTATGTCGAAACATTAAACAGAAAATTGTGCTTCTCTTCCCGAGCATATCGTAAAAGTCCACTAAGGGACCTCTCCAAAGGCGGCAGCTAGTGTTTACATGACGTATGAAACTTTTTGAATAAATGATTATCGGAAGACATTAAATGGGGGCCATGGAGAGACAAAGGATTTGAGCTGTATCTATGAAAGTTTATTAATTGTGTAGAAGTTTTCTTGTACAGCAAACTTGGAGTTGAAACCCTGACTTTACGCTGCGTAGGTAGTATCTTCTGATTTGTGAGCCTATTAGCCCGTGTTTAGTGTTCGACCGATGCTATTTAAACGAGTAACGGGTCGTAATATGAGTCGCAAAAGATACGCTTAGTATCTTGCGAAGTAATTTTTTTCTTCCGCTGAGTCAAGTAATTCCTTTTTGTTTAGAACCCGATTCCAATACTCTACTAACAGACGAGGGATTATTAAAATTAATGCAGCGTGGCTTTTCTTGAGAAATAAATATGACGTTCTTCTTCAGATCGTTGGTACCATAGATGTTGCTATGGTATTAACGATCTCCGTCCCATAGTAGAGTTTTGATAGATAGATAGATAAATTATTTATTTGGAAGGATGTTTTGGAACCAGGCGTATATGACTGGCGATATGAACTAAATTTTTACACAAGTAGTTTGTCCGTGTGTATTAGCAAATCTGTTATATCTTGACATGCAAGTGGACAAGGGTGTGACATCAATACGGTGAGGTGGGAAGCGTACAAAAAGGTACATTAGTAACAAAATATGTGGTTCATTTCCAGAAATGTGTTAAAACTTGTTACTTTCCAGCCTTTTGGGGACCTTACCTGCGGTCGGTGATCTGAGTTCTGTTTTCTATCTGTACCTAGGCGAATTTAGATAAAAAACTGAGCTCATTTTCATTTCTTATTATTATACCGATTACCTTAGTTTTTAATGTTATTGTAGTTTGTCTTTGAAATAAAATATCAACTTTGTAGATATTTACAATAAATACATCAACTAGCTATGTAATTTATATTGAGTAGGTAAATACGGTTAGTTATGGATATAACCAATATAACTAACTAATTGGGAGTTACCAGTAAATATACCACGGTAAAATACATGGGGCAGGAGGTAACATTTTCATAAAGTGTGGCAATGTATATTCTGTTCCTAAATAAACTATTTGTATTTTTGTATGTGTTACAAGTGACGTGATATTACCAATAACTACTGGTGCTACACTGGGTGTCTACAAGTGCCTTTATGGTCACCGCCCACTTTCTCATTCCATAACCAAACCATCCATGCACAAAGTTAAGCAAATCCGGTTAAAATATTAGGTCGAATGGTGACGGTCCGGTTTTGGAACGAAAAAGTAGGATAACCTTAACCGATATTTTTTTTAATGTGTATTTTGTGATAGTTTTTGAGATATTTATCAACAAGGCACTAACTAAAAGCAAAAACATAAATAATAAGCACATGAAGTAGCAAATAAATTTTAAATTTCAACTGAAAAATAGTGGCACGTAAGAGGTAGGAAAATTTTGACAAAAGCATAGTTAGCAAACCCAGTGTAGCATGGGTCATGGGGGGTCATGGGGCGAGTCACTGACCTGAAAACCCAGGGAATCCTGCAAGCAAAATTAAAAGTTGACCCATATTTGAAAAGCAAGCGATGAATGACACATCTAGGTAAACTCACAACAAAATTACCTTTCTGTTAATACCGCAGTGGTCTGATTTATATAGTTCATAGTCTGTACTAGTTGAAAATGTTTTAAGGAATAAATTATCACAGATAAAGTTTGAAGAGACTAAGCATAGTTCTAAAGTGGCTTTCACACAGTGAGATTTATACAGCGCAGGAGATTTAATAAAATATTATTTTCGCAAACTATAATAATATGCGATTCGCTACCTACCAATGACACGTATAGTGAGTCTTGCCTTTATATAATAATAGTAGTAACCGGAATCGAAGACGAAAACATCATTCAGAAAAACACAAATTGGCAATCATGAAAACCGAAATGATTTTAAATCTTTTTGAACTTATTTTCCTAACGTACTAATACCTACGTCATCTGGAATTGTCGCAATGTTGTGCAACGTTGCCAAACATGTTAAACGCCATATTATTATTATCTAGTGAATACTTGGCTAGACAAGCTGTGTTTTGTATGACTGAGCCTTAGACCAAATAAAAAGAAAAGACGGCGCTCCGCGAACAACAAAAGTGAAGCCACACAAAACTGTGCTCCTGCAAGTAAACATACACGCTCACACACACACCTACACTAAAACCATGCTCATCGTTCTCGAGTCGTCGTCAAGTAAACTTAAATTTTAAAAATAAAATTATGCCTTCCTGTGTAGTAAAAACTTGTAAAAACAGCAGCAAATCACATAAAAAGTCTCACGGAATCATTTTTCACTTGTAAGTACTTCAAATAACAATGTTTCTTAATTATTATACTATGAATTTTAGGTTACTTGTGTTAGCATTTAGACGATTTCAGTTCGATGAAATATCACTTTGGTTTATTTTGTATTGAAATGTTATTTTAAAATTAATTATAATACTTAATATTTAAGGGAAAAATGTACTGTAAGGTTCTGTAAATTAATATCCTGATTTTAGATGTTAGTTAAATAAATGTAAAAGTCAATTTATGATTTTCATGTAAGTCAATGGACGACTTACGGTACGACATCGCCATCATCTTGTTGTTTACAAAGGATTGTTATAAAAGAGCTTGGCTTGTCGTATCGGGAGGCTTTTAGTGGTTCGGCAGTTGAGCTGATAACTTGTCATCGAGCATTTAACTGAATAGAGCAGTAATGTTATTCGTTTTGTTCGAAAACGAATTCCACCAAAACAGTGGGCCCGCCCCTGCGCTCTGATTGGCCGACTCAATGTCAAGTATTGAACTAGAGCTGTGCAATAAAATATTCATATCGATATCGATAGCAATGTTTGTTAAGTGGAATACAAATAATAACTATAAACTTTATAAAATGGAACTTCCATACTTAAAAAAAATATAGCAATAAATGAAATAAATTCGATGATCAAAGGAATCTTAAATATATATAAATATTTGTGGACAATTCGCACAGCGCCATCTAGCCCCCTTAATATTACTAACTTTATTTATTAAGGAAATATAAAGTATAGCCTTATCTATACTTTTTATACTAATATTACACTTACAATATGACGTTACAAACAAAAAAACAAAAAATCTTAATTCCTATTTATAATATTAGTAAAGATATAAACTAGAGGACGCCCCGTTCTTCAAATGTACTTATTCAATTTATTATATCTAGGTACTTATTTGTTTGTTATAAATAACCTTTTCTGATAAATATCGATACTAATTTTGATTATGACAGTGCAGCATCACTAGTAACACGTGTAATGAATAAAAAGGATGGCATAATATAGGTTACACCTAGGTAAGAGCAAGACGCATAGACAAGCGTCCATTGTTTCGTTTTATTTGACCAGTTTAACTTGAGCCGTGATAAATGGTTGTAAATTGAAATAAAATTATAGTTTATTGATGCTTACCGATGAAACGTGATTCCGTCTGTTTTAAAATTCGATGTCCTGCTGTTTTTTCCACACCACCGAATAGAACAATACGGCATTATGGGTTATAAAACCAAACTTTGAATATTTTCGTGTATCGGGAGACGGACGCACACACAGATCACTTGTTGGTTTGGTACTGATTCAGTGCGAGCGTGAATTGTTATTATACAGGTGCATATCATCATATCAGTTAAGGAATTGGATGGCTCATTTTACTACTCTATTAGTTAAATGCTCGATGTAACTTGTGTTTAGAGGAAGTACCTACCTAATGTATTACATAATGTGTTAATTCGATATTGATATTAGGTGGGGTATGTTGATATCTATGGTTAAATAAACCTCTTTTATACCCTTTAATTATTAGTATGGTGTTTTTATTATACTTGGAACACAAAACCTCAAAACCTTCGAGAGAGAGAGAGAGAGAGAGAGACACACACACATAGTTAAATAGGTGGCTTCACTTTTGTTGTTCGCGGCGCGCCGTCTTTTCTTTATATTTTGTCTGAGGACTGAGCAGACTCGAGAGGCTCGCGAGGAAGGTGCTGACTTAATCTGGACGTCTCGCGCATTTGCATTTAACTCGCGAAGTTGCTCAGTCAGTACACATCTAATGACGTGACGATACTCACCGCTCATGAAGTTGTAGATGAGAGGATTCACCGCGGAGTTGGCGTAGCACATCACGTGGGAGATGAGCGCGATGCAAGTCATGACGTCGCTCTGCTGCACGTCGATCGCGACCCTGGTGGAGACAGTTTGAATTCAAAATTCAAAAGAGGATGGACGTTTTTGACTGTGGTTTAAAAAGTGCCACATAGTGCGTCTGAAAGTTTTAGAGACACAGTGTTTTTAGTCAATACTTTTTTTTTCCGGTACCTCGGTTCATTCAAGTATTCCCAAGGAGGGTTGACGTCAGGCAGGCGGTCGGTCATAAAACACTTTAGCCAAAACTCTTACAGCATGATCCAAAGATCATGCTGTGCCGACCCCACATACCGACCCGACCCCAGAGTGGGACAAGGGCAGGAAGATGATGATGATGACCTCGGTTCATTCATACAAAACGATGGCTATATCGATTATTATCTTTATAGTTTGTGTCAGTGTCGGTGGTCTAGTTGGTAGTGACCCCGCCTTCCGATCCTAAGGTGGCGAGTTCAAATCTGGTCGTGTACCAATGGATTTTTCTGTGCGAAAAATTTATGTACGCTATACCAGTACTCTCAAACGATGAAGGAAAACATCATGAGGAAACCCGCGGCTTTCAGCTCCGCACGTATTGACCATGTCTTTCCTGTGGACAAGGCCGACTAAGCTGAGAGGATGGAATTGGTGCTGGGCAAGCCTACTCCATCTTAATTCGTCCCGGGCACTACAGCGTCCCGTTTGTGAAGGTAGAAGTTGCCTCCTGACGCTGTATAAATCATCTACTAGATGGTAAAAGGCCTTTATTATTATTGTTTGTTTTGGTTCACTGAATTATATGGTGAGCGATATAATATCTCAACATGAAATATTGAATCACGAGTGGCTGCAAATTTTCTTATGATTACTTGTGGTTCTGCCCACCCCAGAAGGGATACGGGCGTGATACAATGTAATGTAATGTAACTATATATTATAATATCTTCGCCGTGTGTGAGAAGGTACCTTAAGCTTCAATTAAATCCGTTTTGAACTTGCTATCTCAAACTTGTAAAGCCTTGGTACTCCTTGAAGTAGGTACTTAGAAGTTTAGGTGCCTACTTGTAGGTCTAAAGATGACGGATATCTTGACTCATTACAAGGTAAGTATACTTAGCAATGAAGTAGTTTCACTTAAACAATTACTTAGAGGATAGGGATAATTTACCCCAGTTTAAAAGATACAGAGATTTTACAAAAGAGCAATTAGTATTCTGTCCTTTTACCGTCCATAATTACCTAACTCTTTAGGTCAATGACCCGGATAATTGTAAATTTAAGTGAGGTATTATTACTCGGTTCATTGACCTAGAGCATGGGGTTTTTAATGGCCGGCTCTAACATTCTACTAATCATCATATATATTCTGTTGAAAAGCGAAATACATATTTTGACAGAAAAACAAAGTCGCTGTGGTAATGAATGATCTGTCATTCGTTAGTAGAATATTGGATCTATATGGGCGATGGGCTGATCACCTGTCACCATGGTTCACCATATCCATCTTAGGACTTTAAATCAGAAATGGCTGCAAGTTTTTTTATGTTTACTTGTGGCTCTGCCCACCCCATTAGGGATACGGGCGTGGTAATATGTATCAAGTTACAAGTTGTATTATTGTTTATCTTTAGTTCAAACATTGCAAGTTAAATAAAAACTTAACTAGTGACACATTTTTCATGTACCAACGAAGAGAATGACATAAACGAAAGCTTCCTTCCAAGTTTCAGCTTTCTAGCTTCAGCGGTTTCTTGGCGATGATGAATCAGTCAGTCAGTCAGGTTTAGCTCTTTTATAGGTGTAGATGATGAGTACCTCAGCACAGAGAGAAGATGCACTGGGAAGTAGCAGACAGCGAACATGGCGACGACTGCCACCAGCATCTTGGCTGCCTTTCGTCGTGATCGCAGCTGGCCTTCGGTGGATGCGTTCGTGTGGATCGACGGACCAGTCCTTCTGTTGGCTGCTAACCCTGGGAACAAAAGTATAGATCAACATCTACTTCTTGATGTTCCTAACTAAGGTATTTTACCATCTATAGTAGATGATTTATACAGCGTCAGGAGGCAACTTTTACCTTCACAAACGGGACGCTGTAGTGCCCGGGACGAATTAAGATGGAGTAGGTTTGCCCAGCACCTATTCCATCCTCTCAGTTTAGTCGGCCTTGTCCATAGGAAAGACATGGTCAATACGTGCGGAGCTGACTAAGCCGTGGGTTTCCTCACGATATTTTCCTTCACCGTTTGAGAGTACTGGTATAGCGCACATAAATTTTTCGCACAGCAAAGTCCATTGGTACACGATCGGATTTGAACCCACGAATATTTCTTCCGGGTCTGGGTGTTGTGGTACCATGGTACTCGTAGTTTCTGATACCCACGATACAGGGAATCCTGGTGTGGGCTCAGGACTATGTACGTGACTGTTGGGTGTTATTTATTTATTCATTGCACGAATTTAAACCAATTTTATTATTTCATGTTCTCCATCTCTGTTCTTCTGTCTTAGCCAATTGTTATTTTTTTGTGTGTCTAGGGTTTTGTGTTCGCTGTGTATTGCGTGTCAAATAAACAATTTCTATTCTATTCTATTCATCTGAAGTTACTTTGATTCTTTCCTGATCACACGGCATATCTATGCACGGTTTTCATCCTTCACCCGTTCGAAGAATATAGGAAATGGGCATAAGAATGCTGTCAGGGATATAGGCGTAAACATTACGGTTAAGGTACCATTATGTTTAGAAGCGATAAAACAGAGCAGTTTGTAAGGAGCTATAACGGAGCATCAGGTGGGTCATTTGACGCTGTCAGTAAAAACACAATAAAAATGGAATTATTTTATAAGTATCCTCGTTTTATTTCCGATTGCGCAAATACACCAGTATTTAAAGATATTTGTGTGTTTCAACCGACTTCAAAGTAAGGAAGAGATTTATCTTCGAGACATGAGACTCGCGATGGATATGTATTTAAAGTTCTGCGTTTAATGAATTTTGACAATAAGCTTAAATAGCAACCATTTCACAAACTTTGTCTTCATTCGAGTAATAGAAGATCGGCCTTAGACGTTTAACACACACGCTGACTAACCGCGTGTTTTCCGTAGAAAATTAGCGAAACGCGCGAAGTTGAGCGAGATGGGGCGTTTCGCCATCCCGAACGGTTTTGTGTTGCATGACAAAATGTTTGAACACCACAAAAAAGTCAAAGTGAAGCGAAAAATATTTTATTCATTGAAATCTCTAGGATCAATTAGAAACTTCTTAAATCTGATGTAGTACCACAAATATTGGGCGCCTCGGCAAACTTCGTGCTTTGTATGAAAACCGAATTTGTCCGAATATGCAACTAATAAATAAAATAAATTCGTTTATTGCAGACCATGATCCTAATAGTCAACTAATAATAACTGAACCAACCCTTTAAATAAATAAATATCTACATCATTATGGTTCATCTTTCTAGATATTACATAGTCATCATCGCGTTACTTCATATTCTAGAAGCTAGACGAAAATTGCCAAGGCGCACAATATTTGTGGTATTACTTTACGTTGAATTATAGACAAGAAGCCATGTTCAACGAGAGGCGGTGAAAAGAAAGAAACAGACAATTATGCCGAATGTGACAATCATACTAGATTAGTATGACTGTCACATTCGATGGCAGTACCTTGATGCATTAAGAGGCGCCGTGAAACCGCGCCGCGCTCTTTCGCGTGTGTTATTCTTCTTAGGAAGTATTCAATCGTGAGGTATTAATTATGGTAATTTAGTGTAATTACCTTTAGAATGGGCCAAGTTAAGCAATAAATAAGGCTCGAAATCGACTGGCAAATTGATGGATTTTGACGTTTGTTTTGTTGATGGCTGGCGCTCACAATGAATAAGTCGTTAGTCTAATCTGAGAATCTGAGAAACAGGGTGATTGACCTTGGGCGTACGAAATTAATTGGCGTAATTGATTGGTTAAATAAATAACACTCAACAGTCACGTAATAGCCCTGATCATCCATTTTGGATGGGTGGTCGCAAGTGGCATTACGAGCTGAGCGCTTCCGTGCTTCGGAGGGCACGTTAAATTGTCAGTCTCAGCTTTTAAGTCGTTAAGCCATGACGGAGGCCTTCAGGCGGCCTAAAAACTCCTACGAACTTACTTATTTTACTTATGGAACTTTTAAAGCGTAGTGCAATTTGCTAGAAACTCGGTTTGGATACTATAAATTTAACGGCCTCGGTGGTGTGGCGGGCGATTGCTCGGCAGAGACGCAAGAGGCGCGGGTTCGATTCCCGCTGCAGAAGAAATGTTTGCATGTTCTGCAAATATTTCTTCCGGGTCTGGGTGTTGTGGTACCATGGTACTCGTAGTTTCTGATACCCACCACACAGGGAATCCTAGTGTGGGGTCAGGACTATGTGTGTGACTGTTGGGTGTTATTTATATATTTTATTTATTACTAGCTGCCGCCCGCGGCTTCGCTCGCGTTGTATCTGGATAAAAAATAGCCTATATGTTAATCCAGTACATGTACAATGTATATTCCAAGTTTCATTCAAATCCGTTCAGCCGTTTAGGCGTGATTGAGGCACAAACATCCAAACTCACAAACTTTCGCATTTATAATATAAGTAAGATTATTTATAAATGCAAAATAAATGTATGCAATTTTCAGGATTTTTCAAAACAACCCTTACAAAGGGGTAAAATAAAATGGGGTGTCAAAAATTACGAACGTGCACAAAATTGTGGGACATACCATTAGCATTTTCATAGAATCCGCACCGCGCTTCTGAATGTTGAAATTTTATTGAAGCGAATGGTACCTTACTCCCAAAACGACGGTAAACAAATTCATAAATCAACGTAAATACGTGTAAAAATCCTGTCAAATGGTTTAATATTCATTACTGTCCTGCGTTACCATCTGTGTGTGATGGGAATATTATTAATGCTCCCATTGTAAGGGTAAAGGTAGACTGAAAAAGAGATGGATGGATTGCTTGAAAGTTGACATGAATAAGAAAGGAGTGAATACAGAAAGAAGAGCACTGGTGGTATAGTTGGTAGTGACCACGCTTTCCGATCCTAAGGTTGTGGGTTCAAACCCGGTCGTGTACCAATGGATTCTTCTGTGCGAAAAATCGATGTAGAACTCTGTTGTTAGTGATAAAATGTGTTCATTCAAAAGGAAAACTAAATTGTAACATTTTTTCTTTAGTTCGTCAAAATGAGAACACGATAACTAAGGCCTTTAACAATCTATAGTAGATGATTTATGCAGCGTCAGGAGGCAACATTTTACCTTCACAAACGGGACGCTGTAGTGCCTGGGACGAATTAAGATGGAGTAGGCTTGTCCAGCACCTATTCCATCCTCTCAGCTGAGTCGGCCTTGTCCACAGGAAAGACATTGACAAGATATTGAAGACATAAACGTGAGGAGTCACTTACAGTTTTGTCCAGCGCTGGGTGTAGTGCACAGCTTGTGGGACTCCGTGTGCCCCGGGATGTTGTCAGACCGCCACAACACCCTCACGATCTGGCAGTACGCTATCATCATCAGGAACAACGGGAATCTGTGGACAATACATACTGTTATCCTTCTCCTCAAGATCATCATTAACCTATAGCAGTCCACTACTGGACATAGGCTCCCCATGAGCGCCATTGCGCCTTATCGTTGGCTTGAAGCATCCATCTCTGCCAGCAACCTTGAGCAGGTCGTCTCCACCTTACCGGAAGGCGTCCTACATTTAATTTACCGAGTCACGGTCTCCACTCAAGAACTCGTTTACCCCAGCGGTTGTGGGTTTTCGACAATGACAATGGATGACATGGATAAATCGATGACAATGAAAAGACGTACGACATCTTAAAGACGACATCTTACTTCTTACTTATCTTACTTATATTATAAATGCGAAAGTTTGTGAGTTTGGATGTTTGGATGTTTGTGCCTCAATCACGCCTAAACGGCTGAATGGATTTGAATGAAACTTGGAATATACATAGTACATGTCCTGGATTAACATATAGGCTATTTTTTATCCGGATACCACGCGAGTGAAGCCGCGGGCGGCAGCTAGTTATTAATATTTTTTTACGTTTATTGTACGGTCTTACCCTGGAATACTCAAACGCGACTCAGAGTTGAGCACGTCTCAAGTCATGGTTTTTGATGAAAATCTGTCAAAAACTCGTCACTTGAGACGTGCTCAACTCTGAGATGCGTTTGAGTATTCGGGGGTTACACTACAAAAGAAAAGAGAAAGAGGAGTTTGGGAAAATAAGAGCGGCTGTCCACCTCTCAAAGGCAGTAAAGTATTGCGTAGAAAAATACGACGCTTAAGTATAAACCACCGCTCAGCTTTTTCAAACCTATAAACAAATAAAGAAAAGGAATATTTTTCCTTATTTTTATTGTACTGAATTAAAAAGTTCCACAACTTGTCAATTAAAAAGGTGCTTGTTATTCAAATTGGTTATTTGCGGAGGCTAGCTTTGTTGGTGGTAGGGGGAGCTATTGTCTCTCATTTTATTCCTTCTTCACAGAAACACGGAACTCGAATCGGAAAGTTTTAAATAGAGCATGTTACAAAACAATTTGATTTATTCCTCTGTGTTGGTAACATAATAAGTATTTTTCTATTCACCCGACTGCGAAGGAGGGTAATGCTCTTAAATTTATTCTTTAACACACACATACGTAAAAGTTATCATCATGGTCTGCCGCGTGGTCGTTTTCTGTCTTATGGGATCCACTTTATGGTGATTTTACACACTATGTATGTATGTTCGTATGAGCTAGTGCCCAACTCTAATGACGGAGTTTTTAGGCCGCCTAAAGGCCTCCGTCATGGCTTGACGACTTAAAAGCCGGGACCGACTGTTTAACGTACCCTCTGAAGAACGGAAGCGCTCAGCTCGTAATACCACTTGCGATCACCCATCCCAATTTGTGACCGCGCATATAGTTGCTTAACTTTAACGATCAATCAAGAACGCATAAGCAAGCTACGCCACGAGCGCTTCCAATACCACTTTAACACGAGTTGAGCTCTTAGTAGCTCAGCGAACCGAAGCTAGTTCATTTATAAGCCTTACAAGATAGAATAGAATAGAATAGAATAGAATTTTCTGAAACTACCCTCCTACTAAACAAGTCATAAAGATCGAAAGCTGAGCTTCATTGTTAAGCAAATTGGTTCGTCGCCTGATGCTGGCGATATTATGCAGAATTATAAAACACTCGGGTTTCATCGTTTGAGGTTTTTTATTGAATTAATTATGATATCGTCTTGGTTTAAAGACGATTTGCGTGAAAATAATCCTTTTGATCTTGTAGTATCAGTAGTTTTTTAAAACCAGTGTAGTGAAAAGATGGAAAGAAAAATACAACTGGTCAAGTGCGAGACGAATTCGCACACGAAGGGTTCCATACTATTGTACATAGACATACATTTTTCTTATAATGCCACCTAATACAGGTAAAAAATGCAGTGAGAAACATCTCTTTTATGGTGATTTTTGAACACATCAGTATATTTTTTTGATTATTATATTGTAAGTAGCTGTCATATTGTGCCTCAAACATTCCTTTCGTGCACTTGATACATAAGTTCGTTATATTTAGGTTCTACGACATAGTTTCCTAACGATGTTTCCCTTCACCGTTTGAGATTACCACATATCGAACAGAAAAATCAAATTAGTGCATGACCGGATTTGAATCCACGGTCTTACGATCGGGCCGATACCACTAGGCCACCAGTGCTCTCACGTATCCAGATTAATTGAAGCGTATATTTATAAAGAAATTTTTCTAATGGACAAATGTGACAGGATATCGTGGGCAGCGGATGTATGCACTGAAGGTCTTCTTGGAAATTACAGAAAAACAACAAAAGGAAGTCGTTATTTTCCTTTGTTAGGGAGTGGAGAGGAAATTGTTATTTCACTTATATCGACGATTCAATTATTATTATGATGAGTTAGCAGGTTGAATATTGCTTGGAGATTTATAACTAGCTTTCGCCCGCGGATTCGCTCGCGTGATATCCGGATAAAGTAGCCTATATGTTATTCCAGCACACATACTATGTATATTCCAAGTTTCTTTCAAATCCGTTCTGCAGTTACGGCGTGATTGAGGCACAAACATACATCGTCACATCCACACATCCTCACAAACTTTCGCATTTGTAACATTTGTAGAATGAAAATAGCTGTAATCAGCGACGTTGTCTGCTTGTTAGAACACTTTTTTGGAATTATGTTATCTGGGAGCGCAAAAAGTCAACATCCCGCAGTTATCAGGCGGCTAAATCTAAGTTATGGCCGCGCACAACATTGCTTGATTTCGCTAGTATAATGATAAATAAAATAAATAAATAACACCCAACAGTCACATACATAGTCCTGACCCCACACTAGGATTCCCTGTTTCGTGGGTATCAGAAACTACGAGTACCATGGTACCACAACACCCAGACCCGGAAGAAATATTTGCAGATAGCCATAGGTCTAAATCTTATTTCCCATAGCACCCCGAGGGGTATCTTTCAGGGGTGCCATAGGTCCGGAATTAAAAATTCAGTGGTGCGTGATCGGTTTGAATTCACGACCTTAAGATTGCACAGCGGGGTCACTGTACCACCAGTGCTCTCGTTTGAGCCATAATTTAGAAGTACTCACGTGTATAGAAAAAGCGCCTTTATGATATGCCACTTAAGGTCACTCTCGTCTGACCACGTGGAGGTACATTGCATGAAGTATTGCACTTCGAAACGGAGCTGCATTTTCTTCTGCACCTGGAGTACTATGAACTCCGGCGTATCTGTGAACAAAAACATGCTAACATTAAAAGGCGAACTCAAAGACAGTCCACAAATCTTAGGTCCGAAAGACATGGTCATTTCAAGTTTTCTCATGGTGTTTTCCTTCACCGTTTACATGAACCAACAGGTTAAAGCGCATATAATTTTTTGTCACAGAAAAATCAATTACTGCATGACCGGATCCAAATTCACCTTAGGATCGAAAGGCAGGGATATACATAGGTACATACATAAAATCACGCCTGTCTCCCATAGGGGTTAGGCAGAGATCACGGATCGCCATTTGCTATGATCCCGACATATTTCTTTCTCTCTCCTGGATGGGATATGATCCTACTAATATTATAAATGCGAAAGTTTGTGTGGATGTGTGGATGTGACGATGTTTGTGCCTCAATCACGCCGTAACGGCTGAACGGATTTGAATGAAACTTGGAATATACATAAAACGTGTGCTGAAATAATATATAGGCTACTTTTTATCCGAATACCACGCGAGCGAATTCGCGGGCGAAAGCTAGTAGTACCATACACCGACCAGCCTTTTTTTAAGCGTTCGTTAAAAAACGGTCATAGTTTACTAGATTCAACTCAAAGTTATTTTAATACCTCTTTGAGCTATGTGAAATGTTTCGTGTTTGTTTTGATGAAGTGTTCTATAAAGTTTAATGGAATGGATTCAGCTTGTTTATCTAACACGCAACGATGCAGTTAGGGAGCGAAGACCTTAAGAAACTTAAGAAAATGAATTCACATTCAATGAACGACGACCTCGGTGGCGAGGCGGGCGAGTGCTCGGCTGAGACGCAAGAGGCGCGGGTTCGATCCCCCTACGGGACAAAAGCTTGTACCTATGTTCTGCAAATATTTCTTCCGGGAATGGGTGTTGCAGTACTATGTATTATAAGTATGTATTTATATAAAAAAGAGTATAAAAGTATTCTATCAGCCACTGGTTCCTATAGAACAAGCTTTGCTTAGTTTGCGGCGAGATGGCGCTGTGTGAAATGTCCACAAATATATATTTATTTGTCCTGGCACTGTGTACAACCACTGCATCGTGTCACTAGTTCTTTTAAACCAGTGTGGTGAAAGTAAGTTCGTATGAGCTAAGTGGCCTAGCCAGCTTTTGTGACGGAGGTTTTAGACCGACTAAAGACCTCCGTTATGCCTTAACGACTTAAAAGGACCGATAATTTAACGTGCCTTCCGAAGCGCTCAGCTCGTAATGCCACCCATTTAAATTGTGACCGCGCACAACGTTGCTTTACTTCAATGATCAATCAAGGACGTCTAAGCTGTGCCACGAGCGCTTCGAGGGTGTGGTGAAAGGATGTACCTATAGGTTTTTGTTACTTAGAAAAAAGCTGGAATACCCGCCCAGGTTTATAACACGCAGTGACCATGATCCGCACAATCTCAGCTAATGGAAATATCACGCAAGTGCGTGCTACACGAGCATGGTTAGGTAAATGTATGTAAATCATTTTAAAAACCTTTTAGAATCTCAGACCAATAAAAAGAGAAGACGCCGCGCCGCGAACTACAAAAGTGAAGCCACACAAAACCGTGCTCCTGCAAGTAAACATACACGCTCACGCACACACCTAAACTAAAACCATGCTCATCGCTCTTAGTAAGTCACGAGTCTTAAAAATAGAATTATGCCTTCCTGTGTAGTGAAAACTTGTAAAAACAGCAGGAAATCACATAAAAAGTCTCACGGAATCACTTTTCACTTGTAAGTACTTCAAATAGCATCGTTTCTTAATTATTATTCTACGAATTTAGGTTACTTGGAACACACAACTTTAAAACCTTCGACACACACATAGATAAAAAGGTGGCTTCACTTTTGTTGTTCGCGGCGCGGGGTCTATTCTTTTTATTTGGTCTGAGTTTAGAATATAGAAAGTCATTATTCCAGGTATAAAAATGTCATATCCAATGAGTTAGAAATGAATTGTGGAAAGAGGACAGAAGTGGACTAAAGAAAAGATGCAGACTCACTCCTTTGAAATTGTTAAGATGACTTTTGACTCAGGGAAATGAATGAAGATTAACGTATTGTGCCCACCCTATATAAAGTGGTAAACGGGAAGGGAGATGATGTAGGCGAGGCTATTAGCACTAGGTAGATCATCAGCTATTGGTAATTTCTGCAATATTCTGTGTCTGTGTCACTGTACGGGCAACTTGTTTAATCGGGCTTAAGGACTTACTTACTTACTTGTTTAAGGACCGACCATTATGAATAACTAGCTGCCGCCCGCGGCTTCGCTCGCGTGGTACCCGAATAAAAAATAGCCTATGTGTTAATCCAGTACATGTAATTTGTATATTCCAAGTTTCATTCAAATCCGTTCAGTAGTTTTTGCGTGAAAGAGTTACAAACATCCATACATACAAACTTTCGCGTTTACAATATTAGTAAGGATGACCAAGAGCGTAGGTCAAATTGATATATGTATTACTTTGACCGGCCCATATTTATAATGCCCCACGGCCTGTGGTCAATTTAAAAAAACAAGGTTTGAGATAACTTGAATTTATCACTTGGACCGGGCAGTATGAATACGTATAACAAACAATAACACATTCATTACTACATGTTTGTGCGCTATACCAGTACTCTCAAACGGCGAAGTAAAACATCGTTAGGATACCCGTGGCTTAGTCAGCTCCGTACGTATAGACCATGGCTTTTCTGTGGACAAGGCCGACTAAGCTGAGAGGATGGAATAGGTGCTGGGCAAGCCTACTCTATCTTAATTCGTCCCGGACACTACAGCATCCCGTTTGTAAAAGGTAGTAGGTAAAAGTTGCCTCTTTGTGCTGTATAAATCATCAACTAAGTATAGATGGTAAAAGGCCTTAGTTTACAGTTCATCTTTATTATTATTCTGCCCAAAGTAAAGTAGTCATTATTAGAACTGACAGGGAAAAGTGATCATAGTTATACATACACTAGCTGTGCTCCGCGGTTTCACCCGCGTTTTTCTGGTTTCCGTGGAAATACCGAGATAAAATATTGCCTATAGGTATTATAGCCTCCCTCAATAAATGGACTATGGCCCATAACTCATTAATAGGTACCAACTCTTAACATCTTACACACGTGATAACTTTTAAACGAAATATCCGATTGAGATGAAACAAAAAGTATTTTACTTCTACATAAATACTCTTGATAACATAATGCTTAATTTCGATAAAGATTTATATTACAATACAAATTTAACGTAGTTTTTTTTTCTTCAGACTATTTAATAATTATTTTGAACACAAAATCGGTTATTGTGATTAAACCATGATAGCTAGATATATGATCTCGCGGACTTTTTTGTAGGTCTTAATGGGATCTACAAACCCGTAGTACATTATTTTGTTCTATTGTCAATGGTTTTTGCAGCGCACGCAAAAAAAGGTTTTCGATTTTACACCTTGTGTTACAAAATAGCAATTTTACTACGGATCCCTAATTTTGAAAAAAAAACATAGCCTATAGCCTTCCTCGATAAATGGACTACCCAACACTGAAAGAATCATTCAAATCGGACCAGTGGTTCCAGAGATTAGCGCGTTCAAACAAACAAAGAAACAAACTCTGCAGCTTTATAATATTAGTATAGATTGTCCACTTGATACGGGCGTTATGTTACAAACCAGTCATTATTCACAGTGACCGCACTTCTCAAGTTGCCCTTAACATCACTATGTTACTAGTAGCAGGTACAGGTAGGATTTTTGCTAGATCCTTGAGGCCACAACACCCAGACCCGGAAGAAATATTTGAAGAACATGCAAACATTTTTCTTTCAGCCGGAAATTCACCCATCAGGTCTTTGGCAAGTAAGTAAGTTCGTATGAGCTAGTGGCCAACTCTTGTGACGGAGTTTTTAGATCGCCTAAAGGCCTCCGTCACAGCTTTACGACTTAAAAGCCGGGAACGACAACTTAACGTGCCCTCCGAAGCACGGAAGCGCTCAGCTCGTAATGCCACTTGCGGTGACCCATCCAAATTGTGACCACACAACGTTGCTTAACTTCAACGATCAATTAAGAAGGTCTTTGGTGGCGGGTGAATGAATGACCGGCCCGATTACATTGGGATAATAGAAGGCACTTACTGAAGCCTAGAGACAGCAGCCAGATGATGAGGATAGCCGTCTTCGCCCTGCCGGTGGTGGACTTGAACTTGAGCGGGAAGCAGATGGCGTACCAGCGGTCCACGGAGATGAACGTCAGCGTCAGCACCGAGACCGTCACCGATACAGACTGAAACAAGGAACATGGTGTTGGAAAACATCAAGAAGTCAATAATAGTGTTGGAAAACATCAAAATTTTAGGCTCAAGAAGTACTTCGAGCATAGCGAACGTTCTCTAAGCCTGCTCAGGCAATTCAGGTTCAGACTTAAAAAATGATTTATTACAAGTTAATAAGTTGATTGCAATATTGAGTTAAAATCAGTGCTAATCATTAACTAGCTCTCTATATAAAAATTAAAATGAAATTGGTTAGTTTTCATTCACAGTACTTCATTGTCTTTGTTTAACTATGACTTTGATACGGAGAGCAACACAAAATACTTAACGTGTGAAATGTCAACAACAACATTTTCACATAATAAACATTACATTATCATCACGTCCGTATCCCTAACGGGGTGGGCAGAGCCACAAGTAATCATAGGAAAACTTTGCAGCCACTCCAGATCCAAAAGATCCAAGTATATGGTGAACCATGGTGACAGGTGATCAGCCCATCGCCTATAGATGGTCCATCATGTATCATACTATCCCCTAGTCGACTTTTACGACATGTTCGGGGAGAGAAGCAGCTCAACGCATTCAATATTTTTTCTTTACTCCCAGGCTATTACACTACATTTACGGGTCAGCTCACTGGAAACACGCCCGCAAATCGCCAGTGTAATAGCTCCCTTACTGTAATGTTTGTTATCCTACTAATATTATAAATGTGCAAGTTTGTGAGGATGTGACGATGTTTGTGCCTCAATCATGGCGTAACGGCAGAAAGGATTTGGTTAAATCTTGCTGGAATTACATAATAAGCTACTTTTTATCCGGTTAACACGCGTGCGATAGACCAAGATAAAGAAATTGAGCAAGGGTTAAAGTTGTTTCGTGTTTAGTGCGTGTTTGTTTAATTCTTGAATCAACCGAAATATTTGGTAAAGTGCAACAGTGACCTATATAGCGTGTAGATAGATAGATAGATAGATAAAAACTTTATAGACAGAACACAAGTACGTTTCTCTGCAAACATTAAATAACTTAAAGTGTCCCATACTCGACGGCGACACAGCTGAAAGGAAAAAGCTGGGTAAGTAGCAAAGTATTTCAATACAGTTTATGATTATCTACATTGTGTACGAAAGGAGACTTTAATGTGCTTGAATCTTTTATACTGGTTCAAAAAGACTAGTAGTACGAATTACGGTATAATTCAGTTGCTTGTTAAAATAAAAAAACAAGCTTAGATAGAAACAAAATGTCGTTAAATAAAAAACAAATATTATGAATTACTCAAAGTGAAATTCATGAAATTACTAGGTTCATTTTGAAAAAAGTAAAAAAATAAAAAGTAGAAAGAAAAAATTGGGAGTAAAGAAAAAAAAACATAGATTGCGTTCAGCTGCCTCTCTCCCCGAGCACGTCGTAAAAGTCGACTAAGGGATAGTATCCTCCAACATGATGAGATACAATAAGCAAGTATTCCCAAGGATGGTTGACGTCAGGCAAGCGGCCATAAAACATTTTAGCCAAAACTCTTACAGCGTGATCCAAGGATCATGCTCTGCCGACCCTTCATAGAGTGGGAGTGGGAGTGGGGAGTTCCTTTTGAAACTGTTACATTGTAATCACAATTCCAAAAACAATCTTCACTGTGTTCTCCCTGGAGTATATCATTCCCTATATTACTGCCTCGACCGAGATTAGCCCAGGACCTTCGTACTTTGAGCACTCGTGTGAACCCTTTTACAATGTCTTTGGGAGTGGGATAAAAGTTATGGAAAAAGTTGAAAGTTTAATCAGAAAGACTAGACTGACTAGATACTTATATAGAACTAGCTGCCGCCCGCGGCTTCGCTCGCGTGGTACCCGGATAAAAATAGCCTATATGTTAATCCAGTACATGTACTATGTATATTCCAAGTTTCGTTCAGATCCGTTCAGCTGTTTAGGCGTGATTGAGGCACAAACATCCAAACATCGTCACAAACTTTTGCACTAGATGGCAGCACAGATAAATTTGTACGCGCTATCGTTGCGTTTTGAGCTTTACGCCGGTAATTTCAAGCAAACTAAGAATTTTCAATCTATATAATATACAAGAAAGTCGTGTTAGTTACACCACTTATAACTCAAGAACGGCAGAACAGATTTGGGTGAAAATTGGTAGGGAGGTAGCTTAGAGCCAGGAGACGGACATAAGATACTTTTTATCCCGAAAAAAAAAACAGAAAAAAAGAATCAGACTTGGAATAACAAAACGCAATAATGACAGCTATGTAATGACGTATAGATGACAACATATAGATGACACAGATGATAACATTCTGTATTATATTTAGTATCAGCATTGCACCCGTGCGAAGCCGGGGCGCGTCGCTAGTTTTATAATATAAGTAAGATGTGGCATGTTGATCGATACCACTACACAGGGAATACTTGTGTATGTGTTGACTTTTTTAACACCATACACAGAGTAAGTAGTACCGCAAATACTGTGCGCCTTGGCAAACTTCGTGATTCGTACGAAAACCGAAATTGTCCGAATATGCAACTAATAGTCAACTAATAATGACGACCTCTGTGGCGTGGAGGACGAGTGCTTGACTGTGACGCAAGAGGCGCGGGTTCGATTCCCGCTGCGGAAGAAATGTTTGCATGCTCTGTAATTATTCCTTCCGGGTCTGGGTGTTTTAATATTATGTATTTACAAAAAAAGTATGTATGTATTATATCAGCCATCTGGTTCCCATAGTACAAGCTTTGCTTAGTTTGGGGCTAGATGGTGCTGTGAAAAATATCCACAAATATTTATTTATTTACTAATAACTGAACCAAACCTTTAAGAAAAATAAGTATCCACATAATTATTATTACATCTCTATATTTATTTATTTATTATTAAGGCACACAAAACAGAAAACAATCACATAATAAGCAAAGTACAAATAACACAATTTAAAACTAGATTGATTTCCAAAACATGTGTACACAGCATGATAATTAAAAAAAGAAAACACATATATTACATCATCATCGAGTAAGTTCGTATTTTAGAAGCTAGACGAAAATTGCCGAAGCGTACAATATTTGTGGTACTACGTGTACAATAAATGTTAACCCAATCAAAGGAATTAATATTTCTATAGTCCCTAAAGACGAGTAGTGACTAGTGAGAGGCAGTTCACGTCTTATGTAATATTATTGGCCACTTCCTAGAAGTGCCACAAGCTTTTTCGAACCAGTGTGGTGAAAAGACAAAAATGCGACAAAAATACGGGCGTGATAGTAGGTATGTAATAATACCTTACAAACATTCGCACTGAAAAATCTGTCACAAAACTGGATTCGAACCCATCACCAGAAGTCTATATTAACTCTAGGCTACCTGAGCTCTATAATTCGCCTTGGGTATCCTTTAATAGCGTCTTCGGATGGGACCTTTTATCGGCGGCGCTCTTAATGTAATTTGGTTTAAACGATACGACACCAATACTGTGGAGATTTATTGGTTTCAAGATAAGCTGAAGCTGCTCACTAAAAATGGGTTTAAGTTTGTGCCTGGAGCATTTCCTTGGACATTTTATTATAAAAGCTTTTATATTATTAGCTGCGTGCAAATTACAGTAATGGCTAATTCTTATATCCTACTAATGGCGATAGTACATACATATTATCATGCCCGTATCCCTAACGGGGTGGGCCTTATGAGCTGAGCGCTTTCGTGCTTCGGAGGGCACGTTAAACAGTCGTTCCCGGCTTTTAAGTCGTTAAGCCATGACGGAGGCCTTTAGGCGGCCTAAAAACTCCGTCACTAGAGTTGGCCACTAGCTCATATGAACATACATACATAGTAGCAACCTTCGGGTACGGAACCCTTATAAATATAAGAAAAAAATTACGCAAGCAAGCAGATACACGTAATTCATTCGTATTAACATACGGAAGCCTTTACGTCACGTCTGTCCAATCACGTGTCGTTTACGTCTGGGACAGTACGTGACGTAGGATCGCTTGAAACGGGTCGCCATTATCCTAACTAGTGAATAAACAGTTAATTGGCAACTAGCATAGGGTCTAAGAATCAGCGAAATGACAAATATGGGTACTGTCAGAATCAGAAGTTGATATTTCATTCAGATTTTTGTAAAAACTTTGGAAAAATCATAAAACGCGTTCAGCTGCTTCAATTCTCGAGCATGTAACAACATCTAAGGGATAGTATCCTCTCCAACATGATGGACCATCTATATGGGCGGTGGGCTGATCACTTGTCACCATGGTTCACCATATGCATCTTGGGAGTTTCAATCAGGAGTGGCAGCCAGTTTTCTCATGATTACTTGTGGCTTTGCCCACTTGCAGCCACTCCAGATGGATATGGTGAACCATGGTGACAGGTGATAAGCTCATCGCCCATATAGATGGTCCACCATGTTGGGAAGGATACTATGCTCGGGGAGAGAAGCAACTGGACGCATTCTATGTTTTTTTTTTACTCCCAGTCCATACAAGATGTACATACAACCAGGCGCGGTCCGAGGGGGGGGGGGGGTCACAGGGGACATGATCCCCCCAAAATCGTACACGTCAAATTGAAAAATCTTCTAAAAATTTACAAAATATAAAAAAGCAATTTTCTGCCCCTAGCCGCGATGCCAATAAAAATAGAAGGCTTCCATTTGTTTTATAATGTGTGCAATAAAATTGTATATTGTGCAATAAAATCTGATTCACTCGACATATTCTATTATTAGTGACCCCCTCCAAAATTTCAGGCTGCGACCGCGCCTGCATACAAATAGCTAGGTATTATCAAAGTTCCTCGTAACTAGTGCTTCTTGCAAAGTTAGCGACAGAATATACAAAGCTAAATAAACATGAAAACTTGACATTGTTCCATTTAATCTGCATAATTCGGATTATAACCATTCTGGCGGAGATCGCGATAACACAGGATTGTAAGACACAGCTCAAGTAAAATAGCCATGTTAGATCAAAGCAACGTAGTTTCATAGCACTGTTTAAAAGCGTAGGTACCTACTACATTTTTTGACAGAAAAATAATATTACTGGGTTAAAGAGTAAGTTCGTATAAGCTAGTAGCCAACTCTTTGTGACGGAGTTTTTAGGCCGCCTAAAGGCCTCCGTCGTGGTTTAACGACTTAAAAGCCGAGACCGACAGTTTAACGTGCCCTCCGAAGCACGGAAGCGCTCAGCTCGTAATGCCACTTGCGGTAAGCCATCAAAATTGTGACCGCGCACAACGTTACGATCAACTTCAACGATCAATCAAGAACGTCTAATCAAGCATCGTCACGAACGCTTTACTGGGGTAGTGAACGATTCGTTCGCGGTAAGTAGAATATTGTAAACCGGCATTATTGGCAATGACATCGCTTTTATCCGATCTAAAGGTCACTATCCCGTTTCATACCTGGAGCATTACGGTTTTGGCGCAAACATTGTAAATATTTTAAAAGTTTGCTTGGTATTTTTGCTGCTTGGTATTCGAAAAATTTAGTATTCTCAAAAGCTAAAATAAAGCTAAGTGAAATGGATGTCGTAGAATCTGAATATTTTTTTAAGGTATTTGTCTAAAGCACGAAATGAGTATCACTGAGTCACTCAATAATTTCTTCATAATTGATTTGAAAGAATTTCTTCATATTCTTCTATGCTGGACTGAGAGTACTAAAAAAACATAGAATGCGTCTAGCTGTCCCTCTCGTGCGCATGTCGTAAAAGTCGACTCCGAGATAGTATCCTCTCCAACATGATGGACTATCTACATGGGCAATGGGCTGATCTCCTGTCACCATAGTTCACCATATCCATCTTGGGACTTTGAATCAGAAGTGGCTGCAAGCTTTCTTATGATTACTTGTGGCTTTGTCCACCCCATCAGGGATACGGTCGTGATAATAATGTATGTATGTACGATTCGAAGTAGTACCTAGTAAGTTGTATGTTTTTTTTATATTTTCTTAAAGAACTGAGCCAGCTATTTCGATTGGTCTTGTTAATGATGACAGCTCACAATTAGCATTATTATAAATCACCATTAGAAATACGATACGGACCAAAATATTCATTTATAACATCAAACAGTCACATACATTTGACAACCCCGGTGGCGTGGCGGGCGAGTTCTCGGTTGAGAAGCAAGAGGTGCGGGTTCAATTCCCGCTACGGGAGAAATGTTTGTATGTTCTACAAATATTTCTTCCGGGTTTGGGTGTAGTAATGAAATGTATTTACAATACATACAGGGAGAATTTTTCAAGTGGGCATGCATGGCCAATTCCTAGCCAGGAATCAAACCCGTTGATTTTTGAAAAAATCACACACTATTTTTACACCATTCGATAGTGTCGCTAATAAGGAACGCATTCTGGGAAGTAATGGAATACGGCAAACTTATATGTTGACATGTCTATTAGTAAAACGTCATAGAAACGAATAGTTCATTTTAACGATTTTTTCATGGTCTACTTCACCATAGGGGTAATAAAAGATTAATGGACATTAAAGCAGAGCCTTCACGATATGACGCGTCATAGCCGAATAAAACAATAGTAAACATAACACCATTTTAAGTACTATTACGGTGTCATCACACGAGCAATTTCGTTGACGATTGCTCAATGTTTTGTGGAGCGATAGAAAATTTACATTTTTTTTTTAATTTTTACTTGATAGTTTATATCGCTATGTAAAAAAATATTCAACGTCTAAAAAGTAATTTAATTTAGGTTAATTAAAAAACAAGTTTAAAATAGCCAATCAACACAGGCGCCTGCCATATTGGCGCTGTGATGTGACGTCATGGTCTATCACTCACTGGCAAAACACCAAACAACTACACACTCGGGGGCATTGTCAATTTTGTCATAGACACGTTATAACGTGACGTAATAGTCTACATAATACGCTCTGACCAATGGCGTCGCGTTTCAAATATTTGAATATATTTTTATTTCAACAATGATTTTGTACTTTTTAAAAATAAATTACCTTAACACTTTTTAATCATAATTTTACTGTAGGTATGTTACGGTTTAAATCACGCTCAAACGGCTAAACTATCTTATATGAAACTTGAAATAATCATAGAACGTGATCTGGATTAGCTTACAGATACTTTTATCCGGGTATCCTGGATATCCAGGTAATCATTTTCAAGAGTATTTTTATGGTTCCAAAGGAAATTCTTTATTTTATTACTTCCACTTTGTCACCGGATATAAGTTGCCCGTTTGACAGAATGTTATGAGCTCCCACTCATACTGTCAGTGTTCTTACAAAATTGAGGATCTTTATGTGCGTACAAAAATAAAATAGACGATAGGTAGGTAGCTCGTAAAATTGAGCTAGGATTGGGTGTCTGGTAGTCATTACCACTAAAACCTTAATTTACAGAGAGACGAGCTTAAGGCAAAACAATTTTATGACTTACAAACTTTGAAATTAGGTCGAAAGTTGCTTACAAGGTTGGCACTTCCTAAAACTGCTACGTAGAGGCTCTACGAATTCGTATCGTAGGTCTACAATTTGCTACGAACTATGTAAATGGTGAATGGATGTTTGAATCATGGTCCTAAAGTCACGTCTATTTTTCTTTGGATCGTTGCTCTACCATACCGAATGTCAATGTTACGGTACAAAAAAGCGAGCAAGGTTAAGCGTTTGCTTATGAGTCACGTGACTAGATTCGTCAAATAACGGAGTACGCGGAGCTCGCGACAAGCAGCTCGGCTCGCTGAACTCAAATGTACTAGGCGGATCGGGGTAGTCAGCTCAAATCCACACTTAGTTCGCCTGATAATTTTTTGACATACTCTAAAACTGATTCGAGACATTAAACTAAGGCCTTTAACCATCGATTTATACAGCGTCAGGAGGCAACTTTTTACCTTCACAAACTGGACGCTGTAGTGCTTGGGACGAATTCAGATGGAGTAGGCTTGATGATTTTTGATTCGAGACACTACATGCTATTAATACATACATAATATCACGCCCGCATCCCTAATGGGGTTGGCAGAGCCACGAGTAATCTTTAGTAAACTTGCAGCCACTTCTGATTTAAAGTCCCAAGATGCTAGATCGACCATGGTGACAGGTGATCAGACCATCTACCATTTAGGTCCATCATGTTGGAGGAGGACTATCCCTAAGACTTTAACGACATGCTTGGGGAGAGATGCAGCTGGGCGCATCAGCACAGAAGTGATAAAACCCCTTATTATAATACCATCGATCTAAAAAAAACTAAGGTCTTTTCCTATCTATAGTAGATGATTTAATACAGCGTCAGGAGGCAACTTTTACCTTTACAAACGGGACGCTGTAGTGCCCGGGACGAATTAGGATGGAGTAGGCTTGCCCAGCACCTATTCCATCCTCTCAGCTTAGTCGGCCTTCTCCACCGGAAAGACATGGTCAATACGTGCAGAGCTGACTAAGCCGCGGGTTTCCTCACGATGTTTTCCTTCACCGTTTGCGAATGGTATAGCGCACATAAATTTCGATCTAAAACATACCTGAAAATACAGCACGATCCGGCACATAGCGGTCCCAAAGAACCACGTCTCCGTGACATCCCAGAGCACAGTCGGCGGCAAGCAGATCAGGATCACCATGAAATCTGCCACGGCCAAGTTCACGATGAAATAGTTTGTCACTGTCCTCATCGAATGGTTTCTATACACCGCCACACACACTAACGCGTTCCCGATCAGGCCGATCACAAAGACGATGGCATGTGTTCCTATGAGCACCCACTCATAAGGCTGGGGGAAGATGTATTCATTCAGCATCTCTATATACTCTTCTCTGGACATGTTGCAGTACTCTGGATAACCCACGCAGGGTTCTGCAGTGCTATTCGTCATGTCCATCAATTCGTCGTACGTGCCGTTTCTGTCCGTTGTGTTGGCTATGAGGAAATCGTCAACTAATTTGGTAGGACTATCTAATGTGTTATTGGCTGTGATATTGTCAGCGAGACATAGCTGACAGATCAGCATGGTGAGGGTTATAAGCTTTTTCACCTCCATGGTTTCTATTTCATTGTTTAACTATCTCGAGTGCTCTGTATCATGTTTTGTCGTGATGTAAGCGTTGCTTTTCGTTTCTTCGAGTTAGTTGATTACTGCTAGTTTTTTCGTTCTCTTGTCTCTTTTCCTTTTCATGTCGGTTAATCCATCTGTAACAATGAAAATTAAAATTATCGTTAATTAATAGCATCACACTCCCATTGGCATCAGCCACGTTCAAGTGGCACCGTTTAAAACCTATAAGTAAGTAAGTTCGTATGAGCTAGTGGCCAACTCTAGTGACGGAGTTTTTAGGCCGCTTAAAGGTCTCCGTCATAGCTTAACAACTTAGAACGTCTTGCTTAGACGATCTTGATTGAACGTTAAAGTTAAGCAACGTTGTGCGCGGGCACTATTGGGATGGGTGACCGCAAGTGGCATTACGAGCTGGGCGCTTCCCTAATTTTTTGAAAATATATTATGGCCTATACTGGTCCCTGATAATGTAGTTTTCTATTGGTGAAAGAATTTTTGAAATCGGTCCAGTAGTTTCGGAGCCTATTCGTTAAAAATAAACAAAAAAATCTTTCCACTTTATAATATTAGTATGATAAATTAATAATTAAATATAAACCTAATAGTAGAACGAATTTATATTCAATATTTTTAAAACATAGTAATAGGCTAGCGTGGTATGGGCATGTTATGCAGAGAGAAGTAAGTCAAATGTTACAAGGCGAGTGATGAATATGAATGTGGATGGATATACTGCTAGAGGAAGGCCAAGGAAAAGATGGATGGATTGTGTGAAAGAGGATATGCGTGTGAAAGGAGTGAGTGCGGAGATGACGAGTGATAGGAAAAAAATGTAGGAGGGAAACATGGTGTGCCGACCCCACCTAGGGGGATAAGGGCAGGAAAATGATGATGATTTTTAAAACATACAGAATACTGCATTTACTTTCACGTGTACATACATAGTACATAGTTTCGCTACGAGTGCCACGCCACATCGACGCAGTATCGTGAACGAGTGAAAGTGGGCGTAAGAAAATACTATTAAATACGCCTACGCTTTGCTATTAAAGTCTGGTTTAAAGTCATAAATTAGGTAAGCTAGTCATCTTGGCAGTCGTCTTGAAAGCGGGGACGCCTCCTCACTTTGGGGAGTCTAGAACTCTCAAGGCAATAATAAAAAAATAATCTCGTTTTACTGTCTAACCTGTAATTCAAAACTAGCTACTATGCAATATCAACTTCACAGCATTGTTATTTACTAAAGTTTGTGAAAAAGTAAAATTAAAGAAGCTCCTTAAAATTGGGATTGTGTCAGAAACTGGTAATAATGACTGGTAACATCTAATCCATACTAATATTAGTCTGGATTAGCTTTTCACGCCTAAACTGCTAAACAGATTTTATTTGGCATAACAAGAAGATAGATTTAATCCCGAGGACGTAGGCTACATAATTATTATAACATACATACATTTATTATCACGCCCATACCCGTAATGGGGTAAGCAGAGCCACAAGTAATCATAAGAAAACTTGCAGCCACTCCTGATTCAAAGTCCCAAAACAGATATGGTGAACAATGGAGACAGGTGATCAGCCCATCGCCCTTATGGCGACGACTTTTACGACATGCTCGGGGAGAGAAGCAGCTGGACGCATTCTACGTTTTTTCTTTACTCCCAGGCCAAAAGTAAAAATAAATAAGATAAAAGAACGCGACAACGGCATTCATATTTTTCCTCTTAAACTAATCTTTATCAAATCTACGGACAGTCATCAGTTTAATATGGGAATGTTAATTTGTGATCAGATCCGTATCAATCAGGCTCGTAATAAACCCGCTGGACGTCTGACTGATCTCGGCGATAAATGATGGTCGTTACTCAGAGTCCAATTTGAAGACTGTTGCTGCAGTAATACGAGACTCATTTGATAAATAAATAATTGTGGAAATTTTACACAGCGCCATCTAGCCCCAAACTTAGCAAAGCTTGTACTATGGAAACCAGATGGCTGATATACTCAATATTTATATATTGTTTTGTTCCGAATACATATTTATAATACATAATTATTATGACACTCAGACCCGGAAAAAATATTTGCAGAACATACAAACATTTCTTCCGTAGCGGGAATCAAACCCGCGGCTCCTGCATCTGTACCCCATATATTAGATATAGGATCTAGGTTTTATCAAAAGGTCTGTTATACATTTCTCAGCTTTACAGTTTCCTCACGTACTCAATTATAGAGAACGAACTTTATATTTACATGACAATACGATAGAAATGTATACTCTGTTAAGATAAGTTATTTTTGGGTAAAAGACTTTTAGCTCAAGATAGCGAAATCGCATCATTTGGATGTTATGATAGATCACTGGTGGTCTAGGCCCCGCCTTCCGATCCTAAAGTCGTGGGTTCAAATCGGTCGTGCACCAGCGGATTTATCTGTTCTAGTAATCTATGTGCGCTATGTATGTACTCTCAAACGGTGAAGGAAAACCGGAAAATAAAGTAAGTTTGTATGAGTTAGTGGCCTACTCTTGTGACGGAGTTTTTAGGCCGCCTAAAGGCCTCGGTAATGATACCGAGTAATTGTCGGTCCCGGCTTTTAAGTCGTTAAGCCATGAGGCTTAACGACTTAAAAGCCGGTACCGACAATTTAGCACGGAAGCGCTCATCTCGTAATGCCACTTGCCCTTCCAAATTGTGACCGCGCTCAGCGTTGCTTAACTTCAACGATCACTCAAGAACATTTAAGCAAGCTACTTCACGAGCGCTTCGTAGTCCAGCATAGCGTAATACCTAAAAAAGATTGAAAACATGTATCAAGTACATGGAAACTTTGAAGCGCACTTTAAATATTTTCAATCAATTTGCTCACCGACTCAAGTAAAGCATTTGTCTCACACCTACCATAAACAATGTTGGTCATCTTTTGTACACAGGTTTTGCAAATAATGTATCTTTATCATTCACCACACTGGTTCGAAAAAACTAACACGACTCTTGAAAGTGCGACGTTGAATTATTAAGCCAATGATACGCGGTATTTTCCATTCGTGCTTCGTTAGCACTCCGCAAACATTCATAAAACCCCTCACGAACCTTAAATATACAGACTTGCACGCGAACCCTTAACGCACACATAAACACATGGGTATAGCAAAGTACCTAGTTATAGGTATTAAAGTTCGTCCTATTCATAGATATAATAAATAAATAACACGCAAAAGTCACATACATAGTCCTGACCCCACACTAGGAGGGTTGGTTCCACTCAATGACAAATTTTTCCCAGAGAATGCCACGGAACATTTAAATAAAATTAATGTACCTAAATTAGTTCCAAGTAGTTCCAGCCAATGCCACGACAAGCAAGTACAGTCAACGGCAATATCATAGTAAAAATAAAATGTGATCAATTGAGTCTCATAAACAGAAGATTTAGCTTGGTTGACAAGTTAGCTGTCTGGGTAGGTAAATGAAAAATGTCTTCGGCGTTTTGCGTTAACTGTATCTGCCGAAAGCTCGTAGCATTCACTGGGAAGGAAATACTCAAATAAAAAAGACTCGCATTGCCTGGGACATGAGTTTATATACATTGATATATGAAGTTTAAAATTCAGAGAACAATAGATTTCGCATTGCTGGAACCAACCCCACTAGGTAGGATTCCCTGTGTCGTGGGTATCAGAAACTACGAGTACCATGGTACCACAACACCCACACCCGGAAGAAATATTTGCAGATCATGCAAACATTTATTCCGCAGCGGGAATCGAAGCCGCGCCTCTTGCGTCTCTGCCGAGCAATCGCCCGCTAGACCACCGAGGCCGCCAGATATTATTCATATTGCCAAAAAACACAAGTTAAAGTGGACTTGCTGATGGATTTGATGCACAAGGCTAGCCTGTATCACGGGAGGTCGGTTTACAATAAAAACGATTGCTGAAGTATTAGTACAAGGATAAACGACAAGAGAAATTAACCAAGACCATCATCATCTTCCTGCCCTTATTCCACTCTATGTGGGGTCGGCACAGCATGTCCTTGGATCATGCTGTAAGAGTATTGGCTAAGGTGTTATATGACCGGCCGCCTGCCTGACGTCAACCCTCTTTGGGAGTACTTGCTTATTGTATCTCATCATGTTGAAGGATACTATCCCTTAGTCGACTTTTACGACATGCTCGGGGAGAGAAGCAGCTGGACGCATTCTATGTTTTTTTCTTTCCTCCCAGTCCAGCAGAGAAGTCATGAGTATATGGAACATGGACGTATAATTCACCTGCTTTTCCGCTCGTGGAGTAGCTTGCTTAGACGTTCTTGGTTGACCGTTGAAGTTAAGCAACGTTGTGCGCGATTACATTTGGATGGGTGACCGCAAGTGGCATTACAAGCGCTTCCGTGCTTCGGAGGGCGCGTTAAATTGTCAGTTTCGGCTTTTAAGTCGTTAAAGCCATGTCGGAGGCTTTTAGGCGGCCTAAAATACTCCGTCACAAGAGTTGGCCCCTAGCTCTTACGGACTTACTTACTTACCTTCTTCTCCGAACATAGTAGATCTATAGTAGGGAATTAACATGCTCTCTTATTATTCCCTACATAGATATGTGTCGCGCCATGTAAAATTAACACACCTCCTCACGGTCCTATTGTTCTATTTAGGTGTAAGGGGGCGTCCATTAATTACGTGAGGAGTTTAGGGGGGGGGGGGTGTTGGGGCGCAATTTTTTCCTCCGCAAGAAACAGTGTATAATTGCGAGAAAACTGAAAAGTTTTCTCCACTAAAATATGATTAAACCATCCATACTAATATTTCAAATGCGAAAGTGACTCTGTCTGTCTGTTTGTTACCTACCTTTTCACGCCTTATCTGCCAGATTTTGATGAAATTTGGCAAGGAGATAGATTCCGTCTCGGGGAAGGACATAGGCTACTTTTTGTTGCAAAAATAAACCTTTTAGACTGTAGTCGAGTGAGTAAAAAGGCAATTCACAAAAACCGGTTAGTTACAAAACAAACATTGTTCCTCGCGGCATTTGTGCTGCTGTGACCATGGGACAGGATTCCTCTGGACACTTGTAAATGACAGTGACAGATCGTAGCTCCGATGACAGATGACAGCTCTTTGTGAAGTTGGCCCCCAGCACTCTACCAGAGTAAATAATGCACTTGAAATGACATGACAAAGCCGGGTTTAGAATGAGGAAATGCAACATTCTCAGGCTAGCGTTTTCTCAATTCATAGCCTATGTAACATACGTACAGATAGTACCTACTGTTGCTACTTTTCGTCATTCACTAAAACAATAATTTATCTTTTCTATAATTTTGACGGTGGGTTGACTCGCGTGGGACCGGAGGGAATGGCGTTCTAAAACGGAGCCTAAACCCATCACTGGCTGAAGACGATGATAATGATGATGACATTTTAAATTAATATTAAAATAGTCTGAAAATTCATATAAGTTTAAGTACTCATTTAATGGAATATAATTTTATTCCAACATCAGCAATTTAATTTGTAAACGATTATACTATTTTCTACGACAACTTCTTTCATGAAATCTTTTTAACCTCTATAACTATTTGCAACTTTGCGCAGTTTTTCGCGGCATTAGCTTGCGATCAGTTGACACTGACAGTTGACAAATGAACTTTATTGGACGTCGTTTGTAAACGTTGAGGTTTTACAGTTTAGATTGAGATATAGTTTTTCATGAGACCTTCGTGACTAACAGTGGGCCATTTTTCTTTTATCTGTTTACAAGATAATTGTTTGGAAGTAAACTCTTAAATATTTCTTTTTCTCAAAATATAAATTAACAGATTGATTCATAATAATTTTTCTCCTAGCATATAATAAGATACCTAAAAAGATACGCACTAACTATTTTTTTCTTCTATAGTAGTCGTAAATATTATGTTCTGTAAATATTTCTTCCATGTTTTTGTTTTTTGGTACCATTGTACTCATTGTTGCTGATACCCACAAAACAGGGAATCCTATTATGTTAGAACTATGTATGAAAGTATAAGGTTTTATTTTATTAACATAAAAAGGTATGCAACGGTAAAACTGACTTTAAATTGTGATTAAAATCTATACGGTAATTACTGAACATACTTGAACGCTTTAAAATACTTGAAAGTTGTAATCTCGGACATTTGCGAACGTTCCTGTCAAACTGGCGGCTCGCAGCGGCAGTGTCAGGCGAGCTTCCGAGAGCGCGACATAAGTGTCACGCCTTTGCAAGTTGCGGCGCTCAGAGGGTTAAGCACTCCTTATAGTCGGTATTCCGAGAGCATAGATTTTTAAGAGCCGTTAAGCGTATCACAGACGACGAAAATGCTATAAGATAAAATATTGTTCGCCATACAATCACTATGAGCCATCACACACGGTTAATATAATATATACTAAATAACACTCAACAGTCACATACATAGTCCTGACCCCACACTAGGATTCCCTGTGTCGTGGGTATCAGAAACTACGAGTACCATGGTACCACAACACCCAGACCCGGAAGAAATATTTACAGATCATGCAAACATTTCTTCCGCAGCGGGAATCGAACCCGCGCCTCTTGCGTCTCTGCCGAGCAATTGCCCGCCACGCCACTGAGGCCATCAATTTTCCGTCCGTATATTTGTCTGTATATTTTCATATTACGGTATCTTAAGATACTGAGCGTTAGGGCGACTTCATCTTAAGATGCCTTGTTATGGAAATATATGTACAAATACGTGTGACATCTTCGCCGTTTGAGAGAGAGAATGAGACATAATATAATATTATCATATTATTATCATAACAGTGTGTGATACCTTAAGATGCTATAATATTATATCGTAAGGTATCTTAAGATAAAATGTTATGGCATCTTTACCGTGTGTCTTTGTCTAAGTGGATCATCAATTTATTGACTGAAGCACTCTTGGGGTAGATTGCTTATACGTTCTTGATTGATCGTCGATAAGCAACGTTGTGCGCGGTCACAATTTAGATGGGTTACTGCAAGTGGCATTACGAGCTGAGCGCTTCCGTGCTTCGGAGGGCACGTTAAATTGTCGATCCCGGCTTTTGAGTCGTTAAGCCATGACGGAGGCCTTTAGGTGGCCTAAAAACTCCGTCACACTAGCGTCACACAGAGTTGGCCACTAGCTCATACGAACTTACTTTACTTATTTCTTTGTTCTTTTATTGCATATATGAAATCACATAAAACACAGACATAAAGTAAGGACATGTACAAAGGTGAGCTTAACCCTACAAAGAGTTCTCTTCCAGCTTGCTTTACTCTTTTATCAATTTATTAACGAAAGCCTTTACTATTCATACTTGTTTATTTATACAGTGACAGGAGGCAACTTACGCGATAGTATCCGGGATGATGGTTATCAAAGCGCTTTCAAAGTAATGAATGGGTGACCGAGATCTTTTATGCTTCAGAGGAAAACCATCTTGATCTCCTGTTGGTTCAAAAATGTCTTACAACTTTTTTTACAGTTTTATACAGAACTAGCTGTTACCTGCGACTTCGTACGCGTGCAGTACATTATTTTGTTCTATAATCAATAGTTTTCGCAGCGCACGCCAAAAACTATTTTGGATTTTCTACCTTGGGTTACAATATTGCAATTTTTTTACGGATCCCTAATTTTTTTGAAAATATATTATAGCCTATACTGGTTCCTGATAATGTAGCTTTCTTTTGGTGAAAGAATTTTTGAAATCGGTCCAGTAGTTTCGGAGCCTATTCGTTACAAACAAACAAACAAACAAAATATCGTTCATCTTTATAATATTAGTATGATAATATAGCAAGTGAATAGAGCGTTTCTATATCAACTAATTTTGTTTTACAATACTACGTTTTATAAATTATAAACAAAACTTATTTCAATGAAAAACAAGTCAAAACTCCTTGATGCCATCCTATTGAAACTAACAGGTAGTTGACGTTTACATACGAGTAGGTATGTCGGGATGTCAGTGGCCATCAATCTCTATCGACACTCTTTATAAGTGAATAATAATAAATAAATATTTGTGGACATTTCACACAGCGCCATCTAGCCCTAAACTAATCAAAGCTTGTACTATGGGAACCAGATGGCTGATAGAATACTTATATACTTTTTTTTGTAAATACATACTTATAATATTTACTACAACACCCAGACAAGGGAGAAATATTTGCAGAACATACAAACATTTCTCCCGTAGCGGGAATCGAACCCGCGCCTTTTGCGTCTCAGCCAAGTTATCGCCCGCCACGCCACCGAGGTCGTGAATCAAGAAAATAAGTCTTTTAAATTAAAATAAAACCTTAAACAGGAACATTTCTGCTTAAGGAGGTGGGCGTTGGTAGCTACAACACAGTTTCTTAAACTACAGTAGCTACCATCGTTTACAATTAGTTAATATAACCTTTGTAAACTTTGTTCCCAATAAAAAATATTTGATATTTGATATTTGATATTTGATAAATATTACTTGAAAAGTGAAAAAGTTGGAAAACACGAGAAGAGTTCAAAAGTAACTGTTGCTAGGGGTACCGGGAGTTCACTTCAGTTCAGCGTTTGCAAGTTGAGGCGGTGTCGGGTACAGACGCATCGTGTTTTGAAGCTACTAGATTGTAAGCTTTGATTATATTATATTCTCAAAGATTGGAAGCGTCTTTCAACTTTATTATAATTGAATATGTAGCTGCGTATGACATTGATATCATATTTTAATCAATGACAAGAGATTTATATTTTCTTACATTATTATCACGCCCGTATCCCTATTGGGGTGCCACTATAACATAAAATAATAATAAAAAAATAAAGGGTTCCCATACAGGAAACATTTTTTACGTTCGTAATCGATCATTTAAGTTAAGCAACGCTAGGCATGGTCAGAACTTGGATGGGCCGCATTACTTTTTGTAGTATTTTTCTGTATTTATATTTCAAACAATCTAAAATTTACTGATTTAACGTTTAAACTATCATGGTTACAAACAATATTAGCACTCATAACGGTATATTTACCACGAATTAAGTTTTGATGAGTTTCCTGATGTTTCGGCAACATATTAGAAAACTCATCACATCAAAATTTGAATCGTGGTAAATATCCCGTTATAAGCGCTAATATTGTTTACTGATTTGTACAAAAATATTAAAATGAGGTTCTCATAGAAGAGACGTGTTTCATTTCACATTTTTGATTGATTTTAACAGAAAACGTGCTGCCATCTATATTGGTGGCATACAAGAAACATTTGTGTACATGTGCAATGATACGGAACCCTTCGTTTGCGAATACATCTCGCACTTGACCGGTTTAATTTATTATTAATGGGTTTTACGTAAAAGTAAGTTCGTATGAGCTAGTGGCCAACTCTTGTGACGGAGTTTTTAGGCCGGCCAAAGGCCTCCGTCATGGCTGAACGACTCAAAAGCCGGGATCGACAATTTAACGTGCCTTCCGAAGCACGGAAGCGCTCAGCTTATACGTGAAATCTGTGAAAAGGTATTTTAATAAATAACATCACATTAATCTCTTAGAAACTCATGTATCAACTACCTTCCGCTCGCGTGGTAAGGACGCAGCTGAATGAAAATTGTAATTATTTATTCGCAGAAATGTAAGTAGATACAATAGATCTTATTATTTTGTTACCAAAATATCCACTAAGTATATTGTGTCGCTTCAAGGCTTGCAAAATTGTAGCAAATTAGGTACATTTCAAATTTCAATTGAAATTCAGGCATGTCGGCATTCGACATTGAGACAAACTTCAAAACAGAAACTAATTTATAATTAAATACGGTAAAATAGAGACAATTGTATGGAATTTCTAACAGAAGTATTAAATTTTGGACTGGAAGCATTTCTTTAATAATAAATCAGGGGTGATAGAACTAAAATAGATAAAAACCGATAGACGGACCAAATCACGATAAAGATAAGTACCCGTTGTTGATAAGAGGGTAAACATGTATAAAAAATCGTATTCCTTGAATTTTCAAACTTGAAACTTAGCATAAATACTCTTTAATACATTTTTTACATTCAAAACTACCCCCGAAACGGGGTGCCAAAAGCGCCTGTGTGAAACGGCTTTGACGATAAGTCACCTCAGAACAGCAAATCAACTTCGATTTCTCAAAGGTCAAAACCGTGGGTGGACAAAATTAGCACAAGATCGTGATGGATGACACAAACAGAGGAAAACCTATAACCATCGAATAAATAGTAAAAAATCAAATAAAGGATGATGATGATTATGGAATTCACAAATAAAAGGGTTCTTTATCCATAAAATCCAATTTCTCGACATAAGTAATATAATTTTGAATTTATGAGTGGTAATAAAATAACTTTTAATTAATTACCTACTTTCTTAACGATAAGTTCAAATTCGCGTTACCAGCCACAGGTCATCATTTTTAAAGCTTATTTATATAAATCCAATTATATAAAACAAGTATGTACATAATGTTAAATAAATAATTATTTAATTATCGTCATTGGCTGGCTCCCTTTCATTAGGTTCCTATTGACTCACTAATTGTATTTTGTAAATACGGGTTTGTTATTTTATCTAAATACATAAAACTTACTGACTGATTGACTGTCAATCAAAGCAAAGCTTAAACCATAAGTCCTAAAAGAATAAAACTTGGAGGCATATTCCTCTTATGATTCCTTTTTAGGGTTCCTAACGGGACCCTATCACTAAGCCATCGCTGTCCGTCTATCCGTCTGTCCGTCTTTGGTCCGTCGATAACTCGGCAGAGACGCAAGAGGCGCGGGTACGATTCCCGCTGCGGAAGAAATGTTTAAAGTTCTGCAAATATTTCTTTCGGGTCTGGGTGTTGTGGTGCCATGGTACTCGTAGTTTCTGATACCCACGACACAGGGAATCCTAGTGTGGGGTCAGGACCATGTATGGTGACTGTTGACATACATAAATAATATTATCACGCCCGTATCCCTGATGGGGTGGGCAGAGCCACAAGTAAACATAAGAAAACTTGCAGCCTTGATTTAGTCCTAAGATGGATAAGGTCCATCCATCGCCCATAAAGATGGTCTATCATACTATGGCTGTTTAGTGTTATTTATTTATTGAACCCACGCCTCTTGCGTCACAGCCGAGCGTTCCACCAGAGTGGAGCGGGGCAGTGGACCGAGACCTTTACTATAACTACCCAAGTAGTTAGGTAAGTAGGTATTACGAAACTTTTTTAATAAAAGGGTTGACGAATTACACGAAAACGCGTTTATCCCGCAACAAGTTAGCCAAATTACATCGCCCATTCTAAGCTCAGTCGACTTATCCACGATCTCCCCCTTCGTCCCCTGGGGAGGTCGGGAAATCATAATACCTAAAGGTAAGCCTACGCTTGTTGAGGTTTTTTACCCGATTTCGAAGGAGATGTGGTTGGTGTGTATGTATATACGTATAATGCATGACGACCTCGCTGGCATGGCGGGTGAGTGCTTGACTTAGATGCAAGAGGTGCGGGTTCGATTCACGCTACTAGCTAGATAATGGCAAAGGCCTTTATGCTACCTAAATTCTAAGCAGTCTGCTTTATTGGAATTCTTTTATTAGTGCACCACTAAACCATAAGAGATGCCCTCCAATTTTCATGCTTCTAATCCGGTAGTGAGAGCACTGGTGGTCTAGTTGGTAGTGACCCCGCCTTCCGATCCTAAGGTTGTGTGTTCAAATCCGGTCGTGTACCAATGGATTTTTCTGTGCGCTATACTCTCTAACGGTGAAGGAAAACATCGTGAGGAAACCCACAGCTTAGTCAGCTCTGCGCGTATTGACCATGTCTTTCCTGTGGACAAGGCCGATTAGGCTGAGAGGATGGAATAGGTGCTGGGCAAGCCTACTCCATCTTAATTCGTCCCGGGCACTACAGCGTCCCGTTTGTGAAGGTAAAAGTTGCCTCCTGACGCTGTATAAATCATCTAGGTACTATAGATGGTATCATATATATAATCCGGTACTGAGCTCGCCTGCCGATCTTAGGATTGGTACTTACACAAGTATTGGTACGATTTGGAAGAAATATTTGCAGAACGTGCTCATATTTCTCCCCAAGCAGGAATCGAACCCGCGCCTTTTAGTGAGCTATCGCCCACCACGCCACCAAGGCCGCCATTATGGAACGGTGGTTATAGGCCAAGACCATTACGTCGTGATATGTTTTTGCAAGAATTTGTTTTCCAAAGCTATTTTCATTCTCACTCACTATTATATTAGTGATCTTTTGTGTGTTATGTATAGTATGTATTTACTTGGTATGTATGAGTGGTCACTCTAATGGACTGTGGTAATGCCAATACATAAAAAGTAGGAATGGAAAAATAAACAAAGCCACAGTCTTAAAAGTATAGCTAGGTAAGTTTCATTAGCAGCGCAGAAATGTGAAAATATAACAAGAAGAAAAAGTAGAAACGATAATTATGATCGCTCCATCTGTCAAGCTGTCATTGTGTAGGCATTTATAAAAAGCAAAGATTTAAATTAATGTACGACCACTAAATTTAGCCCGCGGTTTCGCTCGCGTACAATAACTAGCTTTTATGTTATTCTGGTTCACTAACAGTTCACAAGTTAAATGCATATTACACACATACATTATTATCACGCCCATATCCCTAATGGGGTAGGCAGAGCCACAAGTAAACATATGAAAACTTGCAGCCACTTTTGATTTAAAATCCTAGGATGGAAATGGTGAACCATGGTGACAGGTGATCAGCCCATCGCCCATATAGGTGGTCCATCAATTTGGAGAGGATACTATCCCTTAGTCGACTTTTACGACATGCTCGGGGAGAGAAGCAGCTGGACGCATGCTATGCTTTTTCTTTACTCCCAGTCCAGCAGAGAAGTAAATGCATATTGCAAAAAAACAGTCGGGCTATCTAAAGACCGTTGCAAACGGTCTATAGATAGCTCAGCTGATCCACCACATGAGTAAATTAATAAATAAGTGTTTGTGGACATTTCACGGCGCCATCTAGCCCCGAACTAAGCAAAGCTCGTACTATGGGCACCAACATGTCTGATAGAATACTTATATACTCTTAAAGTTTATCAATGACAGATTTTTGAGATTTCCCCTACAAACAATCAAACATACAAACGTTTCTTCTTTATACTAATAGTGTAGGAAGTAGCTATTTACTTTTCGCTGTCATATTCAAAAGATAATGTACACTAATGGCATGAATTTAAGTGCATGTTTGTAGAAATCAATGGATTTTAAGTTGTCATAACACTTTTTAAGTGATGGATATTGCTCCATTCAACGTCAAAATATGACAATACATACGTCATACATTCAGTAGGTACTAGCCTAATAACTTATTATTTTCTTATGACCGGTTCTTATATTCAACTGACAGACACGGATTACCGACATGTTTTTTTGTCTAATTTGTCTTGTTGCTTTGTATATTTTTAATGTGTAGCCTTTTTTGGCAGATAACCACGTTGTTAATCTCAAAGTTGAGCACGTCTCAAGTGACGAATTTTTGACAGATATTCATCAAAAACCGTGACTTAGACGAGGTCAACTCTGAGTCGCGTTTGAGTATTCGGGGGTTAGTCTGTTAGTTAGTAGAATATAAGCAGCATAAATTGTAGTACTTAAACTGACAAACTTCTGTAGAATGTAACTTACAAACATTCCATTGTTTGCATTTGTACCTAATATTGGTGGTAGTGATTTAAATATTTAAAACATACAAACACCCAAGTTTTCACTCTATACCTAATATTGCATGTATTTAAAGACAGAAACTCGAAAGTTTTTAAATAAAAAATGTTACAAATGCGCCACAATTTAACAGCTTTCCGTTCCACATTATTAAAATTCCACAGATTTTTAATCTAGAGAGATTTTATAAATTCCGCTTCATAGAAACACAATTACAAGCTGAGCTATAAATCACTGGATATAAACCTGCGAAATCCATTTAAATTCCTGCCGGCCCCGTCCGACTAACAAAGACGTTCAAATGGGAAATGTCAATCAAATTTAAAAAAAAAACATAGTCTTTTGTATTGAGGTGGAAGCCGGACAGAAATACATAGTTTGTTTAGTGGAAAAGCGGCTTTAATCATTGAACTTTTAGTGTAAGGGTATTGAATTTATATTTTCAGTTTAGATTTTAAATATTGATGATGATATCAGATAGAGCTTTTGATCGGAAAAACAAGGAAATGTTTATGCTTGAAATCATTTTATCAAATAGGTGATGAATGTGGAATACCTCAATGTTTTCTATGTCTTTTATACTTACGAGTCTCCGTCCAAAACAAAGAAGAAAACAGAAAAGGAAAGAACCATTTTCACCAAGCATTTCTTAACAGGAAGAAACTTACAACAGCTAATGACATATCACCACGCCCTGGGATGGGCAAAGCCACAAATAATCATAAGAAAAACTTGCAGCCACCCCTGATTCAAAGTCCTAAGATGAATATGGTGAACCATGGTGACAGGTGATCAGCTCATCGCCCATATAAATAGTCCATCACATTGGAGAGGACACTAATTAGTTGTAATAATTTACAAAATACTAAAGAAACAGTCGGGTTATTTGCTAGTGTCATCTAATACGGCCTACCGTAGCCTACAGCTTACGAATAAAATTGATCATCTATTTAGTCGTGTCACTAGTTATTTTGAAAAATGAAATGAAATGAAAATTTTATTTTGCCAGAAGCATGGTCATAGAGTCATATATTGGAAAACAAAATTATCTTAGTATGTCAGCTAAAAATATCAAATCAATATAATTTTCCTAAATCAATAACTTTTAAATTTTATCACCAGTGTGGTGATAAAATTTAAAGTGCGCCTCAAAGGCTCCTTACGTACACCTGACACATGTTTTCGTACTATCTACGGTTCTACGACATGTAAAAGAAAGAAAGAAAATAATTTATTGGCAACATAAAAATACAGGAGTGAAAAATTAAATAACAGAGAGAAGGACAAAAAGAGAGAAGAAAATACATATTATACAAGCCTAACCTACCTATCACATGTCCTGGTTGCTCTGTCATTCAAGAAATGTTGCCAAAAGGTCCTAACTCAGCTTTGAGCTACTTCACTTGGATACCAAGTGAATACCATGTCGAAATAATTTGATTATTCTGTGTATTCAAAGTAAACAATAACACTCGAGCAAAATTCGTCATCAATCAGTGACTTCATTCACTCGATGCTGGACGATCCCGAGGCGTTATAATTGAATATTGCCGTTCATTGTAATGTAAACAAAGACCCAGTTAAGTTTGCATTCAAGAGTTGACTTGCTTGAGGCTAACTAGTGTACTTAAGAGGTTTAAACGTCAAAGCGATATCGCTTCAAGTGATAGCGCTAATTAGAAACGTAGAAAAGGAATATCAATTGGATTGTAAAATAGGAATATACCGTAATAAAAATTCTACTATCATAAATGTGAAAGTTTGTGAGGATTTTTGTATGTTTGTGCCTCAATCACGCCTAAACGGCTGAACAGATTTGAATGAAACTTGGCATATACATAATACATGTGCTGCATTAACATATAGGATGTGAACATTTTACACAGCGCCATCTAGCCCCGAACTAAGCAAAGCTTGTACTATGGGCACCAGATGGCTGATAGAATACTTTTATACATTTTTAAATACATACTTATATCTAATATTATGCATAATACTTCAACACCCAGACCAGGAAGAAATATTTGCAGAACATACAAACATTTCTCCCGTAGCGGGAATCGAACCCGCGCCTCTTGTGTCTCAGCCGAGCACGTCCGCCACGCCACCGAGGTCGTCAATAAGATCGACAATTCGATCCACTACGGACTGTAATTCAAATATCCAGCCTGAGTCAATCAATTTTTGTTTGCACGATTCTAAAGTTGGAAATTGGGAGCCAGTAACAATTTGTTTGGGTAATATATATACTCTTACGTCAGGTTTTTCCTTTAGGGTCTACCTAAGGGCTTGAACATCCTGTATAACTAGACCTTAAGCACAAAAAAACAAAGTTACTATCTAACAGGTCGAGATGCCACTCTACATTTCTAAGGGTTAGTACCCGAAGGCCGGCAATGGGACCCTATTAATAAGCCGCTCCGCCTCCGCTGTCCGTCCGTCCGTCCGTCTGTCAGCGGGCTGAATCGCATGAGAGATTAATTTTTTACAGAGTGTGTATTTCTATTGCCGCAATAACAGCAAAAAATAAAAATAGAATAAATGGGGGCCTGATATTTTATAAGAAACATTGTACATGTGCGATGGTACAGAACACTTCGTGTGTGAATTCGGCTCGCGCTTGACAGGTTTTTTATATACATACCTATTTTATTTAACCAAACATTAAATATGATTACAAGATTAGTGCCCAACATGATGAATTTATATGGGCGATGGGCTGATCACCTGTCATCATGGTTCACCATATCCATCTTGGAACTCTTGGATCAGGAGTGGCTGCAAGTTTTCTTATGATTACTTGTGGCTCTGCCCACCCCTTTAGGGATACGGGCGTGATATTACTCGTAAGCGTGTTAGTATGTATGATTAGTGCCCGGTTGTCGAAAAGCGCTATACATTTTTTAACAAAAGCCAACGTTTCTATTTAGTGAATCGTCTGTTAGTAGAATAATGCAACCAAACATATCTCTGAAATACAGACAAACATACGATCATTAACCCAGATACCTAGTTATCACAAAACAAGGAAACATAATCGTAAATTATCCGTTTTTATGGCGTGTTATGGTAAGGAAACTACATAATCTGATCAAGCCTTGGTTATTTGGGAAACAATGGGCGTTATGTAACGATCGTTTTTACCCACGGCGGAACGGAGAAGGTATATGCGTTTGGCCTAAGAGGTTTTATGTTTATTTATTTATTCGTATGTTTGTCTGTTATCATTTTCCTCAAAAACTACTGAACCGATTTCGATGCAGTTTTATCTTGGACAGTTTTTTTTGCATTCTATATTAATGTTTCTCTGCGCCAGAAATTGCATGACGATATACATTATTCAACTTCAATCACTTATCTATTTAACTTATATGTCATTTTATTTCTGTTATATATCGTATTTTAAATATTTTTTTTCATTAACCTAATATATTTTGTCCCATTGCTGGGCAAGGTCAGTGGTGCACGGCCAGATTCGAAACTACGACCTTAAGATTGGAAGGTGAGGTCACTACCACCAGACCATCAGTGCTCTATTTTGAAACATAAATATACAACCTCTTAGGCCAAACGCATACATTTTCGTTCCGTTGTGGGTAAAAATCATTGGAAAACTGGTTTATAACGGACGTCAAAGGACGTTTACCGTTTCTTAAAGACGAGGATTATGTCTCGGAAATATATGAGATTGATGCGCAAGGAAATATAAGGAAATAGTAAGAGAATTTTACAAGTTTCTGATTCCTCCCGAACCAAGTCAACGGCCTATTTCAATAAATAATAATGTATTATTATTATTTCATTTATTTATGATAGTAAACAACTTCTACTTATTTGTACGTCATTGGACCGTTTGAGACGTGTTTATATGTTACTATTCCATTATTATTACTTCTCTGCTAGAAGGAGAGTTAAAAAAAAACATAGAATGCACCCAGCTGCTTCTCTCCCCGAGCATATCGTAAAAGTCGACATAGGGGCTTCATATGGGCACGGTTGTGGCACGGGTTCGATTCCCTCTGCGGAATACAGGGAATCCAAATGTGGGGTCGGAACTATAATATATAAATAAATAAATATTTGTGGACATTTCACACAGCAGCGCCAACTAGCCTCAAACTAAGGTTTAATATGGGAACCAGATGGCTGATACAATACTTATATACTTTTTTTGTAAATACATACTTATAATACATAATACTACAACATCCAGATCCGGAAAAAATATTTGCAGAACATACAAAAAAATCCTGACGGGAATCGAACCCGCGCCTCTTGTGTCTCAGCCGAGCACACGCCCGCCACACCACCGATGTCGTCGATATGTAATAATAATCCCAACAGTCACATACATAGTTATGTATGTGACTGTTGGGGATTATTATTATTATTTTGTCAGTTTATCTTCTGGATAAAGGAGTATTTTATTTAAGTTCGGTAATGATTTCCGCTAGGCTCATTTTAATCTGACACGTAAAGTAAACAGATTGGCAGAGGATTTGGCTGAGCTAGGCCGGTAAGGGTGTCGCAATTTCGAATCATTAAAAATAGCGCCATCAATTTGTTTCGAAGTGATGGACGAAATTGGAGTTGATGTTGATATATTGAACGTATTTTTGTTTCATATTGTGTAAATATGCATAAGTTTGATCATAAATCGTTTTGAAGCTATATTTTGGGCTTTCAAAATGTTAGTAACAAACAGTGCTTGGTTATCAATATCTATCTATTTATAATGTCATCGTAAAATTGTAAAAACCGTTAGATTATAATCTATCTCGCAAGATTGTAAAGTGTCGTAATTAAAAGTTATAAAAAGTCGAGTTCCTTATATTATATTAAAAATAATATAATAAGTAGGTAACTTGTATACGAATTCATTTAGTAAATGAAGCGCACTTAATTTCGGCGCATTCTTAGCGTGAAGAGTGATTGTTAAGTCACAGGCAAAGAACTGGTGCCAACGCGTTAGCCACGAAAAAAAACTAAGGCCTTTTTTACCATCTATCTATAAAGTAGATGATTTATTCAGCGTCAGGAGGCAACTTTTACCTTCACAAACGGGACGCTGTAGTGCCCGGGCCAAATTAAGATGGAGTAGGCTTGCCCAGCACCTATTCCATCATCTCAGCTTAGTCGGCCTTGTCCACAGGAAAGACATGGTCAATATGTGCGGAGCTGACTAAGCCGCGGGTTTTCTTACGATGTTTTCCTTCACCGTTTGAGAGTACTGGTACAGCGCACATAAATTTTTCGCACAGAAAAATCCATTGGTTTGATGTCAGGCAGGCGGCCGGTCATAAAACACCTTAGTCAAAACTCTTACAGCATGATTCAAGGATCATGCTGTGCCGACCCCACATAGATTGGGATAAGGGCAGGAAGATGATGATGATGATGAGTTAAATGCTTCCCAATATGGCCGTGATATTGCTCAAAACTCTTACAAAAGCTATAACTTAGTTGTACCATCATTTACACACTTTACCCGACTTTGCCAAAGGACAACTGTTTACTCACAGACCTTCGCAAATTGCCGTCAAAACAACAGAGAACAATGTTTTAAAGTGACAAAACAACGGCAACTAATCTCAGAGGACACGGCAGGGGCGGCGACCATCCTTAATATCAGCAAGTTACAGACAACTTACGTGTGAACTTGGAAGGCTTTTTGAGAGAAGCGGTAGCGTTTTAAACTGTGAATTTACTTGTAAGTATCCATCAAAACGTCCAACAGTCAATCAATAACACCCAACAGTCACATACATCCTGACCCCACACTAGGATTCCCTGTGTCGTGGGTATCAGAAACTACGAGTACCATGCTACCACAACACCCAGACGTGGAAGAAATATTTGCAACATGCAAACATTTCATCCGCAGCGGGAACCGAACCCGCGCCTCTTGCGTCTCTGCTGAGCAATCGCCCGCCACGACACCGAGGCCGTTACTTGCGGTCATCAATCCCAATTTGTGACCGCGCATATCGTTGCTTAACTTTAACGATCAATCAAGAACGCCTAAGCAAGCTATAGGTACCACGATCGCTTCAAAGGTAAACCTAAGTAATCCTATGCGCTGTAAAGACCTATGGTAAACTCGTGTTAGAGATGACCAGTCAACTTCTACAGACTGATGATGTTAATGATGTAGGTATGTTCCTGTCAAATTGTTGCCGTATCATGGTAATGGCTTTTGGAAGGTAAACTTGCAAGATTAGATTCACTAATAATAAAGGGCATCAAAGGGATCCCAGAGATCTTCCGAACTCGGGAGGTAAGCTTTTAATCAGTTCACAGGTATATTTATTACTAGCGGTCGCCCGCGGCTCCGCCCGCGTGGATGTCGGTTACCGCTGCAAAAAGCCTACCCAGGAAAGACACGGTCAGTCGCGAGGTCGGCTCCCTACGCAGCGGTCGTGCAGCAGAAATCGTAATATTTTAATTTCGCCATAACTTCAAAACCAAACGTCCAATTTTAATCATTCAAAGACCAAATATTATCTCCATAAACTGTTCTTAGTGATGAAATCATTTATTTTGATAAGGATTAATAGCATGAGTAAAATAAACGCGTTTAAATGTAGTCCAAAAAAAATTCAAGATTTTTAAATAAAAAAATGGTTGCTGTGCCTCACTCGACATAGATGGGTATAGTGTGTCGCGGACTTTTTTGTAGATATTTATAAGATCTACAATTAATTAGAACATTTTATGGTTCTATCTTTTATAGTTTAGGCAGCGTACGCAAAATAAGTAACTTTTCTGGTTGATTTTTTACACCTTGTGTCCGAAAAACCCAAATATCTTACGGAACCCTATTTTTTTCCAAAATAAAATATAACCTATGTTACTCGTGGATAATGTAGCTTTCGAATGGTGAAAGAATTTTTAAAATCGGTCCAGTAGTTTTTGAGCCTATTCAGTACAAACAAACAAACAAAGTTTTCCTCTTTATAATATTAGTGTAGATAATCAGTTTGAAACAGGGCCTGACGGCCGGTCAGGCTGATGTCGGTCACAGCAAATCACTGGCTCACTAATAACAAGGTTATTAGTTTATTAAGTTTGCTATCCTATAGACCGTTTGTAACGGCCTTTAGATGGCCCGACTGTTTCTTTTGTATTTTGTAAATTATATTTGTAATAGTTGTAAGTTTCTTTTTAGGTTATTATTTACAGTACTATCACAAATATTCTGCGTCAAACTCGGAAAACTTCATGCTTTGTATGGAAACCGAATTTGTCCGAATATAATAATTAAAATAATAACTGAATTAACCCTTTCAAAAATACATAATAATACATATTACATGTAGTCGTCGCGTTAGATAATTTTGTTTAATTTACAAAAATATAGTTAGGTACTTAGATAATTTCAGAAGCTAGAAGAAAATTGCAGAGGCACACAATATTACGAGCAAGCGACTCACCCGATGGTAAGATAAAGATAAAGATAATTTATTTGCGAAACATGTGTAGGTACAAAAGATGACAACATTATTTATGGTAGGTGTGACTCAACATGCTTTACCTGAGTCGGTGTGCAAATTGAGGAATTGGCGAAAACGTAAACATGAAATTGATTTGATTAGATAATACAATAACTCTAAATGTCAAAAACAAAAACTTTCAAATGTTATAAAATAAAGATTGTGATTGAAGTGATTACATCCCACGATATGTGGCTGATAGAATACTTAAATACTTTTTTTTTGTAAATACATACCACCCACTTATAACACATTATTATTAGAACTCCCTAACCCGGAAGAAATATTTACAGAACATACAAACATTTCTCTCGGAAATCGAACACGCGCCTCTTTTGTCTCAGTCGAGCACTCGCCCGCCAAGCTAAACAAACAAACATCCAAGTACACAAACTTTTTACAAACATGTAGCATGTCATTTATTATATCCTACTAAATGTATTATGAACGCGAAAGTTTGTATGTATGGATGTTTGTTACTCTTTCACGCCTAAACTTTTTTTTTCTTATTTAATTTGGGGACCTTTGTCGCAACGCGACCATGTCGGTCCCATAGGGATGATTAATCAGCCCTAAGATGTTTATTCCTCAATCATCCTACATGCAGTCTGGTACAGCCTGACAGCTGCATCAGGTGTCTGTGCAGATAACACGCTCTGTACCAGACCCACATCCAGCCAGTTCATTCCAAATGAAATATACAAATCATCTCTCATAGATAGATAGATAGATAGATAGAAAATTCTTAATTGCACACAAGAATGTACATAGGCGAACTTAATGCTAATTAGCATTTTCTTCCAGCTAACCTTTGTGTTGTTTGGAGAAAAAGTGGAGGCAGTGCATTGTAGAAAAAATGTTATAAGAAAAAAAAAAAATTATTATACATATACAAATACAAATAATATCTACCTAATTTATAACATATATACAAAAATACCTACAGGTGCTCAATTTTGATGACTGTTCTGTAGAGCAAGATAATGGTGATATAGTTTAGACTTGAAGATTCCCATGGATGAGGCTTCTCATAGACCTACTCCGAACACATTCCACCAGAAAATGATGCACATCTTCCTTAATGTGACAAGAATGAAACTTGGAATATACATAGTACATATACTGCATTAAAATGTAAGCTATTTTTTATCCGGGTACTACGCGAGCGAAGCCGCGGGCGGCAGCTAGTAGTATGTTTATTCTCAAAATTCAATCAAGAAATACGAGAAATGATTTCATATTGTTTTCCAAATCAACTGAAATTGAAGAATTCGTCTCGATTTACTTAATAATATACTAGTGAATTACCCAACGTGATGCCACGTGAATGATTTATGAATCCATACTAATATTGTAAATGAAAGTAACTCTGTCTGTCTGTTTACCTTTTCACGCCTAAATTGCTGAATTGATTTCGATGAAATTTGGCAAGGAGATAGATCCCGGGGATGGACATAGGCTACTTTTTGTTGCAAGAATAATCCTGAAACGGGTGAATTATGGGATGAAAGTTTGTATGGGAAACCTATTATACTAGCGAGGTCTAGCAATGTTGTGCGCGGCCACATGTTGGATGGGTGACCGTCTGAGAATACCGCGTGATGTTGACTTTTGTGCTCCCAGAAATTCCAAAAAATCTTTTAACACGCAGACAACGTCGCGGGTTACAGCTAGTAAAAAATAAATTAAAACGAAGAACTTCTTCTATGTAGAATGCCTTAAAATATTTATAATGTGTTTAATAATAAAATTTGTTATAGAAAAATAAATAAGGCAAGTGCTAGGAAAGTCATCAACTTAATAACAGTAGCTGGCTAGGCCGTGCAGCTACTGGCAAAGCGCGACCGCATCATACGAATTACTAGAATGTGCGAATCAGTTAATACCTCGCATTCAAGTTACTATAACATTTTTTGTTTTTACTCGCCTCTCGCCTCCCCCCACCACAAGCAGCAACTCGCACGCAACTCGGATGTCAACTTGCACGATTGCGAAATGACAGTAGCTCGTAAGCATATTTATATGTATTTTTGACAACATAGCACAAGACATTACTTACTACTGAAACAATGCGACAGCTGTCTATTTTAATGCCAGCAGCTTTAACTTGTATGACCGGGTGAATTTCAAATTTCATATTTATTCAAACAATAATAACACAGCATTAGAGTACTACACCAAATCGCCATGAATTATTGTGGTGTGAGCGAATAGCTCAACATATTTGCAACCATAGCTTAGGACATAGTTGCCAATACATGAAAAACACAACTCTTTCACCTCAAACCAGTAAACACGTGTCAAAATATGAAGACTCTCTTTCATTATACCCGTCCACCAAACGTACAAACATACCTACATCCATAGTGACGCGAGTCGAGCTACTGTCATGCGAGTACGCAGCTACAGTAGCTGTCAACTGTCAGGTTAGTAACTTGCAATGTGTAACCAGGCCTTTTCTTATGGCTCGCGGACAGACAGCGCGGCGTCGGACGGCGGCGCCGCCTCATCAGACTAAATTCAACCGTATTTCAATGACTTAGCACTCACATTCCTTTAACACCACGAAGTCACCCGCGTCTCGGTCTATTCGTGTTCAAACAAAGGAATATCAGTGCTAAGATCATTAAAATAAGAGCGAAAATTCGGCCACAAAAAAATCTTTTGCCGCACCTCGTGTCATGCTGTGCAGTGTGTGAGCGCAGGACTTTAACCCCCGAATACTCAAACGCGACTTAGAGTTGAGCACGTATCAAGTCACGGTTTTTGACAGTTTTTTATGAAAATCTGTCAAAAACTGGTCACTTGAGACGTACTTAACTCTGAGATGTGTTTGAGTATTCGGGGTTAAAGGTGGACAATAGCGGATTTTGCTGATCAAAATTAATGTAGAACTCTGTTATTAACTAATTAAAATTGTTAATTCAGAAAGAAAATGTTTTTTTTTTTCATTTTTTATTTGGTTCCTTATAGTGAAAACACGATAAGAGAAAAAAACACGATTAAAAATGTCTTGAAAAATCCATCTATATCTCGGGAACCCTACCATATTTTTAAATAATTTTTATTTTGATAAGTAGGTAACATTTTTTATTTGTTGAAACCAGTTTTTTGATTCATTTTGCACTTTTCTTTGCACTTTGAATCAAAATGTTAGTTAAACAAATGCTTTCAAACTACATAGTTATTCTAATAAAACGCCATAGGATTTGACGCTGTCAAACTGGGGTTTAGTAAACAAAAGGCTGCTTAGCTGCGAACGGAAATAAATTAACGAAATACTAGGCAGTATGATTTAATTATACCATCGCCTGTCCCAAAGGGTAAACAACCACGCTGTCAAACACTGCTGCCAGATCAAAATACCCATTTAGCGCTAACAGCGATTCAAAAAGCGCTAGAATTTATAAAATCAGCGTATCAAAAAAGCGCTCAATTCCGCGCTAGATTTAAAGGTTGATTGTGAAAAATTAAATTTAAGTCATGAAATAAAGAAGTAATAAGTATCGTGGGTACATAATTATGATTCTTTTATTGATCTTTTTAGAATCATAATATGATTCTTTTATTGTTGATTTCTTATGATAATATGAAGGGCCTAGTTTATCAATATTAATTTCTTTTTGATCTTTCAGTTTATATTTTTCTGAGTTTTCTATCATGCGTATGACATAACTTGGACAACACCGTAGATATCAAAAAGCGCTATATTGGCCGCTAGGCGCTAAACTTCTTACCCCCGAATACTCAAACGCCACTCAGAGTTGAGCACGTCTCAAGTCACGGTTTTTTTGACAATTTTTGATGAAAATCTGTAAAAAACTCGTCACTTGAGACGTGCTCAACTCTGAGATGCGTTTGAGTATTCGGGGGTTAGTCGCGCGTTGGGCTCATCAAAAAAGCGCTAGATCTAGCGGTGAAAGCGCTAAAATGGCAGCACTGCCGTCAAACTGATGACTTCTATTTGAATATTTAAATATCAAACATTACAAACTGCATGGTTCATCATTACAAGTATTCGCGCAATATCCAACTCTATTCCCTCTATTTAGCGTTCAAATTAGCCTCGCATCATCGAAGAATATGAATATTACTTTTCTCTATCACTCGATTACAGGCCTAAGTGAGTGGTGATAAGGTCTACTTTCCGTTACGACAGGATGCCGTGTCGAAAGGCTTATCGTGGAGAATGAAGCGGTATTGCATGCTATGAACACATTTGGAACGCATTTTGTTTGTTGATATTCTTTGTGATTTGAGGGTAGGTACTGCTACTAATCGCGTCACAAGTTCTTTCAAACCAGTGAGGTGAAAGGATTTAAGGCGCATCTCAAAGGCTCCTTTGGTGCATTGACACAGGTTTTCGAACTAATTAGGTTCAAGAAATGCCGGTTTCCTCACGATGTTTTCCTTCACTGTTTGAGAGTACTGGTGTACATTGCTCTAACAGAAAAATCCATTGGTGCACAACCTGATTTGAACCTACGACCTTAGGATCTTGCGGCTTTGCTCGCGTTGTGCTCGGATAAAAATTAGCCTATATGTTATTCCAGCACATGTGTTATGTATATTCCAAGTTTCATTCAAATCCGTTCAGCGGTTTACGTTGTTTGAGGCATAAACATACAAACATCCTCACAAACTTTGATTACACGGCTTCAGTCAAATGGAAACCGGATAAAAACCTCAAATCACATAGGTACTATGTTTATTCGAAGTTTCAGCAAAATCAGTTGAGTCATATTTTCCAGGTCAATGGCTGAACCAATCGTTTGAAAGATAAACATATAAAGTTCCACAGGATTACATGTGATTCTTTAACAATGAAATAAAGTATGTTGATAGTCGGTGGCGTCGCGGGCGAGTACGCGGCTAGTGGTAGCGGCCCTGCCTTCCGATACGAAGGTCGCGGGTTCCCGTCGCACCAATGGATTTTTCAGTTCGAAAAATTTATGTGCGCTCTCAAACGGTGAAGACGTAGAACCTAAATTCTTTGCCCACTTCTGTGCTTCTTAAGCTTCCCTTAGTTAGTCATATCTCCTATTTTATTTAAATCTTACTTCTCTGCTGGACTGGAAGTAACGAAAAAGCATAGAATGCGTCCAGCTGCTTCTCTCCCCGAGCATGTCGTAAAAGGCGACCAAGGGATAGTATCTTCTCCAAAATGATGGACCACCTATATGGGCGATGGGCTGATCACCTGTCACCATGGTTCACCATATCCATCTTAGGAGTTTAAATGAGAAGTGGCTGCAAGTTTTCTTATGTTTACTTGTGGCTCTGTCCACCCCGTTAGGGATATGGCGTGATAAATGTATGTATGTATTTAAATCTTCTAAATAACTTTAAGCCCACCTGTAGAGAATAAGGTCGAAAGATGCAATTTGTTTTTTGTTGGGCAAAATTACAGATTCAAGAAGGGGAAAGGTTTTATAACACAAGTCAGTGAAACGCTAAGGAAAGATATTTCGCCTTTTTTCCGGGTTGAGACAATGCTGATTACGCTCTAGTCTCCAAAATACGGTGACCTGATTATACGGACGTCAAGCCTACTCCATCTTAGTTCGTCCCGTTTGTGAAGGTAAAAGTTGCCTCCTGACGCTGTATAAATCATCTACTATAGATGGTAAAAGGCCTTAGCTGTGAAATTGTGAACTTGTGACGTCCAGTAAATTTAATTCAACGTTTTTAACACAGTTAGTACCTTTTGACATCCTGGTTTTTGAGATCATATCACATCAAAGTCGTGGATTTGAATCTAGTCGTGCACCAATAGATATTTCTTCTATTTGTTGTAGTAAGATCAGTCTATTTGAGCCTCACTTTAATTCCTCACCACACTGGTTTGAAAGAATTATGAAAAATTACTATAAAAGAAGTAATAATAATTTAAGTCAGGGTACCCCTGTGATGTTTAAGATAATTTATGGTAATTTTGATCTGAATTTGAATTGTCAAAATAGTGTCTCACGATTCCCCATGCATTACGCCCCAAAACCTATAAATTATGCGGGAGTAGACTGATTTATGTAGTATATCTAAAACGTGATAACAAAAAACCATACCCTAGGAATTCTTATTAGGTACTCATCCCACAGTTTTTAGGGTTCAGTACTCGAAGGGTGCCTACGAGACCCTATTACTAAGCCTCCGCTTTCTGTAGGTCCGTCTGTCAGCGGGCTGTATCTCATGAACCGTAATAGGTTGAGAGTTGAAATTTTTACCGAGTGTATATTTATATTGCCGCTATAACAGCAAATAATACAAATAAAATAAAGTAAAAAAATAAAAGGGCGCCCCACGCAAGAAACATTGTTTGTTATACGATGGTACGGAACCCTTCGTTTGCGAATTCAACTTGCACTTTACCTGTTTTATTAAGTTATAAAATATACTCAACAATAAAATTATGTAGTTTTTGTAGTACAAAAAACTTCAACACGTACGCAATCATAGATTTTTTATAACCAGTGGCGAATTTTACAACTAAAGAATTGGTGTGACCTTATTATTTCGTCAAATTGTGAGACAATTATTAAATTTTTTTGGGCGGACAGTACCCAGTTACAATTATTCTGATGTAATTGAAGTCTGCGAGGGTTTTACTAGAGTACCTGTACAGTCACTTTACCTCAGACTTTATTTTAGCTAAAAAATATATCTTCCAAGACTTTTTCAGCAAATTTTATGAGTAAAGCTTATTTTAAGCGGGCATAGTAATTAGCTACTTTTCTGCTGGACTGGGAGTAAATAAAACAGGGATAGTATCCTCTCCATCATGATAGACCATCTATATAGGCAATGGGCTAATCACCTGTCACCATTGTTCACTATATCCATCTTGGGACTTTGAATCGGGAGTGGCTGCAAGTTTTCTTATGATTACTTGTGGTCCTGCCCGCCCCATTAGGGGTACAGGCGTGTTAATATGTATGTATGTAATAATAAGTAGAGATAGGGCGAATCTTAAACAATATTTAGAGATTGAAGTATTTTGTTCATTAATATCATATAGAAGAAGGAGTAGTAAGAGGCGTGTCTACTTCAATATTTGAAGAGTAAACCTAAATATTATTATTACTCAGTTAACGGTGGTATAAAATATTTGAAGACAGTGTCATTTTATTGGGCAATATAACCCATAGCCCTGCCCTGAGTATACCGACAAGAGCCTTTTACGTCTGATTGATTCAATTCGAACAAATGATAAGAGTATTCGACTATCAGAATTTGAATATAATCTAATATTCAAAGTGCTCGTGGCGTAGTTTACTTAGACGTTCTTGATTGATCGTTGAAGTTAAGCAACGTTGTGCGCGGTCACAATTTGGATGGGTGACCGCAAGTGGCATCACGAGTTGAGCGCTTCCGTGCTTCGGAGGGCACGTTAAATTGTCGGTCTCGGCTGGTAAGCCGTTAAGCCATGACGGAGGCCTTTAGGCGGCCTAAAAACTCCGTCACAAGAGTTGGCCACTAGCTCATACGAACTTAGGTTAAGTATATGCGGTTTGTTTACATAAATTGTATATTTAGTTTGGCTATAGTTTAAACAGAAATTAAGAGTATCAAAGTAAGTATAATAATGTTATGTAGCAAAAAGTTTAAAGTAAAATTCGTAGATTTTTAAAGGTCTACGCCGTAGATCATCGTAGAGCCTTCGTGGAAACATGAAATGGGTAATGTAGCACTTTACACACGCACCGCTCAACCGCACAATTCATATAAAATCGGTCAAGCGCGAGTCGAATTCACACATGAAGGGTTTCGTGTATGTATATAAATGTTTCTTGTATGCAGCTGCCTTTATTTTATTTTAATATTGTTGTTATAGCGGCAATAGAAATACACACTCTGGGAAAAATTTACTTTCTACCTATTACGGTTCATGAGATAATGTCTGCTGACGGACGGATGGGCGGACGGACAGCGGAGGCTTAGTAATAGGGTCCCGTTGGCACCCTTTGGGTACGTAACCCTAAAAATGAGCGAGATGAAGAGATAAGCGATCCAAGGCGATTTGCCAGCCCGCGCGGTTTTGCGCAGCATGACACATACGATTCAAGACAATATGGATCGAAATACAAAACTGCAATGTAGTTTGTATCGCAGATACATTCACAAAAACGCTTATTCATCATCATCATCGTCATCCTACGACAGTCCACTGTTGGACATAGGCATCCCCTATAAAGACTACCATCGTGCCCTACCTTTAACTCATTCATATAGACTACGAATTCACATTGTGCCGATTTGCAGTTTTGTGTTTGGATAATCACCGCCATTGAAACTGACAGGCCAGCGCCGCGGAACCGCGCGGTGCGTTTTGTGTGTGCTTCTTTCTTTAGCCATTAAACCTCCCTTGTTTGTAACATAAATTACGACAACCCTTGCGACATTTGACTCTGGTACTGATCCAGGTGAGTGATTTTTGTGAGCTATAAAATGCTCAACGCAGGAAGAAAGCGTTGGAGTTAAGTAGGACACGTATTTTTGTAACAGCGACTCAAACAGTGCCTGGTGCCTATAGTCAACTAACGGACGACCAATGTAAAATTACTTACAATACATAATACTACAAAAACCAGACTCAGAAGAAATATTTGTAGGACACAAACATTTCTCCCGTAGCGGGAATCAAACCCGCGCCTCTGTGTCTCGGCCGAGCATTCGCCCACCACGCCATCGAGGTCGTCAAGTGACGATGATGATGTTATGTTCTAAATAGGCCAGAGAAAATGATAACTTAGAAACTCATTACAAAATAGAACAGAAACTCAGCTAATCAGATCCGTCTGTCTGTAAGTAGGACGACAGCGGTATCTCTGGAGATGACATGCTCTTATTAACTTAGACTTCCTGTGTTCGCATTTGAGTGCAATAGCGGATTTTGCACACTAAAATTTAGAACAATGTTATTAGTTAATAAAATGTGTTTATTCAAAAGGAAAATGAAATTGAACCATTTTTTCACTAGTTTCTTAAAGTGAAGACACGATAACATACATACATATTATTATCACGCCCATATTCCTAATGGGGTAGGCAGAGCCACAAATAAACATAAGAAAACTTGCAGCCACTTCTGATTTAAAATCCTAAGATGGAAATGGTGAACAATGGTGACAGGTGATCAGCCCATCGCCCATATAGGTGGTCCATCATTTTGGAGAGGATACTATCCCTTAGTCGACTTTATGACATGCTCGGGGAGAGAAGCAGCTGGACGCATTCTTTTTTTCTTTACTCCCAGTCTAGCAGAGAAGTACGATAAGAAAAAAAAACATAATTTAAAACAATCTTGGAAATCCATGTTTCGACTATATTTTTTTCTATATCTCGGGAACTCTACTATATTTTCAGATGATTTTTTTATTCATTTTGTAGTTTTCTTATAACTACCAATTGTTTGAAACCGGTTGTTTACAAACCTTTGAAAAATAAAATTATGTGCGCCTTAGGTAAAGAAAATCATCGTGAGAAAAATATAGTAGAATCTAAAAAAGAAAGGAAATAAGGAGCCGTTGAGGCGCACATTAAATCTTTTCTCCACACTGGTTTCTAAACTACAGTAATACCACAACATTGCTCCTCAAACCGAGATTCGAACCACAACCGCGCAACCACTACACTACACAAGTTTTAATTACACACATTTACACAGATAGGGTAGTTTTGACCTCTAAGGGGCAACAACACGACAAACCTAATTAACATGCCAAAGGGGAGAAGGCCACTATGGGACCATAGGGTCACCTTGTAAACATAACTTAAACTATAAATGTCACTGTTCTTTCAAACCAGTGTGGTGAAAGATCACAAGGGCGTTCACTGGTTTGAGTAAAGTAATAGAAGTACCAAAAATATTGTGCGCCTCGGCAAACTTCTCGCTTTCTATGAAAGTCGAATTTGCCCGAATTTGCAACTAAAATATAAATACATATTACATCCGTATCTCTAATAGGGTGGGCAGAGCCACATTTAATCATAAAACAACTTGCAGCCACTCCTGATTCAAAGTCCTAAGATGGATATGGTGAACAATGATAACAGGCGATCAGCCCATCTCGCCCGTATAGATGGTCCATCATGTTGGAAAGGATACTATCCCTTAGTCGACTTTTACGATATTTACAAGTTTACAGCAATAACAAACGAGGCAGTTCATAAAACACGGATAAAAGCGTAACACAGTACAACCCCATCAAATCACTAGTCAATGAAGAATGGATTCTATTGTGAATGCTTTAAGGCCCAAATTAGGCCGGAGATTGCGATATAAGGTGAAAATTGCCGAGTTCCGTTCTGTACAGATTGGCAAATGACGATGCTTTGTAGAGACACTGGATTGAATTGAAAGCTGAAGCATGTACTCACAGATGCTTTATGCCAAGCAATTAGGGTATACACTGTACACCCTACAATTGTACCCTTTTGTGGGTAATTTTATCCTCGACATGCCCAGTGGGAGTAGACATAAATGGACATAAGCATTTGTTTATTTACTGCATAAGCACTCATACACATTAACAACAAAAAGAAGACGATACAATAATGAATAAAAGAAATAACACTAAAAAAGTACAAAAAGATATAACTCCTGTATCCCTAACGGGGTGGGCAGAGCCTCAAGTAAAATAAGAAGACTTGCAGCTACTCCTGATCCAAGAGTCCCAAGATGGGTGTGAACCAAGGTGACAGATGATCAGCTCTTCGTCCATTTAAATAGTCCATCATGTTGGAAAGGATACTATCCCGTAGTTGACTTTTACGACATGCTCGGGGAGAGAAGCAGCTGGACGCATTCTATGTTTTTTCTTTACTTCCAGTCCAGACAAGTGTTTGTGAGTTAAAAGAACCGAAAATCATACAATAACATAAATGTTTCTTGGATTATTTTAAAAGGGAACCTTAATTTTTAATTTTACTGTTATTTTTGTACAAATCGGATAATGTTACTACTTACTAGTCCACTACCTTACTAGTAATTAGTATCACTAGTTCCTCGTTTAGTTGATTGTCAGTCAATCAACGTCATGCAACGTAGATTTAAGACGTGTCCAAGTGATTTTCGTGATTTAATGGAATAAAATTTTTTGACTTTCATCACTAACGTGAGAGTTTTGTATACCTATCTAGATACTTTTCACGAGATGAGATTTTTTCACAGGATTCATTAGATTCGTCCTTTTATTGAGTGGTTACAAAACCAATAACCACTTCGTTAGAAGTCGATTCTATCAGAAAGGCCTTTTTAAGTCCGTGAGGTACACTTAGTGTTAGTGCTGTCAGCGAAAAATGAGTGCTCTTACATTTAATGCTGTGTCCCTCTAAATCAACAAGAATTTGATTCTACTTATTAACCGACTTCAAAAGAGGTTCTCATCAAGATCTTCCTTTTTTGTACCTACTTATACATGCATACATTATAATTACGCCCGTATTCATAATGGGGTGGGCAGAGCCACAAGTAACCATAAGAAAAGCAGTCACTTCTGATACAAAGTCTAAAAAAGATGATTCTTAATATAAATTTGAAAATAAATTTGCCTGTTAGGGATCTTTTCACACCTAAACCGATAGATAAGCAGAATTAGATAAAATTTGGCAAGGAGATAGGTTGCATCCTTAGGATATAAGCAAATAAAGGACATAAGCTACCTTTTTTCAATTAACACTATTTCTATAATTGACCTAAGCAACATTCTAAATATAAGTCTGATGAACTAAATTCGATTAAAAAAATATTTCAAGTTTTACATCCAGAACAAAATAATTTTATTCAAAGTTAAGCCAACCTGAAAAATGCTTTGTCAATTCTCTTCTACCTTTTACCTTCCTTTACATATTGCAAGTAGTTGGAATAAAATCAGCATTGAACATAATCCAGTGAGGTTCTCAAATATTTATTCAATAAAATCACAAGGTCAGCTGCCAACTCTATCTCCGGTTATTCTAGCATAATGTGCGGTATTCGGGGCAGGGAAAAGTCACCGTGACGCAGCTGACAGGCGCTAAGTGACTTGCAAATTATACGGCATTTACACTCCTGGCGCATTGTAAGTTGGTAGCACTCATTGTTTTATTTACTAACTTTACGGTAATATGTTTACAAGAGACAATTTAGGTTACGCGAATACACATTCTTTTAAGTAAGAAGTTCCATTCATTCATTGTTGATACCGAATTATGAATAAACCCAAAAATTTATTTAAATCTAAGTATATTCTAGAGTATTGGACGCTAACTGATTCGCATTTATAATATAAGTAAGAAGATTGCACCGCGTCGCGTGAAGGCCGGCCCTTATTTCGAAACTTTAATGACCACTCCATGTAATTTGAACTTAAGTCACGGTGACAGCCGGGTGTGTTGACAGCGGCGTCACCGTGAGGACAACTGCACTGGAATACCAGGAGCCAGACTATTCACCATTCCGTTTGTACGCCTTCCATGTTTTGACGCAGCCCGCGTTGACTGCAAACAATCTGCGATGGGATTTGACGGAAATAGGTTAACTACCCTGTTATGGCGATAACTGGTGCCGCTATAAACTCTCTGCTTTCCTGTTTCATTGTTTAAGGGTCACTTAAAAAGATAATAATTAATATAAATAAACAAACATGGTACAGAGAGCATCAAAGATAAGTAACCCCATCACACAAGACAACCAGGTTCAAATCCTTTCGGCTTACAAAGGACTTTTGCTTTCAAAAATAAATTATATTTTTATAACCATGTAAGCCCAATCATAATTTCAACTGCTTCTTTAAGAGTAGTGATGGAACAGTGGTATCATAATCTGATTCACAGTGCGGAGAAACCGTGTTCACATAGTTCTTATTCAACGATATTTTAAAGATTGTGTCTTGGCTAGTGACGCCATGGAACCAACAAGTAAACATTTAAAAGAGCAAGGGCTTCCCTAGCGAGGCAATCGCGCTCATTTTGAACGTTCCAAAGCTTTCGCCGAAGAACTTTTCAAAGTGTAGGTAAAGTTGAGACGTTGACAAAACAAAAGCAAATACGCTGAAAAATTGCGTAATTGTCATCATGTTCTGTTTTGACACCTCGGAGAATGAGAGAGAAAGTGCCTATTACTAATTTCTTCTTTCGCTCAATTTCGTGGGATTAGTCCTAACCCTACAAAGAATCTTTGCGAAATAGTCCCGTGATGGAATTTTCAACTAAATTCCTTAAATTCTCGCTTGTGTGTTCAAGGCTTTCTAACCGATTAGGCTTAAACGTAGATAAAAGAAGTTAGAAAATTATCCTGTTGGGTTACAAATAAAAAGATTTTGGTACTTTCGTACAAATGTAATAAAAGGATTCAAAAAGTCTTTTCAAGCTCTTAACAAATATTTTTAGAGCTTATTAGATTCTACAATATGCCGGGTTTCCTCTATGTTTTCCTTGACCATTTGCTAGTATGTAGTAGGTAACTTTTTGTAACAGGGAAAATCATTTTTCGTTTTCGGAAAATCCTTCTAATATTATAAATGCGAGAGTTTGTGTGTATGAATGTTTGTTACTACGTATCTCCGTAACTACTAAACCGATTTTGATAAAATTTAAAATGTAAATAGATTAGGTTTTGGAATAACTCAGGTTGGCCCCCTAGAGGGATTAATCAGGGAGGTAAAGTTTCTATAGAAAAAAATATTTTTTTTGGTTCGATTAGCTCAAAACTTTAAAATACGGTGGAAAAGAAGTTGGTATCATATTATCTCTAGGCGGGGGGCGGGGGGGGGGGGCAAGGGAGTTCTAATGTTTGTATTAAATTTTTTCACGGGCGGTGCAATTAACTTTCGAATTCGCCTGGAAAAGACTACAAAACTTGGACACGTGTTTCAGGGTTTTCCAAAATAACCCTCAGAAAAGGGTAAAATAGGGTGTCAAAATTTACACCACGCTTTTGGCTCGATTGACCTGACCGATGGTTGAATGTGTGCTGAGAATGTCTGAAGTACCTACTGTGAGGTGACTGACAGTCTGACAGTGTTGTAAATAGTTCAATCTGCTAATTATTTTTATTTTTATCATTGTGTGTTCTGTCATCCTAATTTTGTATTATCCAAACTCACAAACTTTCACATTTATAATATAGTAGGATTCATAGCGCATTGGTGTAGTTGTGTAATGCTGTGTTATTATTGTTTGAATAAATTTGAAATTTGACAGATGAAAACGTCGTCCTTTAGAATATAGGAAGCGGGCAATAAGGCTACATTTTATTCGGATAGAGCCACGGCTGGAAACTAGTTAAGCGAAGAAATTTATCTCCATTCGCCGGAGGGCGCGGCGGTCTTATTAAATGATTGCATCATTATTCCTAACTAGATCCTGCCTGCGGCTTTGCCCGTTACCGTTAGTCTTGCAAGGATATACCTTACAATGTGGTGTTATTTATTACAACAACGTCGACATGCTTGGCTTTATTTATGGGGATCCTTAAGCCTGATGATGCCTCTTAAGCTTGATGACTAGATTGGGGTGTGACGGGAGCGTTCATCATGTCATATTTACCCCCCTGTTGTCACATTTACCCCCCTTTTATGACTGTTGGAAGTGAACAGTGGTTCTGGTAAGTTATTATGTCACCAGGCTTATATTTACTCCCTTTTGTGATTGTTGGGTAAAAAAATGGATGAACTAAGTATATAACTAAAGCCGTAGATTTTGACACTTTGTAACATAGAGTAACATCTTCTTCTATTTCACTTCTATTTTACGGTAATGTAGAACTAACGTGAAAGTAACACATTCTTTGAAGGCTGATTGCATTATGCTACTTTTAACCGACTTCTAAAAAGGTCCTAAAACGCACTTTTATCGCATTTTTATGTTCAGCGATTATTCAGAGATAAGATAAGAAAGATAATTCAATGATAGTAGACACATTATTATTTTTCACATTGTGTTGAGTTTCTTTATTACACAATAACCAGTACAAGATTTGATTTTCTTGGATTCCGATTCGAAATTCCAATGGACAAATTATGTGCGAGTAAAACGGTGAAGAAATACCTACATCGTGAGGAAAAAGTATTTACTCTTCTCGATTTAATCGACGACCTTAAGATATTTGGGAAGTTTAAATGATTTGGTGGTAGGTACTTGGTTACCCCAATTAGTTTTAGATACTTTTTTTTCTCTTAGTGATTTGTGTGTTGTGGAATTGAGCGTTTCCGTGCTTCGAAGGGCACGCTAAATTGTTGGTCCCGGCTTTTAAGTCGTTAAGCCATGAGGGAGGTCTTTAGGCGGCCTAAAAACTCCGTCACAAGAGTTGGCCACTGGCTCATACGAACTTACTTACTCTTACTAGTAAGTACCTACGACTATCCTATCTTAATCGTGTTTGAACCAATGAATGTGGTGAATTTATTGAATAAAATACCTAAAACTTTACTTTACTTCACTTTTTTTTTGGCTGGTATGACATTTCATCACAATTCTAGAAGTGACCGTGTTAGTCAAGAGTCATAAACTTTGGTGAAGGATAAAAAAGGCCGAAGAATATGGCCGGTAATTTGAGAAAAGATCTGCCGAAATATAACAAAAATGATTTTTCTAGTAAGAAAGAGATATCACAACATATATAGCATCACATTGTTAGTAGATTATTTACTTAAAAACAGTACATACTATACTAGCTGCCGCCCGCGGCTTCGCTCGCGTGGTACCCGGATAAAAAATAGCCTTTATGTTAATCCAGTACATGTACTATGTATACTCCAAGTTTCATTCAAATCCGTTCAGCCGTTTATGCGTGATTGAGGCACAAACATCCAAACATCCTCACAAATTTTCGCATTTATAATATAAGTAAGAAGTACGATAGTAGGAATGTAAAACCTAAAACCAAGAAGGTAAACAATAAGAGACGTATAGATTTGAAACTAGGTACAAACGTCACGTGCATTGAAAGAGAATTTGACATTTGACAGCGAACGTCACTAAACGCGCTCAAGAGTGCAGATCTACAACCTGAAAATAGATTTACAATTAGAGCTAGAATAGAGTGCATAATATTATACCTGATCTTTGACTTGTTTGTAGGGCTGTCAATTAAAAAAAACTAAAGTGAATCTATAGATATTTTCTTCTCTACTGAACTGGGAGTAAAAAAGCATTATAATGCGTCCAGCAGCTTCTCTCCCCGAGCATGTCTTAAAAGTCGACTACTATGTATGTATGTTCGTATGAGCTAGTGGCCAACTCTAGTGACGGAGTTTTTAGGCCGCCTAAAGGCCTCTGTCATGGCTTATCGACTTAAAAGCCGGGACCGACAATTTAAAGTCGACTAATGGAACCTTCCATTAGTCGACTATCCTCTCAAACATGATGGATCATCTATATGGGCGATGGGCTGATCACCTGTCACCATGGCTCACCATATCAAGTCTTCTTATGATTACCTGTGGCTTTATTAGGAATACGATCGTGATAATATGTATGCATGCGCCTACTATACTAGGGGATTGACATAGTCCACACGCTTGGCAGAAAGCTTGGTGACCGCATTCTTGGTGGTGTTGAGTGGTGGTGGTGGTGGTGTTAAGAGGCCACCAGACGATTGCGTCTAGACCGATTTCGAATCGAATTGAAAGAGATCATTTTGGGTGTATAATAGAAAGAGTGAGACAGCGCAAAATACTGAAATAAAATAATTTACCAAATTAATTAATTGGTAATTACACGAATACTATAAAATAAATAAAAAAACTGGTTTCAACAACTAAAGAAATAGTTATTACCTAACTATCAAAGTAAAAATCATCTGAAAATATGATAGATTTTTCGAGATCTAAATCAAAACAAGCGCGAAACATGGATTTTAAAATTTTTTTTAGTCATTTTTTTCTCTTATCGTGCTTTCACCTAGGAACTACCTAAAGAAGATATGTTGGAATTTCATTTTATTTTTGAATAAACACAATTTTATTAACTAATAACGGAGTTTTACTTCGTTTTTGTTGCACACTCTTAAGAATGGTGGGTACTGCTGCCCACGTGATCGTTATAAACATTCATTTACTGTTAAATAACTGTTAACATTAATAATTTTAATTTCTTATTATTATTACTGATAAGATTTCTTTTACTTTTTATTATTATTTTTTTAACTATGTATTTTTGTATTTGTGTTGCACAGAACTGTTTTGTGTTTTTTTTATTATCATGCTGTGTACACATGTTTTGGGATTCAATATAGTTTTAAATTGTGTTATCTGTAGATACTTTGCTTATTATGTGATTGTTTTCTGTTTCGTGTGCCTTAATAATAAAATAAATAAATAAAAATTTAACAAAAAAATATATTACCTGAAACACAATTTTCAACTGTCAACCCTACTAATGCATAGTGTATGAACGGGTACTGCATGCGTTAATTCGTTCCGCTTGCGTCACTTGTTATTGCAACTTTGAATAGGTATACCTTTACTTCATCTACCTGGTAATTTTCGCAGAACCCATACACTATGTGGGTGGTAATCAAAACCTATATCTACACATGCTGTGAAGGGTTAAATGAATAATCATCATCTTCCTGCCCTCATCCCACTCTGTGGGGTCGGCACGGCATAATAAGCATGATCCGATGGAATATCGTAAAACATAAGGGTTCGAAAATATGTCTCAAGTGCACGAAAGCCCTTGAGGCCCACTTTAAATTTTTTCACCACACTGGTTCGAAATAACTAGTGACATGACTAGAACACAGAACAGCGAGGTTATAGTCTGGAAAAGCTCGTGTTACCAACACCTGAAACGTATAAAAATATACCATTATATTTGATGCTTATGCCAACACAATATAGGAATGCCTGTGTGTTCTGCTAATATTAGTTCTGGGTCTGTGATGTGTGTCGTATCCATGGATACGACGTGACTGTTAGTTGAAATCTAATCTCCCCCAAACTACTCATTGACCCTCGAATACTCAAACGCATCTCAGAGTTGAGCACGTCTCAAATGACGAGTTTTTGGACAGATTTTTATCGAAAGCTGTTAAAGAACTATGAATTGAGACGTGCTCAACTCTGAGTCGCGTTTGAGTATTCGGGGGTTAGAGGCTAAAATACGATCGCATCTACTCGTAGATCGATTTCGTATCGAATTGAAAGAAATACTGCAAGAATGTGGAACTCCCTGCCGGGGTCTGTATTTCCTGAAGAGTATAATAAGGGTGTCTTTAAATCGAGAATCAATGGGTTTCTTCTAGGTAAGCGTGCTTCATCTTAGACCACACTGTTACTTAAACATCAGGTAGAGTGTGCTCAAACGAAAACCTATTTCGGTATAAAAAAAAATAGCGCTACGTATTTCGGGTATCTAAAAGACACGAGTGAGACGGCGCTAAATGAAATAAAATGAAAATGGAAAAATGTTTATTACTATACACTTACACAGAAAAAAAAAACAAAAGATACAATATGCAAATCAAAATAAGTAGGTAAATAGGTACATTATTCGGCATAGTGAAACTATCTCTCGGTCCCCACGCTAGACAGAAGCCTGTATCGTGGCGACCAGGGAAAGATTACCCAAATAGCTTTTAAATATTAAAATCAAATGATTCGCCTAATCAAAAATGTCTTTACTAACAGAAAGAAACTTACAACTAATACAAATATAATTTACAAAATAAAAAGAAACATTTGGGTTATCTAAAGGCCGTTGCAAACGGTCTATAGATAGCTGATCTGATCCAGCTCATCAGACGGTGGAAGCGTGCCCAAGACGCTGGCCGCATTGCCACGCTGAATGGCAATACTGATCCGTTGAGCCAAGTAAGAATCAAATAAATAGTAAAGAAATAGTTATTATATGCTTGTCAAAGTAAAAATCATTTGAAAATAATGTTAGGATTCCCGAGATTTTAGTAGATCAAAACAAACCTACGAGAAACATAGATTTTACACGATTTTTTTAATCGTGTTCTTTTTTTTCTACGTATTTTCCAAACCAAAGAAAAAAACATGTGAAAATTTCATTTTCTTTTTAAATAAACACATTTTATTATCTACATCATTTTTGGTGAGCAAAATCCATTGCACATACTTCAAACACACTTTTAAAGGCAGATTGCGATAAAAATGATTATATGACAATTATTTGTTGCTACTGTAGATACAACTGATATCAGTAAAAAAGTGAGTACCATAACATTTGTCTATTATCAATTTTTAAATCTAATTTTAAACACTAGTAACATTTCGGTATTCTATTAGCATAGGTAACCTATATTATGTTATGCCGAAGAGTACTTGGTGGTCTAGTTGGTAGTGACCCCGCCTTACGATTCTAGGGTAGTGGGTTCAAATTCGGTCGTGTACCAATGGATGTTTCTATGCGAAAAAATTATGTGCGCTATACCAGTACTCTCAACTGGTACAGAGAAACATCGTTAGGAAACCCGAGGCTTAGTCAGCTCCGCACGTATTGACCATGTCTTTCCTGTGGACAAGGCCGACTAAGCTGAGAGGATGGAATAGGTGCTGGGCAAGCCTAATCTATCTTAATTCGTCCCGGGCACTAAAGCGTCCCGTTATTGAAGGTAAAAGTTGCCTCCTGACGCTGTATAAATCATCTACTATAGATGGTAAAAGGCCTTTGTTTTTTATACGAGTAGGGTTACCACATAGAAAATTTAAAAGTCCGGAGAAAAAGCTTGATTTCCATTGAAAAATCCTGAGATTTATTGGAATTTATCGAATTCTCGCGAAAACGTAATTTACAGTTTTGTAGCCCGCGGCACGAGGCGTGGACTGCAATGCAATAGGCAGATCATTATCATTCAATTCTATTATCATTAAAAATCCTTCATAGGTTGATAATCGTGATTGTTTCGAAATAGCGAAACGTTGCGCATTTGGTTGTTAGGCCTGTGATCTACTTTATTTTACTGAAAACTAGCTTTAGCCCGCGGCTTCGCTCGCGTGGTATCCAAACAAAAAGTAGCCTATATTTAATTCCAGCACACATACTACGTGTATTCTAAGTTTCATTCAAATCCGTACCGTCGTTACGGCGTGATTGAGGCACAAACATACATCGTCACATCCACACATCCTTACATGCTCATATCCTCACAAACTTTCGCATTTATAGTATTCCAAAAATCTTGAGATTTCCAAAATCCGAAATCCTGAGAACAGCCTAAAAATCCTGAGATCTCAAGACAAATCCTGAGATATGGTAACCATACGAGGTAGTTTTACTCCCGAGGTGGGCGAGGGAGGGAATAGGAACCGACCTATAATGGATTTTTAGCGCCGTGTGTTACACTCAACTTTTCACTACGATTGCGAAAGAATAAAATAATCCAATATAATTTTAAATACATTCACTACATACATAAATAAATATTTATCATAGGAAAAAATCTAAAGATTTCGCGCCAATCAATGATATTGTTAAAGAATATCATTGGCGCCAATACCTTTTTTTAATTTCTTCTGGTAGTCCCAACACAATGCACGCATTCTACTTGTACCGAAGAGATTGCCGCTTTTAGTTCCATTTTCAAAAAAATATGCTCTCTTTTATGAAACAGTAATAAGTCGAGTCTTTATTCATCATTATTCTACTTTTGAATATATACTTTTTGTTTTTGTAGGCTCATTGGTCAGAAAAAATCAGATCAGAAAAAAAAAAAAAAAATAGAGCCTCTAGAGGCAAATAATGCTGTTTTATCCCCACTCTGATACGCTACAATGGCGGACTTTTTGAGCAAGAGGAGTGATAAAGTTTATTACCTACCTATTTAAACAAATGCATCCCGACCATGATTTCATAATGACATCATATCAATCGGTGTTGTTTGATGTTGCACCTATTCAATTTCAGCTCTATAAAAGGATTGATCGTTGTATTCAGACACGACATTCTGGTTTTAATCTACAACTAGCGACCCGCCCCGGCTTTGCACGGCGATAGACATACCATCGCAGACTTTTTTGTAGACCTTTTTAATGTGTACAATATTGTTATACATTATTTTGATCTATCTCGTAGGGTTCAGCCAGCGTTTGCAATGTAAGCGCAAAAAAATGTGTTTATTTACATCACATTAGAAACCTCCAAAATTATCAGTGTTTCTCTACTATATTATGCAATTATTATACATAAAAACATTTCTCTTGAATCATTCTATCTATTAAAAAAACCGCATCAAAATCCGTTGCGTAGTTTTTAAGATCTAAGCATACATAGGGACAGACAGACAGCGGGAAGCGACTTTGCTTTATACTATGCAGGTAGTGATTATTTTGCGTAGTAAATCGTGATTAGTATTGATCGTACGTGGTTAATTGATTATGTACACCACACAGTCCGCATGCGTTGAATATTATGCATTAAGATAATAAAAACCTGTCAAGTGTATGTTGAGTTACACACAAATGGTTCCGTACCGTCGTACATTTGAGCTCAGTGGCGTAGCGGGCGAGTGCTCGGCTGAGACGCAAGAGTTCGCTTCCCGCTACGGGAGATATGTTTGCAAGGACGTTCTGCAAATATTTCTTCCGGGTCTGGGTGTTGTAGTATTATGTATTATATTTATGTATTTACTAAAAAAAATGTATATAAATATTCTATCAGCCATCTGGCTCCCATAGTACAAGCTTTGCTTAGTTTGGGGCTAGATGGCGCTGTGTGAAATGTCCACTAATATTTCAAAATTTCCACATGACGCTCTATAAATCATCTAGTCCATCATTGTCAATTATCTAGATTGTAAAGGCTTAATTTTTAGGGTTCTGTAGCCCAAGGGTGCCAACGGGACCCTATTACTAAGCCTCCGTTGGCCGTCCGTCCGTCTGTCAGCGGGCTGTATCTCAAGAACTGTAATAGGTAGAGAGTTGAAATTTTCAGTGATTTCTATTTGGTTCTAAAGAACTAGTGACATGACTAGATAGAGAGACTACTAAGGTTTTTTACCACCTATAGTAGACTAGCTGCCGCCCGCGGCTTCGCTCGCGTGGTACCCGGATAAAAAATGGCCTATATGTTAATCCAGTACATGTACTATGTATATTCCAAGTTTCGTTCAGATCCGTTCAGCCGTTTAGGCGTGATTGAGGCACAAACATCCAAACATCCAAACTCACAAACTTTCGCATTTATAATATAAGTAAGATGATTTATACAGCGTCAGGAGGCAACTTTACCTTCACAGACGCTGTATTGTCCGGGACGAATTAAGATGGAGTAGGCTTGGCTATATAGAGCGATAGAGAGAGCTGCTGTAAAAAAGGGGTGCCCATACAAGAAACATTTTTTAATTTAAGATGGTACGGAACTCTTCGTGTGCTAATTCGACTCTCACTTGGCCGGTTTTTTGAATGGATTTCCCTGTTTTAAAAATATCCAAGACTAGTGGCACTTTCTGCGACTTTGTCCGAGCTGTAATTTTTCATACAAACTTCATCTTCCTGCTGCATTTTACAGGAGATGAACTTCGAGAATTCCTTTCTTATTCACCACTACGCCATAAGAGGAATAACAGTATCAATCAGTCAGTCAGTAACGTAATTGTTCTATATATGTAAATAAGTAAGATTAGGTTAATTATTGTTTGATATAAAAATATTTTAATGCATTTTTTTTAATCCTTTGAAATCTTATCTTTTTAATTATGATTTTGATGAATTAGTAGCAGATAAAAAAAGCTATATATAACATGTGACAATAAAATTAGGAAGTAAATTAATTTAGTGCAAAAATGAAGTCCTTCGTGGTACTGGCTGGTTTTTTTGCGGGTAACTTTTTGTATCTAGTATATATCTGCCAGTTTTTATTTTTATGTGGTATAAGTGTAGTATTATAACAACACCCTTATTCTTGATGACCAAACGAAACTCCTCATGTCCTCTGTGACCCCCCCCCCCTCCTTCGGACCGCGCCTGGTGATACCAGAAGCGTTTTTTTCCAGTATGTATGGTCGTATGAGCTAGTGGCCAACTCTAGTGACGGAGTTTTTAGGCCGCCTAAAGGCCTCCGTCGTGGCTTGGCGACTTAAAAGCCGGGACCGACTGTTTAACGAGCCCTGCGAAGCACGGAAGCGCTCAGCTCGTAATGCCACTTGCACCCATCCTGATTTGTGACCGCGCATATCGTTGCTTTATCGTTTTCTCCAGTGTGCGCCAGCAACGCCATCCCTACAGTCCCTGGCGACAACAGCCACTACGTGGAGGGCGAGAGTCGGTACATCTGGATACCGGATGGAAATGGCTACCCTCATCTGGTTGACCTTGAAGATCCGGTGGATGAGGCCGCGTTAGACTCAAGAGACGGAAGCAACAACGCGTACTGGCTTTACACCAGGTAAGGTGGAACACCTGACTTGTAGACCGAGTTCGAAGATGTACTAAAGTAAAAGAAGTACTTCTTTGCTCGGACTTGAAGTAAAGAAAAAACATAGAATGCGTCCAGCTGCTTCTCTTATGTGCGCTATACCAGTATTCACAAACGGTGAAGGAAAACATCGTGAGGAAACCATCGTGACAAGGCCGACTAGGCTGAGAGGATGGAATAGGTGCTGGGTAAGCCTACTCCATCTTAATTCGTCCCGGGCACTACAGCGTCTCGTTTGTGAAGGTAAAAGTTGTCCCCTGACGCTGTATAAATCATCTACCATATATGGTAAAAGGCAACAGATGGACAGACGATGTAGTGAAAATCATGGGCCGTGGATGGACGAGACTGGTACAAGACCGTGATGGATGACACCAACAGAGGGAGACCACAGTCAGATTTTACCCACTGCGCATAATGCCATGCAGCAGTGGGCACAGTCGGACTGTGGATGATGATGACGATAATGACGAAGGTGGAATTGAGGCTACAACGGCTACTACTACGGTCCTGACTTTTACAACCATTTGGTTCTCTCCTACACATAAACTTAACCCCCCCTTCAATGTGCCTCAATGCGTTTGTGGTTGCAAATAAATTCCTTCTTTACTTTACGATCAACGATGTTCTTAGCTGTAGGTAATTTATTAGAGTGATTGGACCCAAGGGGTCTTAGGGCAGTATTGGTAAGCAATTTGAACAATTCTTACCATTTTACTTAGTGTTTTCACCCTACTCTGTTTATAATCGGACTGTAATAGAACCGGTAAAGACCGCGCCCTGTTATGACGAACTTTTGATATCTGACTTCGAACCATTTGCTTTTTTTTGCCGGGAATAGTAAGAGTACGAAAGCTCGTTATTTTCTCCGAACTGCGATTAATTGAGTTATATTTTTAATAATATTGCTGCTGCCAAGACCAACTACAATAACATTAAACACTTTAAAGTAATGGGTATAATAATAAGAAATAAAACTGAGCTCTGTTTTCTATCTAAGTTCGCCTACAGATAGAAAACAGAGCTCAGATCACCAACCGCAGGTAAGGTCCCCAAAAGGCTGGCGACGTTATTGCTGCTGCTTAAAAGAAAAAGATAATAACTTTGAAAAAACTCCTATCCGCAGAGAAAACCCAACCATCGCTCAAATCCTCGTCCATAACGACGCCAATTCCGTTTATAACTCCAATTACCAAGGATCCCGCCCTCTCATGGTAATCTGTCACGGCTGGAACAGCAATGGCAACTCTGACGTCAACACTGTCATAACCTCAGCCTATCTCGCCGTCGAGGACGCCAATGTCATCGTGTTAGACTGGAGCAGACTGGCTGACTCTTTGTATAACATAGCCTCAAATGGCGTGCCCAGTGTTGGAGCGTATCTGGGCAACTTCTTGGAGTGGCTGATCAACACTGGTGGGGGGAGCTGGGATAATGTGCATCTGGTGGGACATAGTCTTGGGGCCCATGTGGTGGGGAATGCGGGGAGGACTGTTGGTGGGCGTCCGAGACGAATTACTGGTGAGAACATTTTATTGCTCCTAACTTTTTAGTCTAACAATAGTTTAACTTGCTCATTAGTATTTCCAGACTATTCTCGCTATTTTCAAGCAACTGTAGTCAAATAGGTATATTAAAACTTTTCCAACAATTTAAGGATCGCCAGAAATGGGTGAGTATTCATTATGAATTCAGTAAGTAGGTTCGTATGAGCTAGTGGCCAACTCTTGTGACGAAGTTTTAAGGCCGCCTAAAGGCCTCTGTCGTGGCTTAACGACTTAAAAGCCGAGGCCGACAATTTAACGTGCCCTCCGAAGCACGGAAACGGTCAGCTCGTAATACCACTTGCGGTCACCCATCTGAATTGTGACCGCGCACAACGTTGCTTAAACTCAACGATCAATCATGAACGTCTAAGCAAGCTACTTCACGAGTGCTTCTGGTAATAAATTCAGTACTATTCAGTGACGCTCTACAAATAAAATAATCCTTTTTTAACCCGTTTGCTAAGAAAGAAGGTAATGTTTAGGTTGTATGTATGTTTGAATGACGCGTCGTTGGATTCGTCTGGATGACGAGAGTGTATTTAAAATGTCAATAATCCAATATGACTGCTGTAAAAAGCCAGTTATCATTTATTCCTTTGGCTGCCTCTGAAGCCAAAAGACCTGGAAGGATTTTGACAAGTGAGGGTCTTTGGATTTGTCTAGATATCACGAGTATTATGGGTATTGCCTATGACACTTTTTGACACTAAAGCTATATGCTACCTGAATTGTACGTAGTCCGTACTACCGTACTACCTACTACTACCTACTACCTACTACAGTTCCTACCTATAATAATAAATAAATAAATATTTGTGAGCATTTTACACAGCGCCATTTAGCCCCAAACTAAGCAAAGCTTGTACTATGGGAACCAGATGGCTGATAGAATACTTATAAACTTTTTTTGTAAATACATACTTACAATACATAATACTACAACACCCAGACCCGGAAGAAATATTTGCAGAACATACAAACATTTCTCCCGTAGCGGGAATCGAACCCGCGCCTCTTGCGTCTCAGCCGAGTACTCGCCCGCCACGCCATCGAGGTCGTCAAGCTATAAGTCTGGGATATAAATCACGGTAGAGCTGTTCCATTGAAATACCTACTGACTCTATTTCACATCATTTTTATGTCTTCTTATTGTTACAAAAAATCCGTTATCAATATCTCAAGTCATTTGCGAAATCTCTAATCCTCCATTGTGCTCGTTTTACTACATTTGATACTCGCATAATAGATAAGCTTCTTTCGCGGTATTAATGGACGAACGACCCCTTTGAAAGAATTAGTGACAAGAATAAATTAGCAGTAGTAGTAGCAGAAGTCTTCCTTTACTTTTGAGGGAGTGGGGGTGAGGGGGTGAGGGGAAGGGTCTGAGGAAATTATACATTGTGTGCAAAAAATAATCTCTCCTAACTCCTATCGTCTTCAGGTAGAATTCTTAGGAGTGGGCTGATTTAAAAGGATTATCTATAATGGAAAATGCAATATATAAAAGCTTTGTTAGAAATTTCCTGGAATATCTTAAGTCGGTTCTTATACAGAGTGTTTTATTTTTAACTGGGACAGTATTGTATATCCGAAACTAGAAGAGATATGCAAGAAAAATGTTTTAGGAAGTATTTGATCTTTTTTTTGGCCAAGTGCGAGTTCGCCATGGAAATGGGTGAAATTTGTAATTTTTTTTAGTCTTATTGACTCAGTCACTCGTAAGGATGATTTCGAAAAAAATTGAAAATTTGAAAAATATCAGGACAGCAGAAGTTAGTAAAATTTTATAAAATGTTTTTTACCAACGTTAAAAAACACGTATGACAGCGTTTTGTCAGATTACAAGGTAGAAAACATGTGTCAATTGCACCAAAGGAGCCTTTGAAGCGCACTTTTAATCCTTCCACCACACTGGATCGAAAGAACTAGCGACACGGCTAGTTTTAAAGTCAGAAAAAAATTACTGACATTTTTATCTGACTTTTACAACTAGCCATGTCTTTATTTTCTTAATTAGGTACAGGTACTTAATTAGGTAGGTCTACCTAAATAAGAAAATAAAGTATATAGAGAGGAAGAATAAAACAGATGTATGAGGCGAGCGCGAAATCTGGACCAAATCTGTGACGTTTTGGGGAAAAATCAGGCCAAGTAAACCGTATGCCATTTAAAATGTGATAAAAATGAGAGTATTTATATCTTCTCCAACATGATGGGCCATCCATATCCATCTTGGAACTCCTGGCTCAGGAGTGGCTGCAAGTTTTCTTGTTATTACTTGTGGCTCTGCCTATCCCATTAGAGACACGGGCGTGATAATTATGTATGTATATTTGTTGTAGATTTGAATTGATCACCCGCCATTATAACGTACGTGACTGTTATTCCGGAAAGAGGTTCGATAGTTGAAACCTGAAACTCAGCACTTTCCAAACCTTTATTGGATATCGAATGTGAAAATATTCTTAAAATAAACTCTTATTTGTACAACAACTCAGTAACTATAACCTCAATAAAATGGAATTCCACTTACCTTATTGATAAGTATTCAAGAATGCAGAGCACTGGTGGTCTAGTTGGTAGTGACCCCGCTACCAGATCCTAAGTTTGTGGGTTCAAATCCAGTCATGTGGATCAATGGATTTTTCTGTACGAAAAATTTAAGTGCGCTGATATAGCTCTCAAATGGTGTAGGAAAACATCGTGAGGAAACCCACAGCTTAGTCAGCTCCGCACGTATTGACCATGTCTGTCCTGTGGCAACCAAGTTGAGAGGATGAAATAGGTGCTGGGAAAGCCTGAATTCGTCTCGGGCACTACAGCGTCGCGTTTTTGAAGGTAAAAGTTGCCTCCTGGCGCTGTATAAATTATCTACTACAGATGGTAAAAGGCCTTACTACATAAGAATCAAAATAAAAGAAGACTACATAGAAAGAAAAATAAGAAAAGTGGGTAGTCTTGTTATTTTTTGTTCATAAAACCATTCACGCAACTAATTTACGATTCATAACTATTATAAATACCACAAAAAATCGCCTCTACAAAAAAATCCGTAAGAAAATAACGCTCTTACTCTATTTAAAATAAAGACTGAAATAGCGAAACTACATTTACTTCTACCTTGTCCATCCTGTGACAGTTCTTATGGCCGCACCTGTCACTTTACGCGACAAGTTTGGAGAAGCCTGATAGTGTAGCCGCGGAAACAATTTTATGTGACATTTCATAAATTAGACGTCAACGGTTGTGGAAAACTATGTAGCTCCCTTATACGGCTTCGCGTAGTACCCGGATGATATTCCACATTAGTTAAAAATCAGCGATTTGTCTGAATATTATAAATGTAAAATAGAAGGACCCTTATTAGGTTTTTTTAAACAACCCAGTAAAATGAGGTGTCAAATTTAGTATGGTAACTTTTCAGGCGGTGCGATGGGCTTGAAACTCTGTTTAGATACTTTAAATACAAAATAAATGTACACGTGTCAGGGTTTTTCAAAATAATCCTCAAAAAGAGATAAAAAGAGGTGTCAAAGCCGCACACTAAAGTCACACATTAGTTCTGACCCCACAAAAATTCCCTGGGTGTTGGAAACCACGAGTACCACGGTACCACAATATCCAGTTTCCTAAAGAAATATTTGCAGAACTTGCAAACATTTCTCCCGCTGGGAATTAAACCCGTTCCTCATGCTTCTTAGCCGGGGATACGAGATCGTCAATTCGTGATTGAGGCACAAACATCCGAATATCATTATATCCTCGAAAAAAATCGAGTCGAAATGTAATAAAATCCTTATTAATCCTTATTAACAGAGATAAAGTTACAACGAATCTTACTTCTTACTTATATTGTAAAATTGAAAAGTTTTAGTTTGCTTGAAATTACCGGCGTAAAGCTCAAAACGCAACGATAGCGCGTACTAACTTTACCTCTGCTGCCATCTAGTGCGAAAGTTTGTGACGATGTTTGGATGTTTGTTCCTCAGTCACGCCTAAACAGCTGAACGGATCTGAACGAAACTTGGAATATACATAGTACATGTACTGGATTAACATAATATGTTAATCCAGTACATGTACTATGTAAAATAGCCTATATTATAGGCTATTTTTTATCCGGGTACCACGCGAGCGAAGCCGCGGGCAGCAGCTAGTACAAATATAATTTACAAAATACAAAAGAAACTGTCGGGCTGTCTAAAGACCGTTGCAAACTATCTATGGATAGCTCACCTGATCCAGCTCATCGAACGGTGGAAACGTGCCCAAGACATCCAAGAATTTCACACTAATAATATTAGAAGTATTTTATATACTAACGGTCTGCATTAACTTTTTTCGAGACAAAAACATGTAGTTTACGAGTTTGTTCTTCTTAGAATGCAATCTCTTTGCCAAACAGCGGGTTAGGCGTGAAAAGGTAACAGACAGACAGTTACCTTCGCATTTATAATATTAGTAGGATAAAGGATTACAAGATTGTTCTAAAGCAACGCTATTTGTGTAGGTGCGGTTCAAAAGGTGGATTTAACTCAGCACGTATTTAAATTTTACTATGCTTTTGTTAGTTTTATTTTACTATTTTTATCGCAGTTTTATGAAAACATTATTTTGCAAGAATAGAATGCATGACGTCATGGTTTGAACATAGGACCATTGAAAGTCATGGCTTCTCTCAATATAGAATAGGATAGAATTGATTTATATTTTCTATGTATCCGTCGGCTTGCAAACAACCCCGCCCAAGTTATATTTAGCTACTTTACAGGAGAGATAAAAAACTGTTTTATTTTGTGATATACAAAGTAATTGTACATAATTTGTTGATTTTTATCAATAAATTAGTCCTATAATTGAGCACGTCTCAAGTGACGAGTTTTTGACAGATTTTCATCAAAAACTGTCAAAAAACCGTGACTTGAGACGTGCTCAACTCTGAGTCGCGTTTGAGTATTAGGGGGTAAGTCAATAATAAAGTACCTAAGTAAGTTCGTATGAGCTAGTGGCTAACTCTTGTGACAAAGTTTTTAGACCGCCGATAAAGGTCTGCGTCATGGCTTAACCGACAATTTAACGTGCCCTAAGAAGCACGGAAGCTCTCAGCTCGTAATGCCACTTGCGGTCACCCATCCAAATTGTCACCGCGCACAACGTTGCTTAACTTTAACGACCAATCAATAACTAATAGTGTACATATCTTCCAATACATATGCGCGGTTAATTTACTTTACGCTGGTTAATTTCATCGAAGGCTTAACATGTGTTAGAGAATTATTAATAAAGCTAAGTGCTAATATAGCTGAAATTGTATTCACAGGAAATGAGCTAAAGCTTCACGGCCATTATCCCGTTTCATAGCCGTACCTAGAATGACGCGGATTTTTTATATTTGATGAAAATTGCTTGCTTCAATTTTGCAGACCCCAAACGTATGTAGATCGGTAGATAAGTCCACTGGGCCAGTAAATGAAAAAACAAGCGTAATTCACTTTCTTAAACCATCTTATCCTTTTTATATTATAAATGCGAAAATTTGGTGAGGATGTGTGGATGTATGTTTGAGGCTCAATCACGCCATAACGGCTTAACGGATTTGAATGTGACTTGGAACGTACATAGTATGTGTGCTGGAATAACATTATAAGCTACTTATAGGAGAAAGAAGTACCTAATGTAAATCGGCGCAAAGGCGCTATTTGTGTCTACGAGATTCGCCAGACATTATCTGCCGAAGAACCAATAACCGCTGGGGTTAACGAGTTCTTGAGTGGAGACCGTGTAGTGGCGACTCGGCACTAATGAGGTTCTGCCCACCTCATTACTGATACGGGCGTGATAATCATGTATGTATGCTGTAAATTTTCTCATATCTTCCAGGTCTGGATCCAGCAGGTCCTGTGTGGGGCAATAACCCTAACGCCCTCAAACCTACCGATGGACAGTACGTCGAGAGCATTCACACTAACGGCGGAACACTGGGCATCATGGACAGGTACCTACCCTTCTTGACCATCTTAAACCCTAACACCTTTAGAAGGAAACTAAAGACCTGGCTTATCGAGCGGACTTTTTACACGTATGATGAGTTCATTGGCAGTACACTATTGAAGCCGTTTAGTTAACTTTATGTAAATTTATGTAATTGCTATGTTTTGATTTTTGTTTTACTTCTATCTTTTTGACTTATAATCTTTATATCATCAATAAATGACTATTATGACTATTATTATAGGCCCGGCGCCCACAAGCACGGCATGCCTAGGGATCCTTAGGCGTCTCCTGACGAAGCAACTCAGACTGGCGTCCTTAGGCATGCCGAGGCGCCCTAAGACATTGCGAGCCTGACCCCCGAATACTCAAACGCATCTCAGAGTTAAGTACGTCTCAAGTGACGAGTTTTTGACAGATTTTCATCAAAAGCTGTCAAAAAGCTGAGACGTGCTCAATTCTGAGTCGCGTTTGAGTATTCTGAGGTAACAGTAAAGGTGACGTGCCTTGGTAAATCAGTTTTTCCAAACCAGGTACTTAAGACAAGTAAAGTAAGCGTGGTTTCTTTGAATCTTCCACGCTTGGTCGCGCTATGAACAAATATATTATGTAGGTAGAAGTTCCAAAATTGTTCTTTTGGTTACGTGAAAGGAAATGCGCCTCAATGCTCCTTTTGGTGCACTTGAAAAGCATGTTTTCGATTTTTTTTGTTTCTACAGATTTACAATACTTGTGTTTGTCCATAACAAGTTAATCGACATAGGTTTAGGTTTAAAGAATTTATTCTCATAAAGACTAGGTCACTTACATGAGAAAAGTATATCTAGGTACAAGTAGGTAGTTCGTTGACAGGTAGCATTGATCTCGTAAGTAAGGCAATTCTCACATAAAGTCTATATTATGTGCTGTAATCAAGACAATTATAATCTACTTCAAAACTTTTATAGAATAGACCATTTAGACTTAAGTAGGTAACCTACTCTGCCCTTCTAGTGAAGAACGCAGTAGCTAGCATTTTTGTCAAAAAATAGTTAGATACATTATTCGGAATCGCCTAACAAAATACAACATTCTGTTCTCACTCAATCATCAAAACAATGTTTGACATAGTTACTGCGTTCTTCACTAGGAGGGCAGTACTTTTCTCCGTTTTCGATTTCGATATGCGATAAGCCAAGGAAGCACGATGAGATTCTAATGCTCGTTTTCCCCAGGAGCTCTGACGCAGACTTCTACCCCAACGGCGGCAGAAGCCAGCCCGGCTGCACTTTCAGCGTCTGCTCTCACGGCCGTTCGCACGACCTCTTCGCGTCCACCGTGAGGACCAACCACCTGGTAGCCAGGCAATGCGATGACATGAACCAGGCGGAGAATGTCCAGTGCTCTGGCGCAGCCATGAACATGGGCAATGCGATACTTTCTAAGTCAGCGTACGTTTCTTTCTGTGATGCCGTATCCCCAGGGTCGCCAATGTCTACCCCAACAGCGGCAGGAATCAGCCAGATCACATCTTCACGCCCACCGTGAGGAGAAACCACCTGGTGGAGACTCAGCCAGGTGCAAAACGCCCAGGCCCCTTATTCTCTATGACCATACGAAACTTGACAGCTCAAATTTGACAGCTCGAATTTGACAGCTCAAATATGCCAGCTCATAACTTGTTCGTAATGCGCCTCGTCGCGTTTCCACAATACAAAATTGTCATATAGAATACGATAACACGGTTAATCCACAAACGTGCCCGAGTTTGCCCGCGTTACGTCGAACCGCCTTAAATAAGGGCAATGGAATCCTGTCTAAGTCCATCATCGTCCACAGCCGGACTTTACCCACAGCTGGGCAATTTCCTCTATGCTATGATGAAATAATTTAATTCAATTTTGTTTTACAGAAACGGCATTTACGGACTACGTACTGAGAGCTCTTGGCCTTATTAATCATCACTAAAAGTACAACTTCGGCTGCCTACCGGGCAAAGCAAAATAAAATAATGAGCGTGTGAAATGTTTGTTTTATTTCAAAGCTATAATAATATTTATCAATACAAAAACGCTGAAGCGCTCTTGGCATAGCTTGTTTAGAAGTTCTTGATCGATCGTTGAAGTTAATTGGCACATCAGATTTCCAGTACCATTATTTTATTTATTGACTTTAATTAACACGCCCACAAGACCAATTAGGTAGGTACATTAACTAATTAATGAATCAAATAAAAAAATAAAATATAAATGTTTAGTTAAAATATATTAAAATTAACCTAGATGTGAGATTTGGAATAAAAGTGTTATATCTACATCACAGAATCTCAGACTTAAACCCCAGCCAAATTAATTTCCGACAAAACATGTATAAACCTTATTAGATAAACAAAAGCTTCACATTAAAATAGTTTAACAACAATCTCAACACATGAAACAACATAAAACTTTAATTTCTCTAAACAATGGTCTACAGTTATGTTGCCGCTAAGTAATTCGTTTATTGCATAGTCAATCTTTTTTTTCTCTCTATGCTTTCAGGCAATCTCTTTGAAATTTTGAATCCATGATAATGTCGACAAAAATTTAAACACATTTCTTCTTGTCTATTCTAATAACAAATTCTGTAAGCGGGGCCAGTTGACCAATTCAAAACATGCATTAGGTCAACTGAACTCGAGGGGTCAGTCGACTAAAGAGCCGAACTGATGCCTACCTAATATAAATATAGAATAGAATAGAATATAATTTATTAACACAACACGAAAAAGATTTAGTAACAACAGATAGGTAGTAGGTACTTAAAATTAAATAATACATCAAAATAAGAAAAAAAAACCGATTGGGTAGGCAGTTCAGAGTAGATAGATACTTACTAGAGAAACGATATTTCCGTTTACCTAATAGGCACAAGTAGCATAATAGGTAGGTATAGGGTAAGTAGTAAGTAGAGTAATATTACAAGAACGTGAATAATTCGAGGGCAAAAGCCAGCTTAATTTATGATTAACAAAAATGTTATTTGCATCTGCTGTGAGTGGTTTCAACCAAAATCTTCTTGATTGTTTGTGATCAGGAATAGGTAACCTTTTTATATCAGTTAACTTAAATAAACAGTTTTATATAAAACAGACGATGTGAAGATGTTTATCTCACGGATATTTGAGTAACATTTACACCAGTTATTCCTCGGAGCCTGCCATAAATAAGACCTAGAACGTGAACTCGCTGTAATGAGCTCGGGAGTAGGAAACTTCTATTTTTACTAAAACCTTGAGTATGTAAATTCCAGAAAAACTTTATGTCCTGTACACCTTAGCGAGTAGTATTTCTTAAACTTTCACGATTTGCTATCTCTGTCGTGGGACTCAATCACGGGCGTAGCCAGGTTTTAGTATCGGGGGGGTTCAAGAAAATAAAACGACTAAAAGTACAAAAGATAACCCTTACCTATATCATTATTTTTCTTACATCTGCGTAGGTCAAATTATAAAAATGTCAAAATAACTTCGTAATCGGTAATTAAGTGAAGGCGATAAGTGTGCCGCGCATTTGTCGCGCAGCGCGTGGGATACGATACGATGATTACCGAATGCGATCCGTTAGTCGACGGTGGCGGAGGAATCCAAACCACCGTACATTTTAATGTAGGTAATAGTTAGTAATCAATGAATGAGATACCTATGCCGCACGCCTGTTCTTATTTTAATTCTTGAATGTTAATATCTGAACTTTTCGGGGAGGGGGGGGGGGGTTGAACCCCCAAAACCCTCCCCCTGGCTACGCCCGTGGACTCAATGGAGTACTTTTTTATTTTTCCGACGTTTCGAACGCGTTATACCGTGACCACGATCACTGCATCACGAAACGTCACACTGATGGCCGAGATACAGGAGGATAGTTTTTCAATCTAGGATAGAATTCTGATTGCTTCGATTTACCCTTTTAAGTTAATTTGGTATTTTAATGTTGTAACCACTGGCAGGGTCGCCAGAGTAAAATAAATATAATTCATTCATCAATCTCGCAAAATCTCAGGCACACTAACATTGTCTTCTTTGCGCGCCGCAAATAACAAAAGTGAAGCCACTTTTTTATCTATGTGTGTGGCTTGAGGTTTTGAGTTCCAAGGAAAAAAGGTTTTGAGGTTTTGAGTTCCAAGTAACCTAAAATTCATAGTATAATAAATTAAGAAACGATGTTATTTGAAGTACTTACAAGTGAATAGTGATTCCGTGAGACTTTTTATGTGATTTGCTGCCGTTTTTACAAGTTTTCACTACACAGGAAAGCATAATTCTATTTTTAAATTTTAAGTTTACTAGACGACGACTCGAGAGCGATGAGCATGGTTTTAGTGTAGGTGTGTGCGTGAGGGTGTATGTTTATTGCAAGAGCACGGTTTTGTGTGGCTTCACTTATGTTGTTCGCGGCGCGCCGTCTTTTCTTTTTATTTGGTCTGAGGTCTCAAGATAGTAAATTACCAAGTTAACGTTCTAAAAGCCTTAGCAAATCCCTTAAAACGATTGAGGTGACTGGAAAATCTAAGCTGGGATAAAAAGAATGAATTCTAAATGTAATTTGGTTAGTGGTGATTTAATATAGAGGGTTTTGGCTTCATCTTTTAAACACTTTTTACCTACAAAACTATCTTTTACCAAATTATTTCTATTTTATTTTTCATTAGTCAAATGACGCACGACTTTGTATGCGTTGTTTTTTTCGAACTTCATCTTGCGTCATGTAGGAGTTGATGTTCCAGGGTTTCGTTCCCGAAGGGTGCCAACGGGACCCTATTACTAAGCCTCCTCTGTCTGTCGGTCTGTGCGTCCGTCTGTCAGCGAGCTGTATCTCATGAACCGTTGTAGATAGAAATGAAATTTCCAGTGTGTATTTATATTGCCGCTAAAACAACAAATGATAAAAAAGAGAACCCCTTGCAGGAAACAAGAAATATTTTTGTGGCCAAAGTAAGTACAAAACCCTTCGTATAGGAATTCGACTCGTACTTGACTGGTCTTTTACTTGTTTTTTACTAATGGGTAAGTATGGCTTGGCTGTTTCTTGAAAATCCCGTTTCGTCATCGCTGCGCAGTCAGATATTCGCGTGCATTTCAACATGCGGGTTCGTCAGATGTGAGCGGCAAAATCCGACAAATCTAGAAATGCGGCCATCTAATCTAACATCCCTTTGAATTGTGCAAATTGCCCACTGCCCAATACTTCGGAAATAGTGTATTGCACCTGAAGGTAGCCATCCTAAATTGAAATTTAAAACTTAATAAATAATAAATAAATATTTGTGGACATTTCACACAGCGCCATCTAGCCCTAAACTAAGAAAAGCTTGAACTATGGGCATCAGATGGCTGATAGAATACTTATATAAGTACTTTTTTTTGTAAATGCATACAACACCCGGAAGAAATATTTGAAGAACATACAAACATTTCTCCCGTAGCGGGAATCGAACCCGCGCCACTTGCGCCTCAGCCGAGCACTCGCCCGCCACGCCACCGATAATAAAAAAGATATGAGTCGTTGAGTTTATACCTAATATTTTATATCTCCTCAAATCTGGGTCATTACTTATGTAGCCTGTATTTCAATAAATAAAATAAAATGAACTGAATCGTTTCTTCAGTCGTACATTCACCCGTCAAGCCAATAAAGTCGTCAAAATCCAAAATATTTTAAGTTAAACTTTACAGTACCTATCTAGTAGGCCGAGACGCCAACATAATTTATTTGTTCTTTTTCTGTGTAAGTCAGCAGACCAACAATCAACGTACAGTACTAAGGCCTTTTATATATAGATATAGTAGATGATTTATACAGCGTCAGGAGGCAACTTTTACCTTCACAAACGGGACGCTGTAGTGCCCGGGACGAATTAAGATGGAGTAGGCTTGCCCAGCACCTATTCCATCATCTTAACTTAGTCGGCCTTGTCCACAGGATAGACGTGGTCAATACGTGCGGAGCTGACTAAGCCGCGGGTTTCCTCACGATGTTTTCCTTCACCGTTTGAGAGTACTGGCACAGCGCACATAAATTTTACACAGAAAAATCCATTAGTACACGACCGGGTTTGAATCCACGACCTTAGGATCGGAAGGCGGGGTCACTACCAACTAGACCATCAGTGCTCTCAGAATGAGACATTCTACTAGTTACATATAAAACACGTTTATTGTTTGATAATATTTAAAAAGGTATCCCTTATCAGCTGGGTTTGGCATCGCTTCAAAGCGCAAGTGCATTTTATCAGAAACTACGTGACTAGGAAGAAATGCGTCATTTCTATAATTTTATTATAAACCGTGAATATTCTATAGATGGCTATGGCCGATAATGGAGAACAAGTTTTATTTTTAACTAAAGCAACCTTTAAAAATACTATTGCAATTGTATCTACTACAGAAGGCCTTTACGTGGACGACCAGATTCGAACCCACGACTTTGGGATTGGAAAGTCGGGGTCCACTAGACCACCAGTACTCAGTGACTCTGTATATATGAGTACAGATAGAAAAGGCCTTTGTAGTATAAAACATATCTACATAACATGGCCACAATGTTTCAATTCAGAGCTTGATCACCTACTCTGAATCAGCATTGTACTCTACCTTTGACAGACTGGATTGAAATGCCTGTAATCAAACCTAGATATGGCCTAGGCTAAGTCTAGGCTTACAGCTATTCTGTACAATGGTCCGACGTTGTAACACATTCGCGTCAGATGTTTTAATCGTGTTTTTTACTCTTATCTTGATTTCACTAAAAAAAATACAAAACATTTCCTGATTTTTGAGCTTAAATTATCAGGGAAATTGAAGTTGATAGTTTTAATGTTATTGTAGTTTGTCTTTGTAACTGTGTTTTGTAAATTATATTTGTATTAGTCATAAGTTTATTTCTGTTAATAAACGAAATACACAATAAATTCAGTTGATAGTCTACCAACGGGCAAACATTTTTGGATGGACTTACTTCCTGTAATACAGTGAAAACTAACATAGGAAGGAGTGTATCACTAAAACTGCAGTCATAGGTTTTTGTAAAATAAAATATTTGTATACGTATTTGTATTTCTATATTTGTCTGACTAACCTGAGAGGATGGAATAGGTGCTGGGCAAGCCTACTCCATCTTAATTTGTTCCGGGCACTACAGAGTCCCGTTTGTGAAGGTAAAAGTTGCCTCCTGACGATGTATAAATCATCATAGATGGTAAAAGGCCTTTATTATTATTATGTTTGTAGACCTGAAAAGTTCGAAAGCATGTGTCATATCATGCGCGAAAGAAGTATTTGGAGGGCAATTTTATCCTTTCACCACACTTGTTCGAAAGAACTAGTAAAACGAGTAGTGTTCTGCAAGTTTTTAAATGTATGTACAAGACCTGAACATATCGATTGCAAGTACCTACTCTACAGTTTTTACGACAGGTTCCTGGCTAGAATATAGCTATTCAACGTTTATAGGTTTATTAACCTTTATTGTAGGTACTATAAACATTACCGTCGGTGATAAAACTAAATAACATTATTCCTTTATACCTATTATTTGTTAGTAACATAAGTGCGAGAACTCCGAATGAAGATTTTTTTTGACGTTTTCGTGGAGGAAATAAAAATGGCAGGAGTGCCAAAACCATTTCACTTAGAATGTGTTCTCGATTAAAGAAATTATTATTTATGTCCAACCTTGAGTTTTAAACTACCCCTTAATAGTTTAAGACTAACTAATTTATTAATAAAAAATAAATATTTGTGGACATTTCACACAGCGCCGTCTAGCCCCGAACTAAGCAAAGCCTTTACTAATATCTCGTTCTGAGACTAATATAGTATCATCTGTATTAAAACTTTGTTTTTATAGAACTCATTTGATTTTGAATGGAATTAAAACAAATTTATTTAACCTGACAGGAGGTAACGAAATATTTTTTTAGGCAGTAAGGTCTTTGTCACCATCGCCTTCTTTAAAAGAATAATTATAAAACAACAATCAGACCAAGAATTGCGGTCTTGTATATTTTTGATAGATGTAAAAATTATTTTTAGAACGTAAAATGTTGTTCCGAATGAATAATTAAAATCTACAATTTATGTTATACCTGAACTTCCAACCGATGACTGGCAAGCTCGGAAACACACAGCATTGATGAATAATTACAAAATCTGTTATTTGAAAAATCTATTGGTGCACGAATGAGACTTGAATCGACAACCTTGGGATCCAAATTTGGGATGCTGCGTCGTACTAGGCCAACACGGCTCCATCCTATCATCAAAGTTTTGGATGTGAATAATATTATATAAAAGATAAATAAAAATATTCAGGACGTAACTTCGTGAGGACATAAGGATCATGCGAAAGCTTCTTAGTTGTAAGAAGGATCAAGAAAATATCATAAATTTACCATTTACCAAAATATTATGGTAATTTCAGAAAAAGCCACGAATTTACTTTTCAGATCATCACGATTTTTATTCCTTCATACCGACCTATACAAATAAAAATAAAAATGATATATGCAATTTTAGAAAAAGAATCACAATAAAACATAAAAATAAATCAACAACTCGAAAAATTATGTTCAAATGAAAATTCAACAGAGTTTTGTTTTTACCTATGTTTATTATTTTTAAATTTTTATTTTTCAAATTCCCTTTGGCAACATGAATTATTACTTATACGCCATATTGTGTAAACTAGAAACCATGCAAAACCATTGATAAATAAAATACTCACATTTGCCTCACTTTTGGCAGCCGTTCAACCGCTAATTGTTCCAAATCGTAATGAAAAACACACAATAAGCACGTTTCACTCAATGGAACCACTAAAAAGTGCTTTTAAAAGTCACTCAAATCCAAACTAATATTTACCAAATTTAAAATTATCAGGAGATAAATCACCAAAAAGTTTCCACAAATTTATTTTAAGAACTACAATACTTTTTCATTAGAAATTCCAATACAATTGTTTATTTTTATCTTAAAATTATTTGTTTATAATTATTTTTTTTACGTCCACCACACGAAAAGTTTAAAAACTCACACAAAAAAAAATGCTATTCCAAATTTGTTATACAAAAGTTATTCGTAATTGTCGATTTATTTTTAATTGTTTGTCCAAAAAGTTTACGTTTCTCGCGTCGCGTCGCGCAGGGCTGGCTTTACCAACGGTTAGCATTGGACTGGTCTCGGGTCGTACATACTCGGGGTAAGAGAAGGTGCGTTGTTACGGCCTGTGCAGATCCCCGTTTAGGAATTTTAAGATTAAAAAAAATACTTAAGAGAGCACTGTTGGTGTAGTGGTAATGACGCCGGCTTCCGATTTTTCTGTTCGTAGAACCTAAAAAAATCGAAAATATTTAAAGTGCACGAAAAGAGCCTTTGAGGCGCATTCGTTAAGGCGCAATCTAAATACTCTCACCACACTGGTTTGTAAGAACTAGTGACACGTCTAGATAGATAGATTTGTTTTCCAGTATATCATTAGGTACTGTACATTTTAAGTAAGCGAGTTCGTATGAGCTAGTGGCCAAATCTTGTGACGGAGTTTTTAGGCCGCCTAAAGGCCTCCGTCATGGCTTAACGACTTAAAAGTTGAGACTGACAATTTAATTTTTAAGTAAACTAATAGAAATACGGTAGTTTTTATAGTATAAAATAAGATTTTATAACTTAGTAGATAAGTAGCCAAAGTTTGTGTTTAAAATGATAATATCTAACGAGCTAGGTACAGATTATTATTGTGAAAGAAGAACTTGAAGATTATGGACATCGCGAGATCTCAGGTCATTTGCATTAGTACTAGTTCGTCCCGAACTGAGATCTACAAAGTTTCAGTCAAATCTGTTTAGCCGATGCTCTAACAAACATGCATCCATACATACGGTTGTTTTACACTGAGAGCACTGGTGGTCTAGTTGGTAGTGACCCCGCCTTCCGATCCTAAGCTCGTGGGTTCAAATCCGGTCGTGTACCAATGGATTTTTCTGTGCGAAAAATTTATGTGCGCTTTACCAGTACTCTCAAACGGTGAAGGAAAATCATCGTGAGGAAACCCGCGGCTTAGTCAGCTCCGCACGTATTGACCATGTCTTTCCTGTGGACAAGGCCGACTAAGCTGAGAGGATGGAATAGGTGCTGGGCAAGCCTTCTCCATCTTAATTCGTCCCAGGCACTACAGCGTCCCATCTGTGAAGGTAAAAGTTGCCTCCTGATGCTGTATAAATCATCTACTATAGATGATAAAAGGCCTTAGTTAGCTAGTTATAAAAATAACACTTTTTTTCAAGTATAATACATTTAAATTATGTTTTAAGGAATCAAAATGGGAAAAGGGCCGGTAAACGATGTTTCAAGTAATATTTCTGTACATTTTCAAGAACCCTTAATAGAATGATGTCAAGTGTCAACTTGATTTGCACGTAATTTTTTTAATTTTATCCAGTAGAGTTTATGAAGAAAAGTTAGTTATCTAAGAAAATTAATTAGCTCAAAAGTTCAATTTGATATTAAATAATATCCTAAATCATCAAATAAAGTTCTGGGAAGTGAGAAATACAATTTTAACTTTGTTTCTTTATTAACTTTTACTTAAGTTTCTTCATTTTGTATATATTTTACAATTTTCAGTTAGCTTGCATAAGTTTCCAAAATTCGTGGTAAATATGAGAGTCACCACATGTCAAAAGTCAACCATCTTGTAACACTTTAGTCCTTTCACCACACCGGTTTCTGGAACCAGAGACATGATAGAGAAAAAAGGAGGTTTTTTTGAATACGTCTTGTTTGGCAATATCGTATACCCTTTTTTTTGTTATGTCTCATAGCAAGCCCGTAGCGCCATATAATCGTAGGAAATTTATTTTTGTCTACCTTAGTACCCTGGCTGTATTATAATACATAATACTACAACACTCTGGGTCCCGGAAGAAATATCTGCAGAACATACAAACATTTCTCCCGTAGCAGGAATCGAACCCGCGCCTCTTGCGTCTCAGCCGAGCGCCCGCCACGCCACCGAGGTCGTCGAATAAAATGAAAACATATTGCTGGATATGTGAAATGCCTAGCAATATGTTTACAACGCCATCTAGTCCTAAACTAAGCGAAGCTTATACTGTGAAAACAAGATGATTATGAAAAAAGTGAGCCCTTAAGCTCAGACCAAATAAAAAGAAAAGACGGCGCACCGCGAACAACAAAAGTGAAGCCACCTTTTTATCTAGTGCAAGGTTTTGAGTTTTGTGTTCCAAGTAACCTAAATTTCATAAACGATGTTGTTTGAAGTAGGTACTTATAAGTGAAAAGTGTTTCTGTGAGACTTTTTATGTGATTTGCTGACGTTTTTACAAGCTTTCACTACATAGGAAGGCATAGTTCTATTTTTAAATTTTGAGTTCACTAGACGACTCGTGGTCGTGGTTTACTAAGAGCGATGAGCATGGTTTTAGTGTAGGTGTGTGCGTGAGCGTATATGTTTACTTGCAGGAGCACGGTTTTGTGTGGCTTCACTCTTTGTTCGCGGCGCGCCGTCTTTTCTTTTTATGTGGTCTGAGGCCTCTAAGAGAGTTTTTCCTTGTCAAATGTCTATGAATTGTTAAATGTGTTTGGGGTTCGATCACTCAAACTTTCAATGACCCTAATGGAAAAGTTTTATATCGGAAGAAATAAAAAAATCCTTCGACAAGAACCCTTTTTCTGACACCAAAAAACGGTTCTCACTCTGCCCGTATTTTGGCCACTAGCTCATACAAACTTACTTTTTTTTATCTAACCAATCAAATGATTGTTTGCTCTCAGGCTCTCGGGTGTTCCAACAAAACTCCATCTAGGAACCGACTGGGGCACTTTTTTTGTAATTTTCCTCATTTTTTATGGTAGAGAATGATCCTGAGGTGGTCTCATATAAGTTTTATTGCTATTTGTCTCGTGAAACATAAAAAACCTCATCATCTGGAATCGCAATTTTACGAAGTTATTTTTCTGGATGATTTTGTCGTTATTCGAAAAAGCGAGGTTTGTTTGAGCATCACGTTTTAAAAACTATAAACAAAACTGAGTTCAATGAAAAATAAACAAAAACTTCTTGGTGCCTATAAAAAGTTCAGATAAATCAGGAAGTCAATGGCTATTGACACTCTTTCGAATAAAATTAAGTAGGTATGTAAGAAAATAAGTAGATAAGCAGTTGTCATTTTAAAATTTTATTATACGACTTCTTGAAAAGTATAAATCCCTAAGACATAAAATTTGTATGAGACAACCTCAGGATCATTCTCTGTACATTAGTGAAATAATCATCAAAATAACTTCATAATTTGCGCAATAATCGCGTAACAATCATACAAAAAAAAACCATACATTTGAATTGAAAACCTCCTCCTTTTATAAGTCAATTAACAAATCGTCAAATAACGTTATTGTGTTAAAGGATACCCTTAGATTGTTTTATCCTATTGACTCTCTTTATGGGGCGGGCGGTCAAGTAGTTTTTTTATATTACATACATATATTATATACCTTATTCGACTGTATACAAAATGCAGTGTTTAGAACCACAAGTAATAATAAAAAAACTTGCAGCCACTCCCGAAACAAATCACACCATAAATGAATATGGTGAACAATAGTGGCAGGTGATTAGCCCATCTCCCATAGAGATGGTCCATCATGTTGAAGAGGATGCTGTCTCTTAGTCGACGTTTACGACATGCTCGGGGAGAGAAGCAGCTGGATGCAATCTATGTTTTTACTCCCAGTCCAGCACTTCCAGCAGAAATGTATTTCACTGTACTTATTTTTTTTAAAGTGCCCAAGCATCAATGTCCTTGTGGTTGTAACTTAAGCTCGCTTGTGACGCAACGACGTATTGTAACTGGAAAAGCAAAAAAATATAACGCTAAAAAAGGTATTTTCAAAAACAAGTAAGAGATAATTTTTAAGTCTGAACTTCGGTGTAGGAAAAACTGTATTATAAGTAGATACCTAATATATATTGTTCTTGTTTAAGATAACATAGAAGCTCTTGATTTTTTCGACTTACGATCAAATTACGTGGATAACAATACTTCACGAACAATAACTTAGGGGCTAAGTATTTTATCCAACTTTTTCCTTAAAGTCGCAAAGGCAACCACGATTTTATTTAATAAATGCTGTGCACTCAATCGGTAAAATATCAGCCTTTCTGAAGAATCCAATTAGAAAGAAAATAAGGTCCAATGAATTAATGATTTCGATAATCGGTAAAAAGGTTTAAATTATAATTTTTACTCGACTGCGAAGAAGGAAGGTAATGTGTTTGGAGTTTTTGTATGTAGGTATTTATGTATGTTCATTCCTTTCACTGAAGCTGTAGTCCAAACGGCTAAACGGATTTTGATAAATGACGTGTCGTTGGATTCGTCTGGACAACGAAAGTGTCATAAGTGAAGTGTCAAAAAATCCAACATGGCGGCTGTAAGAAGCCATTTTCAATTTATTATTTTGGCTGCCTCTGTAGCCGAAACAGCTGGAAGGATTTTGACAAATGCGGTTTCGTTGCATTTGTTATTTTTTAGATTCATGAAAACGTTTTCAGGGTTTTTCAAAATAACTCTTAAAAAGGGGTAAAATGGGGTGTCAAAATTTGTACCACGCGAGCGAAGCCGCGTGTAATGTGTTTCTAAATCAATAGTTAATACCAATAATAATTAGCGATCTAGATAGGTATTCGTATCTAGGTAAATAGGTAAATTTAACCTGGATCATAATTGTAATAGTAATAAGCCAATAAAGTGTTCATTAATATTGAACAGTTCAATGCGTCGAGTAAATAATCATAACGAAATTGAAATACCTACATTGTTTAAATTGAAGTAGAGACCACATTGCATCCAATACTTTTATCGATGTTTCAAAGTAGGTAAGTGTGGTGGTCATGTGGTAGGATCCCGCCTTTCGATGTGCAGTTCGAATTCAGTCGTGCCCCAATAGATTTTTCTCTTAGTAGATAAGTGAGTTCGTAGTATGAGCTAGTGGCCAACTATTGTAACGGAGTTTTTAGGCCACCTGAAGGCCTCCGTCATGGCAATTTAACGTACGCTCTGAACTATTTAATGAGTTCTGATATCGCCATCAGAACTCATTAAATAAAGGTAAATTACTTCTTTTTTATATTCTTGCGAGTTTAAAAAGAAATATCACTAGTGCTGTCTGGGGAGCCAAATTGACAGATGAATTCATCGATAACAGTACGAGTACCTACCCCATCACTAGATCTATAAATAAATCCCATAAATTGCAGTTATCGATGTTTACGATGGACGAAGTAATATCGTATTTTATATGGCTTTTAAAGCAGTTTGTCGCTTAAACATGTCACCTGTGCTAATAATAAATATAGACACTTAGGAATTTTAGATGGCTTCCTAATGACCGATTCCTATATTCAATTGACGGGTGGGAGATTACGTTTGTTTTTTAACCCCCGACAAAACAGGTGCTAAAAGTTTTTACTGTATATGTTGTATCTGTGTGTCTGTCTGTGGTATAGTAGCTCCTAAACGATTGTACCAATGTAAATGCCATTTTTTCTGTTTTAAAGCTAATGTGATCGAGATGGTTCTTAGCGATAATTTATGAAAATCTGGAGCCCAATTCTCGGGAAATAGATATATTATCACATTCAATAAATATCGCCAAAGTTGTCAAAATATCGAATGAAATGAAACTTTAGTATTCTCGAGAAGTCACTGTCGATAAAATCAACGATAAATCGTTTGATATGCATCGAGTATTCAAATGGAGTGTTGATGATTTATGGGAAAGACGTAGATTAATAAAAAATATCCAACAATCTTACCTAATGAACGAGCTAGAACCTTTGCTACAACAAAAACAAATATACCGAAGTGAACGGAAGACTTTTAGTAAATACGAAAGAAAATAAATTAACGAAAAACTAGGCAGTAAGTTCTTTATTACCATCGCCCTCCCAAAAGTAGAAAATATAATTATAACGAACAATTATACAATCTTTGTCAAGTGTTGAATGAACATAGTGATAATTTTATCTATTACCGTTATTTTATCTATTAAGTTCGGGAATACGCTTTTTGGCACGGGATCGATATGATTGTAGACATAAGTTGATATTTATCGAATGAAGCGAGAATTTACGACCTCGGTGGCGTGGCGGGCGAGTGCTTGGCTGATACGCAAGAGACGCGGGTTCGATTCCCGCTACGGGAGAAATGTTTGTATGTTCTACAAATATTTCTTCCGGGTCTGGGTGTTGTAGTATTATGTATTATATTATATATAGCTGCAAACCCACTCACTGACTCACTCACTGACATCATTGTTCTCCCAGAAGGAGTGGAGATGGGTCAAAATGATGTATGGGGGAAGTGCTCAGGGTGTCAATTCGAGTATGGGAAAAATCCGAAATCTTCGAAAACTGCTCCTCATCAGGGACCTCACCTACTGCCAGACGAAACGACAAGACCAAGAGCTCTCCTGCTTGCGGAATGTGGACATGCACCCTGGTCGAATTCGATGTGCGGTGAAAAAAATTCAAAATGGCGGAAAACAAGATGGCCGCCATACAAACTTTGACCGACGATATCTCGAAAACTAAAAGCGATAAGTAATGGGTGCTCGAACAAATGTCATAGAGGATGGCGCGACGCAAATGCCGAAAGTGTCAGTTTTTTTTTTTTTTTTTTTTTTCAACAGCAGCGATTACGTCCCTCGCGAGCTGCGTGCAGCTCGCGCCCGCAAGCGAAAATACTAGTTATATTATATATAGCTGCAAACCCACTCACTGACTCACTCACTGACATCATTGTTCTCCCAGAAGGAGTGGAGATGGGTCAAAATGATGTACGGGGGAAGTGTTCAGGGCGTCGATTCCAATTTGGGAAAAATCCGAAATCTTCAAAAACTGCTCCTCATCAGGGACCTCACCTACTGCCAGACGAAACTAGAAGACCGACACCCGCCCTGCTTGCGGAATGTGGACATGCACCCTGGTCGAATTCGATGTGCGGTGAAAAAAATTCAAAATGGCGGAAAACAAGATGGCCGCCATACAAACTTTGACCGACGATATCTCGATAACTATAATAGATAGGTAAGGGGTGCTCGAACAAATGTCGTAGAGGATGGCGCGATGCAAATGCCAAAGGTGACAGTTGTTTTTTTTTTTTTTTTTTTTTCAACAGCAGCGATTACGTCCCTCGCGAGCTGCGTGCAGCTCGCGCCCGCAAGCGAAAATACTAGTTATACTATATAAAGCTGCAAATGCAAACCCACTCACTGACAGAATTGTTCTGGCGGATGGAGCAGAGATGGGTATAAATGATGTATGGGGGAAGTGTTCAGGATGTCACAGTGAGTCTGGGAAAAATCCGAAATCTTCGAAAACTGCTCCTCATCAGGGACCTCACCTACTGCCAGACGAAACGACAAGACCAAGATCTCTCCTGCTTGCGGAATGTGGACATGCACCCTGGTCGAATCCGATGTGCGGTGAAAAAAATTCAAAATGGCGGAAAACAAGATGGCCGCCATACAAACTTTGACCGACGATATCTCGAAAACTAAAAGCGATAAGTAAGGGGTGCTCGAACAAATGTCGTAGAGGATGGCGCGATGCAAATGCCAAAAGTGACAGTTTTTTTTTTTTTTTTTTTTTTTCAACAGCAGCGATTACGTCCCTCGCGAGCTGCGTGCAGCTCGCGCCCGCAAGCGAAAATACTAGTTATACTATATATAGCTGCAAACCCACTCACTGACAGAATTGTTCTGACGGATGGAGCAGAGATGGGTATAAATAATGTATGGGGGAAGTGTTCAGGATGTCACAGTGAGTATGGGAAAAATCCGAAATCTTCGAAAACTGCTCCTCATCAGGGACCTCACCTACTGCCAGACGAAACTAAAAGACCGACACCCACCCTGCTTGCGGAATGTGGACATGCACCCTGGTCGAATTCGATGTGCGGTGAAAAAAATTCGAAATGGCGGAAAACAAGATGGCCGCCATACAAACTTTGACCGACGATATCTCGAAAACTAAAAGCGACAAGTAAGGGGTGCTCGAACAAATGTCGTAGAGGATGGCGCGATGCAAATGCCAAAAGTGACAGTTTTTTTTTTTTTTTTTCAACAGCAGCGATTACGTCCCTCGCGAGCTGCGTGCAGCTCGCGCCCGCAAGCGAAAATACTAGTTATACTATATAAAGCTGCAAACCCACTCACTCACTGACATCATTGTTCTCCCAGAAGGAGTAGAGATGGGTTAAAATGATGTATGGGGGAAGTGTTCAGGGAGTCAATTCCAATTTGGGAAAAATTCAAAATGGCGGAAAACAAGATGGCCGCCATACAAACTTTGACCGACGATATCTCGAAAACTATAAGCGAAAGGTATGGGGTGCTCGAACAAATGTCGTAGAGGATGGTGCGATGCAAATGCCGAAGGTGACAGTTTTTTTTTTTTTTTTTTTTTTCAACAGCAGCGATTACGTCCCTCGCGAGCTGCGTGCAGCTCGCGCCCGCAAGCGAAAATACTAGTTATACTATATATAGCTGCAAACCCACTCACTCACTGACTGACATCATTGTTCTCCCAGAAGGAGTCGAGATGGGTCGAAATGATGTACGGGGGAAGTGTTCAGGGAGTCAATTCCAATTTGGGAAAAATCCGAAATCTTCGAAAACTGCTCCTCATCAGGGACCTCACCTACTGCCAGACGAAACGACAAGACCAAGATCTCTCCTGCTTGCGGAATGTGGACATGCACCCTGGTCGAATTCGATGTGCGGTGAAAAAAATCCAAAATGGCGGAAAACAAGATGGCCGCCATACAAACTTTGACCGACGATATCTCGATAACTATAATCGATAGGAATGGAGTGCTCGAACAAATGTCATAGAGGATGGCGCGATGCAAATGCCAAAGGTGACAGTTGTTTTTTTTTTTTTTTTTTTTTCACCAGCAGCGATTACGTCCCTCGCGAGCTGCGTGCAGCTCGCGCCCGCAAGCGAAAGACTAGTTACAAGTATGTATTTACAAAAACAAAAAGTACATGAGTATTCTATCAGCCATCTGGTTCCCATAGTACAAGCTTTGCTTAGTTTGGGGCTAGATGGCGCTGTGTGAAATGTCCACAAATATTTATTTATTTATTGGGCTCCTATTGAAGCGTTTGAAGATCATCAGCCCATTTTCTACTTGACAAAAATATCTTTCCAAATTTCACGAGTTCGATTGATTTGTGATGTTCAGAGTTCCGTTCGGGATTCCGCCGGAATCCAACTATGTATTGAGAACAATGGCCATCATTTTGAACAATTAATCAGGTTTAATACGAGTAGGTACTACACTTTTCTTAAGTTTGCCGTATGTCATTACTTTCCAGAATTCGTCCATTGTTAGCGACACTATGGAATGGTACGTAGTGATAATTATAGTGTGTATTTGTAGATACAGTGAGTATTTTATTTTTTCAAAAATCAACAGGTTCGATTCCTGGCTAGGTATATTGATTTTTCGAAAATCCACTGGTGAAGTTTTAGTTTTCATCAAAATCGGGCCCGAGACTCCTTTGACTTTTCGCTTAGGTGCTTTAGGTACTTTTCGCTATTCCTTATAGTTTCGGATTTGGCCATGCACGCCCACTTGAAAAATTCACCCTGTATATATTTTACAATTTACGACGGTACATAATTATTATCAATTTTGCGGTGACATACAAAATTGCAGGACGTTATTTTTTACGATAGTAAGTAGACTATGGTCAGTACACTACCGTATGAAATAAAAATAATGGAAGAAGATTAGGAGAGCCCCCACCCGATGGAACGATGACATTGTAAAAGTAGTGGGTATTCGGCGAATGGAGGTATTTGGGTCCTGGAAGCATATTGGGAGAGGCGTATGTCCAGTGAACTTAATAAAGGCTGATGATGATGACTATGTCTAGCAAGATTTATGGTTTTGTTTGATTAGATTTCCTTCAATATTTTATTTTGTGGTGAGCACGCATAAAAAACTTCCAATCTGTAGGCACACTATCCCAGGGTTGCCAACTTCTATAATGATTTGAACAAAAGTGAAATAAAGTTAATAATTAAGGGGTCCTTAAGAAGAGAAGTAATTCATTTTGCATTTTTTGCTTGTTTTTATAGGGAACGTAATATGTAATAGGTGGCATACAAAAAACATTTATGCACATGTACGGAACCTTTTTTCTGTTGATCTGAATCAGGTGAGACTGGACGGACCGTTTATAACGGTCTTTATTTAGCCCGACTATTTCATTTCTTTATACATTACTAGATTACTCGCGCGGCTTTGCTCGCGTAATATATATTTCGATACCCCATTTTCCCCTTTTTAAGGGTTAGTTTAAAAAAGGTTTCATTTATTTTTCATTTATAGTATTCAAACCGAATTTCAAGCCAATCGCACCGCCCGGCCTGTTAAAAAGTTCCCATAAAAACTTTGACATCCCATTTTACCCTCTTTTAAGGGTTTTTTTTAAGGAATTCGGAAACATGTGTAAATTTATTTTGTATTTATCGTATTCAGAACGAGTTTCAAGCAAGTCGCACTACGTATTCAAAAGTTCCATACAAACGTTTTCACCACTTTTCACCCCCTTAAGGGTTGAATTTCGGAATATCCCGTCTTAGTCGGTGGTTTTGCTTTAAAAGAATTTCTTCCAAATTTCAGGTTCAGGATTTGGTTATATGGGTTGATTGCAAAAAAAAATGCTTACCTACTGTTTTATACATTATAAAACATAAAATGCGTCCAGCTACTTCTTTCCCCGAGCATTTCGTAAAAGTCGACTAAGGGATAGTATCCTCCAACATGATGATGAGATACACAAGATAAGCAAGTATTCCCAAGGAGGGTTGACGTCAGGCAGGCGGCCGGTCATAAAACACCTTAGTCAAAACTCCGCCGACCCCACATGGAGTGGGATAAGGGCAGGAAGATGATGAATCATAGATTGGCAACCCTGCAGTTTACCAATGACAGGTAATCACTCATAGTTATTTTATACAGTATTGGCAACCCTACAGTTTACCAATGATAGGTAAGCACGCACATGCGTGAATGATGTCATTTCGCTAATGCTGTGAAAACGCGCGTCGGCACGTCGTGTGCCGATAACCAGCTAACCTTCTTTACGTGATTTATTTTAACCATTGATAAACAGGTTAGTGTTCGCTCTTTGTGTGCACGCACTTTCTTACCACGCACTTTTGTTGAGTTAGTGCTCCATGGATAGATGTTGGCTCTGCTGGACTGGGAGTAAGGAAAAAACATAGAATGCGTCCAGCTGCTTCTCTCCCCAAGCATGTCGTAAAAGTCATTAGACATCATAAACGATTGACAGTGTTTTCCATAACTTTCCGAACCCCTGAGAAAAGTAATTTCATAGTTATATACGTAGCTAGCCGGGCATTCGTTACAAAGTTGTCCTTTTTTGACATTAAAATTTTCCTTTCTCACTTTCTACCATAATCTACCAGGAGTCAATGATTTACCCTAAGTAGGTAATTTGAATTTGATTTAATAGAGAATATGCATGTGATTCAAATGAGGGTCAAATATTTTTTTAATTAACTTTATTACATCAGAATTATACCTCAATCAATATTTTTGATAGTCATTTCTTTATGAGCAAGAAATTAATTTTTATAAATTCAAATTTTGAGACGTGACGCCATAGCTCAGGAGCTCAAGGCTCGGGAAATAGATAATAAATAAATGAGGACATATCACACAGCACCATATAGCTCCAAAGTAAGCAAAGCTTGTGAACCAGATGGGTTTTTAAAATACTTATTTACTTTTTCTTTGTAAATACGTACTCATATTACATAATACTACAACACCCAGACCCGAAAGAAATATTTGCACAACTCACAAACATTAATCTCGTAGCGGGAATCGAACCCGCGCCTCTTGCGTATCAGCCGAGCACTCGCCCGCCACGCAGCCGAGGTCGTAAAAATTAAATATTAAAGTAAGTATTAAATTTTTCACTGACATCATGTCTTTTTCATTGGTTTACCATATCCATCCATCTTGGGACTTTGAATCAGGAGTGGCTGCAAGTTTTCTTATGACTACTTGTGGCTCTGCCCACCCCATTAGGGATACGAGATACATACATACATCATTGTCTTCTATAAGTTCTAGCGAAAGTGAGGTATTTTCTGTATTCTGTGGGTTTTCAAGAAATAGCTGATATTGTCTACTCTTTTGTATCTTATTTCAAGGATGCCGGTTGAATTTTAATAAGGATTTTATTTCGTCACGTTTAGAGATTATAAGCTTATTTTCTGCTTATTTTCCTGCTTACTAAATATTTAATTTGGAATAAAACCCTTGTGATGATATTAATGAGAATATTCAAATCCGTGTTGCAATAGCGCTATTCTAAACCGTAATTAGCAAGGAAAATAACATAAGAAATTATAACGTTTCATTTATGCACATTTCATGTCGAGGTATCGTGCTTTTATAAGGTTTTTAGCTCCGCACGTATTGACCTTGTCTTTCCTGTGGACAAGGCCGACTAAGCTGAGAGGTTGGAATAGGTGCTGGGCAAGTCTACTCCATCTTAATTCGTCCCGGGCACTATAGCATCCCATTTATGAAGAAAAAAGTTGCCTCTTGATGCTGTATAAATCATCTACTATAGATGGTAAAAGGCCTTAGTGATTGAGTTACGGGGTTCCTTTAAGGGGGGTCCCATACAAGAACATTAAACTTGTACGATGGTACGGAACCCTTCGTGCGCGAATTCAACTCTCACTTGGCCGGTTTTTTTATAGGTACGCATCATTATACTGTCTACCGTTTTTGACACCAGACAAACAAAATAAAAAAACGCAATGTGCATTTCATCATTATATAAGATATATTAAATAGCGCGAAATCGTACGTCCTGGAAGGGCGTATATTAAATAGGAAGAGAGAAAACTTTATCTTTGCTGGACTGCAAGGGAAGAAAGAGCATAAAATGCGTCCAGCTGCTTCTCTTCCCGAGGATGTCGTAAGAGTCGACTAATGGATCGTATCCTCTCCAAAATTATGGACCACATATATGGACGATGGGTTGATCACCTGTCACCATGGTTCATCATATCCATCTTAGCACTTCAAATTAAAAGTAGCTGCAAGTTTTCTTATGGTTACTTGTGGCTCTGCCCACCCCATTAGGGATACGAGCGTGATAATACGTGTGTATGTATGTAATTACGAATACCTATAGTAACAATGGACTTCTATTTATAGGCTGACGATGATGATGATAGCAATTTGTCTGTAATTTCATCATTTGAAACCCAACAATAGGAATGAAAAACTTTTCTTAGACTTCGCTATTACGCTGTCAACAATGGCGGACAGAGTAAGTAGAGGGCATTCTTTAGCGAAGAGAACACTGGTGGTCTAGTTGGTAGTGACCCCGCCTTTCGATCCTAACGTGATAGGTTCAAACCCGGTCGTGTACCAATAGATTTTTCTATGCGAAACATTTATATGCGCTATACCAGTACTCTCAAACGGTGAAGAAAATCATCGAGAGGAAACCCGCGGCTTAGTCAGCTCCGCACGTATTGACCATGTCTTTCCTGTGGACAAGGCCGACTAAGCTGAGAGGATGGAATAGGTGCTGGGCATGCCTACTCCATCTTAATTCGTCCCGGGCACTACAGCGTCCCGTTTGTGAAGGTAAAAGTTGCCTCCTGACGTTGTATAAATCGTCATTTATATGGTAAAAGGCCTTAGTACCAGTTAGTATTAAGACGGTCACCGTTTCATCAAAAGCAACGCGTAATAAGTTCTTGTTTTAGGAGATTATAAATATTCATGTGATCATTTGTAGGTTTCCGATTGATTGATAGCAGAAGAAAGTTTTCTGTTCCTTACCTAAAAATTTTGTAAGTTAGGCAGGATCTTTGTTTTCAAGGAAAAATAGAATCACCATTTATCATAGACTGGTTTTTGTTGATTTGGTGCTGGAGGAAAATGATGCGCATGAACCGCGGATCAAACCCATCAATCAGTGCTTGAAGAGCTGAAGCTAGAGACAATAATAAAAAAGGCCACGGGTTACGAAACACAGTCGGTTGCTTCATAAAATTTAATTTGATACTTCTCTTTACTTCTAGATGGATAGCTTATAACATTTTCACATTTATTTTTGTATTCTCAAAATACCAAGAACATTATCTTTTTCCATCGCTGCCATAATAATCTTTTTTATTATCTGTCAAAAATACGTATCTTTGACATTGACACTTGACAATGACTGTTCCAGCTCTTCTGTGAGGGCGATTTTACCTCAATCCTTTTCAAATTAGTTCTTTATCTGAACGATTCAAATGGTTTTGCATTTAAATAATAATAAATATGATTATTTAAAAAGTAAACTAAAAACTTCGTAGAATCCAGGAGTTCTTTGGACAAATACAAATATATTTATTTCCAAAAATCAATAGAGCCAAACAGACAAACGGACAGACGAACAGACGGACGGACAGCGGAGGCTTAGTAATAGGATCCTGTTGGCACCCTTTAGGTACAGAACCTTAAAAATTGCACAGCCTATTTTACAGCTTTCCTACCACTTTTAACTTTAGTAGAAGCCGATCCCTGATTTCAGCAGAAAAGCCCCATTGAAAAGTCCCTCTTTGACGAGATGTAACTTAATTATAGCTATGAAAGGTATCAGTTACCTAATGCCCCCAACTTGGAGCACGACATATTATCCCGTAGAAATAGGCGGGCAAATGCCGGGTACAGACTAACTGAACGAAAGCATATTACCGAATCTGAACGAATCACGGCCCAATTCAGTTGGCAGTTCATTCTCAACCAGGACAAAAAATATGAGATGAACATAATTTAAAATCGTTCTGTAATAAATGTGAACACACTAAATTTGTTTGCTATAGTTCAATTTGGGAAAGGAAATTCTTACTAAAAGATGCATTCTGTTATTAATTCTAAAATTTTAGCCTCTAGAGATCGCGGAAAAGAAGTTTTCACTTAGTTTTTCACTTATTCATAATGTGTAGTTCTTTCATAATTACTAACTGTATCTCATGAACCGTAATAGGTAGACAATTGAAATTTTCACATTCTTTCTCCGTTTGAGAGTAGGTACCTACAGGTATAGCGCAAATAATTTTCTAAACAGAAAAATAAGTGGTCAATATCCATAGAACTAGTGACACGGTGCTAAGGGCGCTGGCTCCTCAGTTAAATGGCATTAGCTTTGAATATCGGGTACCATAACTCCATTTAAAAGCCTTTGAGAGTAAAATCTATTCCATAAAAGGTTTTGCTTTTAGATTTACAGTCATTCAGTTGCAAAGAAGCTTTAGCGAGCTAGCTTTTGTGGTATACCAGTTTCTGACCGCAGCTTCGCTCAAGTGGTATGACAAATATGAATTCCAATTTACTAATTAGAATCACTCAGGATTACTTTAAAACATTTTTTTACATCAGGAGCCTTATTCGCTATGACCAAATAATAAGTAAGTACCTACCTAAGTAAGTTCGTATGAAGCCTCCGTCATGGCTTAACGACTTTAAAGCCGGGACCGACAATTTAACGTGCCCTCCGAAGCACGGAAGCGCTCAGCTCGTAATGCCACTTGTCACCCATCCCAATTGTGACCGCGCACTGCTTAACTTTAACGATCAATCAAAAACGTCTAAGCAAGCTACGCCATGAGCGCTTCAATTGGTATACAAAAATGAATTCCAATTTACTGATTGGAATCGCTCGGGATTACTTTGAAACATTTTTTATATCAGGGGCCTTATTCGCTATGACTAAAAAATAAGTAATGAGCCCCGTTACGATATATGTATGGAATGACCGAATAATTGTATTCTATATATCAATTTGTATTTGTATTTTATCAGCTATCTGGTGTCCATAGTACAAGCTTTGCTTAGTTTGGGGCTAGATGGCGCTGTGTCAAATGTCCACAAATATTTATTTATTTATTTTGTTAGGGGAACAAAGACCTGCAATGACGTCCCGCGGTGGGGTGTATTGTGCATTATCCCCCTGCTAACCCTCCCCCAGCCAGCACAACTCCTTGCAGTACCGGAGAAGGACTTTGGGATGTTGGCAGCAGTGTTCCAGTTTCCTCGATGTTGTTGTTGAGGACGTTGGTGGTGCCGATGAGGTTGAAGATGATGTGTATTTTTATTTGGGGGGGGGGGGGGGGTTTGGGGGTTGATGTGGGGGCGGATTTGTCTGGATTTTGGATTTGATTATATTTTTAAGTCCTTACATCATTTCATCAAGCCACATTTCACTGTGAGACGGTGGTCTAGTGGGTCTTGTTCATGGATTCGAATCCAGTAGTGGGCACCAATGGATTTTTGTGTTTGAAAAATGACTGTGCGGCTATATACCAGTCTCAAACGGTGACTCTTATAATCTGTAAAATCAGAAAACAAGTGCATCTTAATTAAAACTCGGACTACGAGCTGCCAAATTGATGCTACAGCCGACCTTTCAACTTCAATTAGAAGTTTAGGGTTCCTCAGTGGGAAAATAGGGGTAAAAACCCTACAGGGAGAACTTATGTGGAATGTACATATTTACTCAATATAAAACATAAATAATAAAGTAAATAGTTCTGACCCCACATTAGGATTCCCTGTGTCGTGGGTATCAGAAACTACGAGTACCTACCATGGTACCACAACACCCAGACCCGGAAGAAATATTTGCAGAACATGCAAACATTTCTTCCGCAGCGGGAATCGAACCCGTGCCTCTTGCGTCTCTACCGAGCAATCATCCAGGCAACCGAGGCCGTCAATAAGATTACACAAGTATTTTTTTATAGTATTAGTAATTAGCCCAAGTAGTTGTAAGTTTCTTTTTGTTAATAAAGCTTAAAGTACCTACTCTATAATTAAACAAATTGAAAAATTAGTATTCAAAATAAATATGAGAATAATAATAAAATAAACATCGCACTTATAGCGTGGACGCCAAATACCTACAGGTTACATATTAAACTTGGTATAAAAATATATTTTAACCTATTGCTTACCCCAGTGACTACTTATAAAAGGTCTTAGTTACGTTTTTTGGGGAATCCATAAATTATTTTTAATAAAGTGACCTCTCAAGAGGGTAGGCAGGCTCTCATCCCCCACGCTCTACATATTAACATTCTTAAGGATCGTCGTAAAAATCCGAACTAGCTATTTTTAAGATTTCTCACTCCTGATGTAAAGTTGCTTACTTAAGTTGTATAAAGATTAAAACATTTTGTAAAAAGTCTTAGTCCATATGAAAATGAATGTAGATGGATTTAGAGGAGGTAGGCCAAAGAAAAGGTGGATAGATTGTGGACATCATCATCATCATCTTCCTGCCCTTGTCCCACTTGATGTGGGGTCAGCACAGCATGATCCTTAGATCATGCTGCAAGAGTTTTGGCTAAAGTGGTTTTATGACCGGCCGCCTGCTTGACGTCAACCCTCCTTGGGAATTCTTGCTTATTGTATCTCATCATGTTGGAGGATACTATCCCTTAGTCGACTTTTACGACATGCTTGGGGAGAAAAGCAGCTGGCCGCATTCTATGTTTTTTCTTTTCTCCCAGTCCAGCAGAGAAGTTAAAAAGAAATGTGAAAGAGGACATGGTTAAGAAATAAACATCTTTATTAACAGAAAGAAACTTACAACTAATACAAATATAATTTATAAAATACAAAAGAAACAGTCGGGCTATCTAAAGGCCGTTGCAAACGGTTTATGAAAATTCACCTGATCCAGCTCATCAGACGGTGGAAGCGTGCCCAAGATGCTGGCCGTATTGCCACGCTGAATGGTAATACTGGTCCGTTGAACCAACTTGGATCGCGCATCGCTTCGACCGCCCATAAGAAATTAAGAGTGAGTACAGAGATGACGGCTGACAGAAGGGAATAGAAGATGAGAAACTGCTGTGCCGACCCCACATAGAGTGGGATAAAGGAAGGAAGATGATGATAATGATAGTAAAAGGTCTTAGTAGTATTGAATTTACAAGGTTCAGTAAAGTGTCAAAATCTCATCACAAAGTCACAGAATCGATTGAACCCCGAATATCGGTGGAATTTTTCCCGTTAACACGCTTTTGCCCATCCCACATGACGGACAAAGGATTCCAAATTGAATTTAAGATACCGTGTATCTAAATATATAAAATTCTTACGTATGCCACTGACTGACTTGATCGTTGAAGTTAAGCAACGTTGTGCACGTTTTAAGCAACGATACAATTTTTTTTAAAGGGTTACCTAGTTTAGTTATTATCAGCTGACTATTAGTTGCATCTTCAGACAAATTCGATTTTCATATAAAGCACGAAGTTTGCCAAGGCGCACAATATTTGTGGTTTACGATACGTACAGGGAAGATGAAGTTTGTAAAATAACCGATCAAGTCCGAGTCGAATTTCGCACACGAAGGGTTCAGTACCATCGTACATACACTTTTTAATATGACTTTTACTTTATGTAAGCAATTTTACAAAGGTAGTTTCCATGATCAATTACGAATGTTAAAAATATTTTTTTTTGAACCCCCTTTTGTTTTTCTTTTGTTATTTGTTGATAGCGGCAACAGAAATAACAGTGAGAAAATTTCAAGTCACTACCTATTACGGTTCATGAGATACAGCCCGCTGACAGACGGACGGACAGACGGACGGACAGCGGAGGCTTAATAATAGAATTGGCACCTTTCGGGTATAGAACCCTCAAAACAAGTCAAGACAACGCAAGCCACGGGCCATTCCACTAGTCAATAAACTTTATATTATCTTGTAATGTGAAATAGGCTATAGTGTACTGGATTTAAGTATGAATATGGCAAATGAGACAAAATACCTAATTTTGTAAATTCCTTCTTGCGTCGACTTCAACGCTAACAAAAAGTTGATGGAATATGAACTTATTATTTTTATTATTTATTATAATAATATCAGCCAACAGTCACATACATTATAGTCCTGACCCCACACTAGGATTCCCTGTGTCGTGGGTATCAGAAACTACGAGTACCATGGTACCACAACACCCACACCCGGAAGAAATATTTGCTGAACATGCAAACATTTCTCCCGGACCGGAAATCGAACCCGCACCTCTTGCGTCTCAACCGAAAACTCGTCAAATTTTATTTTAACCACCGACGAAAACGAGGTTTGTTAAGTTTGTAGTGTGTATCTGTGTGTCTGTTTGTGACATCATAACTCCCAAACGAATGGAACGATTTTAATGTTTTTTTTTAAACCTAATGTGATAGAGATGTTTCTTAACTATAATTTACTATGCTATAAGAAATTATAGCTAAGAACATAGTTTAAATACACATAGAATCATGCATTTCCTTTTGCCGAGACTCTTATGAGACTGGCGCAACAGAAAACCTATAAATGTTTTCATATTATAGGTACATTCTGGAACAAATATAAAACCAGTTATTTAAGAGCGGTTTCTCTTACACCAGCATATTTATTGCTTAAAAGGAGTTTCCAAACCCTTTTATATTTTTATTTTAAGTTTAAAAATATAACATTTTAACATTTTCATTTCATTTCAGTTTATGAAGATCTGTTTGAAGATCATCAGCTCATTTTCTACTTGGCAACAAATCTTTTTAACTTTCCCAGGGCCGATTGATTTATGGTGTTTTGTTCGGGAGTCGGGGGTTATGTAAATTATTAATTTAATAACTCGTTATTGGAATAAAAAAAGCACGCAAACATTGTAATTCAGAAAGTCACGTTTTTCTTTTCCACGTTTCAAATCATTGTTTTTCAACTTTGCTGGTTCATTAAGTCTACAAAACTTTTTTTTCTACTAAAAAATAAGCTCTAAATCTAACTTCAGTAGAGCAAAAATTCGCATTAATTCCATTTCTACTCGTAGTACCTATCATTATGGAACTACAGGGAATTTATACCCGACTGCGAAGGAGGAAATGTGTTATGAGTGTGTAAATGTGGTATGTGCATTCCTTTGGTGAAACGGCTGGACGGATTTTGACAAATGAGGTGTCGTTGGATTCGTCTAGATAACGAGAGTGTCAAAGGTATATCCTATGACACTTCATCATTATCTTCCTGCCCTTATCCCACTCTATGGTGGGGTCGGCACAGCATGATCCTTGGATCATTCTGTAAAAGTTTTGGCTAAGGTGTTTTATGTCCAGCCGTCTGCCTGACGACAGCCCTCCGTGGGAATACTTGCTTATTGTATCTTATCATGTTGGAGAGGATACTATCCCTTAGTCTACTTTTACAACATGCTCGGGGAGAGAAGGAGCTGGACGCATTCTATGCTTTTTCTTTACTCCCAGTCCAGCAGAGAAGGGTTTTTGTCCTTTTAAATAAACACTCACTTGTTTATTTAAGAACAAGGCTACCTATCCATTTTGTTGTATAAAAAATTATTTTCATATCATCCGCCGTAGACCTTCGTAAAAGCTTAAAAGCATTATTAATTATATAATAATGAAACCCTTTCCCATGTAAGCTTCCTTTATTGATGTCAATCAAATTAGAATCGCAGGTGCACAGTTCACCAAAACAAACTGCGGGTTATTGTAACCAGAGAGATGGGTTTTTATTTTTCTGTAGACAAGTAGCGTTTAATCCTTATCCTCTAGAACTGACTTGGACAAGCGAATTTTTTTTTAATACAAATTTTATTTCAGAAAGTTAAATATTTAACAATATAGAACTTTACAAAAAATATTGGAGGTACAGAGGTAAATTAGAAATTGCAGCGAAAGCCAAACTAAGCGAGGAGCTTGTATCTTGGCCTTCCAGAGTACTTACAAGAGTGAGTACCTAACATACAGTTTGAGGGAGATACGTATTGGGTTTTCGTGAACTAAACCTACTGTGTTGGACTGTGAATGAAAAAACATAGAATGCGTCCAGCTGCTTCTCTCCTCGAGCATGTCGTAAAAGTCAGCTAAGGGATAGTATACTCTCCAACATGATGGATCATGATCTTAAGGCGAGGTCACTACCAACTAGACTATCAATACTCTCACCCAGGACTTGTCAATTTGCTTGTCGAATGCTTGTGCCTTTTTGTGCTAAGACAGTGAAGATCCATTAATAATAACAATATTACAGTCAGTACCTAGCTTCCGTTCTCACAATACAATTCCGACTAATGTTGTCAAATCAATCTGGTCAGCAGCTCTCATTATTCTTCCTTACAAAGATGCGGGTAAGGGCTTCTGGCTGGCGCTTTTTATCCTAGCCTCATCTCTGGATATCGTCAGTTCCGCCCGTCCGGCATTGACAGTTGACATCTGAATGACAGCTGTCAAATAACTTTTGTTCATAAAGACAATAAATAGTAATTTGTAGTTCAATCGCTATTTCCCTGCGGATACCAGTAGGTAGTTTGAACTGTTACTACAAACTACAAACAGATGTTAAACTATGACGAAACTTTAGAGGGCTCGGAAACATTTGTCATCTAAAACAATGGAATGCTTTAACCTGTCGTTAAACTTGGTGAACTTTGTCTAAGAACATACCTATCAAGTGTAGCGTGATTAAAACTAAGTGCTTTCCTGTGTTGAGATACCTACTCAATCATGTTATGGTAGGTAAAATGGCGGGTACAATATCATTGTGTTTCATTTCATCTACTCCTAATGAACTCTGTATTGACCATGTTTTTTCATGTAAAGAGTACTGCTGGTTAGTAGTACCTTCGGTTACGGAAGAGCATAAAAAAGATGTATGGATTGTGTGAAAAAGGACATGCGTGTGAAAGGATTGTTTACTGGGTTAGAGAGTGATAGAAAATGGAAGAGGAAAACATGTTGTACAAACCCCTCCCAGTAATAAAGGCAGGGAAATGATCATGGCTATTAAAAAAAGAGTTTCCAGTAAATTCCTAGCGTTTTATTGGAAAACCTGAGAGCCTTATAACAAACGATCATCTGATTGGTCCAAATGTACAGATTAACATAGTTATTTGATCCGATTTATAGTCTGTGCGTATCGCATACATTCTAACGTCATCTAGAATGCTTTACGGATACAAAACTTTGACTCATTACTCAAGTACAGTTCTTATGTGTTATCAAAATAAAAGGATAGCAATAAAAAAATTGTGGACATTTCACACAGCGCCATCTAGCCCCAAACTAAGCAAAGCTTGTACTATAGGAACCAGATGGCTGATAGAATACTTATATGCATTTTTTTGTAAATACTTACATGCTTATAATACATAATTCTACAACACCCAGACCCGGAAGAAATATTTGCAGAACATACAAACATTTCTCACGTAGCGGGAATCGAAACCGCGCCTCTTGCGTCTCAGCCGAGCTCTCGCCCGCTACGCCACCGAGGTCGTCAATCGTATACTATACTCAGTGCTCCGTAAGTCACAATAACTTGTAACTTTGTAACTTCCTAGTGTCGCAAAAGGATCTTACAGTCATTTCACAAAACTTCTGTTTCAAAGTGTTAGAGCCATTTCACAGCTTTCAAATTTTGGAATGAAGCACTAAGTTCCTATTTAGCATTCCACTTGCACCTTCAGGAGTTGGAGTATTGTATGTACGTTATGACTTTACTAGCTTAGGTCCCTGGTTTTCTTCGTGGTATCCGGATAATTAAGTTCGTATGAGTTAGTAGCCAACTCTTGTGACGGAGTTTTTAGGTCGCCTGAAGGCCTCCGTCACGGCTTGGCGACTTAAAAGCCGGGCGGGACCGACAATTTAACGGGTTCGAAATCCAAATAAATGAATAAATAACACCCAACAGTCACATACATAGTCCTGACCCCACACTAGAATGCCCTGTGTCGAAGGTATCAGAAACTACGAGTACCTACCATGGTATCACAACACCCAGACCCGGAAGAAATATTTGCAGAACATGCAAACATTTCTTCCGCAGCGGGAATCGAACCCGCGTGTCTTGCGTCTCTGCCGAGCAATCGCCCGTCACGCCACCGAGGCCATCAAAGCATCACATCCTGTTAAAACAGCAAATAGTATTTTGTTATTTAATCTCAATTTATTTTAATTCCTTATCTTTTGTTATTTTTTGTAAAGAATTATCCGATTATTTTAAGAAAAGTCTTGCTACCTATCCACATTCTAATCCAAGGAGTATTTTTACGACAAATGGCAGGACTCCATCATGGTCACCCACAATAAAATGAGAAATTATCATCACTCTTCTGGAAGACCCAAAAGTATTGCCAGCTATTTTTCAAAAGTAATTTCGTTGGTCTGAACTTGTTGAATAAATTGAATAAATGTTGTATGAGCATTTCATATCTAGCGTCTAAAAGTAAAATAATATGAATAGTAATAGAAAAAATATGTTTATGAACATAATAGGCCTTGTTAAAATAAATAAATCATTGTTTAATTTCTAAAACTTTGAGGAAATGTGCTTCGTAGTATTATTTGGTACTTGGCGAAAATTAATTTCGAAAGTGGTCCTTCACAGATTCCTCCTAAATAAACAATATTTAGATAATAATACATTATTTAGTCTGTGGAGAATTGAGAATTCTACCATGCTTGAGAATAATCTGGCCTACTTTTAAAACTTAGCTTGATAAAGATTCAGGTTACGAACAATTTCTTCTACCGTAGAATTCAGGCATTTCTTGACTCACGGGAAGATAAAACTAATAGATATTTCGTGCCAGCCCCTTGTTGGGCGCCAAATTGCAAAGCCTTAAAAATTGACACTCATTTGTTAAAGACCAACTTGTTTGTGAATAAAAAAACTCGTGTAGACAAGGAGAATTTATGTATTGCTACGTCAACCTGCTCATTGGGCAGTTTCTAAATACTATATACAAGTTGCGTACTAGCATACAATGGATAATGATCATGGATCAACGTTAATGTTATAAGTATAAACGTACTGGCAATAAACAACAACCCAAGTAAACCGTTAAATGAGAGTGCATTTTGAAATGATTATCAAATTGGCGCCCAACATGGGGCATAATTTTTCATAGTTACTTTTTAAATTATCAACGATGCATTCAGCATAAAAATAAACAAATGGGCGTGTAGTAATGGGCTTCTTTTTTTAATCCTAATAAAGTATTTAAAAAATCATGCGAAGAAAGTTTAGAATAGGTCGCCCATACTCAAAAGCTTATGATGGAATGAATTACCTACCGTGGCCTGATGGCCAGAAGAAAAAACAAATAATAACACTATCTGAAAATACAAACACAACGTTATTAGTTTTTATCCCAAATCGACTTTCCCACGTAAATATTGGTTTCCAGCTGTAAATAGCTCGAGATCGACATAGATCAAATAATACCCAAATTATTATTTCTCACTTCAACAATAAGGAAACAGGCCAAGTGTGAAACATACTGTAGGAACACTGTAAGTGTGAGTGAAACTAGTCAGTAGTGAGTATGAGTGAGAGGTATGATTACGATAGGATGGCAGCTGTTACTATGAGCCTCCGGTCCAATGAAATGATTTAAAATGAAATGAAATGATTTATTATTATATGGAGATAAGCTTACAGAAAAAACCCAAAACGATTGGCTACCTTAATTTTACATAAATAAATAAATATTTGAGGACATATCACACAGCACCATCTAGCCCCAAACTAAGCAGAGCTTGTACTATGGGCACCTAATGGCTGATAGAATACTTATATTCTTTTCTTTTTTAAATACATACTTGTAATAGTTGTAATAAATAATACAACACCCAGACCCGGAAGAAATATTTGCAGAACACACAAACATTTCTCCCGTAGCGGGAATTGAACCCGCGCCTCTTGCGTCTCAGCCGAGCACTCGCCCGCCTCGCCACCGAGGCTGTCATAACTTAAACATAACATAACATAAATATACCCTAAATTTACCATAAATGAACCGTAGACTGTCATTGAAAATGTCGATATGCTGGAACTGGAGGAAAGCATTCAATAAGTCCAACGCTTACAATGTTGGCGCGTTCAAGTATGATCGTGTAACGTTTTCGGCCAATTAATAATAAAACATGATTTGGTAAAATATAATAATACATACATAATTGGACGACCTCTGTGGCGAGGCGGGCGAGTGCTCGGCTGAGACGCAAGAGGCGCGGGTTCGATTCCCTCTGAGGAAGAAATGTTTGCATGCTTTGCAAATATTTCTTCCGGATCTGGGTGTTGTAGTATTATGTATTACTAGCTGCCGCCCGCGGCTTCGCTCACGTGTTATCTGGATAAAAAATAGCTTATATGTTAATCCAGTACATGTACTATATATATTCCAAGTTTCGTTCAGATCCGTTCAGCTGTTTAGGCGTGATTGAGGCACAAACATCCAAACATCGTCACAAACTTTCGCACTAGATGGCAGCACAGGTAAAGTTAGTACGCGCTATCGTTGCGTTTTGAGCTTTACGCCGGTAATTTCAAGCAAACTAAGACTTTACAATTTTATAATATAAGTAAGATAAGTATATATTATTTACAAAAAAAAAGTATTAAGTATTCTATCAGCCATCTGGTTCCCTTAATACAAGCTTTGCTAAGTTTGGGGCAAAATAGTGCTGTGTGATATGTCCTCAAATATTTATTTATTAATAGACTTCTCGATAATTCCCAATGCAGACTCGGACCTTATTATAGGTAGGTAAGCAAGTACCTACAATACCAAAATCGATATTGGAACTTAAAACAGCCTCCACATTTCAAATTCAATATCACGTGACCTATTGAATTGCACAACAGTTTTCATTCTCGTAATTGGCACATTTGGAACTAAGCCTTACGTTAGTGCAGTAAAGTTCAGTTTTGTATGAAAGCTAAAGCTAGGTTCGAAAGTAGAGCGGAGACGTATAAATCTATTCAGGTAGTATCTGTTGCAGACTCGCCAAAATTATCTTGTATTTTTACCTGCTCTAGCATGAAAATGCTTTCAGATGCATGCAGAAGGAAATTTTATAATCATTTTTAAATACAACCCGCTGACAGACGGACGGATAGACGGATAAATAGCGGAGGCTTAGTGATAGGGTCCCATTTGCACCCTTCGGGTACGGAACCCTAAAAATGATTAAACTATTATAGACTACCTAGCCTAATTTAATTAATCACAACCACAAGTATACTCACATGTGCATTTATTCAGCAAAATACAGAAAATTCTAAAATAAGCATAATTCCATTTTATATCTTTTTCAAGAACTAAATACTGACATTATTTTGTTTTTCTCACACTCAGACCAAATAAAAAGAAATTATTTTATTTGGTCTGAGTTCTCACAGTTTAAAATTAGAACAAGACCGAGGAGGCTTTAGTTAGGTATTCTACCAAAGAGGTGGCATATAATATGAGAATAATGAAGTAACTATTACATAATCTGTGACAACACGTAAAGAAAGAGTTACAATGCAATATTTGTACATCTTAGCTACAGGTATAACCTAATGTAGATAAAACTATTTTTTTTTTTTAAATATGCGTAGTGATTGCCTCTTTGATTGCTGCTTTAAACCCCAAAGGACAAACCATTAACATATTTTTCAAAAGACTTGTGTTTTTTCATACAAACTTCATCTTCTCGAACGACGCAATGCCGAATTTCGTTTTTCGAGTAAAAAAAATTTCAAGAATTCGTTTATTGCACCCCTTCACCATAAGACGAATAAACCCTCCAAGTTTCATAATATGCTTCTTTACCTCAATTTTAGACTGTGCATTAATTTGTCAGACTGTCAGTCAGTGAATAGTCTTATAATATTTAAACAGAAATAACGAAAAATCATAATAATATTTTCACCAACCCAACAAAGTGGTGTGTTACTTATTTATAACAATGAAGGTACCACACAGAGTTCTTAAATACAAAACATTACAATATTATGGATAAAAACTCATTTATTTCTAAGAGTTATTATTAATGGCATGTCAAGTTACCCTACGTGTGGTCGTCACAATAATGTTTTGAAATGTTTAAAACAAAATGAATTTAAACCACTTGTTTTCATACCCTCGTTTTACAAAACCAACATTTGGGTGTCATTGCTTCCGACTTATATCCAGTTTCCAAAACTTTATAAAATGTATCGCGCTTTTCGACAGATAATAAATTTGCTATGGTAGAACATTGGAATCAACTGCCAGTAAAGGTCAATATATAAATATTCGAGGACATTTGACACAGCGCCATCTAGTCCCAAACTAAGCAAAGCTTGTACTATGGGCACCAGATGGCTGGTAATAATACTTATATAATTTTTTGTAAATAAATATAACTATAATACATAAATCACAACATCCAGACCGAAAGACCCGAAACATTTCGAAACAGTGGGAATCAAACCCGTGCCTCTTGCGTCTCAGCCGAGCACTCGCCCGCTTCGCCACCGTTCCAAAAGTGCCAGTAAAAACCTTTCTGTAACGATCATCCATCCGACTATATATTCCATCCACTAGAATATAGAAATAACTTGCTTTGCTTTTCTCTTAACAAAAAAACTCTAACTAACACATCTAAACTTATAAAAACATCTTAGCTTAATCCTACCTACTTGCACCACATTAAATTACATCAAACATATTGAACATAGCAAAATTCTATTGCCTACGTTTTGCTGTATGAGTTCTACATAACTAGATTTTTTACCTGACTACGCGAAGAAAAATGAGGGTTACTTGTTAAGCAGTCAAAACACGTGAATAAGTTCATCTGTTCATTTGTATCTCTTAAACTACTGGTAATATTTAGACAAATGTTAGGTCAATTGATGCGGCTTGGCAGTCCATGACAAAGGCTATAATGTCAGTCAAAAATACTAATTTAATTACAAGACAATAACAGGTGAACATAAAATAGTGTTCAATATCACACGGAAGGGCTTGAAATGTACTTTCTAGAAACATAAGCTACTGGTTTTACTTTTTAGGGTTCCGTACTCGAAGGGTGCCAACGGGACCGCATTCCTAAGCCTCTGCTGTCCATTCGTCTGTCTGTCCGTCCGTCTATCAGCGGGCTAAATGTCATGAACCGTAGGTAGAGATTTTCAAAGAGTTTGTATTTTTATTGCCGTTTTAACAACAAATAATAAAAGTAAAAGGAGAGTGATATACAAGAAATATTTGTGTACATGTGCGGTTCTTTAAACTTATTTACTAAGCAGTCATGGTTTGTAAATAAAAATACCAAAAGAGCACAGTTTATATTACATCAAGCTGGCAGAGGTATTCTTTTCACTTGCTTCTCAATCTGCCTTAAACTTTTGTTCCTGATATTTGGCACCACAAACAGAGCATAAACGCCCCCGTACAGATTTATCGCAGCGTATACATAGAACATGGCATGCATTCCGATGTACTGATCGAGGTAAGTGTAGATATATGCGTGTAGAAGCCTCAGAAGTTGCTGGTACATGAATAGGGCGGCTAGGATTGGTGTACAGAGCTGAAACAAAGAGTTCATTGAACTTCGAACATATTATGGTACGAACGCTCCTCGGGCCAAGCCTTCGGGTCATTAAAACATTACATTCAATTAGGACTTAACATGTTTTGCTAAAGATTTTGGTAGGACATAGATTGGACTGATGTATTAAGACCATATTATTCTATCAAATTGTTATCATCATCATCTTCCTACCCTTATCCCACTCTATGTGGGGTCGGCACAGCATGATCCTTGGATCATGCTGTAAGAGTTTTGGCTAAGGTGTTTTATGACCGGCCGCCTGTCTAACGTCAACCCTCCTTGGGAATACTTGCTTAATTGTATCTCATCATGTTGGAGGATACTATCCTTTAGTCGATTTTTACGACATGCTCGGGGAGAGAAGCAGCTGGACGCATTCTATGTTTTTTCTTTACTCCCAGTCCAGTAGAGAAGTTATCATTTTATCACATTGTGTTCGTGCAAATAAATGCTATTAATCATTTATCATTAATTAACAAATAGGAAAGGTGCCCGGAAAAACGAACGCGGTTTTCACCCACGTTCTGTTGCGTGATGATTTTGTACATGTCTCATTTTAAATAGAAATAGTAGTGGAAGAAAAATCGAGATAGGGGTGTCTGGAAGAATATGAAGGAGATTTCAGCAGTGGAACAATATACCTAGGTAAGAAAAATCTGATTTTCGATAAAAAAAACCTAAGGCCTTTTGTAACTAAGGATGATTTATACAGCGTCAGGACTCAGGAGGCAACTTTTACTTTTACAAACGGGACGCTGTAGTGCCCGGAACGAATTAAGATAGAGGCTTGTCCAGCACCAATACCATCCTCTCAGATTAGTCGGCCTTGTCCACAGGAAAGACATGGTCAATACATGCGGAGCTGACTAAGCCAAGCTATGTATTTTCTGATGCGCTGTCTACCATTTTTGGCATATGCCGAAACGAAAACAAAACCATAATCATAAATCATTTATTGTAAGGTCCGTGCATTCCATCGAACGTAAAATCTATCAAAAAGCGCGAATATGGCACAGACAAATGCAAACGAAATTACGCTACGGAAATTACACTCATTTGGCTACAAACTTTTGCAAACCTTTTTGACCCTTTTTAACCTTTCTTGCTGCCTCGACCTTTGTTGAGCACAAGTTATAATGGTGACTGCCAAAAGTTTTTAAGAAATGACTATGGATTTAGTAAACCCCTAAATGACTCGAGAGTTAATAAAAAAACCAGTCAAGTGCGAGTCGAATTCATTATTAAAGGTTCCGTACCATCGTAGATAGATAGATAGATAGAAATTTTTTGTCGTTATAGCGGCTGTTATAGAACAGGGTAGCAACCTTTTTAGGGTTCCGTACCCGGAGGGTGCAAACAGGACCCTAATTACTAAGCATCTGCTCTCCGTCCGTCTGTCTGTCAGTACGTCTGTCCGTCCTACTGTCAGCGGGCTGAAATTTTTACAGAGTTATTATATTGCCGCTATAACAAAATAAAATAAAAGGGCAATGGCCCTTGTATGGGCATGAAATGAAATGAAATGAAATAATTCATTTGCGTGAAGTGTGGTACATAGAGAACTTAAATATCTAAATTGGATTCACACGCTTCGCTAGGTAACCCAGCATGCAAAAACGAAATGGACCTATACAAAAACATACTTACTTTTACGATAGTACGGAATTCTTCGTACGCGAATTCGACTCGCACTTGACCGGTATTTCAGTTATTTATAGCTCTGATTCGCGACTTCACAGACTTACGGCATAACGTGAAATCTTTAGTACATAATTATCATTCTTTTTTTATATACAAAGACTTAGATCTACACAGTTACCTTGATATTAAACAGCTCCACTAATATCACAGCCGGCAGCCCACTCGCCATGCCGTGAGCCATCAGCAACACTGGTAGGAATAGTCCCGTGGTCAGAGCAGGCGATGAGACTGGCGCGCCAGGGTCCACCAGGCTGGAGACGGCATAGACCCCCAGGGAGATAGCCATGACTATGTAACCGAAGGTCAGGATATACTGGAAGAGGGATATACATAACAACTTGTATACAAAGCATGACAATAAGTGATTATTGAAGGCGGTTTTATCAGTCAAACTTTTTATAAGCCATGACGGAGGCCTTTAGGCTGCCTAAAAACTCCGTCACAAGAGTTGGCCACTAGCTCATACGAACTTTCTTAGGTACTTAATCAAACTGAAACCCTTTTATTCAAAAGCTGCTATTCAGTTTTTTAGTCAGTTTTCTTCTATGGTAGAATGGTCGATTGGTACAGAACCTGCTGTGCCGACCCCACAGAAAGTGGAATAAAGGCAGGAAGGTGTTGATGTAATTAGGAGACCTTTCTATCCCAAAACGTGATCGTCAGCATGGTTAAAATGCTGCCCGCCAGCACGAACGCTATGATGATGTTGGGGTCCCGCAGGCCGATGCCGCAGTCACACGCGTGATCAGCGTCCGTGAAGACCAGGCCGCCGCACAGCTCCATCGTGGTGAAGAGAAGAACACAAATCTTGATGCTATCCCAGCATATCTTATTACGGTCTGGAAGTAGGTAACAAAAAACCTTTGCTTATTCAAATCTATACTTCTCTGCTGGATAAAAGGCAGAGATTTGTCAAGTATCTCGTGTTATATTTTTTTAAATCCTTATTATAGAACATGGGGCGTCCGCCCGTGGCTTCGCTCGCGTGCTACACGGATGAAAAATAGCCTATATGTTAATCCAGTACACGTACTATCTGTATTCCAAGTTTCATTCAAATCCGTTCAGTCGTTTGGGCGTGATTGAGGCACAAACATCCAAACACAAACTTTCGCATTTATAATAGATATAAGTAAGATTATTTATATAAAAAATGTTTAGATTAAAATGGGCCCACAAGCGATCTGTGGTAAAATTTATAGTAGTACTAGCTTCCACCCGGGGCTTCGCTTACGTGGTACCCGAATAAAAAGTAGCCTATATGTTATTCTAGCACACATACTATGTATGTTCCAAGTTTCATACAAATCCGTTCAACCGTTACGGCGTGATTGAGGCAGAAACATACAAACATCCTCACAAACTCTCAGATTCATAATATAAGTAGGATTCTAAGGTGGACTTTTTTTATTGAGTGATGTTGTAGGACGTCATCCGAATCAAACGCAGTATCAGTGACGTGGTGAATGACGTTCGACCATTGTCGAAGACTACCTACAAAGTCTACCTTGAAGTGGAGAACTAGTAACATGACAAGCAGCAAAAAGAAGCTTACAAAGACTCCTTAGAGTTATTTTCCCGTCAGTTCCTCTGGCGACCTCATCAGTTAAAACGTTCATTTCCTTCAGGATGTAAGGGTTATTAATAGACAGCCGTTTTATACTTGCCAACGCTTCTTTTGCCCACTGAAAACATAAACAAACAATAGTATAAAATTAAATTTTCGATGCGCTGTGCCAAGTGTCGAACCTCTTTGAACCATTATTCCCCTTTTTCATTTTCTCCTATCACTCGTAATCTCTGTTATAGGCAACCTTTTCATTTTATTCTTTCACTCGTCATATCAGTAGCCAACACTTTCTCACGTATTCCACAGTCAATCGACCTTTATCACCTTCTTCTTAGTAGGAGAGCCCACGGTCCTAAATGGGGATTTACACGCACTTCGTGAAGACCTAATGTTATATGCCACCTGTACTCTATCTTCCCCGCTTGGTCGCGTTACGAACAGGTGCAAATGCAACGTAGATTTAAGACGTGTCCAAGTGATCCCCGTGATTTTAAGGAATAAAATTTTTTGACTTTGACTTTGATTTATAGGTGGCACGTTCCCTATTCAAATATTATAAAAAAAATGTGCAAAAAGACACTCGACCCATCCAAGTACTGACCGCTCCTAGTGTTGCTTAACTTCAATTATCTACAACGAACGTTAAAATTTTATTTGTTGTTATAGCGGCAATAGAAATACATCCTCTGTGAAAATTTCAACTCTACCTATTACGGTTCATGAGATACAGCCCGCTGACAGACAGACGGACGGACGGACGGACAGCGGAGGCTTAGCAATAGGGTCCCGTTGGCACCCTTCGGGTACGAAACCCTGAAATCATAGCGCGGACAATGTCGCGGGGCGTTTAATTAGTTATTGATAAAACCATCACCTCAGCTTTCCCGACCATGACCAAATAGCTCGGCGATTCCACAATAAACATCAGCAGGATGATCTGAGCAGCCACCAGGCCTAGCACCATATACGTCATGGGGTCATAGAACTCCCGGACAAAGACCCTCAGCTGGTACCCAGCCATGGACATCGCGAGGGGCATGGTGAGGCAGAACCCTCGGGTCTTGAAGGTCAGCTCCCTCATGAATGGGAGTAGGGTAGTGAAGGCGCCAGCCAGTGATATCCCGATGAGAACGTACGTGTATGGAAGGTTCTTGGGGGTGGCGACAACGACCGGTATGAACACAAGCTGAAAAAACGTTTGTAGGAATAACTAACTAAGGCCTTTTACCATCTATAGTAGATGATTTATACAGCGTCAGGAGGTAACTTTTACCTTCACAAACGGGACGTTGTAGTGCCCGGGACCAATTAAGATGGAGTAGGCGTGCCCAGCACCTATTCTATCCTCTCAGCTTAGTCGGCCTTGTCCACAGGAAAGACATGGTCGATACGTGCGGAGCTGACTAAGCCGCGGGTTTCCTCACGATGTTTTCCTTCACCGTTTGAGAGTACTGGTATAGCGCACATAAATTTCCGATCCTAAGGTCGTGGGTTCAAATCCGGTCGTGCATCCGTCTTTCCTGTGGACAAGGCCGACTAAGCTGAGAGGATGGAAAAGGTGCTGGGCAAGCCTACTCGGGCATTACAGCGTCCCGTTTGTGAAGGTATTCAGTATTCAGTATTCAGTATATTTATTCACAGAAGATATGGTATACATTAGATGGAAGATAACAATAATAATAATAATAATTTGTTCTGCACATCTCGCCCGAGCACAGGCATGTGAATGTCTTAATAGCTAATACATTTAACAAATTATACACCATGTCATAAGCACCAATAATGTAAAAGTAATAAAAAATGTCAAATAAATTAAATATTAATGGTATAAAACGTATAATTATAATAAGTCAAAATTAAAATTTAGATAGTCGTCAACAGAATAGAAACAATGATTAATCAATAAATTAAATAACTTTCTGTTAAATACGGGACCCCTTAGTTCTTTAACATCACTTGGCAATCTATTATAAATTTTTATAGCCAAGGTAAAAGTTGCTTCCTGACGCTGTATAAATCAATCATCTACTATAGATGGTAAAAGGCCTAAAAGTACCAAGCATAAGATCACAAAACTCACTCCTTGTACTAAGCTAATGCAGAAATAACTGGTTTTCCTCCCAAACTTCTGAGAGACGAATGCAAAGAATGGAGCTGATGCCGCGGCCGCCGCCAGCATCGCCGACTGGTACCACATGATGGTCATGTTGCTGTACACGATGGCATCGTCGAAAGTCTCGCCGAGAGACATCTCAAGCCCCAGTGTGAAGAACGGCAAACTTACTGTAACAAAATGAGTTTTTTTTATTACCCTATCTCGTCCCACTACTGGGCAAATGTCTCCCCCAAACTCCAACCATCTATGTCCTTCGAGACCTCCCACCATTCTCTTTCGAAGGAGTCGAGATCGTCCCGCTAATCCTATCCTAATTCCTATCCTACTATAGGTATTATAAACGTGAAAGTTTGCGAGTTTGGATGTTTGTGCCTCAATCACGACTAAACGGCTGAACGGATTTTAATGAAACTTGGAATAGACATAGTAAGTGTACTGGATTAACATTATAGGCTATTTTTTATTCGAGTACCATGCGAGCGAAGCCGCGGGCAACTAGTTTTAGAATATTTTTAAACTGAGGGGGATAAATTACTTACTCGTGGCACCAGTAGTAGATTATAGTACATACATACATAATATCATGCCTGTTTTCTCATAGGGGTAGGCAGAGATCACGGATCTCGATGGTACGATCCTGACACACCTACTTCTTTCGCTTAGTGGCGTAGGTTTAAAAAAAAATTACTTGAAATTACTTCTCCCTTTAGTCCAGCAGAGATGTTGATGATATTTTCAGATGTACGAAAACTTGGCATGTTCTTAATAAATATATAATAATAATAATCATCTAATATAATCTAAGCTAATGAATAAAGCTAATCAAAATGTTATCCTAACACAATCAATAATTTCTCTGATATGCAATAGAAGTCACTAACTAGAGTCTAAGCAGGTATTTAATATTTAAGAGGTTCCAAATTCCAAACTTGTTAAATTGGGCCGATCAATTTCAATTTACGAATTAGGAGGATCGACGGATCGGTTTCGAAATTTCCTGTTTCCACGAAAACTTTGGAGGAAATAAAGGGGAATAAATGGACTTCTCACACAATCTGGGAATACTTGACAAGCTCATTTATTTTTATCGAGCATTTCGGAAGTCGTTGGGGGAATTTAATCAAAATTTTATTGTACTCTTGGTTTTACTTAAAATTTGAAAGAATTCCTTCAGACCAATTCATTTCGCGACTCGGTAAGCGTAATGTAAGACTCCCTCCGCTTAGCTGGAGTGACGATCTGCGAAAGGCTGCTGGCAGGAACTGGATGCATCAAGCAGTCGTTCGTGCGAGGCGCAACTTGCCCGATAAAAAAAGAATAAAATTGGATCGAATCCACTTAATTACTTTCTAATTTACTCGACTAAATTTTTAGTGTTCAGACACGTTTAGTTACTAAATCACTCGCTACTCGACTACTAGCGTAGTCCGAGCTAGGCTTTATCCTCTCCAACATGATGGACCATCTATATGGGCGATGGGCTGATCACCTGTCACCATGGTCACCCTATCTATCTTGGGACTTTAAATCGGGAGTGGCTGCAAGTTTTATTATGATTACTTGTTGCTCTGCCCACCCCATTAGGGATACGGGCGTGATAATATGTAGGTAGGTATGTACCTAAATGTCATAGTTTTCCATTCTCATCTTATAAAGACCTAGTCTTTCCATCCTAACGTAAGTTTGAATATTCATTCCAAAATTAATTCCCTTTCCCTTCCTCCAATCATGTGGTTGTGGGTTTGAATCCCGACCATACAACAATTATTTTTTGTATTCTGATCTATGTGCGTTAGATTCTCAAACGGTAAATCTGCCTGGAGAGAAACCGTCAAAAACCAAGTTATATAAATAAAAATTTGTGGACAATTCACACAGCGCCATCGCCATGTAAACATTTTTTCCGCATCGAACCCGCGCCTCTGAGCACTCGCTCACCACGCCACTGAGTTCGAAGATGTCCGTCAAGCGCAAAAATAAGAGCCGCTCTAATCCTTACTACCTACTACAACCTACTCATGATGTTTTTGTAAAGAACACGTTCTTATCTACACATAAAAAATATATATTTAAAATAGCGTCCGCCCGGGACTCTCGCGTCGTACCTATTCAGATAAAAAGTAAATATTTTATTCCATATCATCAACTATATATTCCAAAGTTTCAGCCAAATCCATTCAGCCGCGGGTGACAAGGAATTGAAATACTTCATTCACACACAAACATAAAAAAGTACTAGCAAATATACAGGTATGTTAATATACATATTTGCTTGAACGACATTAAATGAAAACAAGGGCAAAATTAATGGTTAGTAATCTTTTAAAATCTATAATATAAAAATGAATCGCAAAATGTGTTGGTAAGCGCATAACTCAACAACGCCTGGACCAATTTGGCCAAATCTTTTTTTAAAATGTTCGTTGTAGTCCAGGGAAGGTTTAAACGATGAAAAAACATAGTACCTACATGTACCGGGTACCACGCGAGCGAAGCCGCGGGCGGCAGCTAGTTGGTATATAAAGATAATTATATAGCTCACTAGCTGCCGCCCGCGGCTCCGCTCGCGTGGTATCTGGATAAAAAGTAGTCTATATGTTATTCCAGCACACATACTATGTATATTCCAAGTTTCATTCAAATCCGTTCAGCCGTTTAGGCGTGATTGAGGTACAAACATCCAAACTCACAAACTTTCGTATTTATAATATAAGTAAGAAGTAAGATAAGTAAGATTGACATTTATAATGTCGTCTGTGTCTCTTTCTGACGGGTGCGAATTATATATAACTCTTTGGCACTCTAACTTCATTGATAAATCATAGAATAGGATATTATGATGCGTACCTAACTCCGTCGCGTAACCTTTATTGGTTAAGAGGTTTAAAATTAGTTATTATTGAAATATTTATTGCTAGGTGAAATTTACGCTAAATGTATAAAATCGTTTTTGTTTATTGTGTTAGAACAATAAACACGTTGCATGTCACTCAAGAGCACTAGTGGTCTAGTTGGTAGTGACCCCGCCTTGCGATCCTAAGGTGGTGGGTTCAAATCCGGTCATGTACCAATGGCTTTTTCTGTGTCTGAAAACATTGTGAGGAAACCCGCTGCGGCGCTGACTAATCAGCTCCACACGTATTGACCATGTCTTTCCTGTGGACAAGGCCGACTAAGCTGAGAGGATGGAATAGGTGCTGGGCAAGCCTACTCCATCTTAATTCGTCCCGGGCACTACAGCCAGCGTCCCGTTTGTGAAAGTAAAAGTGGCCACCTGACGCTGTATAAGTCATCTACTATAGATGGTAAAAGGCCTTATTTATTATTGTGTTACTCACCAGCTATACCAAGTAAAATCTCCCAAAATATACTTCCACCATCACTCACAACCTCCTTCCCTTGCGTGATTGTGTAAACCATTGAATCACCCTTTTTTAATCGACTACAAAAAATAAGTTCTCAATTCTATTTGTTTTTTTTTCAAAGAAGTCACTAACACTCACATTCAGCCTTTTATACCACTACTATTTATTCAGTTCTTATCATAAGCTGTTCCGTCATCATCATCACATATAATTTAGACTTTATGGTGTAGAGAATAAAATTCAAATTGCGTCGAAGGTTTTTGTAAAAGTAAGGTATAATAAAATGATTTTGGAGAACTGCGCACAGTTTGATGGTTGAAATGAAGACGCGGTCGCTGAAACAAGGCTCGATGGAGCATTTGGATTGGTTAGTAACTCGCCTGGGTAACTTGGATAGTAACTCGCCTGATACCAACAGAGTAGCATAGCATGTGCTATCAAACGGGGTTTTTCACTTCATTAATTGTGTAATTTAATTTGACTTGTTCATGTTGTCAAAATCACGTGGTGTTCAAAGTCGTGATAGATCAAAATTAAGAAATAAAAATTTACAGATTTATTTGCAAAAAAAAGTTTAAAAATAACGTACCTATACTTACCTACGTAATTATGAACTTCCTTACCTACTTACATTAATTATTAATTTAGACTTCGGTAGAAGTGAATAGACTGTGTGAAAGATGACATGAGAAAGAAAAAAATATTTATTTTGAAGGTAAAAGTTGCCTCCTAACGCTGTATAAATCATCTACTTTAGATGGTAAAAGGCCTTAGTAGTAGTAATTTGTGTTTGTATTTATTTGTAATAAGAAAGTTCTAACACCTAACTAGGATTTTCTGTATCATAGCTATATGAAACCAGTACGGTACTAAAGCACCCAGACCATGCAGAAATAGTATGTAGATCATGCAACCATTACCTTTGAGTCTTTATAAAATCCTTTCATCACACTGGGCCGAAAGATTTTGTGACACGACTAGTTATGAAGCAAGCCAGCCACTGGCCAGTGCAAACGCGCCACCAATCATTTGCTCCACAAATTGGATCAGACGACAATCGGGCACGTTTGAGTGGCCTCGGCGTTTAGTACGCGTCCGTTTTTCAATTCATCACCAGGAGATTGCCAGTTAAACAAAACAAGGAATATTTGTGACACGTGACTATCATTAACTTCAAATCTTTTCACCACACTGGTTCGAAAGAACTAGTGACACTGCTAGATAGACAGAATAGAGTACCATGGGTTCATTCAAGTCTACGTTCTCTCAGAGTTTTATTTTTAACTAGCTGCCGCCCGTGGCTTCGCTCGCGTGGTACCCGGATAAAATATAGCCTATAATTATGTTAATCCAGCACATGTCCTATGAATATTCCAAGGTTCATTCAAATCCGTTCAGCCGTTAAGGCGTGAAAGAGTAACAAACATCCATACTTACAAACTTTCGCGTTTATAATATTAGTAGGATAAGGTAGACAAGATGCATTACTAAATTAAAACCTACTAAATTAAATTATTGTACGTTTTCATATCATAAACTAAATAAATAAATAAAAAGTAAGTTATTTTGATACCGAGTTTTTAATGAACATTATCTTCAGATAAGATACTTGTAAACCATATTTATAAATGAACATCACCTTGCCAAGGACTTCTTTATATTAAAAGCTTTGTGACATTAATTAATTGTAGCTATTATCTATTGTGTTATAATTTAATCATAATAATAATGATAAAATCTTTATTTATTCTCTCTCACAAAGCTCAGCATTCACAGTAAGACGCAAGAGGCGCGGGTTCGATTCCCGCATTCCCGCATTCGCATTCCCGATTATATAAATATTCTGCAAGCCATCTGATTCCCATAGTACAAGCGTTGCTTAGTTTGGGGCTAGAGGGCGCTGTGTGAAATGTCCACAAATACTTATTTATAAAAAAGTTCCAAAATTTTGTCAAGTGCGCAAAGGAGCTTTGTGATTTAAGGCCAGACTCAGTAACCAGCGTGAATCTTGAGCGCTGGCATCTCCCTAAACCACCACTCGCCAAGCGCTCAATACCCATGTACCTATGTATGTTCGTATGAGCTAGTGGCCAACTCTAGTGACGGAGTTTTCAGACCGCCAAAAGGCCTCCGTCATGGCTTCACGACTTAAAAGCCGAGACCGACTGTTTAACGTGCCCTCCGAAGCACGGAAGCGCTCAACTCGTAATGCCACTTGCGGTCACCCATCCCAATTTGTGACCGCGCATATCGTTGCTTAACTTTAACGCTCAATCAAGAACGCCTAAGCAAGCTACGCCACGAGCGCTTCAACACCCATGCCTGCTTCTGTTATATGAATCTGGCTTTGGGCCTACCACAGATACACAAAACGCTACCTAATTAGTCATTAGACAAATATGTACACAGTAATACGTGTTTCATCACACGGTTGATAGTCAATTACAGTGTTTGCTCGGTGATAATGCAGTAGTAGAGGCCAATAAATGACGTCACGTCTGTACATTCATGGGAGTCGTGCTATCGTCGTTGCTTTGACAGGTTTTTGACGTTTGTCAATAGAGCAGAATTTTATTTTCACGATACCTATACTATAGTACATAGGTACATACATTACATACATATTAACACGCCCGTATCCATAACGGGGTGGGCAGAACCACAAGTAATCATAAGACAACTTACAGCCTATTCTGATCCAAGTCTCCCAAGATGGGTATGGTGAACCATGGTGATAGGTGATCAGCCCTATACCTATACTATAGTTTGGCAAATAATTAGATTCATCATAATAATATTATCACTTTATTATATAGGTACATACATAAATGTTTGTACGGCCTACCGCCAGAATCTAGAGATAATTTTTTTAACCTAACACTTATTATGTATATTGTACCTAGGTTCACAGACAAATAAATGATTTATGATTTATAAAATCATGCCTGTCTCCCATAAGGGTAGGCAGAGATCAGGGATCTCCATTTGCTACGATCCTGACATACTTCTTTCGCTTCATTCACTCTCATTAACTACATTCCTCATGCATGCTCGCCGGTTTAGGGTACTCTTGACATGACCCTTTTCCAAAACGTCGCTGATTTGGTCCAGGTACGTGCGCCGAGGTCTTCCCCTTCCAACGGTACCATTCACACTCGCCTCATACACCTGTCTCGTTAATCTTCTTTCATTAATCCCTTCTACATGACCGTACCTTCCTCAATCCTTATCACTACAATATTTAATTCTTTACTTTATTACGAATTCTTATAATATTAAAAACTAGCGACCCGCCCCGGCTTCGCACGGGGATAGACATATACCATCGTGGACTTTTTTGTAGGCCTTTTTAAGGTGTACCATTCTGTAGTACATTATTTTGATCTATCTTTTAGGGTTCAGCCGGCGTTTGCAATGTAAGCGCAAAAAAATGTGTTTATTTACGACATCACACCAGAAACGTTTAAAATTATTAGTTTTTCTCTACTATATTATGCATGTATTATACATAATAAACCTTTCTCCTGAATCACTCTATCTATTAAAAAAAACCGCATCAAAATTGTTGCGTGGTTTTAAAGATCTAAGCATACATAGGTACAGACAGCGGGAAGCGACTTTGTTTTATACTATGTAGTGATAGTGATGGTGAAGTGATGGTGATACTACACCATGCTTATAATATTGAAACGGAGGTCACGCTTGTCAATCACGACTGTCAGGCGGAGGTTAGAGCCTGGTTACCACCGCTGGTTACCGCGCTACTGTATAATTAGTTTAAGATGAGCATCTAATGCAGCTTTCGTCTTGGAATGGACTACACGTTTTGTGAATTTAATTTTTATTTTAATATTTGTGGACATTTCACACAGCGCCATCTAGCTCCAAACTAAGCAAAGCTTGTACAATGGGCACCAGATGGCTGATAGAATACTTATATACTTTTTTTTTGTAAATACATACTTATAACACTACAACACCCAGACCCGGAAGAAATATTTGCAGAACATACAAACATTTCTCCCGTGGCGGGAATCGAACCCGCACCTCTAGAGTCTCAGCCGAGCAATCGCCCGCCACGCTACTGAGGTCGTCAAAAATTATTTCCAACACGCGGTCATCGATCAGCTTTGAATTAACGATGGCTCGCAAAAAGGCCAGCACATCATTTGTTTCTTTCACTGAGCGAGATGTAGTCAGATCCAGTCAATGAAATGACAATAGGTACACCAATTCATTGTGTTAGGTACCTTTGTATCCTCTGAAAGGATAGCGAGCTGGTACGCCTACTAACTGACAAAGGGCACTGGTGGTCATGTGGCAGAGGCTCCGCCTTCCGATCCTAAGGTCGTGCACTAATAGATTTTTCTGTTTGAAAAATATTATACCAGTACTCTCAAACGGTGGAGGAAAAGTCCACAAACCGCAAGTTTTGCATTCGGGCCCTGAGGTAAGGTAAGTACTTACAGACTTTATTTAAGTAAAATTTCTCATTAGACCTCTATGTCTTTTCTATCAAAAGTAAATTATATTTTGCTTACAGTACAAAATCAAGACTTTATGTCGACTGTAGGACATAACTACCGCAAATCACAACAATGCCGCTAGCTAATATCCAGTCTTATCTGAACTTCGAATACATTATAACTCTAATAAAAGAGAGCTCAGGTTACAATGGTTTTTAAAATACTTTTATTATTGTGTTTCAAAAACTATACATCCTAGGATTGAAATAAAAACTATTTTAAAATGTACAAATAAATCCCTTTCATATGGCATCCTGCTCGACACATTTGTGTCCCCTTGGGAACTCAATATCTTTACAACCCCTTCACCGATTATGACCGATATTCATATTATGTTATAGAATAGAATAGAATAGAATAAACTTTATTGTTAACTGTTGAAAGTATAAGTTGTTAGGTAAAGTAAAAAAAGTACAAACAGTTTGCCCTTTTCGGACGTACAATCAGACAAATAACACAAATTAAATCAGATCAGATCTGTTTCCCAGCAAATTTTCATAGTAGGTACAATCGGTTGGCCTACCAAGTTTCATACTACTTGAATCAATGGTTCAAAAGATATATACTCTAACAAACAACGCCAAATCAGCTAAGTTGCCAATGAAATTTACAAAAAAAGAAAAAACATTCCTGCAAAAAAAAGAAAAGCAAATTGCCAAGCAAACTTTGCTTTGATCCTTTATCCGGGACGGTGTCGAACCGGTTATTAGGCCGGTGGCCTCTACTAAGGAGAATGAATAACCCTGCCGATGTAATTTTAGTCCATTAACATTTCAATAATCATTTCTGCAAGTCAGCTTATATGTATGCTAAGGGTTATAGACACGCGAGATCGTCGTTATTATATTTACCAACTACAAAAAACAAAAGCTCTGCAGTTTTTTACACTTCTCTTTAGGGTTCCGTACTCAAAAGCATCGAACAGGACCCTATTACTAAGCCTGCGCTGTCCGTCTTGCCGTACGTCCATTTGTCAGCGGGCTCATGAACCGTAATAGGTAGTTGAAATTTTTACAGAGTGTGAAACGTATTTATCCCTAACGGCAAAGGAAAACGTCGCGAGAAAGCCGTCTTGTCGTAAAACCAAAATGTAAAAACAACTACATATTTCAAGTGTACGATAACAGCCTATTTGAGGTGAACTTTAAGCCTTTTACTACACTGCTTCGAAAGAACTAGCAAAACGAGCAGTAGTTTTGTAATCGAAACGCGATTCTTTTTAAGAATAAGAAATCGAAATTGTTCATTTACCCATCATCATCTTCCTGCGCTTATCCCACTCTATGTGTGGTCGGCACAGCATGTCCTTGGATCATGCTGTAAGAGTTTTGGCTAAGGTGTTTTATGACCGGCCGGCCGGGAATACTTGCTTATTGTATCTCATCATGTTGGAGGATACTATCCCTTAGTCGACTTTTACGACATGCTCGGGGAGAGAAGCAGATGGACGCATTCTATGTTTTTTCTTTAGTCCAGCGAAGAAGTAAATTGTTAACCCACTTAGATCAAATTTTACCTAGGTACTTGTGTTTATGATAGCAAATAATTTTCTTGTTGCGAACTGAACTTTTTTCCGGGTAGTTTTCAAACAATAGCGGCAACATTAACCATCTGGGGAGTAAGTTTCCATGTTATATGGTAATAGACTTTTACTTTGTTCCCAAGATCTAGGCTTTTAGACGGGGATCAAAGTTTGTTTTAATTTTCGGCTTACAAGCTCGTAACTACTCGTAAGCTGTGGATTACAGAAAATACATACCTACCTACATAATTACACGCCCGTATCCCATGGGGTGTATAATTTGGGATAGGCAGAGAACAATAACACAAGCCTTAGTGGTTTTTAGTTGCTAAGTACCTAATTATTGTTATTTTTATCCCTTTTAAATCGTTAATAAATTAAAGAAATGTAATCATAAGAAAACTTACAGCCACTCCTGATTCAAAGTCTCGGTGATCAGCCCATCGCCCATGTATCATGCTGGAGAAGATGCTGAGGGGAGGAGGTAGCTGGACGCATTCTATGTTTTTTTCTTTACTCTTAGTCCAGCAGTGAAGTAACACACTGAAATCTCACATACTAAAATGGCACATATTATTTTTAATTTATTAACATTATCACATTTGCATGCCATAGACTTTGGTAGGACATAAATTGGACTGATTAATTTTTAAGACCATTATTATTTAAACACATGTGTTCAAGCAAATAAATGTCATTTATCATTTATCATTTACATAACAAACAAACAAACACACACATATTCATATAACGGTACATGAGCCCGCTGACAAACGGACGTACGGACGGACGGACAGCGGAGGCTTAGTAATAGGGTCCCGTTGGCACCATTTGGATACAAAACCCTAAAAAGAGTGTAAAAAGGCAGCCGAATAGTGAGTTTTTCTCTTTTTACAGTCCAGCAGTGAAGTAACATACTAAAATGGCACGTAACAAACAAACATACATATTCATACAGCAGCTGTAATAAACGCAGACCATTCCCGTTCAATCCCCGTTGAATGCATTGTCCGACGTAGTTTAGTTACTAAATTGTACAGAATAACCGGACTAGTGATGGGACACTACTGTATTCAGTCTTGTTTTATTTAAAAAACCGGCCAAAAGCGAGTCCATTCGCACACAAAGGGTTCGTTATCTTCGTAAATGTACCTTTTAATAAAACTTTTAGATTGTACTTTTTTAATTGGTGGCTTCGATTATTCATTACGAATGCTAAAAATTTTTTTTTTTGTGAATGATCCCTTTACAATCATGTTTATAAAAGGAATTAGAGCATTATTCAGACCCAAGCATTTTTGTCTGTTATTATAATCGGATATTTTACATTGGCATTTGCAGTACGGATCTGGTTCACTCCAACTTTGTATTATGTCACCGTAAAATTGTAAATAACGTTAGATTATAATCCCACGATATTGTAAACTAACGAACATCTGATGGTTCTAAAGAACGAAAATGACACGACTAGATAGATAAATAGAATTATTTTTGTTGCCCAACACCACATTATAGGTATTATTTCAAAATAGAGGTTTGACAGGAAGACCAGGTCTCAACAAGACTGGTCTTCCTGTCAAACCTCTATTTTGATCAGACCTCCCAGCCCTATTCTTTTATAACTACCAACATTGGCATCCACAGTACAAATCTGATTCGCTACAACTTTGTCCTGCATTCAATTTTTACCAAAGGACGATATAAATTGGAAAAGTTTCAGCTATTATAAAACATTTTGGAACAGCTTTAGTTGTCCACTTGCGAACTCCATTTTAAGTTGGATACATTTTTAGCGGAGGTATAGATAGATACCTTTGTACACTGGGAGAGCACTGGTAGTCTAATTGGTAGTGACCTCGCCTGCCGATCCTAAGGTCGTGGGTTCAAATCCGGTCGTGTACCAATGGATTTTTCTGTGCGAAAAATTTATGTGCGCTATACAAGTAGGTACTCTCCAACGGTGAAGGAAAACATCGTGAGGAAACCCGCGGCTTAGTCAGCTCCGCACGTATTGACCATTGTCTTGTATATAAACCATATAAAAATTTCTCCCGTAGCGGGAATCGAACCCGCTTGCGTCTTAGCCGAGCCCGCCACACCACCGAGGTCACCATCTACGGATATACGGATCCAAATCTATCACTATAAAAATAATACATTATATACATACATATATTATCACGCCCGTATCCCTAACGGGGTGGGCAGAACTGCAAGTAAGCCACTGACGGCCTCGGTGGCGTGGCGGGCGATTTTTCGGCGGAGACGCAAGAGGCGCGGCTTCGATTCCCGCTGCGGAAGAAATGTTAGCATGTTCTGCAAATATTTCTTCCGGGTCTGGGTGTTGTGGTACCATGGTGCTCGTAGTTTCTGATACCCACGACACAGGGAATCCTAGTGTGGGGTCAGGACTATGTATGTGACTGTTGGGTGTTATTTATTCATATTTATTTATAAGAAAATTTGCAGCCACTCCTGATTCACATTATTGAGTTAAAATTAGTGCTCTTTAGTAATTCATTAGTAATCTTTAGCTTCTACAAGCACATTATAATCCTACTCAACTTGTCTATAATGTTAGTATATAATCATAAATGTAATACAAACGCTTCTACAATCCGATGTAACATAAAATTCACGTCCCAACCGAACTGCGACATTTAATAATGTCGACTTTGACATTTTGCTAGCTATACTCCGCTCACTTAACATATCTCCTACAGTAATTGATTGGTTTCATAGTTATCTGCATGGTCGCCGGCAACGTATCCGCATAGATGATTCTTTTTCATCATGGTGTGATATAAAAGCCGGTGTCCCGCAGGGCGGCGTTTTATCTCCTCTTCTTTTTGCCATTTTTATAAATTCTATTTCTCAGCATCTTTCTTCATCCTACCACCTCTATGCAGACGATCTTCAGATCTACACCCAGGCACCTTTAGCTCAGCTTCATGAGGCGATTGAAACCATGAACTCTGACCTGCGCCTAATTCTTGACTGGAGTAAATCCTACGGTATTTCCGTCAACCCGAGTAAGACGCAGACCATAGTTATCGGTAGTTCTAGAATGATTTCGTTAATTGACTGGTTTCATCTGCCTCAGGTAATCTTTGATGGCAATAGTATTCAGTTGAGTGATTCGGTCAAAAACTTAGGCGTTCTACTTGATTCTGAACTTACGTGGCGACCACACTTGGCTGAAATCAGTCGTAAAGTATTTGCTTCTGGTGCTTCTCTCAGAAGGCTTCGTAATTTTCTTCCAACTGCTACCAAAGTTGCGCTCGCACAATCCCTCCTTCTTCCGATCCTTGATTATGCTGATGCCTGTTATTTAGATATCACTGAAGAGCAACTTAATAAGCTTGAGCGTCTTCAAAATTACTGTATACGATTCATATTTGGTTTACGCAAATATGATCACATTTCCGAATTTCGTAATAAGCTCAAGTGGTTGCCGATCCGCTTTCGCCGGAATGCTCATATTCTAAATCTTCTGCACAAGATACTCTTTTCTCCCACTTCTCCGCTTTATCTCAAGGAACGGTTCCAGTTCCTGCATCTAACACACCCTCAATCCCTACGCTCTTCTGATTCACTCCAGCTTAAAATGCCTGTTCACTCCTCCACTTTCTATGATAATTCGTTTACAGTGCAGGCTGTCCGCCTCTGGAACGCTCTGCCTGAGGATATCCGAAGGACTCAATCATCTACCATCTTTAAAAACAAAGTCATGAATCATTTACTGTCTCGCTGCACTGATTCCAGTTGTATCTGATTTTTATCCTATAGTATATTCATTTAAATATTATATAAACATATTTATGTATATTCTATATATTTATGTGTTCTGTATTTATTTATTTATTTTTTTCATTCTTATTTTATTTTTATATAAGTAATAAATGTAACCACACTGGTATGCCCCTTCTATGTTTTTGTTCCATTCAATCCATCCTTGGTTGCCTGGAAGAGATCGCTTTTAGCGATAAGGCCGCCCTTTGTTATTACCATTATTATTATTATTATTATTTTTTTTTTTTTGTCTTTTTTGTAAGTTAAATGTGTGGTAAGCAATAAAGTGTTATCTATCTATCTATCTATCTGCGAAATAGAAAATCAAATTTCCCATTTTGTCCCGTGACCCACTTCAAACGGGTCAAGTTACTAAATCGAGAATTGAACCTGCTATCCATCGATTGCAAACATGGCGAGAATGTGACCCAAATATGTGCACAAACATGAATGCTGTGGTGCCAAGTTTTAGATAATGGTGCGTTTTATTGCGATTAGCTTAAAACAAACGGCCATTTTGGTTATTGAATGCTTATTATCTACTAGCTAACGCCTACGGCTTTGCATTTGCGATTAAAGTAGCCTATACGCTTCTTCAAAATCTCAAACCATTTTTGAATGAAAAGTTTTAGTAACCAAGACAGAACCAAGGACCAACAACCGTAAACCGTAAAGTCTAAGATCTTGAACCCCACAATTTCCAAAAGTACCTACATTCCATCTAAAATCAGAGGTTTTCCTAGTATTATTAACTTACATCTACCCGTGACTTTGCTCGCGTGGTTGTGGTAAACTAACCTTGTCTGTTAATATAAATATAAATTATATAAGGACATTTCACACAGCGCCATCTAGCCCCAAACTAAGCAAAGCTTGTACTATTGGAACCAGATGGCTGATAGGTACAAAACTTTTATACTTTTTTTTGTAAATACATACTTAATATGTATGATTTTGTTAATTATTTAATTAACTTCTCTGCCGGACTCGGAGAAAAGAAAAAAACATAGAATACGTCCAGCAGCATCTTTACTATGTCGTAAAGTCGACAAAGGGATAGTAACTTCTCCAACATGATGGATCATCTATACGGGCGATGGGCTGATCACCTGTCACCATGGTTCACCATATCCATCTTGGGACTTTGAATCAGGAGTGGTTGTAAGTTTTCAAATTATTACTTGTGGCTCTGCCCATCGCATTAAGGATACGGGCGTAATAATTATGTTTGTATTATATAGAACTTATAAAAGAAAAACAGAATCGGACGCTGATTTCCGCAGTACAATAATTCTTGGAATATTCTTTAATTGTTGCTATGCGTGTTAGAAACCTTGGGCTGAGAAAAGGGGGGTGAAAACTGATAGTATCAACGTGGCATTCTGCGTCATAAAGACAGTCGCACACGATCTATAAATAGCTCAGCTGACCCAGATCATTGTCGATGGTGTGCTCATATATCTTATGTTTTTTTGTGGAACTTAAAATCACCTAATCTTACACTAATGGTCTAGTTTCAAAGAACGACTTCCTATCAAAAGTAACAGTACGCGTAAAGGAAAACATCGTGAGGAAACCGACGTGTCGTAGAATCTAAAGAGACACATACATGGAAATCTCTTTGATGAGCACTTTAAATCCTTTCACCACACTGGTTCGAAAAAACAGTGTATGAGTAGCAGTAGGACTTATGAAAAAGCACTGCTCACATTCGATGCACATACAAACAGACAATCTTCAGCGTATGTTAGTAGGTGGAACTCTAACGCCACACTCACCGCTCACATAGTTTAACCACAGCTTAGTAAACAGCTGGGTCACTTCCTCTGCCTTTACAGGAAATTCCAAGTTTTTCTTTTGTGGTAGACATCATTGGCGTATACAAAGCTTTTATACTGTGTCACGTCATATATTTTAATATTTCAAACCAAATTGGCTAACAAAATATGAACCTGCCACCCCGCTCTTAGATACCTCCTACTAAAAAGAAAAGAAAGGTTTTAAAAACTTATGATAAAAAAATATTTATCTACAACAAAAGCAGGTCTTTAAAAAATGTTACTAACATAATGCAAAAATACTTCATCGAAATCGGATCAGTAGTTATAGTTTCAGAAATGCAAAAAACTATTCTAGCTGCTGCAGCGCCCCTTGGTGGGCTATGGCCATAAAATATATCTAAGAACCTTCCCTGAAATGACACCTATAAAATGCAAAAAACCGCATCGAAATCCGTTCACTAGTTTTTGAGGAGAATGGTAACAGACCTCTTAGCTCTTAGGCCAGTCGCTTATACCTTGGGCCTTATTCACTATGACCAAACAAAACATAACGCGGGCAAACGCGGGCACGTGTGTTAAATCACCGTGTTATTGTATTCTCGTCACAGACAAGTTAAGAGCTGTTAAGTTTCGTTTGGTCATAGAGAATAAGGGGCCTTATCCGTTCCGTCGTGGATAAATAGAAGGGAGGAAGTTAAAGTCATAAAGGAGGTGACTAGGTCAAGTGGGGGTATCATTCAAAACTTGCTTCAGCAAACTACATTAAGATTTCATTGTCTATTTATTCGTATGAAAAGAAATTACGCAAATTTAATCTATGCATCAGATTTGAAGATGATTTGGGTTTATAAAACGAGTGTTTGTTGCGTGAAATACCATGTTATTTTCCACACGCTTCGATTGTGTTGCAACCTCAGATCCAATAAAAGAGCGATGAGCATGGTTTTAGTGTAGGTGTGTGCGTGAGCGTGTATGTTTACTTGCAAGAGCACGGTTTTGTGTGGCTTCACTTTTGTTTTTCGCGGCTCTCCATCTTTTCTTTTATTTGATCTGAGGTTGCAACAGAACAGCCATAGTCGTGGGGCAACTGAAGAACGTAGGTAATAGGAGCTACCGTTGAGAAGCGAGGCGAAAACTCAAAATCAAAATCGAAAGCACTTTATTTCTTGACAGGTTCCCTGTCCTAATTTTTGTACCGTGTTCTATAAGTCCGTGAATCATATATGAGCAAAAGTAGAAGCAATTTCAGACTCATTTTATTTTAGGACGTGACGTCGTGAATTATACTAGGACGTATGGGGGATATTGTCTAAACATAGAATTTAAAAAAGGCGTTTTTTTAACAGACAAGCCGTGATAAAAATTTTGTCAATGCTGTTATATTTTTACAAGTAAAAGTAAATAAGTAAGTTCGTATGAGCTAGTGGCCAACTCTTGTGACGGAGTTTTTAGGCCGCCTCAAGCCCTCCGTCATGGCTTAACGACTTAAAATCACGAAGCACGGAAGCGATCAGCTATATACCACTTGCGACCCATCTCAATTGCGACCGCGCACAACGTTGCTTAACTTCAACAATCTATCAAGAACGTTTAAGCAAGCTACGCCTGCGCTTCTATAATCAGGGTGATCTAGCTGTACAAGTAGGTTTATGTAAGTTGGAGAGATGCCGCAATCAACCACCTTTGTGACATTTCACAAGCAGGTAGACACCCGCCACACTAAGGCACAGTAGCTAATACAAGTTGCACAGCAGTACCACAAACATTGTGTGCCTCGGCAATTACAAAAAATACAATAAAGATAAAGTTACTAAGATTCCCTGTGTCGTGGGTATCAGAACGGAGGTAAGTTAGATATAGATAGGTATTAGAACGGCGAAGAAAAACATCCTGAGGAAACCCGCGGCTTAGTCAGCTCCGCACGTATTGACCATGTCTTTCCTGTGGACAAGGCCGACTAAGCTGAGAGGATGGTATAGGTGCTGGGCAAGCCTACTCCATCTTAATTCGTCCCGGGCACTACAGCGTCCCGTTTGTGAAGGTAAAAAGTTGCCTCCTGACGCTGTATAAATCATCTACTATAGATGGTTAAAGGGTATCAGAAACTACGAGTACCATGGTACCACAACACCCAGACCCGGAAGAAATATTTGCAGAACATGCAAACATTTCTTCCACAGCGGGAATCGAACCCGCGCCTCTTGCGTCTTAGTCGAACTCGGTCAACTTCTGAAATAAGAACTAACGCGATGATGATAATGTAATACAGAGATGTTACAATACTTATTGAATGCCTATTTTTATAAAGGGTTGGTTCAGTTATTATTTGTTGACTATTAGTTGCATATTCGGACGAATTCGGTTTTCATACAAAGCACGAAATTTGCCGAAGCGCACAATATTTGTGGTACTTCTGTACATACATGGTGTAAAGCTTTTAATTGTGTGGAGTAAGTTTCCAAGCGCAATGTTCAACACCGATCAAGTGCGAGTCGAATTCGCACGCAAAGGGTTCTGTACTGTACATCGTACATGTACCTACATAAATGTTTCCTGTTTGCCCTTTTTATTTTTTTTATTATATTTTGTTATTGTTGTATAGCGATCACCATGGTTCACCATATCCATCTTGGGACTTTGAATCAGGAGTGGCTGCAAGTTTTCTTTTGATTACTTTTGTAGCTTTGCCCCCAGAATAAAATTAGGGATACGGGCGTGATAATATAATATTATTATGAACCGTAATACGAAGAGAGTTGACTTTTCACAGAGTGTATATTTCTATTGGCGCTATAAATAAATTATAAATTTAAAATAAAATAAAAGGAGACCGAAACAAGAATCATGATGATACGGAACCCTTAGTGTGCTATTTCGGCTCACACTTGACCGGTTTTATCGATAAACAAATAGTTTTTTGTAAGTATTATCTATACTGAATATCCAGATAATGTTACAAATAAGTTTTACATACAACATCATACTATAACCAGGTAAAGGCAATTGTCAGAACTCACTCAGCACTTTTGTACCTTCGTTCAGTGACAACAAGACGTTATCTTAAACCAACCTCTCAAACAGTCATAAAACATCAAAAACTCAACTCTAACACGTAGTTATAAAGCTCATTCTACCTTATTGGCTACATAGAAAGGTCGGAGACCCTCAGGGATGATTTGACAGGATAGAAACAATCATGCAAATGGAGGCGAAGTGAAAAATCCACTTTACTTGAACAAGAATTCGATGACATCGGTACCTACTGAAGGCTATTTTTACTCCCGAGAATTGGCTAGAACTTTGAATATTCCGCGGTGAAGGAAATGTAGAGAATTTCTTGTATTTCACAGATTCAGGTAAGTTAGAATGTAGGTACATGATTGATTAGGCCTTCCAATTTACAATTCATAATTTTAGCACAAGATAATATTTATTTGATATATTTTTACTAGTATAGTAGTTTTTTTGTCCGAGCATGTCGTAAAAGACGACTAAGGGATAGTATCCTCTCCAACATGATGAGATACAATAAGCAAGTATTTACTCCCAAGGAGGGTTGACGTCAGGCAGGCGGCCGGTCATAAAACTCCTTAGCCAAAACTCTTACAGTATGATCCAAGGGTCAAACTGTGCCGACCACACATAGAGTGGGATAAGGCAGGAAGATGATGATATTTTTACTAGTATATTTTTATTTGTGAGGAAACCCACGGCTTAGTCAGCTCCGCACGTATTGACCATGTCTTTCCTGGTGGATAAGACGACTAAGCTGAGAGGGTATAGGTGCTGGGCAAGCCTACTCCATCTAAATTCGTCTGGGATACAGCGTCCCGTTAGTGTAGACAAAAGATGGTAAAAATAACAGCCAACAGTTGGCCTACATAGCTCTGATCTGACTCCATACTAGAATTCCGTGTCGTGGGTATCAAAAATTACAAGTAGGTAGGTACCATACCACAACACCCGAACCCCTACGAAATGTTTGACGAACATACAAACATTTCTCCCACCACTCTCTATTCCATTTCTCATTCATTTCATTTCATCATTTCTCCCGCTGCAGTAATCGAATCCGCACTCACAATCATTTCGCAATCAGCCGAACTAACACTAACTTTTGAAACTTTTATTGAATGGCATAACTTAGTTACTGGCATTTTTAAGGTTAATTTTGTTCATTTCACGCAAAAAGGCATTTTTCCTGTTTTCGGAATCAAAAGCTACCCGAATAGCAAATTCAACGAAATCAAATTCATGGCAAAAGCGCGCCCAGCCCTATTGTTTTCAATTTTAAATGCAAATAATGTGAAAGGACTTTTTTTAATATTTATAAACGAATTACAAACATGAAAGGTTTCTTTTTGTTAGTATGAAAACAAAAATTCTAAATTTACTTCGTTCCGCAAAATCTCTGGGATCATTTGGACAACTAATTACAATTTACAAATTACAAAAGAAACAGTCGGGCTGTCTAAATACCATCGCAAAGCGTGCCCAACACGCTGGCAGCATTGCCACGCTGAATGCCTACTGATCCATTAAGCCAAATAAGAACCAGCTCTTGGATCATGAATCGCTTCGACCAGACGCCCTAATATTTAAAAACGCGCTGAAGACCCAACAAGCAAAAAGTAGTTTTATATCATACAGTCGTACAAAAATGTTTCTTGTAAGGGGTCCCCTTTTTTATTATTTGTTGATATAATTTTATTCATGTTATGTAGAAAATAAAATGTATTATTAAAATATTTATTTTTTCATTGACTGTACACAGTACATCAATCTTTCATTCAACTTTTCGGACATAACAGTACCTATTCAATCATTTTGGCTTTCAGGCATTATAGGGAAAAGGATTTTTTGGGATTCAGGTGTATCGAAAACAAAGTGTTTTGAAATTCAGTCCTAACGTCACGTAAGCGTTACAGCGACAAATAAAATACACACTGAAAATTTCAAATCTCTGCCTATTACGGTTCATGAGATACAGCCCGCTAACGGATAGCGGAGGTTTAGTAATAGGGTCCCGTTGGCACCCTTCGGGTACGGAACCCTAAAAAGGTTGTAGCAAAGTCAACCAATTACTCTTATACTTGACAATTTATCGCACGCAAAACATAAAATCAAAATGTATTTGAATAAAGTCACTCGGTGTTAATTTGTATGTAAATCTCTTATGAATATCCATGCTTGAGAATTAGCCCGGCCTTTGTGGCTTACATATGTAAACCACAAGATATTAGTACACTCAGCCGGTCATTGACCCAACAGTCCTGTTCAAGAAAGAACCAATAGGCAGCTATCGGTCCATTCTTGGGCAGAATAAGGTCATCAACAAATGCAGTACTTGCAAAATGGCGGTTTCGTGAAAAACGCAGTAGTCAAATTTTTAGATATCTCTGCAACATGCCCATGTTATATACTTACAGTTAAAAATATAATGAAAATTATTTTTTTATGTACTTAAGTGACCCCTTGGAATACCATTTCTGCAAAAAAGTGAAAAACACAAAAATAACGATTAGTGCAATTAGTAGGGCAGAATTTACTTCGCTACCAAGTCTAAGAGAATCAGACAAAGGATCTATTCAGAGAAATGCGATTTTCTCAGAAATCCCAAGAGTAGGTCCGAGCTTTCAAGTAAAACTGTAGCGAACAGAAAAGCATTCCGCCAGTGTACCGTAAGTGCGAGCTCTAAGTACACTTTTTGTTACGCTAAAGATCTTGTTATGGAATGCGGAGTGGGCGGAGAGCCTAATTGCTAATCATATACTTCATCATCATCATCATCTCTGCCATATGACGTGCACCACGCACCGGAAAATGCAGCGTAGGACGGCCCCCCACTGGATGGAAAGACGACCTAGTAAAGGTTGCTGGGAGCCGTTGGGTGCAGGCCGCAGAAGATCGGTCTCTCTGGAAGTCTTTGGGGGAGGCCTATGTCTGAACATAGGCCTCTCCTCCACTCAGAATTTCATAAAAAAATTCACAGTAACTTTAGCATGAGTAAAAGATAACCATGAAAATCGTTTTCATCTCAAACATTTTCACAAGAACTTCTTGATGATCTCGGTAGCGTGGTGGATAAATGTCCAGCTGGGTAGCGAGAAGTTCGATGCGAGTTCTATAATGTTTCTTGTATATTTTATAGTTTCTTTCACACCCAGGTTTTGTGGTGTGATACACGAAGATTCTAATACCCAGGACACAGGAATGCAAGTATGTTGTCAGAACCAAGTATGATATTGTCACGTAGGTACTATACTGGTAGGACTATAAGATAATTTATGATTTGTTATGATTATGTGAAATATCTTGATAGTCTAACTTTACACCTGTTGAGAGCACTGGTGGTCTAGTTGGTAGTGACCCCACCTTCCGATCCAAAGGTCGTGTGTTCAAATCCAGTCGTGTACCAATGGATTTTTCTGCGCGAAAAATTTATGTGCGCTATACCAGTACTCTCAAACGGTGAAGGAAAACATCGTGAGGAAACCATGTCTTTCCTGTGGACAAGGCTGACTAAGCTGAGAGGATGGAATAGGTGCTGGGCAAGCCCGGGCACTACAGCGTCCCGTTTGTGAAGGTAAAAGTTGCCTCCTGACGCTGTATAAATCATCTATTATAGATGGTAAAAGGCCTTAGTTTAGTTTCTAACTTTACAGCAGCATGGGTCATTGGTCTATATGAAATGGCAAAGGAAAAACGAATGGTAACAGAACAAAGTGAAACCCATGAAGGCTATAAACCATAAAAACGTGGTTATGTAAATGGTCTACCCTTATCAAGCGTCAGATTCACGCCATGTTCTATAAATTACGTAGGTAACGTACAAAACGCACATTTAAAATCGTAAAATGTTGTTCTAATGAGGCTTTATTTGACGACCTCGGTGGCGAGGCGGGCGAGTGCTCGGCTGAGACGCAAGAGGCGCGGGTTTGATTCCCGCTACGGGAGAAATGTTTGCATGCTCTGCAAATGTTTCTTCAGGGTCTGGGTGTTGTATTATGTATTATAAGTATGTATTTACAAAAAAAAGTATATAAGTATTCTATCAACCATCTGGTTCCTATAATACAAGCTTTGCTTAGTTTGGGGCTAGATGGCGCTGTGTGAAAAGTCCGCAAATATTTATTTATTTATTTATTTATGAGTTCCTACTGGCGCGATAGATGGCGCTGACTTGACGAGGACCTCCAAAAGTTCAGAATACGTATGTCACTGCATTTGACCAATTTTAAAACCAAAAACAAAGACTTTTCCATCTATTCTAAACGATTTATACAGCGTTAGGAGGCATTTTTTTGCCTACACTAACGGAACAATGTACCGCCCGATATAACTGATCGAGCGAGCGAAGCTATCATAATGTGAAGTCAACGAAAATGTAACAAAAGGGCAATTGCAGGTCCTCTGACGGTGCAGGTCTCCGTGGGCGGCGGCAATCATTTACCATGAGGTCAGTCGCTTACTCGTTTGCCCACTATTATATAAAAGTTTTTATCTCAAAGATTAATTTCACTCGTCGGCCGCTAAATCAATAATCGTGCAATGAATCAGAAAAGTCCATGATGCTTCCCTTTACTAAGGATTACGCTGCTAATCTTGGCCTTGGTCTAAGGCCAATCACACATACGAAAACACCGCGCGGTTTCGCGACGCCGCTTAATACTATGCCTGTTACTTTTATGGTCATGGAACGGCGCCGCACAAATGTAGGACACAAAATAGTACATACTTGCTCTGCGCGATTTTGAGACGCCACTTAGTATGCCTGTCACTATCCTTTCTAAGGATTACGCTGCTAATCTTGGCCTTGGTCTAAGGCGAATCACACACTTTGAAACACAGCGCGGTTTCGCGACGCCCCGCTTAATACTATGCCTGTCACGATGGGATGGCTAATTCTAATTCTAAGTATTTGGGCACGTTGGGGTGTATGGAAACTGGTCTCTATGGAATTGTGCGTATCATGAAGGTGTCAATGCATAACCACTTGGGTTGGTCATAATATTAATTTAGTTTAGCTTTGTATTTTGTTGTTTCAAATAAATACTTAGTTAGATTTCTGATTTCTGATCTGTGACCACCATGTCCCGCTCGTCTGTCTGTTTCTCTAATTTTCGACGAGCACCGCGCGGCTAAGCGGTGTGTGTGTGAAGCTTTTAAAAAACCCTCATTCACGTAACCGGGGTAATATGGATCCTGCCCCTCGTTCATCATCTGCTATTTTATAAAGGCTCAATAAGTACCTTTAAGAAAGCTGACTTGCAAACTAAAGATACCTAGAGTTAGTGACCCTGCTTTCCGATCCTAAGATCTTGGGTTCAAATCCAGTCGTGCACCAATAGATTTTTATATTCGAAAAATATATGTGCGCTATTACTAGTATTCTCAAACGGTGAATGAGGAAACCGGCCTGTCGTATAACCCAAAAATAAAATGTTTGAAAACATATATCAAGTGCACGAAAGGAGCCTTTGAGGCGCACTTTAAATCCTTTCACCACACTGGTTCGAATGAACTAGCGACTGTCTTTTATGAGTTGAAATTGGCAAGCATCGGTAAAACTTACGTAGGTAGCTATAAATTATGCCAATAGACGGCAAGTATTCCCAAGGAGGGTTGACGTCAGGCAGGCGGCCGGTCATAAAACACCTTAGCCAAAACTCTTACAGCATGATCCTGTGAGAGGGTGGGCAAAGCCACAAGATAAGAAAACTTACAGCCACTTCTGATTTACTTCTAAGATGGATATGGTGAACTGTGGTGACAGGTGATCAGCCCATCGCCCATATAGATGGTCCATCACGTTGAAAAGTATAATATCCCTTAGTCGACTTTTACGACATGCTCGGGGAGAGAAGCAGCTGGACGCATTCTATGCTTTTTCCTTACTTCCAGTCCAGCAGAGAAGTATTATAAGTTCTCTTAATAAATACGATCAAAATATTATTAGACAGAAGTAAGCAAATTGTTTTGACATCTGAACCCACGCTCCACTATCCCTAATTAGTCCTTCCCGTCAGAACCCGCTGATATCCAATATTAACAGCCAATAAGCTCAAAATATCAGCTAGCTAGAGTTATTGCGACAAACATTTATTTTCTCATAAACAACTTTGTAGTCAACTGCTAAATAATATCGCATCGGTCAGTTACAATAATTTATTATAAGTATAGCTACTTATAGATTTTTTCTATTTCTGTTTGACCCTTCATTATTACTTTTGTTGTGTCTAGTATTTTGTGTTCTCTGTGTATTGTGTGTTAAAATAAACTATTTCTATTTCTATCTCAGGCCAAATAAAAAGAATTTTTATTTCTTTTTATTTGGTCTGAGATTTCTATTTAATCACTATCCCGCTTACGCACATAGAGACATACATGTTATATACCTGCACTCTAAACACATTACTCTCCTTCGCAGTCGGGTTAAATGGGGTCTACGTCGTAGCGGATGTTTTTCCTCACCGTTTGAGTGACTTTCACCAATGCTCTGAAAAGCATTATAAGAAAAATTATATAATATTATCCACCTTCACTGGCCAGGCGGCACAAACAAGCTAAATCAAATTAGCCCATAGAACCTGAGATCATAGCACACCCGCCATTACGATAACTGCGTTACTAGCCCTAATGACGTTAGTATACTACGGAAACTAAAAACGGCTAGATCATGTTGCTTTTTTATTTTTAAGTAGCGACCCGCCCCGACTTCACACGGGTGCAATGCTGTTACTAAATATACTACAGAATGTCTTTATATACTAGTACAACGTTCACAGCTTTTTTGTCATTAGACAATACAAACATGTTTTCGGCTTTGTTTCATTAAAAAATAAAGGATAAAAAATGCCGATTGTGTTTATCTATAAAAGATTGACATAATACCATTGCGGACTTTTTTGTAGACCTTTTTAACAGTTAAGAAGATATTACCTACGTTTTGCTTTACGTTTGTTTATTACTGAAATAAAAAATAAGTGCATACATTGTATGTTTAATTTGTAGATTATAGTTTTCATTTAGAAGTTTTATACTAGAATAAATACTTACAAAATTATAAACATTATAAATAGATATAAAAGTCAACGTCTAAAGAGGCAATGGGATTATGTTTTCCCACATCTTTTTTTTAGGTTTTTAGCTAATTTTCTAAATATAATTGATAAAATCTCAAACTAAACGTTATTACTCATATAAATGTATTAAAAAATCACTATAGGATTTGTCCGAGGCCTGGTAAAGGGTTAAGGTATACAGTACTGTAGTACATTATTTTTGCACATATTCTGTTGCACAGACTCAGCTGTTTGTTTGAAGCTGTGGATCTATTTTCATGTTCTTCGAAGTTCACCGCATGTCTGCCGCTACCCTGTTATCCTCGTTTAAGCTGCTCCAGGTATTTGGCGTTTGTGTGAGGTTATGGCTAAGGCATTTTACCATCTATAGTAGATGATTTATACAGCGTCAGGAGGCAACTTTTACCTTCACAAACGGGACACTGTATTACCCGAGACGAAATTAAGATGGAGTAGGCTTGCCCAGCACCTATTCCATCCTCTCAGCTTAGTCGGCCCTGTCCACATTGTTTCACATTTACAACTATTAGTAGAATAAATTGTACTAACATAAAATGATTAAAACAATTTGAAGCCCTAACATTAAACCTTAATAAAACGTTTCATTGTGACAGAAAATGTTTAATACCGGTACTAACCCTAATGCTTGGACATTGTCCTTATTTAATAACTAGCGGCCCGCCCCGGCTTCGCCCCGGCCGAGGGGTAAAATCGGGTGTCAAAACTTACCCTACGCGAGTAAAGACGTGCGTGTAAACTAGTTAATTATAAAATAACTGCCACTCAACAAAACAACTGTACGGGGAGCACGAAGATCGTGCCGACGTTGTGGCCTTCCTAGCCCCTTTATCTTGTATAAAATAATCATCTAAATTAGATGCGAAGGGCCTTGGTAATATACCCAGGAGTGGACAAGACTCCGTTTGCCGACGCTCATTGTCTGTCAGAATTAGCCGGCATTTTCCTTCTCATTTCCCAGGAGATACCTTTGATAAACAGACGGACCTCATAAAGATCTATGCAGGCGTGTCAAACATACGGCCCGTGGGCAGCGTGCGGCCCATGGAGACTATCATGCGGCCCGCGAGCCGTTTAAAAGAATATTTTTACAGCTCCATTTTCGAGCATCGGAAGGCGAGGCCGCTACCACTAGCTACTCCTATTTCGTCGCGAGTTCAAACCCGGTTATGCACCAATGGATTTTTCTGTTCGAAAAATTTAAGTATGCGTGCTATACTAGAACTCTGATGGATCAGTTATTATTAGTTGACTATTAGTTGCATATTCGGACAAATTCGGTTTTCATACAAATCAAGAAGTTTGCCGAGGCGCATTTGGGGTACTACTGTACAGTATATTGTGATCTAGGCCAAATATAAATGTAGGTAGAACACAATCCAGTTTGACACCCCTGTATTACGTTCCGGCAATCTTGGTGAAGTAGATTTAGGAAGAACAGCGAGACGCCACTGACAATGGTTTTCAAAAGTCAACATTGTGAAATTAATATATTATTCACCAGGTAAAAATCCTATATTAAATTTAGAGACTTCTATTTCCCCGTTCCATAATAGTTACTAGAGCAACGATAATACAGGTATATCAAAAAACAGGTCAAGTGTGAGTCGAATATAAATAAAAAACACGAAGGGTCCCATACCATCGTCATCATCATCATCTTCCTGCCCTTACCCCACTCTATGTGGGGTCGGCACAGCATGAACCTTGGATCATGCTGTAAGAGTTTTGGCTAAGGTGTTTTATGACCGGCCGCCTGCCTGACGTCAACCCTCCTTGGGAATACTTGCTTATTGTAACTCATCATGTTGGAGGATACTATCCCTTAGTCGACTTTTACGACATGCTCGGGGAGAGAAGCAGCTGGACGCATTCTATGTTTTTCCCATACCATCGTATAAGTACATAAATGTTTCTTATGTGCCACCTATACTACCTATAAAATGAAACGCGTCTCTTCTATGAAAATCACCTTATGTATTATCAGTAGTTTTAAGATCTACTTTGAAAAATAAATACTTTACACAAAAATACTACAAAAAAATGTCCAAAAATTTATTCGACCCATCCAATTACTGACCACGCCTGGTGTTGCTTAACTTCCATGATCGATTACAAACATTACTTTTTTTTCTCTCTCTACCGATTTACGACTATAACGATTCATGAGATACAGCTCGCTGACAGACGGACGGGCGGACGGATGGACAGCGGAGGCTTAATAATAGGGTCCCGTAACACCCTTCGGGCACGGAATCCTAAAATCAATTAAAATAAGTTAATCAACTCCCACTTGACTGGTTTTATTTTATTATTAATGTGATGTGCATAATCTTCCAAGTTAGTTTATTGATTAAGTAAGAACACATACACATACATAATTACCTATTATCACGCTCAAAAATCAACGGGTTCGATCCCTGGCTAGGATACTGAATTTTCAAAAATTCAATGATGCAGTTTTAGTTTTCATCAAAATCAGGCCCGATATTTCTTTGAGTACTTTTCGCTATTAGTCATAGTTTCGAATTTGGCTACGCACGCCCATTTGAAAAATTCACCCTGTATAATTATTTAAAGATACGGTAGGCATTAAAGTCAATGTAGTAGCATTAGGTACTACTTGAGCTTGAGTGAAATAATGTTTTCAGTTCAATCAGAAAACAACTTTATCAAGATGTTTGTAAATTATGTGTAATTTTCTTGTAAACATTTAAGAGGAAAAGCGGCTGGAAATTTGAGAACGTGCCTGCTCGCTTATTTCCTCAATTGAACAGTTACCATTATTTGCATTGTTTTTTTAATTTATCAATAGCAAATATGCATGTATTTTTAAAAACATTTAACGCTATTTAAACATTTAAGTTTTCTTATGATTACTTGTGGTTCTGCCCACTCTGTTAGGGATACGGGCGTGATAATATTTATGTACTCGTATGTCATGTATTTAACGCCAAAAAAGATATTTAAGGTATTTACAAAATAAATTAATAATAGCCAACCGAAACGGGCACTTTAAACGCCTGCCATTTTGGCGTACGTGTGACGTCATAGTCTATCACTCACAGGCAAAACAGCAAACAACTACACACTCGGTGGCATTGACAATTTTGTTGTCATAGACAAATTAATTAATTATTATACGCATATACGCTACGACCAATGGCGTCGCATTTCAAATATTTGATTTTCCCAGTTTTGTATTGCACTTTTTAAAAATCACCGAGTGATTTAAAATCATTAAAATGTTGAATTTCCATTGTATTTTTTCATTTTCGTATTCTAAAAAGTCATTTGGTGACTTCAAGATTAAATAAATTTTAAAGTCATATACGTTTTTGTAAATATTACGATACCCAGACCCATCCAGACCTTAAGTAAATATTTGCAAAACATGCAAAAATTCACAGAATCCGCGCCTCTCTCATCTCAACCGAGCACTCGCCCGCTACGCCACCGAGGTCAATAATAGCACTGTTAAGGCATATCACAAAATCGTTCGCCAAAGAATTGTATTTAAAAGGTATCATTATTATGTACCTACACATACAGCAGTGGACATTTACATAATAGGCTTGTTATGATTATTATCCTGACATGATAATTGGGGAGGGCTATGTTCAGCAGTGGACTTTTGAAGACTGACAGTCAGGTTTAATATGCTTGGCTACATTTGCCAAGAATGTCATCTCTTTCTCAGCTCGTCTTTCCTCTTCGATGTTTTGAGTCTGAGCTGATTAAGACTATTAAGGCATACTTCACGAAAATGTTTTGCTAAAACACGGTCTTATTAAACTCCTTAACAGGTATTATGAAATATTAATACATTTTGAAAGGATATTTGGAGTGTTCTGTGTTTGTTATTATTAAGTGGTTTATTGACAGTAAAAAACATACAGCCGAATTAAAAACCTCCTCCTTTTTTAAGTCGATTAGAAACAGGAACCTATCCATGGATATATACAGAACATGGATATATAAAAGAGAAAAAGGAAATTCCATCATTTCTTGATGTAACTTTTTAAGTACATTGTGTCATTCTATGACGAACATTTTACGTGCTATCAAAATATTATGATGTTCTTAGGGATACTAAATCAGATACAAAAGCAAAATATAGTTTTAATATAGTTTTATGACTCTTAGTGTTGTAATTTTAGTAAAAGTCAGATTGAAAAGGACAAGAGAAAACATTAGATAAAAATGGCTACAAAAATGGGTCTATTACTCATTCTAACCGTCTTAATACCAACCTTGAAATCCCAAGTTCAACTCCAAGACAAGAACGATCTTAGCAAAGAGGACACAAGCGATGAGTCTAAATCGAATCATTCGAATGATCTAAAATCATCTGAAAATTCAGGTGATACGAACGAAAACCGGCTAGACGATTCAAGGTTAAATGAAAAGGCTGAACATCTCGATCCGAAGAAAAAAACTGAACATTTAAATCCATACCTAAAACAAAAAGAACAGAGAAATGGAGACATACTACAAAAACAAAGACCATCTGAACTCCATAGTAAAAACACTTTTGATGAGGACGGTAGAATAAATCGAAGTGAAAGAAAAAGTTCTGAACATACCGGTCACACAGTCCTAGTAAATGAAGATATAAAAGCTAGCTTAGATGAACAAACTGAATATTGCAGTCATATAAACGGAAATACCCCACAGCTAACTGAAAATGACAACATATATCTCAAAGACAATAGACCAAATCTGAATGAACAGAAAACCTCCGAACAAACTAGAATCATTGAAGACACTAGACCAACTCTAGATGAACAAAAAGCTGAAGAAACTAACATCGTGAAAGGCACTAGACCAAATCTAGACGAACAGAAAGCTGAAGAAACTAATATCATGGATGACACTAGACCAAGTTTAGATGAACAGACAACTGAAAAAACCAGCATCGTCAAACACAGACTAAATCCAGATGAACAGAAGCCTGAAGAAACCAATATCGTGGAAGACACTAGACCAAATCTAGATGAACAGAAGTCTGAAGAAACAAATATCGTAGAAGACACAATACTAAATCTAGATGAACAAAAAACTGATGAAACCAGAATCATCGAAGAGAGACCAATTCTGGACGAAATGAACACTGAACATCCCGACAGCAGGCAGTTAAATCCTGAACAGCAACGTTCTGAACGTCTGACCAGACTAAATCATGTAAAACATAAAGTGGCAGATAATGACTTTCCATACATGGTGGCAGTGATGAAGGGCACCAAATTCCTTTGCTCCGGTGTCCTGATTGATGAAAGCTGGGTGCTGACAGCGGCTAGTGGAATTCATCTGTGAGTAATCATAACAAATCTTAGTGTTTAATTTCATGATCATGATCCACAGAGGAGGTTTGCCTACTGATGGGTATAGTCCTGTGCTAGCCTCGTCCATTAAAACGGGCCATTATCTTGCCATACTTCGGCCACCATTCAGTTATCGCCTTACTCCACAGTCGTCACCACTCTTCACAGCAGCGTCACCACCCTATCCTGACCAGCTCCATTTGAGTTCCATAAATGATTAATTTACTTCCGGAAATGTTATCTGAAACGCGGTTGGAACCCATCGTTGTAACCGAACTTGACCGTAACCGGGTTCTGAACCAACTACACTATTCAGACAAATGCTGTCTCAATCTTATTTCTATGCGCAACGCTAGTAAAGGAGATGTTTCATAGCAGGCCTAGTCTATGTACACCAGAAAGAATAATGGTGAAAAAATTAGTGACCAAAACATACTGAAACTCTAACTTGAAGCATAATTATTTGTAGAAAATTTTAAAAAGCGCGAAGAATCTTACATAGAAATGCAAAAGTTTGTGAGGACGTTTGTATGTTTGTGCCTCAATCACGCCCAAACGGCTGAACGTATTTGAATGAAACTTGAAATATACATGGTATGTGTGCTGGAATAGCGTATATGCTACTTTTTATCAGGGGACCATCGCGAGCGAAGCCGTGAGCGGCAGCTAGTATTTTATAACGGTAAGATGTTTTCCGGGGCGACCGGCCATGACCTAGCTGCCAACATTTCGATTCTAAGCGAGCGAAATGCACTGAATTGCAGCCATTTATCTAGTTGTCGAAGTCAACAGCTGTCAAAACATTTTATTCAATACCGCCTTGCTATATTGTTTTGTGTTCGTTCTCTCAGTAAATAAGTTCGTATGAGCTAGTAGCCAACTCTTGTGACGGAGTTTTTAGGCCGCCTAAAGGCCTCCGTCATGGCTTAACGACTTAAAAGCCGGGACAACTAAAAGTGCCCTCCGAAGCACGAAAGCGTTCAGCTCGTAATGCCACTTACGGTCACTCATCCAAATTGTGACCGCGCACAACGTTGCTTAACTTCAACGGTCAAGAACGTCTAAGCAAGCTACGCCACGAGCGCTTTGTTGTTATCAGTGAGATGGGTATTTTAGGAACATGCAAAAAATAAAGCAAAATAAGAAAAACAAAATATGATGGGAAAAAGTTTTACATTTTATTTACATATACGAGCCTAAGAAGTCTAGGAAGACGATTCTTAAAAATCACCAAAATGGCCCATTTACGTTAATTTTATTTTTACAAATAAGTATTCTTAAAAATCTTGACTAAGGTGACTTGAAATATTTTTTTTATTTTGAACTATTTTGCATTCACCAAATGACTTTCAAGACTATGAGATTGAAAAAAAAACAATACAAATGGACCATTTTGGTGACTTTTATAACTCGATGATTTTCAAGAATTGATACCCAGGTCTAAATTCCATACATTTGTGGAACATTTCCTTTCCCAATCTGTAAAAACACTACTTTTTCTTCCAGAATGAGAGAGATGATCAGATTAATCCGCATGAGACTGGGCAGCGTCAATTACAAGAAGGGAGGAATAGTTCTGCCCATCAAAGACTTGGAAATTCACCCCGACTTCAACAGCAGTCAGCCTAATTTCGACGTTGCACTCGCGATGCTAGCAAAGCCTGTGAGGTACACTGCTGGAGTGGGTTCGATCCGACTGCAGCTTACGCCAAAAGATGTCACCACTACGCATTTTATTATGACCAGTTGGCTTGGCTTTGTAGTAAGTGGATTATAAAACAGTTAAGCCCGGTTCTAATTCCACCAGCGGACCATGGATTGCTCGATACCTACCATCAAAATGTGGTTTTTCTGTCGCAAAATGTATGGTGCTTTTCAAGAGATACCAACAATGGTACTGGGTATCAATTCTTGAAAATCGTTTTCGTAGTGCATAATAATTATTTTAGTAATTCAATTTCGTAGTGTTGAAAGTCATTTGGTGACTTCAAAATTAAAAATAAATAAATTTTGAAATCACCAAATTAAGGTTTTTAAGACTAAGAAATTAAAAAAATAATGGAAATGGGTAATTTTGGTGATTTTAAATCACTTGGTTATTATCAAGAATACATCACATCGATCCTTTGTCCGTTAGTATATCATAACAAATTTATATTATATATTTATATTATAGTATATTATAATAACAAATTCAGTAAGCGGGGCCAGTTGACCAATTCAAAACATGCATTAGGTCAACTGAACTCTAGGGGCCAGTTCGAGCGGGGCCAGTCGACTAAAGAACCAAACTACGCGTATCTTAGTACCACATCACCCAGACTCAAATTAATCATTTCAAGAAGTATTTCTCTAGCAGTGGGAATCGAACTTGACCTCTAGCAACCCAGCCCGACACCGCCTCTACGAAGTCGTTTATGTCAATAAGCATAACCCTCCATTTGCTTCACGTAGTCGGCTAAAAAGCGAAAAATGAAGATTTGCTTTTTAAAGGCATTAATGCGAGAGGAATTGCTACCACAAGACTGCCATAAAGTTATTAGAATTAATTTTAAAAAATATGTTATATCCAGAAACCAGGAATGAACAAGTCACAATCAAATCAAGTCATCAAACACCACCGCATCCTGTCAGTGACCCACATCCATCCATCAGATCCTGAGGAGTGTCTCCAGGAGTTGACGGACTTCGGCTTTGAAGGTCATGATGGGGTCATGTGCCTGGAAGGCGGTGAATATTGTTTGGTAAGCACATAAATTTTATTTTTAAGTCTTTAGGGTTCCGTACACGAAGGGTGCCTACGGGACTAAGCCTCTGCTGTCCGTTCGTACGTCCGTCCGTCTGTCAGCGGGCTGTATCTCATGAATCGTAATAGGTAGAGAGCTGAAATTTCACAAAGTGTGTATTTCTATTGCAACTGTAACAAAAAATAAAACTAAGGCCATTTACCATCTATATCATAAAATGCCTGGGATAAATAGGACGGATATAGAATAGATGATAAAGGCTTGCCCAGCGCCTATTCCATCCTCTCAGCTTAGTCGGTCTTGTCCACAGCAAAGACATGGTCGATACGTGCGGAGCTATTTACAGAATAAATATTTACAGAACATGCAAACCTTCCTTCCGCAGTGGGAATCGAACCCGAGCCTCTTGCGTCTCTACCGAGCAATCACCCACCACGCCACCGAGGACGTCGAATAAAGGAAGTCATGTTTCTACTTTCAGAGGGACACAGGAGCACCAGTGGTGATCAACGGCGTCCTCTGGGGCATCATATCTGCGTGGAAGCCTGAGGATTGCGATGATGAAGACTCCTTGACCTTCGCGACGCTGGTCTCCGTCAGGAACGTCAGCACCTGGATCCATGGGGTTGTACACGGCCATAGGTGGCATAAGAAAAATAAACTATCATAAAACAATATGATTTCCTATAGTTACCCGCTTTTATTACCTGTATCGTCCAACTACCTACTGGGCAAAGATCTCCCCCAAACTCCGCCAACTATCTCGGTCTTTCGAGGTCTCCCACCATCCTCTCCCAAAGGAGTTGAGATCATCCTCGTGGTCTCGTCCGATCACGACATCGCCTTCCATCGGGCTGCCAGGAGTCTTATTCACTATGAACTCAGACCAAAAAAAAGAAAGACGGCGCGCAGCGAACAACAAAAGTGAAGCCACACAAAACCTGCAAGTAAACATACACGCTCACGCACACATCTACACTAAAACCATGCTCATCGCTCTTAGTACGTCACGAGTCGTCGTCTAGTGAGCTTAAAATTTAAAAATAGAATTATGCCTTCCTTTGTAGTGAAAACTTGTAAAAACAGCAGCAAATCACATAAAGTCTCACGGAATCACTTCTCACTTGTAAGTACTTCAAATAACATCGTTTCTTAATTATTATACTATGAATTTTAGGTTACATGGAACGCAAAACCTCAAAACCTTCGCCACATACATAGACAAAAAGCTGGCTTCACTTTAGTTGTTCGCGGCACGCCGTCTTTTATTTTTATTTTTTGGTCAGAGACAGAACAGCAGATAGATAATCAGAACTGGAAATAGGCAGCGAGTTATTTGTTGGTTTTACGGTTTATCCTAACCGTAAGATCATGCCTTATCTCAGTCAATGCGGATATATCTATTCCACTTCCTCGCGCTCTAATAAAGTATCTGATCTCTTGTGGTCTAGTGGGTAGCGGCTCAGCCTTCTGATCCGGTCGTGGGTTCAAATCCGGTCGTACACCAATGGACTTTTCTGTTCGAAAACGTATGTGCGCTTTACCAGCAACTTAACAGCATGTCGAAAACATGCTCAAGGGAGCCTTTGTGAGGTGTATTTCACATCCTTTCACCACACTGGTTCGAGTAGTTTAGTCATCTAGCAATTTCCACTTGCATCCGTTTATAAAATAAAAATACCAAGGTAGGCCCAGACCTCATTTACAAATTAGCTTTTTATAAGAACCATCACAAACCGTGGCTAGTCTTCTGCTATTGTATTAAATCTTACTTATAATAAAAATGCGAAAGTTTGTGAGGATGTTTTGATGTTTGGATGTTTGTGCCTCAATCACGCCTAAACGGCTGAACAAATTTGAATGAAACTTGGAATGTACATAGTACATGTACTGGATTAACATAAAGGCTATTTTTTATCCGGGTACCACGCGAGCAAAACCGCGGTCGGCAGCTAGTAAATTAATATTTCTAAACATCAACAAATGAATAGAAAATGACATGGTGAAAGGAGTGAGTACAGAACGGCTGACAGAAGGGAATGGGAGAAGGGAAGATTCTGTACTAGCTATAGGATAATGGCAGGAAGATGATGACTATTTTTAAAAATCCTGACTTTTACTCATAATGAATATTTTATTCAGGAGTTTCATCATCATTTCAAGCCTTGAAATAAAGACAATGTAATATTTTCGCTTTTTAACCCACCCGCATAAAAAGCAAAGTGTACGTCTGACCTTACCATCTTTTAGGACCCAGTATCCTTTTTAGGGTTCTGTACCCGAACGGTGCCAACGGTATCTTATTACCTAATAAGCCTACGCTATCCGTCCGTCCGTCCGTCCGTTCGTCTGTCAGCGGGCTGTATCACATGAACTGTAAAAGATAGAGAGCTGAAATTTTCATAATGTGTTATATTGCCAATATACAAATAATAAAAGTAAGGAGGGCCCCGAGAAACGTTTTTGTAAATGTACGATGGTACGGAATCCTTCGAATTAAACCCTTTGCAGGAATTCAACTCGCACTTGGCCGGTTTTATTATTTTCTGTCTCAAGAACGCGTATAAAGTCAAATGGAAGTTATTACTAAGTTTTAGCGACGGTGTCTTTAAGAGATTTTTATTTCTCGACTACTTACTACAGGTATATTATATAGGTTATAGTAAAACTTAGAAAAATTATGAAAAAAACTGTAAACTTGGTACTGCTCTTGAGAAAGTCATCGAGAACTGCCCGGCATCTACGTCAAACACAACCTGAACACCATCGAGGAGACTGGAACACCGCTGTCAACATCCCAAAGTTCTTCTCTGGTACTTTCAAAGAGTTGGGCTGGCTGGCAGAGAGTTAGCAGAGGATGAAATAGCCTCTAAAATGCGCTTTTAAGTATTTTTCAAATTAAAATCCACGACCAGGATTCAAACCCAGCACGGCTCGTCGTACAAATGACTACTATCCGATCTCTAGAAAGGCAGATTATCTTTATAATTCAGTGTTCGTCTGCTTTTGTTCATTGTGTATGTGTGCTTTTTATTTTTTTTACTTGAATAAATAGGTAAGTTGGTAGTCGGCAAAATAATACAAAACCTACAATTTAGACTTATTTAATGTCTGTCTATAGGTACAAGGTTATAATTTACAATACAAAACTTTTATTATAATACAACAGTGTTTGGGCAAGAAATAACTTAACTTACTTCTTACTTCCGTACTTGACTATGCGTAGGATTCAGCAAAACAAATTTAAAGCGTTTATCCTAGTCCTACCGACAAACTTCATTCATTAAGTTTTCAATACAAACGAAACCAATCAGTAGCGACATCTACCAGAATATTCCAACAATATTTGTCTTAACAATGCCTTCTGAAAATGTGCACTGAAAAATTTTAATATCGCACCAGTGGCGCCATCTATGAAGCTTTTCCGGAACTACATTGTATTTATTTTCCGGGACAAGTTTCCTTAGAGCTTGTCCAGATGGCGTAACGTGCCAATAAAAATGCACGATTGTGAGTTAAATGAGCTTCAAAACATTCTTGCAAATCGTATCTGGGTATTAAAATTAATTGCAAAAAATCCTCCATTACTCAGAAAAAACGCGCCAGTTTTACGGATGCCTCTAGGACTTTAGCCGTAAGCGCCATCTATGGAGATGACCGAAACTAGTTCTCTATAATTATGCTAGTGATGAGTTTTACCAGGATTTTGCCATTTTTGCTCGCACATTCGTCAGAAACAGGATTTATTACATCTAGTGTTCCTTCTAGATTCTAGAAGAAGGCGGTGTTGTAGACGTATCCACTGCCGCGGCGTTGGGTCTCGCAGTGCACGTCGCGCTTACGGCACGAGGTCGTCAACGGCGTCAGCGTCGTACATTGCTCGTTGGGATGCACCGCGCAACAGAACGCTCGGCGAAACTCGCGACGGAACTTACCTGGAAAACAGACATTCAAATCTTCACTTACGAGTACAAACGCCTCTCAAGCAGGCCTCGCCTTTCGATCCTAAGGTCGTGAGTTCTAGTCTCATGATAGATAGATACAAGCTTTATTTGACATAACAACATTACACAGACACATAAGAGAAGTACAAAAACAAACACATACAATGAAAAAACTAAAAAAACGAAATATTCAAAAAGAAATAAAACTAACAAAAGAAACAGACAAAACACCAGGGTACAGAAAACAAACCTAAAGCTTAAAATTTAGGCAGCATATCAATTGGGTTTTCCGTTAGTAAAAAAATTGTGTATTCACAAATCATCATCATCTTCCTGCACTTATCCCACTCTATGTGGGGTCGGCACAGTAGGTACAGTAAGAGTTTTGGCTAATGTGTTTTATGACCGGCCGCCTGCCTGACGTCAACCCTCCTTGGGAATACTTGCTCATTGTATCTCATCATGTTGGAGAGGATACTATCCTTAAGTCGACTTTTACGACATGCTCGGGGAGAGAAGCAGCTGGACGCATTCTATGTTTTTTCTTTACTCCCAGTCCAGCAGAGAAGTGTGTATTCACAAAAAATATTGATGGAAAACATCGTGAGAAAACTGACTACCATCCGTAGCTTCTGATACCCACGACACAGATCAAAGGAGTCGACATAGCCCGCGGGCTGAGTTGACTATAAAAAAATATAAATAAATTTCGTAGTGGACATTTCAGCCCATGGGCTGAGTGAGGTGTGGGATAAGTTGACCATAGAATCAAAATTCTAGGTGGGGTGAGAACTACGTAATGTGATATTTATCTATTATCTATCTCTGTGCTGATGTCACTGAGTTGTCACCTATCTCAGCGTCTAATTCACATGTTCTTTATCTGCGATCTTCTAATTCTGAGATTGTTGACAGAATCTTACTTATATTATAAATGCGAAAGTTTGTGAGCATGTTTGGATGTTTGTGCCTCAATCACGCTTAAACTGAACGGATTTGAATGAAACTTGGAATATACATAGTACATGTACTGGATTAACATATAGGCTATTTTTTATCCGGGTACTATGCAAGCGAAGCCGCGGGTAGCAGCTAGTTATACATAAAGGTAGAAAGCGTGTGTATCAGATTAGTAAATTCTAATGATGTCCTCGGTGCAAACAGTTTTCAATGTCGTGGGTACCATAGTTCAGTAATAAGCAAGTATTCCCAAGGAGGGTTGACGTCAGGCAGGCGGCCGGTCATAAAACACCTTAGCCAAAACTCTTACAGCATGATCCAAGGTTCATGCTGTGCCGACCCCACACAGTGTGGAATAAGGGCAGGAAGATGATGATGATGGGTACCATAGTTCAGTAACTAGAACTACGAGTAGGTAGAACATGGTACTACAACACTCAGATCATGAAAACATTTGTCCAGAGGAAGAAATCCACCTTTTACATATCTGACGAACACTTCACCTTTAAGTTCACCACTCCACTAAGTATTAGTTCATTTCTATAGTCTTAAACATTCTTTAAAGTGTAGGCGGCAGCCTGAAATTTTGGTGGGGTCACTATTAATAGAATAACCTCCGAATACTCAAACGCGACTCAGAGTTGAGCACGTCTCAACTCACGGTTTTTTGACAGTTTCTGATAAAAATCTGTCAAAAATTGGTCATTTGAGACGTGCTCAACTTTGAGATGCGTTTGAGTATTCGGGGGTAAGTCGAGAAAATCAGATTTTATTGCACAATATACACAATTTTATTGAACACATTATAAATTGAAACTTTCTATTTTTATTGAATTTTTTTATGAGATTTTTCAATTTGACGTACGATTTTGGGGGGGGGGGGGGTCATGTCCCCTGTGGAACCCCCCCCCCCCCCCTTCGGGCCTGTCTGAGACACAAGCAAAAAGTAACAGATACAGCTGGCTAGCTGAGGCTTCTGCTACGCACTTAAGTGACTTAGTACACGCTCACCGCTCATAAAGTTGTAGATGAGTGGGTTGATGGCGGAGTTGGCGTAGCACATCACGTGGGAGACCAGCGCCAGGAACGTGATCACGTCGTTCTGTTCCATGCCGTCCAGGGCGCTCGTGTATCTGGAACGAACAAGGAAATCACTACATAAGTACTCGTAGTATAAAACAAAGTCGCTTCCCGCTGTCTGTCCCTATGTATGCTTAGATCTTTAAAACTACGCAACGGATTTTGATGCGGTTTTTTTCAATAGATAGAGTGATTCAAGAGGAAGATTTATGTGTATAATACATGCATAATATAATTGAGTAACACTAATAATTTTAGAGGTTTCTAATGTGATGTCTTAAATAAAAACATTTTTTGCGCTTACATTGCAAACGCCGGCTGAACCATACGAGATAGATCAAAATAATGTACTACAGTATTGTACACCTTAAAAAGGTCTACAAAAAGTCCGCGATGGTATATGTCTATCCCCGTGCGAAGCCGGGGCGGGTCGCTAGTTATCATTAAACTGTGTAATATAAGCCTCTTATATTATAGGCACCCAAGCAAAACTACCTACGCAAGTGTTAATTTGTTTTTGTTTTCCTGTTTATGTTTGAAAGAGCTTTGATAAATTTAGAAAATGTATACAATAAGTGAAAATAATAGATAATTTCGAAGAAAGATGGATTATAGTGATGGGCCAAAATTCGTTTACATTCGGTTTGGCTGAATTTCGGCAGCTTGAGCCGAACTTCGGCATTCGGCCGAAATTCGGTTTAAATGCCGAACATTCGGTACAAGAAAAAAGTAAAATATCTACATGCACTATTATGACTGATATTAATAGAAATCATAATATCATCATTAAAATTAATGTCTAAGAAGTATTTATGCATTATCATTTTATATCCTTTTTCAATTTTGGGATCGTTTTATAGGATAAAAGTATCCTATGTCCTTCCCCGGGATGGAATCTATCTCTTTGCCAAATTTCATTAAAATCTGTTCAGCAGTTTAGGCGTGAAAAGGTAACAGACAGACAGAGAGACATAGGTACAGAGTTACCTTCGCATTTATAATATTAGTATGGATAAAATAAGATCAGAGTGCCAGCTGCCAGTGGACGTGAAATCAGTACTCAAATCATTTGGTATTGGTTGTAGGTGTAAACCTAGAGTACTGGTGGTCTAGTTGGTAATGACCCCGCCTTCCAATCCTAAGGTCGTGGGTTCAAACCCGGTCGTGTACCAACGGATTTTTCTGTGCGAAAAATGTATGTGCGCTATACCAGTACTCTCACACGATGAAGGAAAACATCGTGAAGAAACCCGCGGCTTAGTCAGCTCCGCATGCATTGACCACGTCTTTCCTGTGGACAAAGCCGACTAAGCTCAGAAGATGGAATAGGTGCTGGGCAAGCCTACTCCATCTTAATTTGTCCCGCGCACTACAGAGTCCCCTCGGTGAAGGTAAAAGTTGCCTCCTGACGGTGTATAAATCATCTACTATGGTAAAAGGCCTTAACTAAGTTACACCAGTTCGGATTACAGGCAAAAAGATCCAGGCTAGCACATTTAAACAATCGGGTGCCAAAGGGATTATTTTACTATGTAATTGTTGTGTTTTTAATTGGCTTGAATTATACCTATACAACGTGTAACATAATGTCCCTATAAGCCCGAAAGGGGTGTATTCAGACCGAGCACTTGAATACATTGACGTGTGCAAAAGTTCAATACATCATATTTGAAATTCCTATACAATTAAAAACAAATTATTTCATGAGAAATTTGTGACAACCCTATGTGTTTGTTTACCATTTGCGTAGGTAACAAACACACGCGCACCCTCCTATCGCGTCGGACCCACACATACGCAGACAATTGAACGCGCGGCAAGTTTCAAAAAGTACCTAGGTGTAATCACCAAAGTTTTCGTAAGAATTTGCAATTTTTTTAATTCTACGTAGAAATTAAAGTCGAAGATTAAAATCACGATATCTTTCACACATAAAAAAACAACTACCTACCTACATCTACCTAGGTAGTTACCTAAGGACCTAGGTACAGGAAAAGTTAAGTTATACCTTTTCTCCCTTCTTCTTGGTTGGCTCGGAACACGGCTAATTGACATGGTAGGTATTAGGTAGGTATGTAGGTACCTAGGTTGGTATTACTGGTACACATTCACATTCACAATCACAAAATTATTTTTGTCATTTTTTATTAGTAAGCTAGGTACTAATGGGGTACCTACTAGGTAGGGTGATAGGTTAGGTACCTATCATCATACCTACCTATCACTGAATTTTATCACTGTTGACACACACAGTAGGTACTCGGTATCCATCAAAGGGAAGTAGGTACAACACACCACCGAATTCCCGGTCTTCCCTCACTGGTGCGCCCCGGTGGAAAGATCCCGTCGAGAGAAGACGGTTCACCAATCCCAGAAAAGAGCCCGTAAGATGGCAATGGCCGCCCTGGATAACGCTCTCTGTAGAGCTGACGCGCCGCTACTAAGCTATTAATTATTTGGTGCTGCTCCAACACACACACACAACACCATAAATCATAATACTCACCGTTTGAGTACAAAGCCGATATCGTATCGTACGTTAATTAGTTACGCGAACCGAGAGATTGCTTGTTGCAGTTGTTGCAAGGAACGAATGCTAATTGCGACTGATAAAAACCGATCTGTTTTGCGACCAAAAGTAGGTACCTATTGCCGAAAGCCGAATTTTTAGGGTTCCTTGTCTGGGGTAACCCACTAAATACCGATTGGGAAAAAAAGGCAAAAAACTTCATCATACATCTACTACTACTACTACTACTACTACTACTACTGTCGTCGTGTCCGTGTCGCTAGCACTTTTGAACCAGTGTGGTGGAAGGATTAGAGTGCACCTTGAAGGCTCCTTTCGTACACTTTGACACACGTCTATGACATGCCTGGTTTCCTCACGATGTTTTCCTTCACCGTTTGAGAGCATTGATATTGCACACATAAATTTCGAATCGAAAAATCCATAGATTCGAACTCACGACTTAAGGATGGGAAGGCGGGGTTCATAGCAATATGCTTCCATGTGCTCTATCCCCATTTGCTACTAGGTACCTACCTACTTACATAATAACCTACCAACAATTACGTAGTTCAATCAAGAAAAGTAAAAAACAAATAAGCCTACGGAACCAATTTGATTTTATTAAACAAACGCTTGCGGTGCGGTGTCGGTTGACGGTTGCGGATTTTGAATTTAGCAAAGGCACCGACAGCCAATTAGGGCGAGGTGCCATCCCACTTATTGTTGTTGTTGTTCCAATGCAACCAATGACAAATAGGCTGTTCACGATGAAAATGAAGATTAGTAAGACAGATAAGTCACAACCTTTGACTTTAGTGCCCAAGTAGGTAGGTACAAAATTGCATTGAAAAATGCTCCAACGAATATTGGAATAATACATCGTTGGAAAAACTAAAGTGGAATAGGGTCACGGCTTATCCTCAGGCACGGTAGACCTCTTCTCATACTTCTTGTTACCTACTCAAGATGCTTTTAAGGCCCGAGTAGGTAGGTACAAAATTGAGTAGGTATCACGGCTTTATCCTCAGGCACGGTAGACATCCTCTCATACTCCTTGGCACCCACTGAGGATACCTTTAAGGCCCGAGTAGGTAGGTACAAAATTGAGTAGGTAAGGTACCTATCTCCTATACTAGGTACTTAACAAAGAGATCTGAAAGGATGTTTACGGTGCCTAGGGATTTTAGTCGTGATGTGTGTGACCTTACATTTTAATTACCAATAAATACCAAGGTACCAACTAGGCCTTCAAAAAAAAATAGAAATTACTTATTAAGCCACCTCGTTATTAGGTAAGTAGGTAGGCATTTTACTAATGGTGTCTGTTCTGTTACCTGTTTCATCTAGAGTTCACACTTAAAGGTCAAAAAACAGCTGTAAATAGGGATGCCTCATGTTGTGTCAAGTTACGTATTGGAGCAAAGTTTAAGAGACATTTCATGAATGAAAACCTTTGAAATTTTAAAAGTCGTTGAACAAACGTTGTTCGCAATGACGTATAGAATACCCCCGTTTCGGGCTTATAGGGACATTATGTTACACGTTGTATATTGATTAATATCTTAGGTAAATGGGAGGGGGGCGCTGGAAACTGCGATAAAGTTTTTAAGTCAACTGAGGCAGTTTTCAACGTGTTCCAATTGTTCCATTGTAATGTTGTTTTATTTTTTGCTCAATAAATTAAGTTTATGATATGTTATTTAACGTTGTTTTTTTGGCAAATAAATGAACTATAATTCAGCAAAACTGGAGATACAATTTATGTAAACGAACATTAAGTGTAAACAAAAGTACTTATCAACAAAAGTAATTAATGTTTATTGAACTTTTAAGTAGTACCTACCTACTAATAAGTAGTTAAATTAAGATGTAAAAACTTGTGAACGTTGTGAGGTTTATTTACCTAAAACTAAAGTGATATCATCGTGATAACGAAAAATACGCGACAGTTTATTCACATAAATTGCATCTCTATTTTCGCTTAAGTATAACTTCATAATGATCCTTCAGAATTGATTTAAATTTGAATTTGAGCGAATGTTTTTCACGACTTAATTTCTAAGTATTATTCAAATTACTTGAGCATGCTCAAGGGTCAATCACTTCAGCTAATTGATTAAACATTTTCAAATACTTCCACAGTAATTTAAAGGATTTATTCGTTGTTATTTTACTATTTATTAGGCAAATTGTGTAAGGATGGCCGGGGTACCTACATAAATATGTAGGTACCTCGGCCTTTCTTACGTTCTTTTCATTTTTTCAATGGATGGTTGTTTGGAAGACATCGCTTTTTCCAAATATTTTTTTTGTTTAATAAAATATTTTTCATTCGTTCAATAATTTTCATTCAACATTACCTATACGTAGGTTTCTAAAGCCCGTCTACACACGCGCGCGAATCAAGCCGCGAATTTACGCCGCGATTCGTGCTATGAACTCTATGTGAAAGAAAAAGAATAAGGAAATTGCTTATTTACGTAAAAAGATTGTTTACTATAATGCCAGGGTTTAAATTACATAATAATATCTTGTACTAAATACTTGTGTTATAGAATTACCTAATGCAGTTGTTATAATTATTATAATCCATTAGTGATCTGCCGAATGTGGTTTGAAACGAATACGAACTCCGGCCGAACATTCGGTTAAAATAAAAAAAACGGCCGAAGTTCGGCCGAACTTCGGTTTAATTTCGCCGCGCTTTTTCGAGAGTACACTATTCTATTGCTGATGTTTATTAGAATAATACTAGGTTTATTTTATTTTTGTTTTAATTTTATTAGACCAAGAAAGATTAATTCATTATAGTTACCTATTTAATTAATACAAGACTTTTCATAGTCTATATTTTATCTAACTAAAATAAACGACTATGAGTATATAAAGGTCTAATTTTCTTTTACGGTTAAGACAAGACAGTTAATTTGGCATTAATGAAATTTTGATAATTGACCATGTCATGCAATAATATAAAAGGGGGCCCATACAAGAAATATTTTTGAATGTACGATGGTACGGTACCCTTCTTTGGTAGAATATTGGAACCGGGCACACCCTTTATCCGGATATCACATAAAATCGTCTGCCGAAATTAATATTCTCTAAATTACATCATCAGAAGAGTGATAGCTACCTGCGAATGTGTCAAAATCAACAATTTGTTAAATTGTTTGCTTTGATTTGTATTTCTAAGATGTTCAGATATAGTTAGGTACCTACCTCCATTATTGACCTATCTTGACTTCTATTTAACGACCTTGGTGGTGTGGTGAGTATTTTGACTGAGGCGCGCTCTAAATCTTTTCATGACATTGATTTGAAAGAACTAGTGACACGACTATAAATATACCTATAGTTAGGCCTAGACTAAGGCCTTTTACCATCTATAGATGATTTATAAAGCGTCAGGAGGCAACTTTTACCTTACAGACGGGACGCTGTAGTGCCCGGGACGAATTAAGATGGAGTAGGCTTGCCCAGCACCTATACCAGCCTCTTAGCTTAGTCTGCCTTGTCCACAGGAAAGACATGGTCAATACGTGCGGAGCTGACTAAGCCGCGGGTTTCCTCATGATGTTTTCCTTCACCGTTTGAGAGTACTGGCATAGCGCACATAAATTTTTCGCACAGAAAAATCCATTGGTAGGTACACGACCGGATTTGAACCCACGACCTTAGGATCGGAGGTTTAGGATTAGGCGGGGTCACTACCAACTAGACCACCAGTGCTCTCACTAGTTAGACTAGGATACGGCAAAAAAGGAATAGGTATAGTCGCAAGTTTCATGTTTCTGAAACTCATTGTTTATTCTGTGCGTTGACTGTCAATAGTCAGTCAGTCAGTCGGAAACATAAGTTTTCTATAGATTTACCTGTTTACTTTCCTGTTATTGCGCGTTTTTTATAAAGACTTTATTATAATAAATTGTGGAATAAATATTCTATGGAGTTTCCGGGGAAATTATCAGTGATCTCAAAAAAAATGTTAAAATATTTTCTATCTGTTTTGTGAATTACCAGGAACCTTGAGCCGTAATTAACCTACAGAGAGGTAGGTACGACATTCGATCGGTCGTTTGTTTGGATCTCGATTTTGCAATTAGAAATTTTGGAGTTCTTCTTTTCTTAAGGAGATTTTGCAATTTTGTTTTTCTAATCGTTTTCATTGTAATGTAGATTAATGTTTCCAAACAAATTATGTTATGCTAAGTTTATTTTAGTATGTATTACAAAAGTATTTTTCTTTTATTCCATCATCATCTCAGCTTGGCTTCATCCCACTGCTGGGATATATGCCTCCTTTCAATTTTGCAAGCCTCCTCAGTCCTGTGCGTTTCTTTATACAGATTTTGACTGCGACTTTTCCAGTAACTCCTATTTGTTCTATGGGACTGTTACGTCATAGAACTGTAAAAACTTTTTTATCCCTGTAGTTCAATGGTAGGACTATTGAAACGAAAACTAGCCCATTTGTTCTATAGAACTAATAATATTCCATTGTTGGTCCATGACACTGTTAATACTTTTTTTGCCCTTGTAGTTCAACGGTAGAACTATTGAAACGAAAACTGGCCCATTAGTCCCATAGAACTAAGCGATTGAACTGTTAAGACATTTTTGCCACCCTTGTTCTAAATTTCCAGACGAATTTTCAAGTTAATCGTAAGTACCTCTCGTAAAAAATTTTCAATACAAATGTACCAACCTGAGCATAGATAGAAGGTGTACCGGGAAGTAGCATACAGCAAACATGATGACCACGGCTGCCAGCATCTTTGCCGCTTTCCTTCGTGACCGGAGCTGCACTGAAAACCAAGTACCTATTACATACATCATCATCTTCCTGCCCCTATCCCACTCTATGTGGGGTCGGCACAGCATGTTCCTTGGATCACGCTGTAAGAGTTTTGGCTAAGGTGTTTTATGACCGGCCGCCTGCCTGACGTCAACCCTCCTTGGGAATACTTGCTTATTGTATCTCATCATGTTGGAGGATACTATCCCTTAGTCGACTTTTACGACATGTTCGGGGAGAGAAGCAGCTGGACGCATTCTATGTTTTTTTTTACTCCCAGTCCAGCGAAGAAGTAAGTTCACCCTCTTTATGAGTATTTTTGAAAATAATATTAGCCTATGTGATATTATTATGTCCAATGGATCTACTGAGATTCATCTCTACAATGGTCAATTATCGAAATTTTATAAATGTCAAATTAACTGTCTCATATATTAATGTCTAAGAAGTATTTATGCGTTATCCTAGTTATCCTTTTAGATCCTTTTTAAATTTTGGAATCGTTTTCTTCACCGTTTGAGTGTACCTACTGATATAGCGCACAGAAAAATCGATTGGTACACGACCGGATTTGAACCCTCGACCTTAGGATTGGAAAGCGGGGTCACTACCAACTACACCACCAGTGCTCTATGTAGTATGGATCAGGAAGCATATTTTTTTCAGCAGTCGCTAGTGAGTACAATCTTTTAAAACTCATAAAAAAACTACTGGACGTAAACGGAATCCATAAGTCAGCGAAGTCTGTGCAAATGTTTTTCATTAGTAGGTATTTAGGTCGTAAATAAATCTATCGAAGTTTATGGTGATGGACGTGGATTGTCGGTAGATAAATAAATCTAAGAATGCACTATCTGTCTTATAAGAAGTTAATTTATCTATTCTTGTGATTATTCTTAGATTCAGTTATCAATTCATGAGGAAACCAATGTGAGGGATGATTTGTGTACCTTCTGAAAGAATATACAATAGATAATTATTATATCTACTTCTCTGCTGGACTGGAAGTAAAGAAAAGGCATGGAATGCGTCCAGCTGCTTCTCTCCCCGAGCATGTCGTAAAAGTCGACTGAGGAATAGTATCCTCTCCAACATGATGTATAACCTATATGGCTGAAAGTTTTCTAATGTTCACTTGTAGTTTTGCCAACCCTCTTCGAAAATTAAATTAGCCTTTATGTTATTCCAGCGCAAGTATTATGTATATTTCAAGTTTTATTCAAATCCGTTCAGTCGTTTAAGCGTGATTGAGGCACAATCATCCAAATAATAAATATTTCTTTATTTTTTATTTATCCGGATACAACGCAAGCGAAGCCGCGGGCGGCAGCTAGTTTTTTTCCTACTTTTATCTTTTACCTACCTACACAAACAAGGGCAAATCAATCACTTCTTCATTGTGTATCGAAGACGATAATAACGCAAATGTTATTAAAACTCAAGAATGTTAAAACATCACCTTGCTTTACACAAAACACAGGTAAATCAAACAAACATCTTTTAAAGCATTTTTAGGACCTCGGTGGCGTCGGGTTAGAGGCGTGGGTTCGATTCCTGTTGCGGAAGAAATGTCTGCATGTTCTGCAAATATTTCTTTCGTGTCTGGGTTTTGGAATGTTATGTATAATTTACAAAAAAAAGTAAATAAGTAGGTATTCTATCAGCCATCTGGTTACCATAGTCAGTTTTGCTTATTTTTGGGCTAGGTGGCACTGTGTGAAATGTCTACACTTGTCTACAAATATTTATTATTTTATTTTAAGACAGAAAAAGGTGGGACTACGAGTAGTAAAAAGTTTATTACCCATTTTAGTCCAACCACCTTTTTCTGGATGGACTAAACTTTTACAGGCACTTTTTATTGCCCGTTTTACAAAGCAGCTGGACAACGACCAATGCCCAGTTCATACGTATTTTAAGCTTCAAACCTACAGTGAATACTTGAGGTAGTTTGTATGGTTGTAGGCGTAATAGCAGAAACAACGGAACAAATTGAGAACATTCTTTCCCATAAGAATGTTATTTTAAACACTATTTCTATAGGTATGCTGTTTATCTTTGATAAAATGGAAACAGTTTCACGTGTTTAAGTAATTTACACGTGATAAGTTTAAAGTTACATCTTTGCTGGACTGGGAGTATAGAAAAAACGGAATGGGTCCAGCTGCTATCCCCGAGCATGTTCTAAAAGTTGACTAAGGGATAGTATCCTCTCCAACATGATGGACCATCTGTATGGGCGATGGACTAATCACCTGTGACCATGGTTTACTATATTCATCTTGGGACTCTTGGATCAGGAGTGGCTGCAAGTTTTCTTATGATTACTTGTGGCTCTGCCCACCCCGTTAGGGATAATAATGATAATAATGTATGCATGCATGTAAGTTAAAAGTTTGTAGTTTTCAAAATTATTTCAGGGCGTCTGGTCGAAACGATGCGCGATCCAAGAGCTGGTTCTTATTTGGCAATGCGGCCAGCGTCTTGGGCACGCTTCCATCGTCTGATGAGCTGGATCAGGTGAGCGTTTGCAACGACCTTTAGATAGCCCTTTTTTTTGTATTTTGTAAATTATATTAGTTGTATTTCACAACTTTGAACACCTGTATGTTCGGCAAGCATGTGCTCCCGCAAATAAATAGACTTACTTTGCTCTGCAGGCGCCAGCTTATCCGTCTCCGCTTGTCCTGGGATCTTGTTGTTACTCCACAGCACTTTGACGATCTGGTAGTATGCTATCGTCATCAGCATTAGAGGGATTCTGTCAAAACAAACATATATAATGGTGAATGCTTGAATTGGTGGCAGATGAAGTTGTGTATGACAGAAGGAACATCAAAGTAGAGTGAATGCAGTAGAAATGCGTGCGTTGCGAAGTATGTGTGGTGTGACTTTGAGAGAATGAGTGAGAAATAGTGTGATAAGAGAGCGATGTGAAGCGAAAGAAGATGTAGTGATGAAGATTGAGAAAGGTGTGTTAAGATGGTTCGATCATGTAGAGAGGATGAATGAAAGATTAACGAAACAGGTGTATGAGGCGAGTGTGAATGATACCGTTGGAAGGGGAAGACCTAGGCGTACGTATCTGGACCAAATTGGCGACGTTTTGGAAAATGGCCAGGTCAACAGTAGGTACCCTAAACCGATGAGCATGTATGAAGATGTTATAAGAGTGAAAGAAGTATGTCAGGATCGTAGCAAATGGAGATCCGTGATCTCTGCCTACCCCTATGGGAAACAGGCGTGATATTATGTATGTATGTTTGAATGAATTAATAATGAATGAGTTGGGGAATGCATCACAGTTATAAAATAGTTCCCAAGAAGATCTCTGTAGCTCACCAGAGCTCTGTCTCATGCATTCTTGCTGACTGCCCAGTTATTTATAACATTTTTACCAAAGCCTTTCGTTCATAATCGTATAAACGTCGCGTCGGTCGTACCGAGAAGCTATTTACAGTTTTTTATTTGGGAGGAGGGTCATTCGGGATCCCAAAGGGCTCTCCATCTGTGGACTTCCGCTTGACACTATTTTTACGCCACCTTCTACCCTAAGTAGGATGAGAACGCGAGTGAAACCGCGGGCAGAAGCGAATTGTATATTGGAAGAATTGTATACAATTTATGTAAACTCGTCTATACTTAACCTAAAACTTCCTTTTTATTACAATGTTTCTGGAACTTTTAATTAGTACTAATACGTAGTATTAAGGTGTAAAAACGAATGTTGCGAGGTTTATTTACCTAAATCTAAAGTGATTTCATCGTAATAATAAAAAATACGCGACGGTTTGTTTACTAAATTGTATCTCCAGTTTGGCTGAAGTGTAATTTGGTTACTGTGGTATGAGTAGGTAGATAGGTATTACAAACTACTAGACCACACCCAGACCCCGAACAAATATACTGCCCTCCTATATCTAAAACATCGCTAAGCCACAGGGGGTCGATTTTGAGTTTTTGATGCCATTCTACTTAGAAAAAAATTCTCTATCGATCTGTTTTAGAATCATTCTTCTAGCGTTTTTAGTTTAGGAAATAGCTCTAGCAAAAACAGCGCTATCTACGATAAAATATATATTTATACTACCGCGTTTTTCGCTCATATCTCAAAACTTGGTTTTGTGGCTTAGCGATGTTTTAGATATAGGAGGGCAGTATACAGATCACGCAAACATTGTCTGGAATGTTACATCTCCCAGCCGCTACTCGCCCACGCTTCCGAGATCATCAGATAGTCGTGATTATAAAATCAGTGTAGGTATTTGGCTAACCTCTGCTTGTACTTATCGATTTCATGCCCGATTCCTATATTAAACTAACGGCTGACAGACAGAAGATTACCAACGTTGTTTTCTTGACAAATGATTTATGGTGCTTTGCGGCCGTCATCCTTTAGCTGAATTTAGGATACGAGCGTAAATAAATATATTTTTATATTGGCTTTGTATGTATATTATATTAGCACGCCCGTATCCCTAATGGGGTGGGCAGAGCCACAAGTAGTCCTAAGAAAACCTGCAGCCACTCCTGATTCAAAGTCCCAAGATTGGCTTTCATTTTCATTAATCAGTTTAGAAAATATATACCTGTTATTGTGACTTCAAAATTTCAAGACGGACTTTTTCGACGAAGCCTAATTTTTGGGGATATCATTCAGGGGGGGAGGTCATTTAATGTATTTTGTTGATATGATAATGAACTTTCCGTCGTCCTTTACCAGAATATTGGAACCGGGCATTAAAACCGTCAAATATGACACCTAATTTAGAAAGCAAATAAGTACATTATATTTGACAAGTACCTAGCTGATAAAAATACATGTCATGATCTCCATACAGAGCAATCAATTTTGGTTTTAAAATTATCAACTGAAGTTATTCACATAACAGATTAGAAAAATAATGAGTTTATTATATTTGTAAGCTTATCTTTATGTTTTCTTTTTTCTGTCTCTGTACACATAACTTCCACTTATGTTAAAGCCTCTCCCTTGCCTCAAAGGTTTGCTGGCAGAAAACTCTTTAAGAGTTAAGCTCGCCTTTGTACATGTACTTTTTAATGTTTTGTGTGTATTTGTTTCGTTTCGTGCAATGTGTGCAATAAAGAATTTCAGAATTTCAGAAAAATAATGTTTGTGAAAAGTCTTGGGAAGCTTCGCAACGCAGTTTTGCCGTTCTTTGTGCCAAAGATAAACTATCGTCAAGTAGGAATGTTAGTCTGCACTCCTCCCAGAGTCAAAGTATCATTTGGGGAAAAGTTGGGACACATTGCTTTCATGATCGCATTTTGGACAACACCTATGGCGTATTTCTTGCACAAATCAAAGACTGGCGTCGGGAATATGTTGAAAGTTAGTGAGACGGTTGTGTTCTGTGAATAAACCGGATTGAATCAAAAAAAATTGACCATCACAATAAATCAACCCAAATAACGATAAGCGCTTACGTGTATATAATGAGTAGTTTGACGATGTGCCACAGGAGGTCTGTTTGCGGAGACCAGGTCGCGACGCACTGCACCAGGTACTGGAGGTCGAAGCGTAATGGAGTCGATTTCTCTGTCGTGAGCACCACTAGCTCTGGAGCGTCTGTTGGTTCATCTTCATCTTTTAATATCATCGAAGGTTCGAGTAAAAGCTCAGAGGTTTTTACATACAAAAATTATGAAGTGTTCTCTGTGAAGGAAAACATCGTTAGGAAACCCTCAGTTTATTCAGCTCCACACTTATCTATTGATTGTCTTTTCTGAGGAAAAGGTCATCTTAGATTCTTCTTCTTTCGAGTCGGTTTCAACAAAATTTAGAGCCAATAAAGGTGGCTATATCCACGGCATTATTTGAGCATGCCATAAGGTCTTCCATTGTGTAGGTGTTGGGGCATGATGGACACAGAAGCAACTGAGACAAACTGCAACTGAGCACGACACAGGTATTGTGTATCATTTTCATTCTTCATGCCCAATCTGCTCAAGTTACGCCTGCATCAGCCAACATTAGCTAAAAGAACGTTATAGGTAAGTCTACTCAATTCAAAAACCCCTGGACACAATGTCCCATGAGTGCGGAAAACTATAGCGAGAAGAGTAATAAGAGAAACATAAAGTAATCTTACTGAAGCTGAGAGAGATTGCCCATATGATGCAGATGGAGACCTTCGCCCTGCCGGTGGTGGATTTGAACTTGAGCGGGAAGCAGATAGCGTACCAGCGGTCCACGGAGATGAACGTCAGCGTCAGCACCGAGACCGTCACCGATACAGACTGAAACAAACTGACAGTTAGGGGCGTCAACCACCCGCCGTCACTGAGACGACTGTTACAACCATGTGAAAGCAAAAAAAACTTAATATCACGCCCGTAACCCTAACGGGGTGGAGCCCAGAGCCACAAGTAATCATAAGAAAACTTGAAGCCACTCCTAATTCAAAGTCCAAAGATGGCCCGGAAGAAATATTTGCAGAACATACAAACATTTCTTCCGTAGCGGGAATCGAACTCGCGCCTCCCGAGCACTCGCACGCCACGCCACCGAGGTCGTGGGTGTATGTACATACATACATAAAATCACGCCTGTTTTCCGTAAGGGTAGGCAGAGATCACGAATCGCCATTTGCTACGATCCTGACATACTTCTTTCGCTTCATTCACTATCATTACATTCCTCATGCATGATCGTCTATAGAGTATAGAGATCTTAGTTTATAAATAAGTATCTACTAACGTAACGTAACGTAATGTAACGTCGCCAGTCTTTTGGGGAGCTTACCTGCGGTCGGTGATCTGAGCTCTGTTTTCTATCTGTAGGCGAACTCAGATAAAAAACTGAGCTCATTTTTATTTCTTATTATTATTATACTGATTACCTTAAAGTTTTTAATGTTATTATAATTTGTCTTTGTAGCATAAAATAAATATATAATGCCTCTACTAACTGTTACAGTATAATGTTGTTGCAAATAAAATATTATTTTATTCTATTGTTTGGTAAATGAATGTATTTCTATGTCTACCGAGACATCACCGAAAAATAAGTTTTTTTTTACAAAAAATGTTGCTATGGTGGTTCTACCTTTGTCCGTTAGTTGAATATGTTATCGGGCATTATTAATTCTCATTCTAAACACAAATCCTATGTAGCCCGACCCCTATCTAGTCGTGTCACTATTATTTTTGAACCAGTGTGGTGAAACGATTTAAATATTTACAAACTTTCTATGACATGCCGATTGCCACACCTCATCGTGTAAACAACTCCTAATATTCCACGGCTCACTGCACTCGACAAACATTGGGAATAATAATAATTGGTGTTTCCAAAACAAACTGCTCTTCGCAGTAATAAAGCGGAAATCTCAACCGTATTGCCAATAAGATTTTTCGTAAATAAACCTTCCAAACACCTAGGCACCTTACAAAATCTTCCAAATAAGTACCTTCCATCCGGAAAATCAGGATCCATACTAATGTACCTACTATGTCTACTAACGTAGGCTATATTTATTATGCCTACTTTATTGAAATACTATCTTCCACGCGCGGCTTCGCTCACGTGGTACCAGGACAAAAAGTAGCTTATATGTTATTCCAGCAAACATACTATGTATGTTTCATGTTTCATTCAAATCCGTTCATCCTTTACGGCACAAACAAACATCTTCACATCCTCACAAACTTTTCCATTTATAATTTGGTAGGATAAACACAACTAGGTATAAGTACTCACAATGTGGGTTTATTCAACAAAATACATCAAAACCAATAAATTAACATTCATTACATAATGCACTCTTCAAAAATCTATTACAACATCTACCGCCTTTTTAAATCTTTTTTTCTGCCCTTCCAAATCGGTATTCGACCAAGGAGTATTTTATCATTCAACCAAACAAATGAGGTTTGTGATAATGCATAGCGGCAATACTGAGTAGTACTTAATCTGTGACAACAGCAAAGACCCACGGTCTAGACTGTATTGTTTGCCAATGCAAGACGACAACACGTCGACCACCTCTCATTCCATCAATCGTCAACACGTCTCGTAATTAGTCATCCAAATCATCCAAATATATAAAACTCTTAGGTACTTTACTGACAAAAGAATATCGGAATTCTGATATTCAGTTCTTTGGAGCACTGCTGGTCTAGTTGGTAGTAACCCTGCCTTCCAATCCTCTAAGGTCGTGGGTTCAAATCCGGTCGTGTACCAATGGATTTTTCTGTGCGAAAAATTTATGTGCGCTTTACTAGTACTCTCAAACGGTGAAGGAAAACATCGTGAGGAAACCCGCGGCTTAGTCAGCTCCGCACGTATTGACCATGTCTTTCCTGTGGACAAAGCCGACTAAGCTGAGAGGATGGAATAGGTGCTGGGCAAGCCTATTCCATCTCAATTCGTCCCGGGCACTACAGCGTCCTGTCTGTGAAGGTAAAGTTGCCTCCGGACGCTGTATAAATCATCTACTATAGATGGTAAAAGGCCTTAGTTAGATATTCAGTTCTTAGAGGATGCAGCGGAAAGATGATGTTTGTATGAAAAAACAGTTTCCATGTCAGTCCCCTATGGATCCCTACGATAATCATTCCCCAAACAGCTTAAACGCAGTCTGATACAACACGCTACTAAATGACCAAGGTTTATAACGTAACAACAGCCCTCTTTGATAACAGTGTTTTTGTAATGGCACCCAAAATTTATAATAAACTAGCTGCCGCCCGCGGCTTCGCTCGCGTGGTACCCGGATAAAAAATAGCCTATATGTTAATCCAGTACATGTACTATGTATATTCCAAGTTTCGTTCAGATCCGTTCAGCTGTTTAGGCGTGATTGAGGCACAAACATCCAAACATCCAAACATCGTCACAAACTTTCGCACTAGATGGCAGCACAGGTAAAGTTAGTACGCGCTATCGTTGCGTTTTGACCTTTACGCCGGTAATTTCAAGCAAACTAAGACTTTTCAATTTTATAATATAAGTAGGAAGTAAGATTACCGAATGACATTAGAAAATGTAACGACTTCATCCTTTTCAAGACTAAGCTATTCTCTTATCTAATAGACAAGACATTTTACACAATTGACGATTTTTTTGATAATAAGGACTAATTTGACATTGTTTTCATTTTTTATTTCAATTTTATTATTTCAGTTTTATAAAGTATGTTTTGTGAATTATTATTTGTACGCCTATATAGGCAGGTCACAGTGAACCCCAATTCTATATAATATGTACCATCTGTTGTTTATTACCTGTGTATCACGAATAAAATGAATTGAATTGAATTGAATTATAGTAAAATACTCTGTCTTTATGAACAAGAGTGCTAATATCCAATACGTAAGTACTTTAAATAGGTCAAGAGTGAAAACCAAAAAAATAATGTTGCCTTCAATAAGATTTTACGAAGCTCTAAAATTTATTAACTATTCTTTGGTGTGATCGTTAGACACAACATAATTGTTTAAATTACAATAACGTGAATAAATTGGTAAGAAAGCATTCTAAAATTCCCCAGCAGGGATCATTATGATAATAATTAAGAAAGGTACGACAAAAATTGTAAGACTACCAAATAAAGTCAAGGAAAACCCACAATGGAATGTTGTCATCGTCCATTGTTGGTGTGAAATGATACGCCACAGGTGTTGTTTTCATACAAAAAATCTCAGAATAAGAAAAAACAAGAGTCATTTGCGTGGTTTGTTCTCGGAAACTATAGCGATGCGTCAATAAAGAATATGAAATATATCCTACAGATTTATTTGACGGCCTCGGTGGCGTGGTGGGCGATTGCTCGGCAGAGACGCAAGAGGCCCGGGTTCGATTCCCGCTGCGGAAGAAATGTTTGCATGATCTGTAAATATTTCTTCCGGGTCTGGGTGGTACCATGGTACTCGTAGTTTCTGATACCCACGACACAGGGAATCCTAGTGTGGAGTCAGGACTATGTATGTGACTGTTGGGTGTTATTTATTATTTATTTAATCATACCTAGTGTTTTTCATAAATTGGTTCAACATTATTGTAAAACCGGTCAGTTGCGAATCGTACTTAAATGTTTCTTGTATGGGTATGAGGATGGAATAGGTGCCGGCCAAGCCTACTCCATCATAATTCGTCCCGGGCTCTACAGCGTCCAGTTAGCAAAGGCAAAAGTTGCCTCCTGACGCTGTATTGTATAAATCATCTACTATAGATGGTAAAAGGCTTTATCCTACTAATCTTACATAAATTATAGATGCAAAAGTTTGTGAGGATGTTCGGATGTTTGTGCCTCAATCACGCCGAAACGGCAGAACGAATTTGAATAAAACTTGGAACACACATAGTATGTCTGCTAGAATAAATAGGCTACTTTCTATCCTGGTACCACGCGAACAAAGCCGCGGGCGGAAACTAGTAATAATATAAAGAATATCTAAAACTTTACCTGTAGGAACAAGACGATCTTGCACATCGCAGCTCCAAAGAACCACGTTTCCGTCACGTCCCAGAGCACCGTTGGCGGCAGACACATCAGAATCACCATAAAATCCGCGACTGCCAGGTTCACAATAAAATAGTTCGTGACTGTCCTCATCGTGTGGTTCCTGAACACAGCCACGCACACCAACGCGTTTCCCAGCAGGCCCATGATGAATACCACTGTGTGTGTCGCTATCAGGACCCACTCGTAAGTTTGAGGGTAGATGTAATTGTTTAACATTTGAATGTAGTCTTCTCTTGTCATGTTGCAATACTCTTCCGCTCCTACGCATGGCTCTTTGTATATTTCCTCTGCTTTGCTTGAATTTGTCTGTTGTGTAAGTTCTTTATCATTATCTAACAGGTCCGTCTTATTTTCTTCAGCAATTTCATGTTTTCTTACGTTATCATTAGTAGGATTTTTGTCTTTATTGCCCGTCGGTATGGCATTTTGTGGAAGTAAAGCTATGGTTAGGACTAGAACTTTGACTAGATTATGCATTTTGGAGTGTTTCAAGTCCCAATCTCAATCCATGTTTATCTGAAACAACGTAAAAAGTAAAAATTAGTGAGGTAAGAAATAATTAAATGTAGGTACTTAAATTTTTTTTAACACCTTAGCCAAAACTCTTACACCATGATCCAAGGATCATGCTGTGCCGACCCCCCACATAGAGTGGGATAGGGGCAGGAAGATGATGACTTAAATTTTTTTTAGCAACTACTTATTTTTGTTGGATAGAGATTATTAAATGAACTTACAACTTTTGAGAAATGGGAGATAACGTATGATGCGTACAAGTAAATAGCAAGATACTCACGCTACAAAATGTGCATAAACGAATGTTGTCTTTGGTAATTACGTTAAGAATAGTGCAATTGGGGCCCTGAATCTAGTGAATTTAGTATGAATCAAAAAAGTATAGAGCAAATCATATGATCTCGGACGAATAAACACGTCGTGTATTTATTTTTCCAAGCATATGATTGACAAAATAGGTAATTTCTATTCTGAACTGGAGCCAGACATCGTGAAGACGGTGGAAATCCAGTGGATTCGGTTGGCGCTGAATCGGAAAGAATGCCGTACTAAATAAAGCCTACCTATCTATAGGTATACAAAGCTATTGGTGGTTTTGAGCTGATCTGATGATGATACTCGAGCCAGAACGTGATGATTAAGTTTATGAAATTGAAGTTCCGTATTCCAAACAAAAAATCGTACTAAATTATAAATGTGAAAGTTTTTTGTGATGATGTTTGTATGTTTGTGCCTCAATCACGCCTAAATGACTGAACTTTTTTGAATGAAATTTGGAATATGCATAGTATGTGCGCTGGAATAACATATAGGCTACTTTTTATCTTGGTACCACGCGATCGAAGCCGCGGGCGGCAGCTAGTAATTAATAAATATTGCGAATCCCCCAAAATCATACACGTCAAATTGAAAAATCTTCTAAAAATTTACAATATATAAAAAAGCAATTTTCTGCTCCTAGCGACGATGCCAATAAAAATAGTAAACTTCCATTTGTTTTATAATGCGTGCAATAAAAATAAAATTGTGTATTGTGCAATAAAATCTGATTTACTCGACATATTCTATTATTATTGACCCCCCCCCCCCCCAAATTAAACGCTGCCACCGCGCTTCATCTAAGCATAGGCCTCCGTTTGTGCCATTCATTGTCTTGTAATAATGGTAAAGTAAAGGTGCGTAAAAATAGATTATCATCATAAACATCATCGTCGCATTGACCTAGCGGCGTTCCACAAACCAATAAAGCACTGTGTAAACAGTCACGGTCACTTGAACTCCTAAAATTAATCATACTTAAGCATACTTAAGCTATCTTTGATAAATACCTAACTTAATTACGCAGTGCGATACTGATGATATGCCGATGATAATCATGATACAATGACCTCATAATGAATTATCAAGGATCAAAAGAGGTTTGGAAAATTTCGTGTATTTTGGTTTCCAAAAATTTACAAAATTTGTGGCCTGTGGCTCGTAAACACTTGAACCAAAGCACTCTTGTCCAGGAAACCATCATGTCGTTAAACTTTAAATAAAACAGGAACAGGTCAAAATAATACGATTTGATTTGAATCTAAGCTAATTTTATAGAAATAAAACATGGTTTCCTAATTTTTTTTAAATTTTATGTTGTTTACTTTGCTCCTTTTTAGGGTTCCGTAACCGAAGGGTGCCAATGTGACCCTATTACTAAGCCTCCGCTGTCCGTCCGTCTGTCAGCGGATTGTATCTTTCTAATAGGTAGAGTTGAAATTTTCACAGAGTGTTTCTGTTGCCGCTATAATAACTTAATAAAGACAAAATAAAACAAATGAAGGGGCCCCATACTGCTCCGTAACAAACTAAATAAAACATAACTCGGGACTGCAGACAGTCATCGATAATTATACGACATCACCTTCGACCTCATCTACACCACCAACGGCCTCAACACTATTGAGGACACTGGAACACTGCTGCCAACATCCCAAAGTCCTCCGGTAATACAAGGAGTTGTGCTGGCTGGGGGAGGGTTAGCAGGGGGACCCCACCGCGTGACGTCAGTGCAGATTTTTGTTCCCTTACCGGTAATTAAAATTAGAATTAATATTTATGTACATGTACGACGGTACGGAACCCTTCATGTGCGAATTCAACTCGCACTTGACCGGTTTTTATTGACAATTTTGTATTATTATTTCTGCATTTCTCTTGCACGATGATTTCTTTACCGTTATGTTTTCCTTCACAGCTTTGAGCATGTGTTATAATGCGCATATAAATTAAAAACAAATAATGAAAACAGTTTCAAACATCTTGCGATGAGAGATTTGTGGGAACGAATGAAACGAGTGCTGGCGTTGCGTGTTTGTTTAACGTCGGAGTAAAATTGAAATAGGGGTGACTACATGTTTTCTTATGATTACTTGTGGCTCTGCCCACCTAATTGTATGTAAGTAAAACACTTACGTGGGATTATAAGAGTAAGTATATCACTATAATTTGCCTTTTAAACCATATATTATACAAAGGTGGCATCAGTTTATAGTATGTAGGTATAATTTGAACTAAATAGGACATTTTTCATTCATGGGTAAAGAACTAAGGCCTTTTTCCATCTATAGTAGATGATTTATACAGCGTCAGGAGCCAGCTTTTACCTTCACAAACGGGACGCTGTAGTGCCCGGGACGATTTAAGATGGAGTAGGCTTGCCCAGCACCTATTCCATCCTCTCAGCTTAGTCGGCCTCGTAAGGAAAGACATGGTCCATACGTGCGGAGCTGACTAAACCGTGGGTTTCCTCACGTTTTGGAGTACTGGTATAGCGCACATAATTTTTTCGCACAGAAAATCCATTGGTACACGACCGGATTTCAACCCAAGAACTTAGGATCGGAAGGCGGGGTCACTATCAACTAGACCACCAGTGCTCTCTTACTAGCTTACTAGAATAGAAATATTGTTCTGTTTACATGAAGCCAGAGTTGCTAGCTTGCTAGTTTATCTCGGCCATCAATAACTCGATGATGTTTCCGATAAAGTAAGTTCGTATGAGCTAGTGGCCAACTCTTGTGACGGAGTTTTTAGGCCGCCTAAAGGCCTCTGTCTTGGCTTCACGACTTGCCCGACAATCCTACTAATATTATAAATGCGAAAGTTTGTGAGGTTGTGACGATGTTTGTGCCTCAATCACGCCGTAACGGCCGAACGGATCTGAATGAAACTTGGAACGAAGCCGCGGGTGGAAGCTAGTTTCCGATAAAAACTGCCATCCAATACTAGTCAATCCATAAGTTTAGGTTAGTAAGTGTTTATATAAATATAAATATTTGTGGACAATTCACACAGCGCCATCTAGCCCCAAACTAAGCAAAGCTTGTACTATGTCAACCATGGCTGATAGAATACTTATATACTTTTTTTTGTAAATACATACCTATATACTACAACACTCAGATCCGGAAGAAATATTTGTAGAACATACAAACATTTCTCCCGTAGCGGGAATCGAACCCGCGCCTCTTGCGTCTCAGCCGAGCACTCGCCCGTCAAGCCACCGAGGTTTGACTGTAGGTACCTACGGCCCCTAGCGATGCCATAGCCATTTTGCGCTCTTTTGATCTAATCGCCAATCTCTCTTTGTAGGTTAAATCTTGTTGATCTGACCAATCTGTTGATTCCTAATATCAATTAAACATCTGTGTTTATCTTAAAAAGTTTTTGATGTTGCGTGTGCTAATTAATAGTCTGCTATGTTACGAGGTGTTTTATACACATGTACACAAATCAGTCAAATTAGTCAGATCCGCACGTATTGACCAATTCCTGTGGACAAGGCCGACTAATCTGAGAGGATGGAATAGGTGCTGGGCAAGAATACTCCATCTTAATTCGTCCCGGGCACTACAGCGTCCCGTTTGTGAAGGTAAAAGTTACCTCCTGACGCTGTATAAATCATCTTCTATAGATATTAAAAGGCTTAAGCATACACAAATCAAACAGTTTGTGTGATTTTTAGGGGTTCGGTACTTTCGCTGTCAGATTATCTTAATAGAGAGTTAAAATTTTCACAGAGTGTGTATTTCTATTACCGCTATAATAACAAATAATAAAAATAAAATAGAAAGGGGCCTATACAAGAAAAATATTTTTTAACGTTCGTAATCGATCATTGAAGTTAAGCAACACTAGGCGCGGTCAGTAATTGGATGGGTCGAGTGACTTTTTGCACATTTTTTTGTGTAAGTATTTCTTTTTCAGACGATTTAAAATTTACTGATGTGTACAAAAATAATAATAAAATTAAAAAATGGGGTCCTCAGAGAAGAGACGTGTTTCATAATTAATTTTGCTTTTTTTTGCGGCATACAAGAAACATTAATGCATAATTATGTATGGAACCCTTCGTGTGCTAATTCGACTCGCACTTAACCGGTTTTGTTGTATAGTGTATAAATTAATATGAATTTATATTTGAAGGCTCCTCGACTATTTTATGGCAGTGACAAGGAACACAATAATGACAGTTGACGTTTATTCAAATCTCATTCAAATATACCTAGGTACCTACGCCTACCCTTAATGTAAGAAGAATATGGAATAGGCTCCTGACAACAACAATTATGGGCTCAGTGCTTTCATATTCATATTAATTTCTTAAGGATTAATTTATTACGGAATGTTTATTGCGAAATATAAGTTGGTATTCATATCAACTTCTTTATAAGTAGGTACTAAGTAACTGATGATTTTTGATACTAACAGATAGGTACTTTAAATAATATAACTTTTGAGTGATTCAAAGAAACAAGTAGGTACCTAAGTTCTTACATAGTAATAAGTGCTTAAACTACGAAAACTTCTCAAGAGGTATATGATCTGCAATTAACAAAAGTGAAAGAAAGTCAACAGATCGTAAAAACGATAATAAACTCCGAATCACTTTGAGAATTATTACACAGCTTTAAGAGACTATTAAGTAGTACCTACATAGGTAGTAATGCGGGCTTTACACTGGCGAAAACTGCAGGGTTTTCGCCGCACAGTGAAAATCGACGGTATAATCAATCGCGAATCGGCTAGTCCGCAGGTTACTAGGTCAAGGTTTTGAGGTTGTGTGTTCCAAGTAACCTAAAATTCATAGTATAATAATTAAGAAACCATGTTATTTGAAGTACTTACAAGTGAAAAGTGATTCCGTGAGACTTTTTATGTGATTTGCTGCTGTTTTTACTAGTTTTCACTACACAGGAAGGCATAATTCTATTTTTAAGACTCGTGACGTATTAAAAGCGATGAGCATGGTTTTGGTGTAGGTGTGTGCGTGAGCGTGTATGTTTATTTGCAGGAGCACGGTTTTGTGTGGCTTCACCTTTGTCTTTAGCGGCGCGGCGTCTTTTCTTTTATTTGGTCTGAGACTATCCTATATTATAGTCACCTGCGATTTTTATCGACCTGTGTAAATGGAGCGGCGATTCGGCTTGTAAGGCGATTTGGTTGGCGACCGCACGGCGTAAATCGACCTAGTGTAAATACCCTTTTTCACTCCTCTTGCTCAAAAAGCCCGTCATTGTAGCGGGGATAAAATAGCATTTTAGCCTCTAGGGGAAAAAGTATTTTTATTTTATTTTTGTCTGTAACCAACGAGCCTACAAAAACTAAAAAGTATTTATTCATAAGTAGAATAATCATGAATAAAGACTCTACTTAATACTGTTACATAAAAAAGAACGTTTTACTTTTGAAAATGGAAATAAAAGCGGCGATCTCGTAGGTAGAATGCAAATGCATTGCGTTGGGGCTACAGAAAAAAAAAGCCGTGAAATCTTTAGAATTTTTATCTACTTAATTACAAATTTAATTTATCCGTATAAAATGTTGCATTGAATTATTTTATTTTCTCGCAATCGTAGTGAAAAGTAGAATGTAACACACGGCGCTAAAAATCCATTATAACCCGGTTTCTTTTTACTCCCCTCGTAAAACTACCTCGTATTATATTGGGTCATTTTAGCCCCTTGTATAACAATCTACTATTAACGGAGACTACCAAATAGTAAGTATAGTTTATGGCGTTCTGGGTGGGGTGCAAAAGCTTGCAATAATTTACGAAATAACTTCAATAACAAGCTTAAAACAACTCTTACTGCTACTTATGAACTAATGTTTCTTATCAAAATATAGTTTAAAATTAAAAGTATTATGAATGTTTCTGTTGGAAATAATTATTGTATATTCTCAAACAGTGGAGAAAGGTTCCCAGCTTGCATTTGACGCATGATTTCTAGGTTAATATGCGACATGCCGTTTTCCTCACGATGTTTTCCTTCAACGTTTGAGAGTACTGGGTATAGCGCATATAAAGATTACTGGGTACATCAGTATGGAAACTATCCCTACGGCCTACAAAAATAAAATACGATGGAATGTGTAGATAAACGTCTCTACAATACGATGATATGAGTCAAATTACCATAGATAAAGGGAATCAGGACAAAAACGCTTGTGGCGTAGCTGAAGTCTATTCAAACGCGCGACTGTTTCGGGGAAAGGAAGAGGCCCTGTTGGGGCGACCGCGTAGTGTGATTCCTTGCTCCCACCAGCTGGATAAAAAGTTCTCGTAACATACTTCGATTGATCGGACTTTGCTGTCAGGCCACATCCAGTGGAGGGGTTGAATAGATCCTGCATCGCGTCTCCATCGGTCGTGTGTCGTGTTTGCATCGCGACATAGATTCGTGGTTATTTGGGCGAAGGTTTACAGCTGGAAATAGCATCGCGACTGTATCGCGACCCCTTCGTTACTTTTGTTGCCTGATTCCTATAGGTACTATTCAAAAAAAAGTAAGTTCGTATGAGCTAGTGGCCAACTCTAGTGACGGAGTTTTTAGGCCGCCTGAAGGCCTCCGTCGTGGCTTAACAACTTAAAAGCCGGGACCGACAATTTAACGTGCCCTCCGAAGCACGGAAGCGCTCAGCTCGTAATGCCACTTGCGGTGACCCATCCCGATTGTGACCAAAACCATAACAGAAGATAATTATGTTCTAAAGGTTCTTAACAAGTTACTAAGGGATAGTGTGAGTATGTGTGTGTGTGAGTATCAAAGCTAGTTAAATTAAATTAAAAGTAAAAGTTGTTTATTCAGAGCGGAAACAAGTTGGACAAATTTTACAAGTAAAACGATGTGACTGCAAAAGTTTTGAAACTATGACGCCAACGCACCAGTTGCCTCCTGACGCTGTATAAATCATCTATACTAATATTATAAAGAGGAAAGATTTTTTTGTTTGTAACGAATAGGTTCCAAAACTACTGGACCGATTTCAAAAATTCTTTTACCAATAAAAAGCTACATTGTCAGGGTCCAGTTATAGGCTATAATAAATATTCAAAAAAATTAGGGATCCTTAAGAAAATTGCAATATTGTAACCCAAGGTAGAAAACCCAAAATAGTTTTTGGCGTGCGCTGCGAAAACTATTGATTATAGAACAAAATAATGTACTACACGCGTACGAAGTCGCGGGCAACAGCTAGTCTAATATATTATGTGGCAAAGGCCTTATTCTTATGTATATTTTACTAAACGAGATTTAGTAAAGAGGTAGACGCACCCATTGAAATTAATTTTATTTTCTGCGCACGCTCACAACGGTTGGTTGGTGTAACTAACGCCTCGTAGACAGCTAGCAATGCGTTAAAACATCTGTCAAAAGAAATTAGGTTAAACAAATTGCTACAACGTGCTGATACAATAGTAAAGGTGTCCGCCGACTACTCCTATATAAATCGAATACTATGTATTTACCTACGATAAAAATTCACAATGGTCAGCATATAGAAATCTCAAAAAATATATTATAACATTTTAATATGGTCGAGCGCGTAAACAATTAAGTATTTAATGAGAGAGAATGAATCAAATAAAATATTTAATTGAAAACTAACAAACAAAAAAAGATAGCAATTAAAAATAAATAAAAATAAAATTATTTCAATTTTCAAGAAATAATAATATAAATTAATAAATATGTAATAATGTCAACAATTAATCGTCAAAGGTAAAATTAAATGAATATGAAATGCATTCCAAACAATAATCAAAATTATAATTTAAAGCACAATTAACCCTACGCTTTTCCTAAACTTATGTACACTTCCGGAAAACGAATCCACCGCTTCATTTTTAGACTTCTATAGATGATGATGATGATAAACATAGGGCTGTGGCAACAAAATTATTACCCGAAGCATTGAAATTATTCCCTCCCTTGTCAGTAAACATCGTGGGTGTGTCAGTAATGTCATCATAAAATACTAATAATTAATTGTAAGGCAATAATCTCCAAATCGTTCTGGCCATGAACACTAGCAAAGTAAAGTAGTACCACAAATATTGGGCGCCTCGGCAAACTTCGTACTTTGTATGTAAACCGAATTTGTCCGAATATGCAACTAATAACTGAACCAACCCTTAAAAAAATAAGTATCTAAGTACTGAATTATTGTATTATCCCTATATATTATTATACATAGAGAGCACTGGTGGTCTAGTTGGTAGTGACCCCGCCTTCCGATCCTAAGGTCGTGGGTTCAAATCCGGTCGTGTACCAATGGATTTTCCTGTGCGAAAAATTTATGTGCGCTATACCAATACTCTCAAACGATGAAGGAAAACATCGTGAGGAAACCCGCGGCTTAGTCAGCTCCACACGTATTGACCATGTCTTTCCTGTGGACAAGGCCGACTAAGCTGAGAGGATGAAATAGGTGCTGGGCAAGCCTACTCCATCTTAATTCGTCCCGGGCACTACAGCGTCTCGTTTGTGAAGGTAAAAGTTGCCTCCTGACGCTGTATTAATCATCTACTATAGTTGTTGAAAGGCCTTCATTTTCTATATAACATAACTTCATCGCGTTAGTTCGTATTTCAGAAGCTAAACGAAAATTGTATTGGTTTGCTTTTGTTTTGGCAGATATCAACGTTTAATACCTTCATAACTTTTTAAACTATCGTGGTTTTAAACATTATTAACACTTTTAACGGGCTATTTACCATAATTCGACGTTTAAGTTTCCCGATTTCAGCGCATTTGCATACGCCATGATCACAGAAGACCATGACACAGAAAGGATCAGATAGTACCTATCCGGTAACACAGAATTAAACGTAGGCTTTATGTAATTCAGATCACTAATACATACATATTATCACGCTCGTATCCCTAATGGGGTGGGCAGAGCCACAAGTTATCATAAGGAACCTTGCAGCCACTCCTGATTCAAAGTCCCAAGATGGATACTGTGAACCAGGGTCCCAATCGATCAGCTCATCGCCCATAAGATGGTCCATCATGTTGGAGCAGATACTATCCCTTAGTCGACTTATACGACATGCTCGGGGAGAAACAGCTGAACGCATTCTATGTTTTTCGTTACTCTCTGTCCAAATTACTAATATCTCATTATAATTCTAATCCCTGAATATTCAAACGCATCTCAAAGTTGAGTATGTCTCAAATGAAGATATTTTTTTTTGACAGATTTTCATCACAAACTGTCAAAAAACCGTGAGTTGAGACGTGCTCAACTCTGAGTCGCGTTTGACTAGTCGGGGGTAAGTTCCATCATTGATATATTGATACAAGTAACAACACAAACATCCAAATATTTTCACATAGTTTATAATTTTGGAAGATAAAATGAAGTAGTTTTGGGCGGAATCAATTAATTTATATGACGCAATATATCCCGCTTTGTGTATGTACCTACCTAGGTATGTGATAAATATTTCCTCTGAGTAAAACCTTGTGGTAAACAAGCCCTCAACTATTCCCACGCACGCAATTTAATGTCTACGGAAACAATCGAAGCCACGTTATAAAATTATATTGTAACTTAAAAAAACCCAAACATAACTCCCTCTTAGTAACCCCCCGCGAAAAATAGGGGTGTTATAAGTTTGTAGTATGTATCTGCAGTGACGGATTAACCCTTAATCAAATTAAGCAATTGCCTAGGGCATCACGTCTGAGAGGGCACCAGAAGAAGAACAAAAAAAATCCGTCCTTAGGGCATCACGTCTCACTCTCACGTCACCAAAAACCGATCGATTCTAGTTGACATACGGATAGGGAGGCCCACAGGCATGGATTGCTTAGGGCATCAAGTAGTCTTCCTTTGTATCTGTGGTATCGTCTGTAGTATAGTATCCCAAACAAATGGACCGAATCTGTGTGTCTGTCTGTAGTATCGTAGCTCCCAAACGAATGGACCGATTTTGAAGCGGTTTTTTTCTGTTTGAAAGCTAATTTGATCGAGATGGTTCTTAGCTATAGTTTATAAAGATCTGTTGAGGTGTTAGAATAATCATCAGTTCATTTTCTATTATAAAAAAAAGAGCGTGGTGGAATGGGTCGTGGGTTCGATGCTCAATATGCACTCGATTAGTGAAAAAAACATTCTGAAACCAAGAATTAGATAAATGTGCTACCACTTCGTTTTGTGATTGGTTCTTTCCAACCAGTGTGGTGAAAGCGGGAATCGAATCCAAATCTTTTGTATTTCCTAGCCTCTGTCATGGCTTAACGACTTAAAAGCCGGGACCGACAATTTAATGTGCCCTCCGAAGCACGGAAGCACTCAGTTCATAGTCAGAGGTAACATTCAAACATTACACTTTACAAACTCCTCAAGTATTGAAAGTAATGTTAAAAATTCCGAGTTAAAAATTACTAGTAGTGCTTGATGAACTAACCACTCGGAAAAATAATAAAAAAATTTCAATCCGAATCCAACTAATGAAATAAAATCAAATTAAACTCACCAGTTCATAAAAATCTTGTGTTCCTTTCACTTCAAATTGTTTCTGTTCGAATTTAAAAACTTTATTCTTAAATACTATTTCAATAATGTCGAATAAAACTCACTAGTTAAACTTATTTTTTATAATTTCACTTAAAACTTTTCTTGTCCAAATTAAAAATTCTTTTTTTTTACAAAAAAGTTCCGAATCCTTTTTGAAACGTCAAATTATATTCGATATCAATTTTTTTTAAAAGTACCTAATTAAATTAAAAACTTTTCAAATCACTAAGGAGTTTAGTATCCTTTATGAAACGTCAAATTAAAATAGCACGTTTTTATTTCATTCAAAAAATGGCGCACTAAGTGAACAGAATACTTTTTGAAAGTTTTGATAAGCCTCCCTAAAAGGGAAACTAGATGGAAACAAAAAAATATTTCAAAAGCAAATGATTTCCCGCGTTGTTTCTTTTTAATTTTCTCGCGTACAGTGCGTCTAGTTCAACGTCAAATCACTGACTGAGCGCTAGCTTGATAGCAGCTTTTATTTTTGACGAAATAACTTGGAAGCTTTGTAGGCACAATAATAAAAATATGTAGGTACTACGCGAAACAAAAGAGGGATTATGTACGCTGTATGGGGTTAATTAAATGCGGTAGCTGGAAAAATCGTGGATAGAAACTACTAAAAATTGAAAAACATGGCAAGCTCAGTAGGCCTTCACTCTAAGAGGGATCCATATCAAAGAAAAAATATATAAATATGAAAATATGATAAAATAATAAGAAGAACAAATAAATAAATACACTACATAATAATAATAGGATTTTAAATGTAATTATAATAATTAAAATATTAAAGTTTTTAAAGTGATGATTATGATTTATGTTGAATTTGTTAAAGAAAATTAGGGCTATTTTATTTTCTTTATAGGGTTAAATATTATAGGTTCCTTTATAATGCAAGACGGCGGGGAAAAGTTTTGACATGGATAATTTTAGTCACAGAAGTGTTTGTTTGTTGTTTCAGGGACCTTTTAGGGTACCGTACCTGAAGGGTGTCAACGGGACCCTATTACTAAGCCTCCGCTGTCCGTTCATCCGTCTCGGCGGGTAATAGGTAGAGAGTTGAAACTTTCAGAGTATGTATTTCTATTGCCGCTGTAAGAATAAATAGTAATAATTAAATAAAAGGGGGCTCCATACAAGGAACATTAATACATATACGATGGTATGGAACTCTTCGTGTTGCAATTCGACTCGCACTTGACTGAACGGACACTGACGCAAACCTGAAATTTCACTATCACTACATAGTATAAAACAAAGTCGCTTCCCGCTGTCTGTCCCTACGTATGCTTAGATCTTTAAAACTACGCAGCGGTTTTTGATACGGTTTTTTTTAATAGATAGAGTAATTCAAGAGGAAGGTTTATATGTATAATACATGCATAATATAGTAGAGAAACACTGATAATTTTAGAGGTTTCTGATGTGATGTCGTAAATAAACACATTTTTGCGCTTACATTGCAAACGCTGGCTGAACCCTACGAGATAGATCAAAATAATGTACTACAGTATTGTACACCTTAAAAAGGTCTACAAAAAAGTCCACGATGGTATATGTCTATCCCCGTGCGAAGCCAGGGTGGGGTCGCTAGTGACAAATAAATGACAATCCTTTGTGGGCAACCCCACACTTATAGGTACCTACATGATTATTTTTTTCTTTGATACACCTACAAACTTTTTTCTCATTGTTCACATTTCCGCCATCTTTTTTTTTCTATAGGCCATATTCTGAGAAAATGGTGTGTCAGATGAAGCTTCTTGCTTGATAAGCCTGATAAAAATGTCTACTAAAAACGCGAAAGTTTGTGAGGATGTTTGGATGTTTGTGCCTCAATCACGCCTAAACGGCCAAACAGATTTGATTGAAACATGGAATATACATAGTACATGTGCTGGATTAACATATAGGCTATTTTTCATCTGGGTACCACGCGAGCGAAGCCGCAGGAGGCAGCTAGTGTGAAATAAATGAAGGAATGGTTGAAAGAACGTTCGGAACCATTTCCTATACGTTTTCTCCGAGCAAACACGCCCGCGTTGTTTGCATAAATAATTGTAAGCCGATTGATCTGTCACTTTTGGTTGTCAATAGAGCAAGCAGTCTTACAAAAAAGTTAATCTCGGTTTTGTTAATTCTAGAATTAGCCCTACATTTTTTCATAACATGAGATTTAACTAATTTCAACCGTCAAAGTATAGGGCTAAATCTAAATTTAATGAAATCGAGATTTAGGTTAGTTTCCTACAAGTAGGTAGGCCTTGTAGTTTAAACTCTTGAGACCGCGAACTAGAAGTTTTCACTTATTATTATTTTTCATAATTCGTTCACAATAATTTATTAATCTAACTTTTACCTTACTTACTTTGGTCACAAAAAATTGTGAAACCTATTTTGCGGTCTCTAGAATCTGAACTAATAGAATAGAGTTGGCCAGTAGCTCATACGAACTTTGCTATTTCAAATAAATCATGCGTCAACGAAATATCTATATAATGCGTAACAATATGGCGTACTACCTGTAGGTCTTCATCCGGTGTAATTATTTTATAACTACTAGTTGAACGCCCGCAACTCCGTCTGCGTTGAAAAACTCTAAAACACGTAAATAATTAAATAACATCCAACAGTCACATACATAGTCCTGACCCCACACTAGGATTCCCTGTGTCGTGGGTATCAGAAACTACGAGTACCATGGTACTACAACACCCAGACCCGGAAGAAATATTTGCAGAATATGCAAACATTTCTCCCGCAGCGGGAATGCAGTTTAGCAGGGAGTTACGGAGATAGATATCAAACATACACACACACAAATTCCCACATTTATAATACTAACTTACGAGCGGTATCGCTCGCGTGGTGTAAATTTTGATAACCCATTTTACCCCTTTTTTAGGGTTACAACTGGATTTGACCTTAAGATCGGAAGACGGGTCCGCTAACAAATAGATCACCAGTGCTCTCTCTCCAATCGTAGAAACAAGTAGAAATAGGAAAAAAAGCTCCCCCCGCGCATCATTACATCGCGGGAGTAGCCTGACTGCCTGAGTTCGATTTGAAACAACAGGTAGTCTCTACTCGCAATCTTAATGTTATCATTTGACCTTATAACTGAACTACATTTGAACAACGATTTCTTTGATGATGAAGGATAGATAGGCGAATATGTATAGAAGATATAGGTAGGTAAGTATAACACTGAACCGTGATTTATGCTTTGGTTTTATGCTAAAATATTCAAATGATTTTATTCCTATTTTATCTCATTAATTTAAGATCACCAACGAAAGATACACAATCTTGCTGAACTCATTTACTAAGTTACTTAAATCTAGTGCTCTTTCGATTATAATTGACCACTGCATGCATATATATATAAATTTATAAAGCGTGAACATGAATATCTATTACTTAACTAATACGCAGGACAGGAGACAATATGCATAAATAATTATAAAGGATAAAATGAAAGTGGCAAAATGTCGAATGCCATGGGATTTTCATGGTAATAATTATAATGGTAGATTCATAGCAACGTTTTTTCTGTCAATAAAATTACCAAACTAGATCAGCCGCGCGGCTTCGCACGCATGTTATAAATTTTGACACCACATTTCACCCCATTTTGAGGGTTATTTTTTTAAATTATGAAACACGTGTCCAATTATTTTGCACTCTAAATTTTAAAATTAATCGCACCGCGCCCCTTAAAAAGTTCCCATACTATCTATAGAACTGCTTTGCACCCTTGGGGGGTAATTTTAAACAAATAAAAAAGACCGTGTTTTATACTTTATTTTAAAGTTTATTTATACCGAGTTTTGAGCGAAACCAGGAAATATTTTATTTTATAGAAACTTTATCACTCTGTATAACCCTCTTAGGGGCTATTTTTTTCTGCTGAGTAGATTAAATTTTGTGTTAAAATATTACAGAACCTTATGTTATTTCAGAAACTATCTTTCATGAAAATCGGTTAGGTAGTTTCGGAGATACGTCAGGTAAGTATAACAAACATTCACACACACAAACTTTCGCATTTATAATATTAGTAGGATACCTTACGTACCTACTACAAACAGGAAATCATTATCTGAACCAATCAGCCGACCTTTTGTTCTCTATGGCTCCTTATTCAGGTAGGTAAATGCTATTGTAAATATTATTTTAAATAAATTTTCATCATTGCAATTGTTTTGTGTAATAAAGCAGATCTAAAATGATTATTTCAGGTGTACCTACTTACCTTTTTTTTAAGTTGCAGGTGGAAAAATCTGCTCCCAGACACCCAAATGCGGAACATCAAAAACTGGCCCTGTTAAAATGAATCAATCTTAGGTACTTATTACACCTTATACGTACCTAGTACCTACTTCTAAGAACTTGAAAATATTGTGCAATAGTTATGTAACTTGGCACGGGACTGACCCTAGCTCAAACTGTTACTACCTATAGCTACTTACTGACTTAGGGGAAACTGGGTACACATGATCCTTCCAGGAGACTTGGTACAGTGAAATAAAAAACGATTTAGATTATTTTCGAATGACAACCCTGATTCGATTTGATGGTTAGACACCACGGAAAAGAAACATCTGTCAAAGTCAGTTGCGTTTAGAAATTACCGCAGTTTTTTCATGCGTGACGAACAAAACATTTTTTTTTTCGATGTTTTGGATGCGTTTTTATGCTGACAAGTTTAGTGAACGTATGATTAATGAGTAAAGGTAAGGAACACAAATATTGTGTGCTTTTATTTTCTTCTTAACCGAAGTTCTGTTTGTTATTGGTTTAAATTTTATGAGATAAATAATACACTTTTTGTTATTAGGGAGACATGGTACAAAGGATTTGGGTAGAATTGATCCCCGGATCAAGTCCGTCAATCATACAGAAAATTACTAAGCGTTTTACACTTTCCGTTACTAGATAAATTCTGAATGCTTTGGTCACAAATGAATACGGATTCGGGGTAAAACTTTCATTTTATAGGCAAAATCAAAAGTGGGGTATCAAGTGTACCTACCCAGTTTCCCCTATCCAGTAGCAAATCGGTAGGCTAAAGCCTAGTTCGGACTTTGCTAGTATATTAGTCGAGTAGCGAGTAATTTAGTAACTAAACGTGTCTGAACACCAAAAATTTAGTCGAGTAATTCTAATTAATGTTAGGGGAACAAAGATCTGCACTGACGCCCCGCGGTGGGGTGTATTGTGCATTATCCCCCCTGCTAACCAACGTTTGCATGCTCTGCTAATATTTCTTCCACGTCTGGGTGTTGTACCTAATATTATGTATTATGTGTTACTACTAGTCACCGTGGTTCAACATAGGTAAAATCCATCTTGGGAGTCTTGTATCAGAAGTGGATACAAATTTTCTTATGATTACTTGTGTCTCTGCCCACCCTATTAGGGTTACGGACGTGATAATATGTATGTATGTATAAGTTCTTTTTATTTTGTTGACATTACTTCTTAGATTTATTACTCGTATGAAACCTAAGCCAAAAAGCAGGACGAATTAAAAAGCCGGACAAAAGTCTAAAAATCCGGACATGTCCGGACTAATCCGGATGGATGGTAATCTTAAACACAAGTAGTACCTAATTAGGAAGGGACTAACCCGCTACTATTGTTAGTTTCTTACTATTTTATAGTTTGTTGACATTTCTGGATATTCCACACAGCGCCATTTACTCCCCAACTAAGCAAAGTTTATAGGGAACCAGATACTAGCTAGTTAACTTAGGCAATCTTATTACACCCTGTATAGTTATCAGAATCGTATTGATAAGTTACTCTAATAATAAGTAAGATAATAGGTATGTAAATCGGGACAGACCCCTGCTCAAGTTGCGGTGAATCCCTTAGCAGTCGTTAAGGAAAGTTTTTAATTATTTAAGAGGCTACCGTACCATACTTTTTCAGGGTCTGGGTGTCGTACATAATAATTATTATAATTATGTATTCAGCCATCTGGTTCCCATAGTACAAGTTTCGCTTAATTTGGGGCTAGATGGCGCTGTGTCAAATGTCTACAAATAGTTATATACACTAATAATAATAATATTATAAAGAGGAAAGATTTTTTGTTTGTAACCAATAGGCTCCGAAACTACTGGACTGATTTCAAAAATTCTTTCACCAATAGAAAGCTACAATATCAGGGAACAGTAATAGGTTATAATATATTTTCAAAAAATTAAGGATCCGTAAAAAAATTGCAATACGGGATGTCTCGAACGGCCACAGAATAGATAATACTAAGTTAGTTTGACTCTGTAGAGTGGGAGTGGGTGTTACCGAGGCGCGGGAGGAGTTATGTCTAAATGGATAAGTACCTACATGTTTCAGGATTTTTTTCAAAATAGCCCTTAAAAAAGGTGAAATGGGGTACCAAAGTATAAAAGTAATCTAACGCGTACGAAGTTGCGAGCAACAGCTAGTTAGTAATTAAAATTACAACAGTAGGTACAATTTTACCTCTTTAGATAATACTAGTCGTGTCGCGTTGTTTCTAACTAGTGTGGTGAAAGAATTTAAAGTGCTTCTTTCATGTATCGAATATTTTATATGTACTTAGCAAGCTTTTGTATACTTACAACTTTCGTTTTTAATAAAACTCAATGAGTTTCGAATTTATTAACTGACAAATTTGTCATCCCGCTTTGTACTTTGTTATAGAAGCGTACACATTGCCCTTTACCTCCCCTTTACATAAATTGTTGTTACTATAGCAACATCATTGATAACTGTAGAAAAGCGCCATGCATTTTTGCAGCAAAACAAATACCTAGTACCTACTGAACGATTCGTCGTCCGTCGATAGAACCAAACATAAATAGCGTGATTGGGGCACTGTTCTTGATATGTTGTAGACTATAAAAGTACTAGAACTGACACAGACATCTTAGTATTGATAGAAGTGCCACCTCACACACACACGGCAGCGTCTTGCTGGCAAGCCGGCCAGTAACGAACGCGATTCGTTGAAGCAATTGAGTGAATCTAGTATTCGTTACTTAAAAAAAAGAATATTACAGAAATATAAAAAAATATCACAGAAATAATTATGTAAAAAGAACAATACAATTTTAGTTAACATTAGATAACACGAATTAGATTAGAGAGAATCGAATTACCAGGACGGTTTCGTTTCGATTCTTTTGAACATTTTGTCAAATTATTTTAAAACAGTTAGTAAATAATTGCTAATTTCAAAAGTGCAGTTTTTAATATTATTAAGTGTAACGTGAAAGTTATTAAAAATGGTGAACAAAGTGTATAAGATCAGTTCGGAAGAGAATAAGAAGAAGGGGAGCAAGCATCATCAAGTCTTAATGTCTATTGTTGGTGAGTATTACTTTAAGACTAAAAAAAACCTAAAAACTCCGTCACTAGAGTTGGCCACTAGCTCATACGAACATACATACTTTAAGACTTTACTTTAATCTTTATAATGTTTAATTATTCCCAGAAATCTTTTATCTTCACAATGGCATAATTTCCAAAAAATCTCTCAGAAATGGGACTTTAACTTGCGACATCAGCTTTAACTACTATTTCAAGGAAAACCTTTCAAAAATGACGTTAAATTTAAAAAGTGGGAACTTATTTTAAGATTGCTCGAATCCAGCTTGTTATAATATAATGTCAACGATCCAGCCAGCTGTCTCTACCACTGGTTTTGAATGGTTTTCAATGGTTTTGAATTTTTAATAGTACCTACCTACATCATCTTCCTGCCCTTATCCCACTCTATGTGGGATAAGAGTTTTGGATGTAAGAGTTTTGGCTAAGGCGTTTTATGACCGGCCGTCTGCCTGACGTCAACCCTCCTTGGGAATACTTGCTTGTTGTATCTCATCATGTTGGAGAGAATACTATCCCTTAGTCGACTTTTACGACATGCTCGGGGAGAGATGCAGCTGGACTCATTCTATGTTTTTTCTTTACTCCCAGTCCAGCGAAGAAGTATTAGTAAGTTAAGTAAGTAATTTTTAATAGTACTTACATTACCCAAAATTTTTAACATTACCCAAAAGTTTTAGGTATCCTATAAACTACCTAGAATACCGGAATATACAGATTCCCGGTAACATTTTATACTCACCTAGATACAATGTACCCTTAATATTTTTTTCAATTAAAAACCAAATCGTCTTCAATAAAACTCCTTGGTGCCATCCTATAGAACTGACAGGTAATTGTCCTCTAGATATGTCAGGATGTCAGTTGGCCATTGACATCTATTGACACTCTTTCTAAAACCTGTTAATTTATAAAGGACTGGCTGCCGCCCGTGGCTTCGCTCGCGTGGTACCCGGATAAAAAATAGCCTATGTGTTAATCCAGTACTATGTATATTCAAAGAGCACTGGTGGTCTAGTTAGTAGTTGGTAGTGACCCCGCCTTCCGATCCTAAGGACGTGGGTTCAAATTCAGTCGTGTACCAATGGGTTCTTCTGTGTGAAAAATTTATGTGCGCTATACCAGTACTCTCAAACGATGAAGGAAAACATCGTGAGGAAACCCGCGGCTTAGTCAGCTCCAGACCATGTCTTTCCTGTGGACAAGGCCGACTAAGCTGAAAGGATGGTAAAGGTGCTAGGCAAGCCTACTCCATCTAAATTCGTTCCGGGCACTACAGCGTCCCGTTTGTGAAGGTAAAAAGTTGCCTCCTGACACTGTATAAATCATCTACTATAGATGGTTAAAGGCCTTAGTTTAGTAGTACCTATATTCCAAGTTTCATTCGTTCCCGTGTAAAACCGCGGGCGTCTGCTAGTTTATTATAACTGGTAACATGAAAAAACAGAAAAATTGGACTTAATAACTTTCAGATCTGAGTCATCCCAATTATTTTCGTGTAAACATTGTCAGTTCTTTTTCTTTGATCCTATTCACATGCTTCCGTATACGATGTAGTCTACCTACCTTAGATTTCTTAGTATCTCTTGTTTTGTTCGAGTAACCCCCGAATACTCAAACGCATTTCAGAGTTGAGCACGTCTCAAGTGATTCTCATCAAAAACTGTCAAAAAACCGTGATTTGAGACGTGCTCAACTCTGAGTCGCGTTTGAGTTTTCGGGGTTATAGTCGTAACTTTTTCGTAAGTCGTCGTCATGATGCCCTTAAGCATAAACTGAGCTCGCATTCAGAGCAATGATTATAAAGTAAAAACAGTAAGTCCGTATGAGCTAGTGGCCAACACTTGTGATGGAGTTTTTAGGCCGCCTAAAGGCCTCCGTCATGGTACCACAAATATTGTGCACCTCGGCAAACTTCGTGTTTTGTATGAACTTTAGTTTTAGTCAACTAAAAATAACTGGATTAACCCATTAAAAAAAATAAGATCATCATCGCGTGAGTTCGTATTTCAAAAGCTAGACGAAAATGGCCAATATCTGTGGTACTACTGTAGGTACTGTAGTAGGAAGGTACTTTTAGATCCATCATCATAATCTCCCTGCTGTGACTTATCCCACTTATCTGTGGTCGGCAAAACATATATTTTACTTCCTCTCCCATCGAATCAGCCGTCATCTCAGTATTCAATCCTTTTTTAATCATATCATCTTTCACGCAATCCATCTATCTCTTCTTCGGTCTACCTCTACCCTTGCACCCATCCACATATCTAACAGTCTTTTTGTCTCATGGCATTCATCCCATATTATCCTCATGACATAATTTCTTTCTACACTTAACTTTTATGTATTGAGTCAATTAGTAGGGGTGCGGGGTCAAATGCGGGGGCTGTGCGGGGAGCGGACGGCAGGGGGGCTTGACATCGTGTGTAACTTAATACTTACCCCTCCGTCAATTCTGACGAATACGTCGTATATATCAATACTGGGAAAAACCGTAAATACTGGGAAAGTGGTATTTTTTAAATGATTTACCTTCATTTACTCTATGTTTTTAGGTAGAGCATAATATTGAAATAAAAAATAAAAGTGTAATCATCAGGAAGAAAACAATTAAGCAAAAGATGTAGTAGATACAAGATATACTAAGACTTATTTCATTAAATTTTTATTAATAGCATAATGTTACAGGTCCTAGATAATTACAAAGTAAAATTAGATTTCTTAAAAGTAATAATAATATTAATGCACTTTACAAACTATATAAAATCACGCTAGTAAACAGAATATCAAAATCATATATTAGTACCTATATAAATACCTAATACATTGTAATGATAATTTTATTCATATAAACTGTTGAGAGTAGCTACTTGTGAGCAAATCAAACCAAAAAATATTTTTTTCATAAACTTTACCACTTTATTTAATTTTTTTGTTGATTTTCTGTTTATTTTTGAAAATTTTATTACCTAGCCTATTTTATTCCACGAATATTGAAATGTCCACAAATATTTATTTATTTCACACTGTGTCCTAGACAATGGAAAAGGTAATTTAAAAATAATACCTACATCATCTTAAAGTGCAATGTACCTGAGGAGTAGGAAATACGGATGCGGTAATCTGGTTGCATACAGTAAGTTTTGCATGTTTTGATTTGGACTGCCCCTGCTCGAATTAAACGTTGCCTACTTGCATAACGGTCTCAGCCCACTTACACAATCGGATCAAAACATTAATCTATCATTGACGGCCTCGGTGGCGTGGTGGGCGATTGCTCGGCAGAGACGCAAGAGGCGCGGGTTCAGTTCCCGCTGCGGAAGAAATGTTTGCATGATCTGTAAATATTTCTTCCGGGTCTGGGTGTTGTGGTAGCATGGTACTCGTAGTTTCTGATACCCACGACACAGAGAATCCTAGTGTGAGGTCATGACTATTTGTGTGACGGTTGGGTGTTATTTTTATTTATTATTATTTTATTTATCATTCAGCCAAACTGGAGATACAATTTACGTAAACAATCCACGTATTTTTCATTGTTACGAAGAAATCACTTTAGTTTTAGGTAAATAAACCTCGCAACATAAGTTTACACACCTATTTTAACTATTTAACTATTAGTACTACTGAAAAGTTCCTTAAACATGTACTTAATAAGTAACTTTTAGGTTAAGTATGGGAGGTTTGTTTACATAAATTGTATCTCAAGATTGGCTGAAGTATAGGTACTAAGTCGTGTCCCTATTTCTTTCGAACCAGTGTGGTGAAAGGACTTAAAACGCTGGGCAAAATGCAGTCACATGAAAATAATTCTTCGTTGCTCATGTCTCATTCTTGCCGTGCCATGAACCTGCCAAGACTGCTCACGTGTAGAGGAAATGCACTGGCTATATTCACTTACTAGCTGCCGCCCGCGGCTTCGCTCGAGTGGTACCCAGATAAAAATAGCCTATATATTAATCCAGCATAATGTACTATGTATATTCCAAGTTTCATTCAAATCCGTTCAGACGTTTAGGTGTGAAAGAATAACAAACATCCACACATCCATACATACAAACTTTTGCGTTTATAATATTAGTAGGATTTTACTAATATAAATGCGAAAGTTTGTGTAGGTACCTACCTATGTCAATGTTTGTTGCCTGTATCGAAAGATTTCGAAAGAGATAGCTACGGATTTCAGGCGTATAAAACAAAGACAGAGAGTGAAACCGCGCAATATTTGATTTAAATATTTTGTTTGCATGCTCTCACTCTCCATCCTATAAACACCCAATTCAAATAATTGATAATTAGGTACAAGAAAACTATTAAATGAATCAAAAAACTGGTTTCAACACTGGTGTATTAAATTATAACTAACGAGTGGCATCTTTGGCTCGACGCATCAAGTTTCTGCCAGCAGCCTTTCACAGATCGTCACTCCACCTAGCCGGAGGGCTAGGCGCGGTCCAAAGGGGGGGGGGGGGGGGGGGGCACAGGGGACATGACTCCCCCCAAAATCGTACACGTCAAATTGAAAAATTTTCTATTATTTTACAAAATATATAAAAAAAAAAACAATTTTCAGCCCCTATCCGTGATGCCAATAAAAAGGCTTCCATTTGGTTTATAATAATGTGCAATAAAACTGTGTATTGTGCAAAAAAATCTGATTTACTCGACATATTCTATTATTATCGACCCCCTCCAAAATTTCAGACTGCGACCGCGCCTGCGGAGGGCATCCTACATTACGTTTCCGGAGTCACAGTCTCCTCTAAAGAACTTGTCTCAGCGGTTGTCGGTTCTTCGGCAGATCTACAACTTATGTTATTTTTCAGTATGCATGCCGATCTTAGCCTACGGCACAGCTATGGGCTGGATCTCCCCCAACAAGGCGCTCCTCATGGGCGACGAGAGCCCCTCCCTGTCTCCCCTCTCTGAAGAGGACGTCTCCTGGATGGCGTCCATCATGTTCATCTTCGCGCCGGTCGCGGTGTTCGTGTATGGAATGGCTGCTGACCGGTTCGGGAGGAAGAACGCGCTTTTGTGCGCCTCCTTGCCTATTGCTGTGAGTTTTTTCGATTTTACAATCACTACATAGTCAAAGTCAAAGTCAAAGTCAAAATTTTTTAATCCTTAAAATCACTGGGATCACTTGGACACGTCTTAAATCTAGCAGTAAGTACCTATAAAACAAAGTTGCTTCCCGCTGTCTGTCTGCCCTAATTTATGCTTATATCTTTAAAACTACGCAACGGATTTTGATGCGGTTTTTTTTTAATAGATAGAGTGATTCAAGAGGAAGGTTTATATGTATAATATAGTGAAGAAGCATGGATAATTTTAGAGGTTTCTAATGTGATGTCGTAAATATACATTTTTTGCGCTTACATTGCAAACGCTTCCTGAACCCTACGAGATAAATCAAAATAATGTACTAGGTACAGTATTGTACACCTTAAAAAGGTCTAGTTTTTTGAATCCCACAAATAGTGGGAGCTTAATGAACTCAAAGTTTTGTTTGATCCTACTGGAATCACGAGACTGGGAGCTTAATGGAATAAGCCAGGAATTTCGAGGTCGTATAATAACCACAAATCAGGGGATCCTAGTTTAATCAGAATTATGTAATTCCAATGTGGTAGTAAGATTAGGTGATCCGGTTTCTAATAAACTAAGCACATTACATTTGAGAATTAGGTATAACATGTTGGGTGTTAATAAATTAACTCCAAACTTTATACCCTTGGACGGATAAACATCATCCAAGTTTGTACCACATTGGATTTGGAGCACCGGTAGTCTAGTGGGAGCGGCCCTGCCTTCCGATCCTAAGGTCGTGGGTTCAATCCGTTCGTGCACCAATGAATTTTTCTGTTCTAAATAATCATGTGCGCTAATACCTTCCAAATGGTGAAAGAAAGCATAGTGAGGAAACCGGATTGTCATAGAACCTAAAAAGTTCTGAAACATGTATCAAGTGCACGAAAAAAGCCTTTGAAACGCACTTTAATTCCTTTCACCACACTGGTTAGAAAGAACTAGTGACACGACTACACCACATTTAAATAGGTATTCTGTTTAAAAAGTATTTTATCTTCTGGCCGAAGTATCGTCATCATATTGACGGATGAAAGCGATTTTGTCGTATCTCAAAACATTCAATTTTACACCAGAGCCAAAAAACCTTTATTTACAGCAATTAGTGTGAACAGTAAAAAACTAGGAAAAAGGCGTATCATAAAATTTTTCATCGTAGAAAGACGAGACATAGACCATTCGACGCGGCTTTTTTGCTTATCAACAATCAAGTTTGAAGTCATTATAAGCCATTTTTTGAGATACGATATTTCCGCTCTCTGCCGTCGATATTAAGAAGTCGTTTCTTCTGTTTAAAAGACATTTATTTTCCAGCTCGGCTGGGCAGTAAAGCTGATCTGCGCACACCCCATCGCGCTGATCAGCGCGCGCGCACTCATCGGGTTCGGCTCCGGCGGTGGGTTCGTGGTCTGTCCGCTCTACGTCAAAGAGATCAGTGAAGACTCCATCCGCGGGATGACAGGCACCTTCGTCATATTCTCTCAGGTAAGAATTGAATGGTTATTAGAACCCATCGGGTTCGCTCCGGCGGCGGGTTCGTGGTCTACCCGCTCTGTCTACTTATTTTACAAATTCAGATTCTACATTTTTTATGCAATTGTTTTGTTGACAGACAGTAGGCAACTTATTGATCTTCATCCTGGGCGACCTGTTACCATTCTACACTGGTCTATGGGTTCTTCTGGCCATCCCACTGGTACACTTCTGTCTGCTACTGCGGCTGCCGGAGACGCCTTCCTTCCTCATCAAGCAGGGGAAGAACCAGGTACCTAAATAGTTCTCGTCAAAAAGAACTCTATCAAAAAGATTGAGCATACAGTTGCGCACATTAATATTTGTCAATTTTATTGTTTTAGGCACCTAGGTGTAAAATAAACATTACCTAGGTACATCTGATTAAAACAATACTTAGTACGTCTCTAAAAACTTAAAAAATCCGACTTCAATGATAAAATTCGAGACCATATAAATTTCATCCCATACCTACTTAACATATTCATTACTCACGCTAGAATTACCCATACCATAGTGTATAATAATCTTACTAATATTATAAATGCGAAAGTTTGTGAGTTTGGATGTTTGTGCCTCAATCACGCCTAAACGGCTGAACGGATTTGAATGAAACTTGGAATATACGTAGTACGTGTGCTGGATTAACATACCTATAGGCTATTTTTCATCCGGGTACCACGCGAGCGAAGCCGCGGGCGGCAGCTAGTAATAGATAAATAACACCCAACAGTCACAATAGGTACATAGTCCTGACCCCACACTAGGATTCCTTGTGTCGTGGGTATCAGAAACTACGAGTACCATGATACCACAACACCCAGACCCGGAAGAAATATTTGCAGAACATGCAAACATTTCTTCCGCAGCAGCAATCGAACCCGCGCCTCTTGCGTCTCTGCCGAGCAATCGCTCGCCACGCCACCGAGGCCGTATACCGTAGATAGATTTAATATCTATCTCGAACTACCTACCTATACTAATTGCTTTGCGATTATTTAATCTGTCTGTAGGTGGGAAAATAGATGGCTCTAGATATACCTAGTTGCCTACAACAAACGTGATTAGACCAATTAAAAGGTGGTGAGTTCAATTGAATAGAATTGTATTACAATTAGATGATGTGGAAAATGCTGTCTATTTTGTTGCGAATTTTCCTAAACTAACTCATACGAAACTTATTTGACGGCCTCGGTGGCGTGGCGGACGAGTCCCCGGCTGAGACGCAAGAGGCGCGATTTCGATTCCCGCTACGACAGAAAAGTTTGCACGTTCTGCAAACATTTGTTTTGGGTTTTTATATTCCCTCTGCTGGATGTAGGCTTCCCTTTGTTTTCATTTATTATAATCCCACAGTAACATTTTATCACGGATTCCGATTCATCTTACGAGGCTATTAATAATAAGTACTTGTGGACATTTCACACAGCGCCATCTAGCCCCCAAACTAAGCAAAGCTTGTATTATGGGCACGAGATGGCTGATGGAATACTTATTCTTAATATTTTTTTTGTAAATACATACTAGGTATAATACTACAACACCCAGACCCGGAAAAAATATTTGCAGAACATACATACATTTCTCCCGTAGCGGGAATCGCACCTGCGCTTCTTGCGTCTCAGCCGAGCACTCGCCCGCCACGCCACCGAGGTCGAGTCATGTGACTGTTGGACCATCTATATGGGCGATGGGCTGATCACCTGTCACCATAGTTCACCATATCCATCTTAACACTGAATCTGGCTGCAAGTTTTTTTATGATTACTTGTGGCTTTACGCATTAGGCATACGGGCATGATATGTAATTGTATGTAGATGGTGCTTAATTATTCATTATCCTGTCGTTTCCAGGAAGCCGCCAAGGTCCTAGGCTGGCTGCGCTCCTTGCCCGCTGATGATAGACTCATCAGCGAGGAGTTGGATGCCCTCATCATCGAACAGACCACCTGTGAGCCCAAGTTTTCACCGAAACTCTTGTGTAAGTTTTTTTAGGTATCTCAGTCATCATCTTCCTGCCCTTATCCCACTGTATGTGGGGTCGGCACAGCATGAACCTTGGATCATGCTGTAAGAGTTTTGGCTAAGGTGTTTTATGACCGGCCGCCTGCCTGACGTCAACCCTCCTTGGGAAATCTCAGTATGATTTATTTATCCTTTCACCACACTGGTTCGAAAGAAGTACTAGCCAGTAGTGTTACCTAGTAGTATTTATTTAGATACCAATTACCTACATTACCATATGCCCCTCTCAACCCACAAGGGAGCAGGTGGGAATCATTATGTAAATAATTATTCCTATCCCGTTAAAAGAAATTAAGACGATGGAAACATGAAACAAAATTGCCTACTGTATTGCTTGTTCTCAAATAAATACGGGTTAATCGTAAACTTATAGTAAATATCTCTTAGGGAAGTAAGAAACTATTATATATTTAATTGATCTAGATATTAAGAAAGTATCATTCTACAATCTTGAGGATGAGTCACCTAGATGGGTAGAAGGAAGTAAACACGTGATAAAAAAAAAAACAAACAAACACGTGCTTCAACCGGCAAACAGATTTATTATTCCAATTGATCGCATCGACCTAATCAATATCACTGACCTTTTGTAGGTACTCTTATCATTGTTCTCAGTAACTTGTCCTTGATATCTGAGCACGGGTTGTTATATAAATTGTTCCCGTTTGTAATTTGGTTGTATGCAAATAAATGCCACGGGGTCAATTGGGAATGGGTCAAATGATGAAGTCTGGACGCAAAAAAATGCGAGTTGTTTTCTTAATGCGTGAATTGAGAGGGGAGAGGTTAACTGGTTGTAACGAGGCCTAGACAATGACAATGCTAACAAAAAGGACCCAGCAGTCACAAATACAAATACAAATACAAATAATTTATTAATAACTCCATAGTTACATGTCACAGAAAATAAATTAAAATAATAATTATATTAATATTCAGGTAAACATAAAAACTCATTCAATTCGTAGAATGAGTGATTCAATAGCCATTTCTTCAGCCTAATCTTGAACGAGCCGATGGAAGGTGCATCACGGATCGAGTCGGGCAATCTGTTGTAGACAGAAGGACCTATGACGTACACAGACCTCGCAGACTTAGCGAGCCTGTGCGTTGGCACCACAAGGCGATCTTTGTGCTTATTACTCCGCATGGCTTTCACTGAGCTCACGCCTCTACGCTGAAATATGTGCAAGTTCGTGTGGGTGAATAAAGCTATTTGGTAGATCAGTTCGCACGGCAGTGGGAGGATTTTAAGCTGCTTGAAAAGGTCCCGACATGATTCATCAAATTAGATACACAAATAAGGCAGAAGGCTTCACCTTTGTACAGTTTTTCATAAATGCTCATAGGTAAAACTGTAGGTGATGGTCAGTATGACCAACTAAATGGTACCTAATTTACCACTATTCACTCTATATTTTTAATTAGTAACATTTTAGAATAGGAAAGAAAAATATTGATTTATTACCTATCCTCTCCAACATGATGGACTTGTATAAGCGATGGACTGATCACCTGTCACCATGGTTCACCATATCCATCTTGGGACTTTGAATCAGGAGTGGCTGCAAGTTTTCTTATGATTACTTGTGACTCTGCCCAAAGCATTAGGGATACGAGCGTGATAATATATCGTCACTGGAAAGGCAAATTTACGTAAGCGCCAATCGAGAAAAAGCCGTTTGAAGTTCATTTTTTTCGTTTTTTTAATCATAACTTTCTACCTAATTATCGAATTTTGATGACGTCAACGTAAGATTTCATTCTTTTTTCATTTTCTATGTCCAGCAATTCATATTATTGTATTTGGACTGCTATTTTAGGATAATAACTCAATATGGCTATTTGGCGCCATTTTGGCGCTTACGTAATTTTGCCTTTCCAGTGACGATATGTATGTAGGTATAATTTATTACCAACACAAACAGAGGAATATTTCTAGTTGCGGAACGGTAATTTTCCTTGCAGATAACCATAAAAAATTTGGTTATCTCTGAAAAAATAAAAATGTAGGTACATACTTATGCTTGTTCTTTTTTTCTATCTTGAAGGAAAATAATTAGAGAAACACAGAGACAACTTAAAGTTCATAAATGCAATAATATTTTTCAAGTCAAATTCATAATTAACAGAAATTCCAGCTATAAATATTGTTAAACTAGATAACAAACAGAGAGAATAAATAGATCACTGGTTATCTGGATACGGTTGATGCGGTTATATCTGAGTAATAAGCGTAATTTTCCAACAACATTGTCTTCTTCCAGTCGCCGACAAAACAGCCGTGAAAGCATTTTGGGTGGCCCTCATCGTGAACCTGACGCGGGAGTTCTGCGGTTGCATAGCGGTCCTGGTCTACGCCAGCCACATCTTTGCGGAGGCTGGGAAAGACCCCAACACCAGCATTGCCCTGTCACCAAACAAGCAGTCGATTCTGCTCGCTACTGTCCAGATAATAGGATCCTTTCTGGCGTGCCAGCTAGTTGATCGGGCAGGGAGAAAGGTACCTACATAAATTATCACTTTTCATGAATATAGGTAGGTACCTACCTAACTTATCTACTGGACTGGGAGTAAAGAACTTCTCTGCTGGACTGGGAGTAAAAAAAAAAACAGAAAATGCGTCCAGCTGCTTCTCTCCCCGAACATATGCCGTAAAAGTCGACTAAGGGATAGTAGGTATCCTCCAACATGATGAGATACAATAAAGAAGTATTCCCAAGGAAGGTTGACGTCAGGCAGGCGGCCGGTCATAAAACACCTTAGCCAAAACTCTCACATAGAGTGGGATAAGGGCAGGAAGATGATAATGATGAATTTACCTAACCTAGGTACCTACTACTCGAACGGACGTAATCTAGGTAGTTTTTATAAGTAGGGAATGTTTTTTGGAATTAGCGGAGCAGAAAGAAAGTACCTGAATAACTTTATACAAGTTGTCTTAAGATGACATTCATGGAAGTTTTAAACTGATCGTTTGTTACCTTTTAAAGTCAGTTCATTGAACGAAAATATTGCATATTTATAAACAAATTACCTACACATACTTATGTATATTAATTGGTATTTAGGTAGTTACCTAAATGTAAGACCAGCGCTCAATGGGGTAGTATTGTAAGACCAAAATTTATTAATAGAACAATCATCAAAAATCATAAGTAGGTATTACTTATACTTACGTAGGTATAGGTAGGTACCTACCTTGCTTAGCATAGAAATTGATGGGAAGATATTGTCAAACCATTTATTAGTAGTGCTGCCTTCTCCATCATATCATTTAGGTAGGGTACCTATGTATTAAACAAGTAACTGGGTACCTACTACCTAATCATCTTTTACACCTGGTGATTTGGGAAACCGTGATGTCTTGGTATTTTCCTTTGTTCTATTATACCTACGTTTGTGTTAATTATGGGTTGTGATATGAGTTGCATAGTTTTTCCCGCTAATTTTCGCACTGGTCACAGATGGGAAAAAAATGATTACCTATGCATGAAAGGGCCAGTTGGAAGAAGTACCCAATTATGCATTTAAGCTACTCATGGAAGAAGGAAATAAAACCTGAGGTGCCTAAGTACCTAAGTCTTGTCTGTGTTTTTAGGTTAAAATTTTTGACGAGTGTTTGAGTATATTTTTTTTTAAATTGTTTTACTATTTTATTTCTATGATTAGGTAGGTATGTGTTTTAAAACTTTTATGTGCTTTTTGTCTGGAATAAACAATTATTTTTATGCCTGCATAATTATTTTTAAGACAAATCACGAATAAATTTTACTCGTGTCTAGCAAAGGTACCTATAGGTAGTAACTAAAGGGAGAAGTTAAATACTTAGACAAATTCTCAATTGCTTCTATGGCTAATGCCCCTACTGACTACCTTGACTATAGAATGCGAAAGATGTTCGATTTCCGCTCATACGGGTTGTGTTATGGCCATGTTATTTGTTACTAAAGGAACGCCCCCCAATTTTGTCTCTTGCTGCGTCTTCTTGGAGGAACTTCTGAAACTCCTTTGTTTCGGGAAGTTATACCTAGGCTTCTAGGCCTCATGGTTTAAGCTGTGCGTTGATTATTATTTTCAACTTCATTGCACAAGACACAAAAGAACATTGTATAAATGGGGGGCTTAATGCCTAGGCATTTTCTACCAGCCAACCAATGAGGTGGTATAGGTACCTATAGCGCTTGGCATGCGTCAGCAATGTGAATTGTCATTCTTAGTCAGCAATGTGAATTGTCATTCTCAGTCAGCAATGTGAGTTGTCATTCTCAGTCAGCAATGTGAATTGTCATTCTCAGTCAGCAATGTGAATTGTCATTCTCAGTCAGCAATGTGAATTGTCATTCTCAGTCAGCAATGTGAATTGTCATTCTTAGTCAGCAATGTGAACTGTCATTCTCAGTCAGCAATGTGAACTGTCATTCTCAGTCAGCAATGTGAACTGTCATTCTCAGTCAGCAATGTGAACTGTCATTCTTAGTCAGCAATGTGAATTGTCATTCTCAGTCAGCAATGTGAATTGTCATTCTTAGTCAGCAATGTGAATTGTCATTCTCAGTCAGCAATGTGAATTGTCATTCTTAGTCAGCAATGTGAATTGTCATTCTTAGTCAGCAATGTGAACTGTCATTCTCAGTCAGCAATGTGAACTGTCATTCTCAGTCAGCAATGTGAATTGTCATTCTCAGTCAGCAATGTGAATTGTCATTCTCAGTCAGCAATGTGAACTGTCATTCTCAGTCAGCAATGTGAATTGTCATTCTCAGTCAGCAATGTGAATTGTCATTCTTAGTCAGCAATGTGAATTGTCATTCTTAGTCAGCAATGTGAATTGTCATTCTCAGTCAGCAATGTGAACTGTCATTCTCAGTCAGCAATGTGAATTGTCATTCTTAGTCAGCAATGTGAATTGTCATTCTCAGTCAGCAATGTGAACTGTCATTCTCAGTCAGCAATGTGAATTGTCATTCTTAGTCAGCAATGTGAATTGTCATTCTTAGTCAGCAATGTGAATTGTCATTCTCAGTCAGCAATGTGAATTGTCATTCTTAGTCAGCAATGTGAATTGTCATTCTTAGTTAGCAATGTGAATTGTCATTCTCAGTCAGCAATGTGAATTGTCATTCTCAGTCAGCAATGTGAATTGTCATTCTTAGTCAGCAATGTGAATTGTCATTCTCAGTCAGCAATGTGAATTGTCATTCTTAGTCAGCAATGTGAATTGTCATTCTCAGTCAGCAATGTGAATTGTCATTCTTAGTCAGCAATGTGAATTGTCTTCCCCAGCCCCTGCTAGCTGTGACGAGCGCAGTCGGCGGCTTCGCCATGTGCCTCCTGGGCGTGTGGTTCTACCTGAAGAGCGTGGGAGTGGACATGCCGGGCTGGGTGCCCATCACAGCGCTGTGCGTGTGCATCTTCGCAGACGCATCCGGCCTCCAGCCTCTGCCGTTTGTGATCATGACTGAGATGTTTAACTTCCAGGTGAGTGTCTAACCCGACACAAAGGGGTCGTCCATTAATCACGTAATATTTTAGCAACTTTTAAACTCCTCACCCTTTAACGCTCGTGGCGTAGCTTGCTTAGATGTTCTTGATTGATCGTTGAAGTTAAGCAACCTTGTACGCGGTCACAATTGGGATGGGTGAGCGCAAGTGGCATTACGCTGTGAACTATCGGTGAATTATCCATGAGAGAATGTTCAAGCCCAAATTACACATACTTACCAACATTTCTCTACAAAGTATTCATTTAAACCGATATATAATTCTTGGATCATTGTTTCAGCTACGAGGAACAGTAGCCACACTCATAATGGCTATATCCCTTGGAACGGACTTCGCTCTCCTCCGAATATTCTCCCCCCTGACCATCCTAATCGGCTACCACTCCACATTCTGGCTGTTCAGCTTCATCTGCCTTGCCAACGTGTTCTACCTCATCTTCTGCGTGCCAGAGACAAAGATGAGGAGTCTAGAAGACATCTACGCGGATCTGGAGGGAAGGAAGAAGTCGAGGAAAAAGGACTTGATTGTGGAGACAAACCACGTATGATTTTGCGTTAGATTTAAACAGATAATTCGTGTTAAACTAAAAACTGACTTCAATAATGGTCCTTGGGGCCATCCTATAAGAACCACCTCTTTTTTGAAGTCGGTTAAATAGTCATTTATGGTGCATAAGTTACATTGTATTGACTTACTTATAGTTTTGTAGATTTTTACGAAACGAATGTGTTTGGTATTTATAATTTTTAGGCAGCTAAAAATAATAAATCATGTTGGTAGGTCGTTTTACAAATGTACGAGTTTTATATTATAATATCTTCTCAGTGAATAAAACTGTTTTTACCGTAAAAATACTGAATGCGAAACTTCTCATGAATAGAAATCAATGAAAAATAAAACCGGTCGAGTGAGTCGAAATCGCACACGAGGGGTTCCGTACCACCGTACATGTACCTACATAAATGTTTTTTGTATGGCCTCACAGCATTCCCTATTAAAATCAAGCAAAAAATGCAAAATAAATAAATAAATATTTATGTTAGATGTAAATAAATAGTTAAGATTGATTTGAAAAATAAATGCACAAACATACCTACTAAAAAGCGTGCAAAGACACTGGACCCATCCAAGTACTGACAGCGTCTAGCGTTGCTTAACTTTGATGATCGATTACAAACATAAAAAAAAATGTTTCTTGTATGGGGCCCCCTTTTATTTTTATTAAGTACTAGCGACGCGCCCCGGCTTCGCACGGGTGCAATGCTGATACTAAATATAATACAGAATGTTATCATCTGTGTCATCTATATGTTGTCATCTATACGTCATTACATAGCTGTCATTATACGTCATTACACAGCTATCATTTGCGTTTTGTTATTCCAAGTATGATTCTTTTTTTCTGATTTTTTTTTTCGGGATAAAAAGTATCTTATGTCCGTCTCCTGGCTCTAAGCTACCTCCCTACCAATTTTCACCCAAATCTGTTCTGCCGTTCTTGAGTTATAAGTGGTGTAACTAACAAGACTTTCTTTTATATATATAAAAATAAGATTTGATGCTATAGCGGCAATTATAGAATACATACTCTGCAAAAATTTCAACTTTCTACATAATTACGGTTTATGAGGTACAGCCCGCTGACGAACGGACGGACAGACGGACGGACGTGTGTGAATGGTGGCCATTGGCACCCGGGTTCAGGTACCGAACCCTAAAAATGGAATCTCTTATCAATACATCCATCGATGCTATAATTTAAACTATTTCCCATTTGTTACCACTTTTTTGAAGTGGAATTAAATGTCTTGCGTAGACTTGTGGCTCTGCCCATCCTGTATGCATTAAGATAATGTAGTGTCTTACTGCAGGCTTCCTTTTATCCAATCATCTAGATCTATTCTTATTTCTTCTCTCAATCGCTTAATTCTTTTGTGGTAGCTACCGTTAAACAATTGTACCAGGTATGTATGTAGGTATATTTATCATGCCCGTATTCCTAATGGGGTGGGCAGCGCCACAAGTAGAACCCATTTGTAATTTATTATTATAATAATGTTAGATTTAAAATGTAGAATAATATAAGTTACGCTGTAACAGATAATGAAATAAACATTTTACAAAACTCAAGGTATTTTATTTTACAATTGTGAATTAAAAACAAAGATTACAGTTTAGGAAGATTTACTTAACTTAATAAATAATCAGTTTAATATAAAAGCATGTTTTTTTTTACATTTTTGTTCGCATTTTATTAAAAAAAAACTGAAACTGTATTTGAATCTACCACAAACCAACTTAATATTTATAATTCTTATCTTTTACGTGCAGTCGGGTAAGGACTAGGTCAGGGGACTGATTTTCAGGGAATAGACAAATAAGACTTAAGTTTTTTAAACCATCACGGTTATGTGCCTTGGGTCCGGAAGGGGTTATTAGCACTCAAGTCTCAACGGGATATATACCCCGATTCCAATTTTGTTTTCTGATATTTTAGCACAGTTGCACGGAAGAACTGAATTATCGGAAAATTCATCAAAATTTGAATCGTGGTAAATATCCCGTTGAGTCCTAATATTGTTAAAAAAAAAAACAATTTTACTAGATGAATTATACAGCGTCAGCTTTTTTAGATGGAACTAATAGACAAAGATATGGGTTCTCAAAATAATTTCAAATAGCGTCTAAAGACATACAGTCAATCAAAGTTAAATCAGTCAAGAGGTGAATGATCACATTAAAATAAAAAAAAAACTGTCTCTATATAAATACTGCCGAAGTAAAATGAGCTAGTGACGGCCAACTCTTGTGACGGAGTTTTAGGCCGCCTAAAGGCCTCCGTCATGGCTTAACGACTTAAAAGCCGGGACTGACAACTTGACGTGCCCTCCGAAGCACGGAAGCGCTGCTCGCAATGCCACTTGCGGCCACCCATCCAAATTGTGACCGCGCACAACGTTGCTTAACTTCAACGATCAATCAAGAACGTCTAAGCAAGCTACGCCACGAGCGCTTTTATATTGCCGAAACAAAATATTAAAATAAACAGATTGTGCTATATCTTTTCACCTGTGACTTTATTCAGAAGTCTATTTCCCGATAACCAGATCCCAAGCATGATATTACTTTTTTACAACTACATATTATAAGGTAGTGAAGTGGAGTTAATTATATGCTGTTCCAATTCAAGCAATGTCTATGCCAAATGATAGTAAGCTTCATGAAAATCATTACAGTAGTTTAAACAAACATTCATCATACAATTCCTCATACCTATAATGATGTTTAAATGTACAAGTGACCACGTTATACCGGGTTATATTAGTAAGCGAGTATTGAAATATTTTTGACAATGTTTTTGGAAAATGAGTAAAAATTAGTTATATGTTTTTTACCAGTTTTCCATGATCATGAAAAGATTTAGATTATTTTTATTGTTACAAAAACATTTAATAGAGTAAAACTCGTTTGTCTAACTCTGAAAAATATAAGAACTCGAAAGAATATTTAACAAAAACAAAAACTGTTTTGATTAAAAAATTACGATATTGTTATGAACATAAAATAAATGATTTCAAATCTTTAGTCACAATTAAAGCGAAGCCAGGGTAGACTATAACGAAATTATTTGACGGGGTAATGGGCAGAGACCTTAAGGTTATATTATAAAACATTCGTTTACACAATGAGATCTAAGAACGAATGCCTGATATCGAGGGGTCAGATGGGAATTTTCCCATCTGTACTCATTTGTCGCAGATCATAGTGGGTAGATGGGAATAGCTATATTTTAACTAAGCAAAGTTTGCAAGCATAAAAATCAAATGACGCATAAAATTAATAACTTAGCCCTGCTATAAACGAATAGACATAATCATGCGAGATAACAATTTCTTATTCTTTTACGTAACGATTTTAAAGATAAACGGCTTGAATAAAATAATTTACAGTTGCATTGATATTCGAGATAAATCTCTTTAAAACTTGAATTATTTTCATAAATTAACAAAAAAACTAACCAATGTATTACGAAGTATATTTTTACGTATGATTTTAGATTTAAGGATTTCATCTAGTACACGTATTTTAAGTGAGTTGTAGCTGTCAAATTTTACACCTTAAATATATTTTTAAACATACAATTTTTTTTTTATTTTTACCCCCCAAGTCTTAACTATGGGTAGACGAAAACATTTTATATAAAAACGACTTTTCTAAGCTTAAGAAAGTGTTGGTACGTCTAAAAGTTAAGATATCTATGGATTTTTCAACCCAGGACCTAACACAGCCAAAGACGTTACACGAAATTCTAAGATTTTGATGAAGCGGTCATGCCAGCCGAGTATAGTTCTTATTATTCACACTTTAGAATTCATTTTATCTAACCACTTATATCGGATTTATTACACTTCACTCACGGTAGCCAACTTTGTTAGCTCAGAATCGGAATAAAACAATACCATAACCAAAACATCTCATTAAACTGTATTACATGAGCAATACCTGGTATAGAAATAATTCCCAATAAAACCCCGGGATTAACAAGAATTTCCAATTGATCCCGCGGGATTACGTGCGAAATAACTATTCCTGGGGGTGGTTAGGAAATAATTCCCAATTAGGGGTCAACGGGAATTTCCCAACTGCCCTAATCGACTGGCGTCAGAACACACTTTAAAACACATACACATAGTATTTTGTTCACGATTTTCACATAATATTAGTAGGAATTTCATATAATTTTAGTTATAAGTTGACTTGCTAGGCATGACCATATAACTGACACGTATAGAACGGCGTATAGAGACGGCGTAGAGTAGTGTAGGTCAAGCCTCTGGTGGTGCATTATCCTGCGGCGCTGCCTCTGTTACCTCCTCCGTTTTCTCTGCTTCCGGTTGCTCTGCGTCTTTCTCTGTGGATTCCTTTTTCTGAAAAAAAAACACAACAATATAAAGCATTATCATTGCTTATCTATACTATTATTAAAAAGAGGAAAGATTTTTTGTTTTTTTTTGTTTGTAACGAATAGGCTCCGAAACTACTGGACCGATTTCAAAAATTATTTCACCAATAGAAAGCTACATTATCATGGACCAGTATAGGCTATAATAAATCTTCAACAAAATTAGGGATCCGTAAGAAAATTGCAATATTGTAACCCAAGGTAGAAAACGCAAAATAGTTTTTCGCGTGCGCTGCGAAAACTATTGATTATAGAACGAAATAATGTACTACACGCGTACGAAGTCGCGGGCAACAGCTAATAGTAGAATAGATTCATTCTTTATGCTCTTTAATGGATTGTCTGGGTTTGTCGGCTCTTGAGATTTGCGCTTACACTGTACCAGAGGTGAGCAAAGTATCTGTAATTTGCTTACCTCTGGTTCAAGTTGGTCTAGTTAAGTTCGTTCTCTATGCTCTTCAATGGTTCGTGTGCTGACCTCTGGTTCAAGTTGGTCTAGTTAAGTTCGTTCTCTATGCTCTTCAATGGTTCGTGTGCTGACCTCTGGTACAAGTGGTCTAGTTAAGTTCGTTCTCTATGCTCTTCAATGGTTCGTGTGCTGACCTCTGGTACAAGTGGTCTAGTTAAGTCGTTCTCTATGCTCTTTAATGGTTCGTGTGCTGACCTCTGGTACAAGTTGGTCTAGTTAAGTTCGTTCTCTATGCTCTTCAATGGTTTGTGTGCTGACCTCTGGTACAAGTGGTCTAGTTAAGTTCGTTCTCTATGCTCTTTAATGGTTCATGTGCTGACCTCTGGTACAAGTGGTCTAGTTAAGTTCGTTCTCTATGCTCTTCAATGGTTTGTGTACTCACCTCTGGTACAACGGTCTCCTTGGGTTCGTTCTCTATGCTGTCCGATGGTTTGGAGTCGGTGGAGATGGAGCTGGAGGTGAGGCTGTTCGGTTGAGAGAGATCTTTAGGCGTCGGTTCCTGGGAGCTGCGCTCGGATTGAGACTTCTCTTTCGAATCTGGCAACATTCGAAACAAAATAGTTTTATGTTAACAAAATAGTTTATTTTTATATTAGTTTGGATGTTTGTGCCTCAATCACGCCTAAACAGCTGAACGGATCTGAACGAAACTTGGAATATACATAGTTCATGGATTAACATATAGGCTATTTTTTATCCGGGTACCACGCGAGCGAAGCCGCGGGCGGCAGCTAGTGTTATATATAAGATTTCAATACTATATTAGATCACGGTGTCGTTGCGTTTTGGGGAATCATTTTGTATTTTAGCGGGAACGCCATCTTTTTCACAATTTTTCTGAAATATAATATTAGTAGGAAAGTTGGATAGTAGGATAAGGGAGGCCTATACCCAACAGCTAGGCTTTTGTGGGTTGACGATGATGATGAATTATTTAAAAAAAAATTACACAGTCGAAGTCGTGAGCTAGCTAGTTAAACAATAAAAAAACCGGTCAAGTGCGTGTCGAATTCGCAGTCGATTCCGTACCATCGTCAATGTAAGAACATAAATGTTCCTTGTTCAAAATTTACTCTACTTATTAAGGTTCATGAGATACAGCCCGCTGACAGACGGACGGACGGACGGACGGAGAGCGAAGGCTTAGTAATAGGGTCCCGTTGGCACCCTTTGAGTACTGAACCCTAAAAGCCACGACTATATCATCTAAATGCTGATCACCAATGCTAATGAATACTATCTTTCTACAAATTAAAACCTCCACCCTTGTGTCGACCTCTGTGGCGTGGCGGGAGAGTGCTCGGCTGAGGCGCAAGAGGCGCAGGTTCGATCTCGCTACGGGAGAAATGTTTGTATGTTCTTCAAATATTTCTTCCAGGTCTGGGTGTTGTATAGCATTATGTATTTACAAAAAAAAGTTAGTATATAAGTATTCTATCAGCCATCTGGTGCCCATAGTAAGCTTTGCTTAGTTCGGGGCTAGATGGCGCTGTGTGAAATGTCCACAAATATTTATTTATTTCTTTATTATTAACGTAGTGAGCGGAGACCCTTAGCAAAAGGTACTAACATGAAAAATTAAAATCTTAACTCAAAAGGCCCCTTCAAGGCATGCAAATCTTCCAAGTCCCAAATCTTCAAGCTCAGTGCTGGAGGTTGTTAGCTCGGATCCGAGCTAGGAGTTTCATCCACATCAAACGGATATCTTGGGAAAAGGGGTTAGTCAGAGGAAAGGTCAGAGGATTCTAGGATACAGGAAACGTTCTTAAGGTCACATACATACATATTACCCGTATGGGGTGGGAAGATCTACAAGTAATCATAAGAAAACTTGCAGCCACTCCTAATTCAAAGTCCCAGGATGGAAATGGTGTACCATGGTGACAGGTGATCAGCCCATCGCCCATATATGGCCCATCATGTTGGAGAGGATAAGGTAAGGATATTATGCAGTAATTTTCAAAACAAGATAGATTCTTAGGACGATAGTTTAAATCCAGTTATGCAGGATATTTGAAAAATAAATTCACCTTTGAAAAATGAGTGTGTTGTTCAACGGTGAAGGGAAACAATCGTGAGGAAAAACATATTGTAGAACCTAAAGTTTGAAGATTGTCAAATGTACAAATAGATTCTAGGAAAAGGTGCAGGTTCGAATCTCACTGTAGAGATTATTCAGAGCTTTCGTTTATTGTCTTCATCGACTGCCTCGGTTGGAACCGGACCTTCACGTCACAAAAAGCTCATTAAAGCACAGCAAATTGCCGTTCCTATACGTTCCGAGGTAATGGGTGAAGAGCATTAGAGGTGACTCACCAGCGCCGTGCGTCGCGGGCCAAGGTTTTCTCACGAACATGTTTTCTACGATCCTGTCTATGTTGTCCTTCTCTATCGAATTCGCCGGTCTGCAAGAAACGAAAAGTTATTAAGTAAAAGTAATTGCAAAATACCTTATTTAACTATAAAAAGGAGGAAACATTCAATTATTAATACACGAATGTAGACTCTTAGAAGTTTTTTTTCCTTAGCACTTGACGCAGCCGGATTTCAGAGTACTTTGGCGCAGCCAGCCGGTTTAACGCTTACTCGATTTTATCCTGGCTATATGGCTGGGATTCAGCGAATGTATACGCATCCCTTCTATCCTGAGACTAATTATATGGCTACACCAGTCCGCCGTAGTCCCGACACTATGGCCGCAGGATCGCTGGCGCAGCCGGTAGTGTTACATTTAAAATAATAAAGATTAAAAGTAGAGCTATTTAAAGTCACACACATCCCCATTCCCTTACATACACTGAATGGGTATTCTACTGTTGTCACTATTTTATTTTTGTTTTAGTAACTGTTAGGTATTATATGCCTCTTTTTATCAATAAATAATTATTTTGTATTTTAATATATTTATGTACATATGGGGAGCCGACTAAGCCACAAGTTTCTGCACGATGTTTTTTGAAAAACATCGTGATCGCATAATTCCACCTTACCGTTCGAGTTGGCGCAGTCGGTGGGATGTAGACCCAGGTATTACCGCTGCCTAGGTATTAGCGCAGTATTATATTTACCGTTCGGGTTGGTTGGGTTTGACGATGGGTATGGCGGCGGTGGGGCGGCGCGTGGTGCGCTGTGGCGGCGGCACCTCCTGCTCCGCGCAGTTGAAGTACGTCACACCGCCCGCTTGCGTCGCCTACAAGCAATATCACACAAGGCATGATCTCCAAAACCAATGTATTTCAATTCATCCCAAAAATCCTTACACTGACTGAAACTGAACTGCGTCCTCTGGTTTTATCCAGAGGATAAAGCCGTCCATCATGTTGGAGGATACTATCCCTTAGTCGACTTTTACGACATGCTCAGGGAGAGAAGCAGCTATGTATGTATGTTCCTATGAGCTAGTGGCCAACTCTAGTGACGGAGTTTTTAGGCCGCCTAAAGGCCTCCGTCATGGCTTAACGACTTAAAAGCCGGGACCGACTGTTTGACGTGCCCTCCGAAGCACGGTAGCGCTCAGCTCGTAATGCCACTTGCAGTCACCCATCCCAATTTGTGACCGCGCATATCGTTGCTTAACTTTAACGATCAATCAAGAACGCCTAAGCAAGCTACGCCACGAGCGCTTCAGAGAGAAGCAGCTGGACACATTCTGTTTTTTCTTAACTCTCTTAGTGTATATTACTATTATATAATATATTTATTATTCGTCTATAAGTAATAACTCACATAGTTATGATGCGGGTATATCTGAGGATGTGTGTAGGATGTAGAAGGGGGTGCGAAAATTTGCGCACCGCCGTACACTGCCTGGGAACCGCTCTGCAACAAACCATCATATTGGACTAACTTCTTGTCGTGTCACTAGTTCTTTCGAACTAGTGTGCTGAAACGATTCGAACCCATGACAGGGATCGGAAGGCAGGGCCACTGCTTATCATCATCTTCCTGCCCTTATCCCACTCTATGTGGGGTCGGTTCATGCTGTAAGAGTTTTGGCTAAGGTGTTTTATAACCGGCCGCCTGCCTGACGTCAAGCCTCCTTGGGAATACTTGCTTATTGAATCTCATCATGTTGGAGGATACTATCCCTTAGTCGACTTTTACGACATGCTCGGGGAAGCAGCTGGATGCATTTTGTTTTTTCTTTACTCCCAGTCCAGCAGAGAAGGTAGGGCCGCTACTACTAGACCTAAAAAACTAAGGCCTTTTACAATCTATATAGTAGATGATTTACAGTGTCATGAGGAGACTTTCACCTTCACTTCAACATCTTGTTAGTATTACCTGCATATACTGAGCGGGCATCATAGCTGGAGGGGCGTAGCCCTGCGTCGGTTGAAGAGGCGGTTGCATTTGTCCTAAAAAAACAAATTTTCTTGTGTTACAATCAAATCAAGTCATTTCATTCTACATGAAGTACATAATACCTTACACTTAAGCTGAGCGCTTCCGTGCTTCTGAGGGCACGTTAAATTGTCGGTCCCGGCTTTTAAGTCGTTAAGCCATGACGGAGGCCTTAAGGCGGCCTAAAAACTCCGTCACTAGAGTTGGCCACTAGCTCATAAGAACATACATACATACATAACATAAGTATGCATTTTATATTATTAAATTTTAATTTAATTTGTTGTGCAGTGTGTTAGGAGGTCGAGCGGTAGAATGTTGCATCGGATGTTGCTGCAACTGATGCTGGATCGGTATAGTTACCTATAGGGTGGGCTTGCGGCATGTTGTGCAGCGTGTGAGGAGGTTGCGCGGTAGAATGTTGCGCCTGTTGCACTTGTTGTTGCTGCAACTGATGTTGGACCAGTTGTTGCTGCTCCAGGAGTCCCAATCTCACCTGACAACACATTGATTATCTAATTAGAAATATTCTTCAGACTGAAGCAAATAATTAGGTGGCAACTAAACACACAACGCCAAATCGCCCAAGATATCACTGAGACACATATTATCACGCCCGTATCCCTAACCCACCCCGGGCAGAACCACAAGTAATCATAAGAAAACTTGCAGCAACTTCTGATCCAAGACTCCCAAGATGGATATGGTGAACCCTTGTGACAGGTGATCAGCCCATCAAGTATATCACTTGAGATCTCACGAACATTTTCTTTTATAATTGGTGTGATGGATAGATAGAAAATTCTTTATTGCACAAGAAATAACATGTACATAGGCGAACTTAATGCTAATTAGCATTTTCTTCCAGCTAACCTTTGCTGTGATGATAAAAATGACAATACAAAAGCGGAATAAGCACATAAAACATATAATCAAAATACTCGCTACAATTTAGTAATCCTGCGGCTACACTATCAGGCTGCAGCGAAGGGTAACGTTTTAAGTTATTAACCTGTTGTTGCCAAGTAACCTTGCGTCTAAGAAAGTCGCCAAAGGCAAAGGTGCATGGGATTCGCACATACCACCACATTTATATCTTATGTCAGTCAAAAACATATTTTTTTTTTTTTTTTTTTTTTTTAACCTATATCGTCCCACTGCTGGGCAAAGGTCTCCCCCAAACTCCGCCAACCATCTCTGTCCTTCGAGACCTCCCACCATTCTCTCTCGAAGGAGTCGAGATCGTCCCGCCAACGCTTTCTTGGCCGACCACGACTTCGCCTTCCGTCGGGCTGCCAGGATGTTACGGCAGTCGCCCATCTGTCCGAAGGCATCCGGCTAACGTGACCCGCCCAGTCCCACTTGAGCCGGGCTGCTTTTCTACCCACGTCGGCAATGCCAGTAACTGAACGCAGCATGCTGTTTCGCACTCGGTCAGTACGTTTGAATCCGAGGATGCTGCGTTCCATTGCCCTCTGGCAAATCTTGAGTTTGGACTTCTGTAGCTCGGTCAATGACCACGTTTGGGCACCGTAGGTTAGGACGGGCAGGATACACATGTCGATGAGTTTGCGCTTAAGTGTCAGTGGAAGGTCTCCCTTCATGTGCGCCTTCATGGACCAGTAGCTCTTCCAGGCGTTATCGACTCGGCGACCGATTTCCTTGTCTTGCCTGTTTTCGAAGCTCGCTATCTGGCCCAAGTAAATGTACTCATCGACATATTGTATTACCTGCCCATCTACTTCGACCCTACGTTTCGTGCTATTGGTCATTAACTGTGTCTTGGACCGGTTCATTTGAAGTCCAACCTCAAGACTCGCCGTGCTCAGTTCCTGAAGCATACCCTGTAGGTCGTGAGCTGTTGGGGCGAAAAGGACGATGTCGTCCGCAAAGCGCAAGTTTGTTAGGCGTTTGCCTCCGACGTCGATACCTTTTGTTTCCCATGCAATACTCAGCGTTTTAAATACCTCTTGGAGGGTTGCCGTGAACAATATGGGAGATAGCGGGTCTCCCTGCTTAACTCCTTTATTTATGGTAAATGATGGACCTGAAAAATCTAGTTTTATATTAGCTGTACTGTTGTTATATATAATCTTGAGGAGTTTTATATAAGTTGAATCTATTTGTTGGTTTTCTAAAGCTTTAAATATTGCTGCATGTTTAACGCTGTCGAAGGCCTTTGTGTAATCTACAAAGGCAATGTACAGTGGTTTGTGGAACTCAGAGTACTTTTCTATAACCTGGTTGAGTGTGTGTAAATGATCTGATGTAGAGTAGCAGGGACGAAAACCAGCTTGTTCGGGAGGTTGGTGTCGGTCTAATGTACTGGCAATGCGGTTTTGTATGATTTTAATTAAGATTTTGTATAGATGTGATACCAGGCTGATAGGTCTATAGTTGCCAACATCTGTTTTGTCGCCTTTCTTGTAAAGAAGTACAATGTTTGAATGGCACATCTGTTTTGGAATTTTCCCTGAATCTAAAATAGTGTTAAACAAATTGGTGAGATGGGGGATTAGCGCATGTGAGCCGATCTTTAGTGCTTCCGTGGTTATACCATCTTCTCCTGGACTCCTATCAAACTTCATGGTTTTTAAAGTATCGTGAACCTCTTTTCCGGTGAAGAACGGTATGGTATCGGCACGGTTGTAATCTAATTCTTCGTTGTCTTTGGAAGGGTCGGAATATAGGGTCTCATAATAACTGGAGCAAATGCTCATTACTTTGTCGCGACTATTTTGTATGGTACCATTTTCGTCCCGAAGACTATTGATCCAATGTTTACTCCTAGTGAATCCTTGTTTGGCTGACCTTAAAGAGGTATGTTTTTCAATAGCTATTTGAATTAATTGTGAGTTAAATGTTCTTATATCTTTTCTTATACTGCGCTTTACTTTTCTATCTAATGATCTATATTCTGGTGTACAAATTTCTATTTTTTCCCTGTCTGTTATAAGTTTTTTAGTTTCTTGAGAAAGTTTTGCTTTGTCTCTTTTTACACATTTAATTTTCTGGCTGCTGGACTTTATTGACTTTAACCTTTAACTGGTGACGTGGTTTTTGTGTAACATTAGTGGTGACGTGAGGCCTGACAGGCCCTCGGTTGAATATAAGTATAATTCGCGATTTTACAAATATTTATTACTGGAGCCTACCTATTTGTGTTAATATGATATTTAGGTATCAAATAAAACGATTTTGTGTATTCTAATTATCACTTTTAAATATGAACCGACCATAACAAAATTTGCTCTCGTATTATTAGAAAAAAACGACATGAGATCAACATTTGGTTATAAATAATAAAAATCAACGTTCTTATTGATAACGACATTTTTAAATCTTAGAATAAACATGAATCATCTCTTAAAATAATATAAATCTCTGATCACATGCGTAATCACCAAACTGACAATGGGTAAACTTAACTAATTTTTATTGACTCTCAGGACACAAAAGTTTCACGAACTGCAGACATACATGCTTTTTACACGAAACACATTGGTAAAAAAATTTTCGGTATCGCTTAGGTGGACAGGTGGCAAATTTATTTTGCGTCTTTTGCGTGTTTTGCGGCTCAAGTGGCAAATCTGAGCCCCAAATTCGTCTGATGTTCGACCTTATTTCAAGTGGTATTCGTGAGTTATAAACTCTGTGCTGCATGTGCTGTAAAACTAGGCCTCTGGCCAAAGTTTTGATGAAAACCCCTCTCAATGGTTCTGCCTCCCCACTTGAATTGGTTTTTTCCATATAAATAACTGACCATTCTTGACAAAGGCTGATCGTCATCAGTATCACTACTTGTAACTGGATTTTCCTGGTCTGGCTGTGGTTCATGCTCCTCATTTTCAGATGCTCTCACCTCGGTATCTGAGTTGTGGTCACTTTGCTCGGGAACATAGTTTTCTCCTAAATCTTCAGCTTCAGAACCACTGGAGTCTTCATACACAGTTCCCAACCATTATTCGATTTGTTTATCGACTTTTGAAGTGGATCAGGCTATAACTTGTCTCTGCTAGTAATTGGTACCGAATTTCTCTGCTCTAGTACTCTACGTCTTTTTCCAGATGGTTTTGCATAATCCATCGTGCATATTTGCAGGTACATACTAAAATAAACCACAAATAACAATTTAGCAAAACCAACAAAAAAGTAACGTAAGTGGTGACGTAGGGCCTGAGAGGCCTCTGTGAAACATTAAATCAGCATAACTCACCAAATTTGCTCCCGGCGACACTATTATCCTTGTCCACGGCGTGGGCGCAACTAAACTCGAAGCTACTGAGACGCACAAACCCAAAATGCGCGGGGAAAGGGGTGAAATAACGTTTCATTAGTGCTATCGGGCCTGTGAGGCCCGACGTCACCAGTTAAAGGTTAATATTGCGTTGTATTGTCCCTCAGCATCTTCAATTTCATTGATCTTTAAAATTGAAAATTGGTTGGATAATTCCAGATCAAATTTTTCCGAGTTTTTAAGTAATGTTAATTTTGAATGCCGAACTAATTTATTGCTATATTGATGGAATCTATGTATTTTAAAGTTAAATCTAATTGTTGCACGAACTGGCCTATGATCGGAACTGAATTTAATTTTGTTAATGACACTTACATTTTTTATTATTTGTTGGTCAGAAGATAGTATGAAGTCAATTTCGTTACGCGTGGTACCATTGGGTGAAACCCAAGTCCACCTTCTGTGTGGTTTTTTGCTGAAGAAGCTATTGGCAACTGTCAGACGCTGTCCAAATGCAAATTGTATCAATCTGGAACCTCGCTCATTGCGATTATCCGATCCAAATTGACCAATTACGGAGTTATTGTCAGTTACCTGCCTAGTTCCAATTTTTGCATTGAAGTCGTCGAGAACCATATTAAAGGTACCTCGGTTTTCTTCATAGGCTTGGTTGAGGAGGTCGTAAAACAATTCGACTTCATCAACGCTGTATGCGGATGTTGGTGCGTATACTTGTATAAGCGTCAAGGTGGTTGTGTTAGTTACGCGTAGTTTAAGCACAGCTATGCGTTCCGAATAGCCCTTGAATTCGATGATGTTGTCTTTCCACTTCTTAGCCACCAGGAACCCTACACCGTGGTGTCCGCTGGTTTCTCCGAAGTGGAAAAATATATCATCGAGGCGCTCTTCTGTAATTTCTCCCGTCCTCCTTACTTCTGCAAGACCTATAATGTCCCATTTAATGTGTTTAAATGCGTTCTCTAATTCCACTAGGCGCTCATCTTTCATGAGTGTTCTAACGTTATAAGTTAAAACGTTCAGTGTGTCGGTGTCCTTTATAACGTGAGCCAAGGTCGTTTGACGGTAGGATCCCACCCGGAGATTCTTAGCTCCCCTGACCCCAGGGCTGGCATGACGCCCGTCAACGCCAGCACAGCCGCTGGTGTCGCCGGGCACTTGGGGCCTTGGTTGGTTGTGTCTATTCATGTTTGGGGGGGTTTGGACCTATAGCCCACCGCGCTGGTCCAGTGCGGGTTGGTGGGCGGAGCGCCAGAGCCTCGTCTGTTGGTCGGCAGGGTGTACCACGAGCCGGTGAGGATGGCTTGGGTTCCGAGAGATGTTATTTGGAACCCCTTACACCCCAAAAACATATACTATCCTACTAATACGCGAAAGTTTGTGAGGATGTGACAATGTTTGTGCCTCAATCAATCGCCGTAGCGGCTGAACGGATATGAATGAAACTTTTTTTCATATTTTTATTTCAAATAAAATGTCGAAAATGAAATATGGCTTTTTCGATGAACTAAGGGTTTTAAAATGGTAAAAATTCATCATTGTGTCCAAATTCAACACAGTTTTATGTCCGCACCCTATTCACCGAAGCCCAATAATGTAGCCAGGTGAAAAAAAGCTATAGAAAACCGTAAAGCAACATCACAAACTGGCAACAAAACAAATTCGACCACACGTAGCGACCACACTGAACATGCAAATGGTGGAATTTGAAACGTATTCCGTTGAGAATAAAGTCGTTATTCAAACACACGAACCTCGTACTTTGTGTCCTCGTATTTAGCCGTCTGAAATTGAATTAAGCTGAAGTAGTTTTAAAACAACTTTTACAAGTCTTACCCCCGAATACTCAAACGCATCTCAGAGTTGAGCACGTCTCAAGTGACGAGTTTTTGACAGATTTTCATCAAAAACCGTGACTTGAGACGTGCTCAACTCTGAGTCGCGTTTGAGTATTCAGGGATTAGTAAATTACATTATACATACATACCTGTTGATTTTTGACACAGAAAAATCCATTGGTACACGACAGGATTTGAACCCACGACCTTAGGATCGGAAAGCGGGGTCACTACCAACTAGACCACCAGTACTCTCAAACGGTGAAGGAAAACATCGTGAGGAAACCCGCGGTTTAGTCAACTCCGCACGTATTGACCATGTCTTTCCTGTGGACAAGGCCGACTAAGCTGAGAGGATGGAATAGGTGCTGGGCAAGCCTACTCCATCTTAATTCGTCCCGGGCACTACAGCGTCCCGTTAGTGAAGGTAAAAGTTGCCTCCTGATGCTCATCTACTATAGATGGTAAAAGGCCTTACTTACCTGTTGATTGTGCGGGGTCTGTGTGGGGGGCAGCTGGTGCGGAGGCTGTGAGGGGGGCAGCTGGTGCGGGGGGGAGGATGCATGCGGCGCTGACGAATTACGAACCACCTGCTGAGAGATAAACTTTATATTAATGTTCACATCATTCATACATAGAAAGAAAGAAAGAAGAAGAGAAAGGAAGAAAGTCTGAAAGTAGCGCCAGTGACGGATAAATTGAGGATCAGTAGGTTAGTCTGGTAAGCAAGTTCGTATGAGCTAGTGGCCAACTCTTGTGACGGAGTTTTTTTAGGCCGCCTAAAGGCCTCCGTCATGACTTAACGGCTTAAAAGCCGGGACCGACAATTTAACGTGCCCTCCGAAGCACGGAAGCGCTCAGCTCGCAATGCCACTGGCAATCACCCATCCCAATTGTGACCGCGCACAACGTTGCTTAACTTCAACGATCAATCATGAACGTCTAAGCGTGGTATGGGCATATCATGAGAAGGGAAGAATGTCATGTGACGAGAAGAGTGTTAAATATATGAATGTGGAAGGATATGTTGGTAGAGGTAGACCAAAGAAAAGACATGTGTAAGTAATGTGATTGATGCATTACGCGTAATATTGCGCGATCGAGTACTGTAGCATTAGACATTACTCGATGAAATTAAGCATTACACATCACACCTAAGCATCGACTATACCCTCTTTCATACACAGCGTGCTTGCATTTCTATTACAGTGATACATAGTGCGTCTGACGGTTGTCATTACAGGTAATGTTTGAAGTAATGCAGGAATGTGATATTACTCGGTACAAAATGTAATGTCATATTGAATTACTTTTTAAAGCACTGTTTCGCGCATGTCTAATGGATGGACTGCGTGAAATCGTTGAAACTTGTATGTCATATCCGGATGATGATGTCTAATGGATGGACTGCGTGAAATCGTTGAAACTTGTATGTCATATCCGGGTGATGTATGAGTGACTGTGAGTGATGTGTATATACCTGGTGCATAATATGCTGCTGCGAGTGCTGTGGTGCGTTGTGTCCGGCCGGAAACTCACTGCCACCTGCAGAAAGCGCCGTTTTAGCCCCACATGCCATCACTTAGTACTATTATGGATCTTTAACATGATCTAAATATTTGTTACGTCGACGCCGCTGGTGATAAAGAGGGCTGGCTCATTCCTAGCGCAAAGAATTTGTATTGCCATACAACGCGGGACAGCATAAGTTAATTAAATTTAATAAAAAATGTATGTACTATGACAGAATGGGGAAATCCGAGGCCATAGGGAATGGACGAAAACTTTCCAAATCAAAGTCAAAAAAAAATTATTCCATAAAATCACGGGGATCACTTGGACACGTCTTAAATCTACGTTGCATTTACACCTGTTCGTAACGCGACCAAGTGTGGAAGATAAAGGTAGGAAACCATGCTTAGCTATTTTTTTTGAAAATGATCCCTTTACAATCAATTGGGATCAATCAAAAGGAATTGGATCATTACTCAGTTCCAAGTATTTTTGTCTTCTATACGAATATTTTATAGTTTGTCTAAATGATCCTCGTGATTTAAAGAAAAAAATAAATTTTGAAGCGAAAGAAGTGTGTCAGGATCGTAGCAAATGTCGATCCGTGATCTCTGCCTACTCCTATGGGAAACGGGCGTGTTTTTATGTATGTATAAATATTGACTTTGACTTGACTTTGACTTTGACTTTGACTTCGACTTGACTTTGACTTTATGTTGGCTTGACTTTGACAAAGGCCTGTTGGCACTCTTCGGATACGGGGCCCTAAAAACTTACCAGGTAGTCCAGCATATCTGTGCTGCTGAGACTGCTGCGTTAACGGTTGCTGCAACTGCGGCTGGGGCAGCTGAGTCTGAGGCAACTGTTGCGGGAGTTGTTGTGTCAACTGTTGCGGCAGTTGTTGTGTCAATTGTTGCGGGAGTTGTTGTGTCAACTGTTGAGAGAGCTGTTGCGGGAGCTGTTGCGGGGTTTGTTGCGGCAACTGTTGCTGAAGTTGTTGCTGCAATTGCTGCGAGACTTGTTGCAGCAAATGTTGTGGGTGCGGTTGCGATGTTTGTTGCGACAACTGTTGCGGGAGTTGTTGCTGCAATTGCTGCGAGAGTTGTTGCGGCAACTGTTGTGTGAGCTGTTGGGGCAACTGTTGTGGAATTTGTTGCGGAATTTGTATATGCAACTGCTGCGAGGTTTGTTGCGACAACTGTTGCGGAATTTGTTGCTGCATCTGTTGCGAGGATTGCTGCGGCAACTGTTGCGATGTTTGTTGCGGCAACTGTTGCGGAGTTTGTTGCGGCAACTGTGTCTGCAACGACTGTTGCTGTGGCGTGTATGAGGGTTCCGCTAGAGGGCGCTGGCGTAGACTGCTGTACCGTTTGCCGCTGCGCGATTCCGAACCTTGTGTTACAGAGAAAAAGGTTTAAATTCATAAACGTCATCTGTTTTTAGCACAACTAACTGTTGCCCGCAACTTCGTACGCGTTAGATCACTTTTATAAGGTACCCCATTTTGCGGCTAGATAAAGAGAAGCAGACGACTTTGACTTGACTTTGACTCGATTTTGACTCGACTTTGACTCGATTTTGACTCGACTTTGACTCAACTTTGACTTGTTTTTAACAAAGAGCAGCTTCTCTTCAAAAGGTAAAAGTCGAATAAGGGATAGTATCCTCCCAACGTGATGTACCATCTATATGGGCAATGGGCTGGTCACCTGTGACCATGGTTCATGCTTATCCATCTTGGAACTTTGAATCAGGAGAGGCTGCAAGTTTTCTTATGATTACTTGCGGCTCTGTCCACCCCATTAGGAATACGGGCGTGATAATATGTATGTATGTTATGTAAGCAGTAACTTTTCTGCTGGACTGGGATTAAAGAAAAAACATAGAATGCGTCCAGCTGCTTCTCTCCCCGAGCATGTCGTAAAAGTCGACTAAGGTATATCCTCCAACATGATGAGATACAATAAGCAAGTATTCCCAAGGAGGGTTGACGTCAGGCAGGCGGCCGGTCATAAAACACCTTAGCCAAAACTCTTACAGCATGATCCAAGGATCATGCTGCGCCGACCCCACATAGAGTGGTATGTAAACAGTTATTATACCACTAGGTTGCTGTTGCTGTTGCTGTTGCTGTTGCTTCTGACCCTGCGGCGGCGCAGACGGCTTACCAGCCGACGTACTCGGCCCAGGAACCTGAAATAGTCCCCCTATAAAGTTCCACATCGCTCCACTTGTAAATTAGTTCGGGTTTCAATATTCTACTTACAATACAACACTTCTCTGCTGGACTGGGAGTAAAAAAAACACCTAGAATGCGTCCAGCTGCTTTTCTCTCCGAGCATGTCGTAAAAGTCAACTAAGGGATAGTATCCGTATCCTCTAACATGATGGACAATTTATATGGGCGATGGGCTGATCACCTGTCACCATGGTTCATCATATCCATCTTGGGACTTTAAATCAGGAGTGGCTGCAAGTTTTCTTATGATTACTTGTGGCTCAGCCCACCTCATTAGGGATACGGGCGTGATAATATGTAAGTCAATATTCTACTAAACGACGATTGATCGTCCAATTACAACAGAGATTCCCAAAGTGGGTTCCGCGGAACCTAGGGGTCCCGTAGAATACTCATCAGGGTTCCGCCAAAATTATTTATTATTAACAAAACAGTGAAACAGTTTCATTCTTCACATTAAAACTTTAAGTTAAGATAAATGTGTTTCCGTTATATTACTTGCATATTTCTTAAAATATTTTTTCTTATATAAATATCAGTGTTGATCGTTTGATATGGGGTTTCATAAAATGAAAAGTATTAGGCTGGTGTTCCGTTATCTTTAAAGTTTAGGAAGCCCTGCATTACATTATCAAAGTACTAGCTGCCGCCCGCGCCTTCGCTCGCGTGGTACCCGGATAAAAAGTAGCCTATATGTTTATTGATTGTGGTGTGTTCCCTGATTTAATGAAACATAGTAAAATAACACCTCTCTTCAAATCTGGTAGTCATTCAGACCCTAGTAACTATCGTCCTATATCAGTACTACCGACCTTTAGCAAAATATTTGAAAAACTGATTCTAAAGCAACTTCAAGACCATTTTAACATAAATAACCTACTCGACAACAAACAATTCGGATTTATGAAGGGCCGTTCAACAACAGAGGCTGGTGTCGAGTTAATATCGCATATTTTCCATGCATGGGAAGAGTCTCGTGATGCTTTAGGGATTTTTTGTGATCTGTCAAAAGCATTCGATTGTGTCCATCATGAAACATTAATCAGGAAACTCCGACACTACGGGGTTAGGGGTTTTGCTCTTGACCTTCTCAGTTCCTATTTAAGTAACAGAATACAAAGAGTCGACGTTAATGGAAAACGTTCTCCAGGGTCAATAGTAACAATGGGTGTACCACAGGGATCAATATTAGGACCATTTCTATTTTTAGTTTATATTAATGATTTACCTAAACTTGTTAGGGATGATCATGAAATTGTATTGTTTGCAGATGACACCTCATTTTTATTTAAAATGAAACGACGCCAGGTTAATTTTGGCGAAGTAAACAATGCAATCTCCAAAGTCGTAGAATGGTTCGATGTAAATAACCTATTGCTAAATGAAAAGAAAACCAAATGTATAAGATTTATACTACCAAATGTTACACAAGTAAATTCTCATATAAAAATAAAAAATGAACATATAGATCTCGTGGACACTACTACTTTTTTGGGCATAACCTTAGATAAAAAGATTCAATGGGACCCACATATAGATAAATTGTCGAAGAGACTTAGTTCTGCGGCATATGCAGTCAAAAAAATACGTCTACTTACAGACGTAGATACAGCTAGACTAGTTTACTTCAGCTACTTCCATAGCATCATGGCATATGGCATTTTGTTGTGGGGGAGTGCTGCAGATATAAACACCGTATTTGTGTTGCAGAGGAGGGCTGTTCGAGCAGTTTATAACCTGGGTCCTAGGGAGTCATTACGTAATAAATTTAAAGAAATAAACATTATGACTGTTCCTTGTCAATATATTTACGAAAACTTGATGTACGTACATAAAAATGTTAGTAAGTTTAAGAAAAATAGTGATAATCATAGTGTTAATACTAGAAATAAGGATAAACTTGCTGTACCCACGATTAGGCTAGGTAAAGTTAATAAATCATTTAAAGGGCAATGTGTACGCTTCTATAACAAAGTCCCAAGCGAGATGACAAATTTGTCAGTTAATAAATTCAAAACACTAATAAAACAAAAGTTGTATAAAAAAGCTTACTATAAAATATCCGATTATATAGAAGATAAAAATGCTTGGGACTGAATGCTCCAACTCCTTTTATAACATGATTGTAAAGGGATCATTTTCCAAAAAAATAGCCAAGCGTGGTTTCTTGCCTGTATCTTCCACGCCTGGTCGCGTTACGAACAGGTGTAAATGCAACGTAGATTTAAGACGTGTCCAAGTGATCCCAGTGATTTTATGGAATAAAAATTTTTGACTTTGACTTTGACTTTGACTTTGATTCCAGCACACATACTATGTATGTTCCAAGTTTCATTCAAATCCGTTCAGCCGTTTAGGCGTGATTGAGGTACAAACATCCAAACATCCAAACTCACAAACTTTCGCATTTATAATATAAGTAAGATTTTGTCAAAAAACTACCACCTACCACTACCACCACTAGTACCATGGTACCACAACACCCACGGAAGAACTATCTTTGATCAGTTAGTTTTTAAATTACTATAAGTGTTTACAATACTCTTTTTGTTATAACAGCGAGAACCCAGTGATAAGACGAACTTATCCTAAGTTTAATGTCACTATTTAATTGTCTAAGCACCTAACTATGTTTTTGTAAATAAATAAATAAAGAAATACTTGCAGAAAATGCAAACATTTCTTCCACAGCGGGAATCGAACCCGCGCCTCTTGCATCTCTGCCGAGCAATCGCCCGCCACGCCACCGAGGCCGTCACGAGTATGATGAGCTTAAGGAGCAGTGTTCTGACCTGAGTGTTCAGTTTCTTCTTGGCTTGTTCAGTGGGAACAGGGCGTTGCTGCGCAACTGAACCCAGCACTTTGCGCACCGCCCCTTCGCTGAGGAAATAATAATAACAATAAGTAAGTTCGTATGAGCTAGTGGCCAACTCTTGTGACGGAGTTTTTAGGCCGCCTAAAGGCCTTCGTCACGGCTTAGCGACTTAAAAGCCGGTACCGACAATTTACCGTGCCCTCCGAAGCACGGAATCGCTCAGCTCGTAATGCCACTTGCTGTCACAAATCCCAATTGTAACCGCGCACAACGTTGCTTAACTTCAACGATCAATCAAGCTACGCCACGAGCGCTTCAATAACAATAATAAATATAAGCCTTTATTTCAGACGCTTAATTACTTCTCTGCTGGACCGGGAGTAAAAAAAAAACAGAATGTGTCCAGCGATGCGGTCACGGATCGAAATCAAACTAATAGAGCTATACTACTCGGCTTACCTATTATTTACAGCAATCGTTAGATTCTCAATCGGCGGCATCTTCATTTCCCTCTGATCTCTTCTCACGTCTCCACTGACCCTCACGTCTCCACTGACCCTCACGTCTCCACTGACCCTCACATCCCCACTCTCCCTCACAACCCTTACTTCATCCCTATTATCATCCCCCCTTCTGTCCTCCCCTCTGTTTCTAACATCCCCACTTTGACCGGCTCTGTTTCTAGCATCTCCATTTTCCCCGGCTCTGTTTCTAACATCCCCGCTTTCACCAGCTCTGTTTCTAACATCCCCGCTTTCACCAGCTCTGTTTCTAACATCCCCGCTTTCACCAGCTCTGTTTCTAACATCCCCGCTTTCACCAGCTCTGTTTCTAACATCCCCGCTTTCACCAGCTCTGTTTCTAACATCCCCGCTTTCACCGGCTCTGTTTCTCACGTCATTCTCCCGTCTGACGTCATCTCCTCGCCTAACGTCGTCCCTTCTCACGTCATCTCGTCTGACGTCGTCTCTTCTAACATCATCTCGTCTGACGTCGTCTCGTCTGACGTCGTCTCTTCTAACATCATCTCCCCTTCTGACTTCATCTCCCCTTCTAACGTCATCTCCTCTTCTACCGTCATCTCCCCTTCTGGCGTCATCTCCCCTTCTGGCGTCATCTCTCCGCCTGACGTCGTCTCTCCTCACGTCATCTCTCCGCCTGACGTCACCATCTCTACCTTCCCTGCGTGCTTGTCTAGCAGGCGGTGTCCGTACGGTAGCTCTCACGCCAGTTCTGATGGCTGGCGCGGGTCGATGTTGGCTGCGGGTTAAAGGGTTCCGCCGTATGGGAGTGCTAGCCGAGGAGTCAGTAGACTCCGGCTGGGACTGTGAGCGCCGCCGAGGGGTTCGAGGCATGCGGCTGGAATTTATAATAAATAATTGGTTGGTTTAAAATCCACCAATGGATTTTTTTTTATATTTTTGGATTTTTCGAAAAATATTCCAATACTCTCAAAGGGTGAAGGAAAGCAACGTGAGGAAACCCGGCTTAGTGAGTAACCAATGGAACCGATAATCAGTTTTGAATTGAATCAAGTAATGACGACGACGATGTCCCTTTATCGGAATTAGCTCGGAAAAACAGCAACAACGAATATGTCGCGTCTGACAACGGTTCTGACGACGACTCGGATGGCGTCGAAATAAGTAGGATTTAGTATCTATAAAACAAGAAATAAAACGTTTTATTTGATTTGATTTATATCTATGTTTTTATTTTGTCCTATCATTTCGTCTTTCTCTTACGTTCTCCGTTTTAACACTTTCAACTCAACTATCTTATAAATGCTTACTTAAAGTATCGAAAGTAGTGAATACTAGTGAATACTCACTTGTGCCTCCTGCTGGCGTCCAGCTCCGGGAAGTCCTCAGGGTTGAGCGGCTTCCGCGACTGTGCCTGCGCCGCTGTCTGCCGCTTGTACGCCTCCTCGTCCTCCCACGTTCGAGTGTACTTGTTCGGACCGCGACTGTACAAAACATCTTAGTTTTATGATGTCACTAACCCCAGAATACTCAAACGCATCTCAAAGTTGAGCACGTCTCAAATGACGAGTTTTTTTTGACAGATTTTCATCAGAAACTGTCAAAAAACCGTGAGTTGAGACGTGCTCACCTCGGAGTCGCGTTTGAGTATTCGGGGGTAAGTCATACGGCGACTTTTAGTCGCGATGCTGTCGCCGCAATAAGGCGATGTTGCAATGTAACGTCGTGTTATACGCACACATACTATACTTCAGCCAAACAGATACAATCTGTGTAAACAAACCGTCAGTACTCAACCTAAAACTTACTTTTTTATTACATGGTTATGGAACTTTTAAGCAGTACAAATAGTTAAATTAGGGTGAATGAATGAATGAATGAAAAACACTTTATTGCACATCATACAAATTAAACAACTAGAAATTAACAAAAAGAAGATATTGTACAACGGGCGGTCTTATCGCTAATAAGCGATCTCTTCCAGACAACCTTTGGATGGAGAGGAATTTAAAGAAGTTGAAGCTTGGCCGAGGTGCACTTTTAATAGATAATGTGATAATAATTTCTAAACCTACATACATATCAAAAACAATATACCCACATAAACATACACAAATAGATACCTACATAGCAAATAAATACAAACATATACCTACATAAGATAAATACATAAATAGTTAGATAAATACATATAATGAACGAATCAACGAAGCAATTCAGGATGACACTTCAGGGTGCTTTATTATATGCTTCATATATATATATATATATATATATATATATATATATATATATATATATAAACTTCTGACCTAAAAGTTTATAACAATATTTTATAGGTCTTACATAAACTAAGCAAAATATATTAACTATAGAACACAATATTGACAATAAGCATTACTCTATGTTTAGAATACAAAGGCGAAACGATAGAGAACATAATCCACAAACTACAAATCGATAGTTATTAACCGTTGGGCTATCTAAAGGCTCATGCAAACGGTCTAAGGATAGTTCACCTGATCTAGATAACTGTCAAGCTGCCATACAACATGCTAAGTCACATTAGACAAATATCACAAAAACTGTCCAAAATGTGGGTTTTTACATACATACTATCACGCCCATATCCCTAATGGGGTGGGCAGAGAAACAAGTAAACATAAGAAAACTTGCAGCCACTTCTGATTTAAAGTCCTAAGATGGATATGGTGAACCACAGTGACAGGTGATCAGCCCATCGCCCATATAGATGGTCCATCATGTTGGAGAATACTATCCCTTAGTCGACTTTTACGACATGCTCGGGGAGAGAAGCAGCTGGACGCATTCTATGCTTTTTCTTTACTTCCAATCCAGCAGAGAAGAATTAGCAGTAATGCATGGTATTATTGGCAGTTTTTGTCAATTTTATCTACTGTGACAATTTTATATTCCCTGAGGATTAGGTCCCTGTATATGCTTCCATCTGACAATGAACTAGATAAGTTGAGCTATCTACAGATCGTTTGGAACTGTCTTTTGATAGCCCAACTGTTTCTTTCGTATTTTTAAGTATCATTTAATGATAATAATAAATAACACCCAACAGTCACATACATAGTGCTGGCCCCACACTAGGATTCCCTGTGTCGTGGGTATCAGAAACTACGAGTACCATGGTACCACAACACCCAGACCCGGAAGAAATATTTATCTATAGATCATGCAAACATTTCTTCCGCAGCGGGAATGGAAGCCGCGCCTCTTGCGTCTCTGCCGAGCAATCGCCCGCCACGTCACCGAGGCCGTCGGTGGCGTAAATATTTGTAAATACATATTTGTAAGTTTCTTTCTATAAATAAATATTTAGACATGACAAAGCTATTTCCAATCGGACCATGCTCATGCAATTTGAAACATTTTGACTAACCGTCCATTTCTGTTCCACCTCAATTGTTAGCAGGAAAATAATATTGCTTTATTGTAAATTATGACAAAAAATAATAAAAAATCTACACTCTTATTACAAAAAGAGATGAGATAATATTCGTTCATTTGCTAATACAAACTACGTCTTAATGATAGTTTGTTGATATAATATATGGGGGGATTAAATTAAAAAGTAGTCTGAACACTTTTACAGTCAGGAACACTTTGTATTCACTAAACGACAACATAGAAAGGAGTGAATACTGAAATAACGGCTGATAGAGGGGGATGGAAGAGGAAAACATGTTGTGCCGACCCCACTTAAGTGGGATAAGGGCAGGGAGATAATGATGTTGCTCATCGTGTTAAGCGACAACGTGGTGGTTTTGTTTAACAACGTTGTCCATACGTCATGTTTTGCGCCATTTGACAACGTCGCAATGTTGTACAATATAGCCAGACATGTGATTATGAGATAGAAAGAGAGAGATATAGGGAAAAGGGAAATATAGAGGGTAGGGAGATCAAGATCGAGAGAGAGAGAGATAGAGGGAAAAGGGAAATAGAGGGTGGTGAGATCGAGAGAGAGAGATAGAGAAAAAAGAGAAATAGAGAGGGTGGGGAGATCAAGAGAGAGAGAGCTAAAGGGAAATAGATAGAGAAAAATAGAGAAGGTTATGGGATAGAGATATAAACTCACCCATATCTTCGGTTACGCCTGGCGTGGGGCGGTGCGTCCTCATTCCTAATATCATACCCGTAGATAGACACTAACTCGTCGCGAGATTTCGGCATCTACAGGACAAAATCAAACAAGTTTTGTATTGTTGAAGTTATGATACTACTAAATTGAAAGGTAAATAAATACCTAATCCTGTAAAGTTTACTATTGCATCGACATCTTAGTCTGAAAACTAAGATCACCCAAAGTTCTGCAACTCTCCGGTAATGTAATATCTTAGAGCTGATGTTCGTTGGCATGGAGAAGACGTCTTAATACCAACATGACGTCATCTAAATACCTAAACGTCTGCAGGTTACCAACACGACGTCTACTACATACCAACACATCTGCTACATACCAACATTAACCCCCGAATACTCAAACGCATCTCAAAGTTGAGCACGTCTCAAATGACGATATATTTTTTTGACAGATTTTCATCAGAAACTGTCAAAAAACCGTGAGTCGAGACGTGCTCAACTCTGAGTCGCGTTTGAGTATTCGGGGGTAAGTCTTCTCAAATTAACATAGCGTGCGCAAGATACCAACAAGACATCTGCTCGATAACAACATGATGTCCTCCAGAATTCATCACGACGTTTGCTACATACCAACACGACTTTCTATAGATATAGTAAGTTCTAACTTATTAAATCACTGACCTGTTCGTTCTCGTTGAACTTGTCGTGTGACCACTTGTTGATGACGTCACTCTTGCGCGGCGGCCGGCGTCGCTCCGAGCCCCCCTCGCTGCCCTCCTTCTCGGTCGTGAGCTCTGACGTCGCGTTGGTTGCCTCTTCGGTTCTGGACACAAATAATAATAGGTCAATATCGGCTGCGGCTGGACGATCGGCGCGGCGAGATGGGCAGACGATATTGTCAAGATTATGGAAGGCACTTGTGGTCTAGTGGTAGCCTTCCGATCCTGAGGTCGTGAGTCAGTCGTGCACCAACGGGTTTTTCTGTGCGAAAAATTTACATGCGCTATACCAGTATTCACAAACCGTGAAAAGATCGTGAGGAAACCGGCATGTCGTAGAACCTAAAAAGTTCAACAGAACGAACCGACTATAATAACACAACATAACGCTGAGTCGGACCCAATTTGTAGCAGCGCATTATGACGTTTGCGTGCGAGGCACTTCATTTTTGTTTTTCTAACAGTTGTCTTGAGTGTATCTTTATTGTTTTTTTTTTGTCCCTGTGTGTTGTTGATACAAATAAATGTTTTTCTTTCTTTATTAACCGTGTGTTAAAGTGCACCTTAGGATCGGAAGGCGGGTACGCTACCACTAGTCCACCAGTGCTCAAAAGTGTTATTGTATTTACCAAGTCGGACGTATCGACTTATCCAATACCGAAACTTACGTCATACATGCAGTCACGCACGTCACGCGAAAGTTACCCTTATCAGCATAGCAATAAGACTCTTTATAACACGCACGATTATGGCCCATATTGCCTGGTAATATGGTTCAATGTTCATAAGCAGTTCTTGTTCTACTGTCAGGCAATTTTAAAGCTTATAACGTGGGGTTAAAGTATGAAATTGTGTGAACGAGTACGACCGATCTGGTCATTGAAGCGTTATAGAAAGTCAGTGTCTTACTGAAAAATGAATTTGATTGAAATGCATTGTTTTTTTTTATCCTTGGGATGTTTTCTAGTAAACGTTTAATTCCTAGTACGTTTTTAATCTGTGGACCATTAGCCTGCGGGCTTACTTGTAAACATCACTAATCTAACCCCGGAATACTCAAATGAGTTGAGCACGTCTCAACTCACGCGTTTTTTTTGAGTTTCTGATGAAAATCTGTCAAAAACTCGTCACTTGAGACGTGCTCAACTCTGTGATGCGTTTGAGTATTCGGGGGTTAGTGATACATAATTAGGCCTGACAGTGAGCAAGGCTAGTTTCGGGTACTAGAGAAGCTTATTATATAAAAATACTAACTTGTCAGCGGTACGGTCGTCGTGTTCGTAAAACGTGCCGCGTTTCGGAATGTACTGAGGGTTGCTTCTATCCTCATCATCATCGACGCGTCTCTCAGCCTCCTGAAATTATCATTATATACATAAATAAACAAATAATTAACAAGTACTTAATTAATCGAACAAAAAAACGATTGCGTAGAACATAACATAAACATAATTTATTTAATAAAAATAATACTACATTACAAAAAAAAGCAATTTGAACACGTTGAAAACTGCCTCATTCAACTTAAAAACAGTATCGCAGTTTCCAGGGCCCCCTCCCAACGGTTATGATCTTAATCAATGCCTACAGTTTAAAGTAAGAAAAGAACTTTTAAGTTAGGAATATCATAGTAAATCTGATATGATGATGATGATGATGAATAACCATTGTAGTCTTTACCCCCGAATACCGCGCATCAGAGTTGAGCACGTCTCAAGTGACGAGTTTTTGACAGATTTTCATCAGAAACTATCAAAAAACCGTGAGTTGAGACGTGCTCAAGTCTGAGTCGCGTTTGAGTATTCGGGGGTAAGTCTTAATTAATTGAGAATGGCTTTTACAAAATAATTGTCATATTAGATTTTTTGAAACTTTAGTATCAAAGGTGAGTCGAGTATTTGTTCACGCGAATTTTTAGATGCTTTGTAGCGAGATCTTAGTTCCGATCCTAGTTTTTTTTTTGTAGCCTAAAAAAAGGGTGAAATTTTAAACCGAATTGTTACTGGAGACGAAACTTGGGTACATCGATATGAGCCAGAATCATAACAGGAGTCTATGCAGTGGCAGAAAAAAGGTGCAACACCCCCTAAGTAATTCAAGGTGTCACAATCAGCCGGAAACAAACCGGTTCGAAAGGATAATTATCGTTAGGTACCTACCTGCAGTTGATATTTGTGTATTTTTGATTATCAGTTTTAATGTTTCTTCCTATGTTCCGAATGGGTAAGTGTCCCCATAGGTATTATTTATTATTTACTAGCTGCCGCCTGCGGCTTCGCTCGCTTGGTACCCGGATAAAAAATAGCCTATATGGTAATCCAGTACATGTAATATGTATATTCCAAGTTTCATTCAAATCCGTTCAGCCGTTTAGGCGTGATTGAGGCACAAACATCCAAACATCTAAACTAACAAACTTTCGCATTTATAATATAAGTAAGATTTATTATCTACCTACTTTTTGTGATAGTAACAGATGGATAATTATCGATTGATAATAACAAAAAATTGCGCTCGTGAAAGTGAACTGTATTCGAACGTATATTTCCGCAATTGCGTATAACCGAACGCACGAAGTGTCAACGTGCCTCGCCGTGGGGATTCCCCTTACATACAAGAAAAATTCAATTCGGATTATGCAAAGTTGAGTGAACTCGAGTGCTTTCTCGGTTTGTTAAGTTAAATATTATTCGTTTTTTTTTTAGAATTGATCAAATTATAATGCATTTGTTATGAAACAATGTAACAAATGAATTTCTTACACTGGTGATAGATAATTATCGCATTTTTTTACTTCCCCTTGTATTTTCGAACTTTTTAGGTTCTACGACAAGCTGGTCTCCTTCATCGTTTGAGAGTACTGGTATAGCGCACTTATATTTTCCGAACAGAAAAATCCAGTGGTGCACGACTGGGTTTGAACCGACGACATTAGGATCGGAAGGCGAGATCACTACCATTACACCACCAGTGTTTTCGGTTACGGGGCGTGGTAATATATTTATGTATGAATAACGGTGTTTACGACAGCTAACGAACACTCCATAGAAGTCCGCTTTTGGCCATGAACTCTGTCTACAAAGGGACCTATTCAAATAATTTCAACCCTTTTGAAGCCGTATAACTGCCACAATTGCCTCGAGGTCATCCTACTATTATAAATCCGAAATGGTTTAAGGACGTTGTATTCGTCGGACGTTGTATTTGTAGCTTATTGACGGCGTAACGGCTCAACTGATTTGGATGAAAATTTTATGAAACTGCTAAGGAGAACACAGCTAGTTTAGTACTAAGACCGTATGAGCTAGTGGCCAACTAGTGACGGAGTTTTTAGACCGCCTAAAGGCCTTCGTCATGGCTTAACGACTTAAAAAGCCGGGACCGACAATTTAACGTGCCCTCCGATGCACAGAAGCGCTCAGCTCGTAATACCACTTGCGATCACCCATCCAAATTGTGACCGCGCACAACATTGCTTAACTACTCAATGCGGATAAAGTCGCGGGGCGTTCTAGTGTATTTATGTACATACTTTGTTTAGTTAAAAATATAATCGTATTTTACTCTTCTGTACAGTCACTGTCTCTCAAATTAGCAGACAATTTTGAACTCTAATATATTGTAATAAAGATGCTTAAGTTCTCTATTTTTCTTCGTAAGTGAAAGCACAAAACTATTAAGCACTTTATTATAGGTTTAGACAATACTTGCTTCTGCCTGCGGCTTCACTCGCATTGTACTAGAATAAAAAAACAGCCTTCATGTTATGTGCATTTGTATGCAACTGTGCATGTGTTGATTGACAAACATCCAAACATTTTCACTCACAGATTTATAAAATAAAATTCTAACCTGTCTATAATATTTTTCCCTACACAAGTTGAATCAATCCCGGTAGTAGCAAGTTCAATCAGCAAAAGTATACTGTACCTACTTTACTAAAAAAAAGTCTTGTCAATAGATTACTGTTTCTTTTTGTTTCACTGTTTTTTTCCCAGCAGTGGGACAATTCAGGCTAATAATAATAGCTAATAGCTGTTTAGTTTAGATTGTTAGTACTGTTTTTATATCATGGTTTGCTCACATAGACATTTATCACAAGCTTTAACTGAAAAATAGCCTTACTTGGTTTAGTCAAATGCATGTCTGTGAGAACTTTCGTGTAATTAATTGAAATGGTAATTTGTGTAATATGTAACTGTTTTCTACACCCTTGAACTAGTTATCTTAGTTTGTAACCTTGGTTTGCAATTAGTGGACCACAGAGCTATGAATCAGCACAAAACACAGCAATGATAGAATTGAATGTACATACATATACATATACTAATGGGGTAGGCAGAGCCACAAGTAAACATAAGAAAACTTGCAGTCACTTTTGATTTTAAATCCCAAGATGGAAATGGTGAACCATGGTGACAGGTGATCAACCCATCGCCCATATAGGTGGTCTATCATTTCGGAAAGCATAATATTCCTTAGTCAACTTTTACAACATGCTCGGGGAGAATGTGAAATGTGTAGGTATATCAAAATGATCTTCCAATTAATTGTAAAATTTGTAAGAATTCCACTTCCTACTAATATTATAAATGCGAAAGTTTGTGAGGATGTGACGTTGTTTGTGCTTCAATCACGCCGTAATGGCTGAACGGATTTAAATGAAATTTGTCACATAGTAAGTGTGCTGGAATAAAAAAAAAATCATATTATGCTACTTTTTATCCTGGCGCCACGCGAGCGAAGACGCGGGCGGCTGCTAGTCTTCATATAATTTTATGGCCCAATCATGCTATACTGAATGAACAGATTTAGAATAGAAACTTATTTGCGAATTGCAATAGTATGAAGGTTAGCCAAGATAGTTTTATACTATATCCAGTAGGCCACATATTTTGTCTCAGTTACTTAAACTAGGATTGCTGCAATTCTGCAGTAATAGACATTTGTTTTTAAAACACTTATTGTATAGTCCATTGCATATAATTTACAGTACAATTTTCATCCCAATATAACTTGTAAACTTGAAGAACAAAGGGTGTTTTAGTGAAATTGAGGGTAGGCATTTAAATGGGTGATTTTGTCTAGGATTTTTAATCTTGATGGACAAAGCTATAGCGTATGCATATTGAAGTATGTTACAAAGGTTCTTTATAAGGGAATATAAGAGAAAATTAATATTTGGGTAAATTTATTAATCATTTGAGATTTATGTTATTAGAAAATATCCACTCTTAAGGCTCTGCAATAGGTTACTTAGCTTGTAAAAATAATCATTATCATCTTCATCATCAGCCAATAGAAGTAAAACTGCTGGACATAGGGCTGCTCATCCCATGACAATAAATATAGGTCAATAAAAATAATAATGCTTTCTTACAATTAATTTGAAGATTTGAAGACCCCCTATGGTGCTCCTTAGGGGGTCTTCAAATCTTCAAATTATATGTATTTATAGACAAACTAATAAGATTATGATAAAAATATGTTCATACCTGTTCCTCTGTACTCTCACTGTCGGATATCGCTCCGGGTGTGTCATAGTCTGACTCCACTGGGTCACCTTCCTTCAAAGGCAAACAATCGTCCTCATTGATTAACAGCATTCTGACACACAAGATTCTCGTTTGTTTATATTTTGATCTACGTGGCGGCACCAAAATATGCAAAAATACAGTCCAAACACAACGGCGGCGTTACAGTGACTGGTTGTAAGCGCCGTGACCCCAATCTAACGAAAAGAAATGGAGATTCCGACACGCGAGCGGGCCGGAGAAAGTAACCCGTAATACTTTGAGCGCCAAAACGAAAGTCTATTATTCGCTGCCCTGATGCACAGTACTCACGTTCCCCGAGTTGCTATGGTCGACCTCTTGTGATCCCTCTGAAAGTTCACAGGAATCATCGGTTCTTCTAGCCACAGATGTCATTTTACGGTATCGACCGATTCTTTGTAAAAATCCCAGGATGACGGCTTTAGAACGCGACTGGTGAAGAATTAATTGGCGGCGTTTTCGCACACCAAGTTTACGATGAGTATTATGAAAATCCCCCTCCCGATTCACAGAAAACGAATTGCAAGAGAGAACGTCAAAACAAGCGAGTTCGCAAGGGAACAGCGGCCATATTTTATTCCAAGTGAAAACTTAGCCGTCCGTTTCAACTTACGTAATATATAGTGCTCAGTACTTTTCAGGAGAAAGATTTATATTATATTTAATAGAAAATGCTAAAATGAAGGAAAAAATGAAATAAATACTTAAAATATAGGTATGTTTGTAGTTTTGATTGTAAGCCTTAAATTGGATTCCAATTTGCACGTTTATTGCTCATAATAACAAGTAACTTTTTTTGAAACAAGCCTTTGGTACCTACTGCGTGAAATGGAGTTTAAGTACTCTCAAAGTCATCTGTCAGATGATTTATGGTTGTCATTGTCAATTTAACATTAACTGACAACTGATTGACTACCTACCTACCTATCCTGTTCCAAAGTTCCAAAGTCAAAGTTCCAATAGTTATAAAATGTTTTTCGATAGTTTTACCCATATTTTATGAGGGAAATGTAACTTATTTACAATTTAAATACTTCACTACATGAATGACTATCAGAAATGGAAAGGTCAGTATCGGTTATAACCATGAAATTAATGTATTAACTTGACCTAGTCCTCATCCTGTTTTGTCTTTTTATTTCAAGTTCACCGGTTTCTGATGATGTAAGGACAGTGCAGCTGCTAGCCAAGGGTATCCTGGAGCTGTATGAGCCTCCCTTGACAACTATCAACACGCATTTGAAGGAGTTAACGTAAGTTTTTCCAGCTTTTTAACATGTTCCAATTTTATTATTTCAATTAATTTTACCTACATACCAACCTATGCCAACCTAATTTTGTGAATATTTTGCCTACATAACCCCCATAAGATCATCTACGTATGTGTGTTCGTATGAACTAGTGGCCAACTCTAGTGATGGAGTTTTTAAAGCCCAAGAGGGAGAAGGTAGATTAATGAATAAAATACAATGTTTTATTCATGAATCTACCATCCTAACTACTCTCTCTAATCTCTTAGTAAAAACCACTTTAAATCCATTCACCACACTGTTTTGAAAGAACTAGTGACACAATTTGATAGATAGTAAAAAAACTACTTGGGTACCTACTAAGTTATCTAAAACTACTACTAACTACTGAGTTCTAAAACTCCCAATGTGTATAATTCTGAATTAAAACATTACAGGGAGAAACAGGAAGCTGTTCAGAGTATGATCACATCAGAGAGAAGAAAGATCGATGACTTACAAAATGATGCTGATCTTGATGCTTTGGTAAGCCATAAAACTGTATACCTAGATATTATTTGCTTGTTTTGATAATTTATTTTTTCTCTTTTTAAGAGTAAAAGGTTCCCGCACAAACTTTGACATCCCATTTCACCCCTTTCTAAGCATGGTTTTGAAAAAGTCTGGAACAATTAACAATTATTTTGCATTTATCTAGACCAAGTGTCAATCAAATCACACTTAAGTTCCATACAAACATTTTCACCCCTTTTCACCCCTTTAGGAGTTGGATTTCAAAAACCCCTGTAAGTGATTTTTCTATAAACCACCTAAACAACTTTCTAGCTTCAGCAGTTTGGCCTGTGCATTGATTGCAGAAAAATGTTTATTGTTTTATATAATTACTAGCCACCGCCCGCGACTTCGCTCGCATTGTACCCTGATAAAAAAATAGCCTATAAGTTAATCCAGCATATGTAATATGTATATTCCAAGTTTCATTCAAATCCGTTCAGCTGTTTAGGCATGATCGAGGCACAAACTTACAAGGATCCTCAGAAACATTCACATTTATAATTTAGTAGGATAATAATATAATAAAAATATATCGTCACTGGAAAGGCAAATTTACGTAAGCGCCAATCGAAAAAAGCCGTTTAAGGTTCATTTTTTTCGTTTTTTAATCATAACTTTCTGCCTAATTATCAAATTTTGATGACGTCAACGTAAGATTTCAATCTTTTTTCATTTTCCACGTCCAGCAATTCATATTATTGTATTTGAACTGCTATTTTAGGATAATAACTCAATATGCCTATTTTGGCGCCATTTTGGCGCTTACGTAATTTTGCCTTTCCAGTGACGATATATTATTTATTCTCAGATGGCAGATATAGCTACAAACAGAGAGAGATTGGCATCAATGTCTACCTGCATGATGAACTTACACAAACGGGTGCAGTCATTATCAGTAAGTTGTACATACATACATAATTATCACACCCGTATCATTAACGGGGTGAACAGAGTAGTTGTATTTCTAAGTTATACTTAAACTTCTAATTAAACAGTAAGTTATATTTCTTAATAATTTTAGTTGTATGGCTTAAAAGAAAAGATAAAAGGATAAAAATGCAAACATGCATTTGAAAAATATTTCAAATCTTTTTAGTGTCGCACTGGATATACCCATGACGTAAGGGTTGGAAGGCAGGGTAACTTCCATTCTTTTCCACTAGACCACCATCGCTGTACAAAAAAAAATCGCCGGTCATAAAACATCTTTGCCAAAACTCTTACAGCATGATCCAAGGATCCCAATCCAATGCCGACCCTACATAAAGTGAAGTAAGGACAGGAAGATGATGATTGTTGGAAATTTCCTACCTAATATATATATTTACAATTGATTTTCTTTACAGATGAGAGCAGCTAATGTTGAAAAGGTAGCAAAAGCAAGAGCCCAAGATAAATCTCCAAGTAGCTAGTTAAAAGGTATCAATCCCCATTCCATGTATTTCTAATTATTTGTTATTTCTATTAATTAATGAAGCCCCTTAAAGGGGGTAAACTACATTTTTTTTCCTCCCTACCCCGAAAATGGGGGAATAATCAAACTTGTAGCTAAAGCTACTTAAAAAAAAACTCTTTCTATGTCTAAGATTTAAAAAAATAAGAAACAATAATTTATTTAAAACTTTATTTACTTAAAATAAGTACATTTAATTGTGAGTACTATAAATAAATAGTGTGTTACTGCATTGATAGCGGCATGAAGTACGACCTAATATAGCTAAGCCCTACTATCTAAGCCAATAGGTAATTAGTATCAGCCATTATGCCCAGTTCTTATATTCAACTAACGGATGTCTGTAGACCGTAAAAAACACTTTAGCCAGAACTCTTACATCATGATCCAAGGAACATGCTGTACCAACCCCACATAGAGTGGGATAAGGGCAGGAAGATGATGGATGCCTGTAGGTGGTCCATAGCTAATTGTTATCTGACAAGAAAATTGAAACCGACTTAACAAATAAAAACGTTTCTGTGGTAATCAAGCTATGACTATATCTGTTAGTTGAATATAGGACTGTGCATTCATGTAGTTAAACAGATGAAGACAATTGAAGTAGACAATAAGGCAGTCAGTTTGAATACATAATTAAAGCTACACTCATTGACAACACTCATTCCCAATACTCTTGTGAAATGAATCATTAAATGAATTGAGAACTGAGTGCGGCCGCATGTTAGTTTGTTGATTATTGTCTAAATGTTATAGTGCATTATATTTTGTTGAAACTATTTTATTTCTTAACTTATTCTAAATGCTTTACGAAACAAAAAAACAAAAAATCTTATATCTCTATGTTTATATTCTAATCTATAAAGTTTATTGAGATATTTGTTACTTATTTTTATTTAAATGGATATAAAGACTAGGGTATAACTATTTCTAAATGGTGACACATCTGAAAGAATTTACCCTATTTTAGGGGTGTACTTACATAATTATGTCAAACATTTTCGTTCACATGTGTCAACGCTATGTAAGCTTTAAAAATGGCAGTTTTGTTAAAATACTGTACAATAAATAATACTTGTTACTGAATCTATTTTTTATTTTACAAAAGGGCATTTTTTGTTGTGATTTTTCACTGGTATATTTTTAAGTGCTTTCAGAATTTCTAATGAATGTGATGTCAAAATACTTAAAATTATGTTTTATATACAATCGGTTGGAGATCGTATACTAAATAATATAAAATAGACAGGGATTTCTATCGAATCTACATTTCTCTTTTTTTAGGGTAGGTACCTACTAATATTTTTTTTATTACAGTTCACACTATTTTTAATTACCTATCTGTATATTATAACAGTTACTATAGGATGTCCTAAGGGACATGTTCAAAATATGATCCATGCTACTTTATTCATAAAAAAAATGATAGTTTATCCAAAATCCCTGGTACTATTTAAATAAACCAATCCTCTGCTTGTCACCACAACTTTTGTCGTGGTACAGAGTGGCTTGACCAGGAAGCCTCGGCGTTATTTCCGTTGGTAGGCCTCCACCTCGCTGGTGGCGGAGACAACGAAGGACTCGATGCCCGCCTCGTTGGTACCGCGAGCGATGCGGAAGTAACCATTCTCGCCCCATTCTTGGCCCCAGCTGTTGGCTACCAGCTGGAATGAAAAGCACTCATTAAGGAAACCGACTTCAATACATACAGGACATTAATCTTCCTGCCCTTATCCCACTCCATCTGGGGTCGGCACAGCATGATCTTTCGATCATGCTGTAAGAATTTTGGCTAAGGTGTTTTACGACCGGCCGCCTGCCTGACGTCAACCCTCCTTGGGAATACTTGCTTATTGTATCTCATCGTGTTGGAGAGGATACTATCCCCTTAGTCGACTTTTACGACATGCTCGGGGAGAGAAGCAATAATACATACAGAACATCACGCCTATTTCCAAAGGGGTAGGCAGAGACCGCGGATCTCCATTTGCTATGTTGATAGGTACTATTTTCGCTTCATTCACTTTCATCACATTCTTTATGCCTGCTCGTCGATTTAGGGTACCAAGTGCTTGTCTCTTCGCTCCTACCCGCAGTCAACGATCCTCTCCTACGATACTTTAGCAAGATATATCCTTCTTCAAATTCCCTCCAAAACTTACAGTGTACCTACTGGCGACTTACCCCCAAATACCTACTCAAACGCGACTCGTTGAGCACGTCTTAACTCACGGTTTTTTGACAGTTTCTGATGAAAATCTGTCAGAAAATCGTCATTTGAGACGTGCTCAACTTTGAGATGCGTTTGAGTATTCGGGGGTTAGGCTCCAGCCAACAATCCTCTTCTACAATACGCCTTCAGAACTTACCCAGTGTCAGGAGCACTGGCGGTCTAGTTGATAGTGACCCCGCCTTCCGATCCTAAGGTCGTGGGTTCAAACCCGGTCGTGAACCAATGAATTTTTCTGTGCGAAAAATTTATGTGCGCTATACCAGTACTCTCAAACGGTGAAGGAAAACATCGTGAGGAAACCCGCGGCTTATTCAGCTCCGCACGTATTGACCATGTCTTTCCTGTGGACAAGGCCGACTAAGCTGAGAGGATGGAATAGGTGCTGGGCAAGCCTACTCCATCTTAATTTGTTCTGAGCACTACAGCGTCCCGTATGTGAAGGTAAAAGTTGCCTCCTAACGCTGTATAAATCATCTACTATAGACGGTTAAAGGCCTTAACTAACTTACCCAGTACTTGTCCCCACGCTCCTGGCCCCAGCCTATGACTCTGACGCTGTGCAGTCCCTGGAGGCGGTTCTCTCCGTACTGGCTGCGCCGGTAGATGCCGTCACGGTAATGGAAGAAGTCTTGGTATACTGTCATCACGGCTGGAAAGGTAGATTACAAGATTATTTCAGCCCTAATACCTATCAGAGCTACCAGGTACAGTACCATCAATGGTAGGTAGGTACTATTGCGAATGAACCTAAATTAAGCGGCTAATACTTTACACCGAAAGAGAGGACATAAGAAGCGGAACTGTGAAATGAGAATCGGAGAAATCAAATGAAATATTTTATTGGGAACAAAGACGAATGCATTTTGTAAAATGATATCCCATCCCACTTAGCGCTTCGCACTCCGCATGCCACAATTCGTCACAATTTTATAGTCTCCGCTGTGACTGTCTTCATCATCGAGCATTTAACTATGCTCGATGGTCTTCATTGAAAAGGAAGGGAAATATGAATTCCAGCAAATGTGATTGGTCCATTTCTTTTTCTTTCCGCTCTAGCGTCTCCGACTTATTGGAAAAGCAGCCTAACCAAATCTATTGTAACCTTGTTTCAAAGTAGTTACTTATACAACAGCTAATCCTCTTGTGACTTTAGTGTTCTCATGTCCTCAATAAGCCTAGTTAGTATCTTTTCAAGTAGGTCGGCTTAAATCAAAGCAAATTGCCCCGATTTAGTATTTGTTCTTGTCATAAAAATCTTCAGATAAGATAAAGCTATTTATTTAGATCATAAGCTTAGTTTTACATTAGAATTTATGTCCAAAGAAAAATGTACCTACCTATTTACTTAAGCCCGGTTCCAATAATGTAATAACGCGATGGATCGTTTATCACCATAGCAACTTTGTTATTTGTCGAAAACCGCCATAGATAGGTACATTACATTTTTGACAGAAAAAACAACGTTGATGAACATGAACGATGCGTCGTCTGTTATTAATATTGGAACCAGGCATTAGTAAAAAACTTTAAAAATTAGGTGCAGGTAACCTATTGGTATCTAGTCATCACAAAGTATACATTGAAATCTTTGATCTTGATGTAAGTTCCTCGCTTCGCTCTCCAGCAAAACATAAAGTTTCATTTAGCCCTGATCTCATGATTGTCTAGACGGGTTTTGTATGCTCTCACACCACTTTTAAACTTTACTGATTCATGTAACCTACACAGTCATTTAAAAATTATTGAATTAAACTTCTTTGGTAACAATGGCTCGCTTCGCTCACTCCTATTTCCAAAGGTGAAAATGAACGTTTTAACTTACCAAAAACAGGTCCACTCTCCATGATATCATACATGATGTCCCTTTCGTACAGCAGACGGCCTACCGGTCCAACCTGGAGAGAAAGAGAATATATAAACTGTTGCGTTACTGACTGATTAACTGACAATCAATGCACAGTCTAAACTAAACCATAATGTTGAATTTCATTTCGTCATTTCATTTCATAAGCCCTAGCTGCGGACCTACGCTTTTTTCGCGCACTAACAGAAATTTCGAAAAATCAACACATTAAATCTTTTCACTAGGTACTAACTACTACTAGTCATGTCACTAGTTCTTTCGAACTAGTGTGGTGAAAGGATTTAAAGTGCGCCTCAATGGCTCCTTTCGTGCACTTGACACTTTGAAATGCGTTTGAGTATTCGGGGGCTAGACTCCCAGCCGGAGTCGGGAGAGAATTAAAATTTATTTGACAGATAACGTCGCTACTCGTATGGTAGGTTTCGTTGTCTGTTACTAGAATATGGGGCATTAGGGTCAAAATATGAATCTTAAAAAATATCTGAAATCTTTAAAGCAAAACTCTAATACAAAACGGGAATCACAAGTGTTTTAAACAACAAATGATCTTACCCTGTATCTCCCGGTCCTCTGCTTGACTGAGGGTCTGCAGCCATCCTCCCTCAGGGTGCTGCTCCTCTTGAAGGGGCAGCTGGTACGAGCCGCCTTGTACGGGAAGCAAATCTCATCCACCAAGCTGGAAAGAAAGAGACATTGATAAGAATATTGATTTCATTTTTTTTATTTTTTTTTAACCGAAATAGGTTTGCGTTTGACCACACTCTACCTGATGTTAAGTAACAGTGTGGTCTAAGATGAAGCACGCTTACCTAGAAGAAACCTATTGACTCTCGATTTAAAGACACCCATATTATACTCTTCAGGAAATACAGACCCCGGCAAAGAGTTCCACATTTTTGCAGTGCGTATAAAGAATGTGGACTCAAAGCGCTTAGTACGAACATTTGGAATGTCAACCATGTACAGATGGCGGCTTTCCGGGTATCTGGAAGTCCGATGGAAGAAGGGAGACGGCGGAACTAAATTGTACAGTTCCTGGAGCACACTCTCCAAAATGAATCCGATAAAAGACCGATAAACTGGCGACTCTACGGCGATTTACCTACGATCCATAGGTACTCTAGAATGCCGAGTCTAAGTTTACAGTTTTCACCCACAATATAAGTGTAACATTACTGCTTTCTCAAAACTCTGACTTGGTATCATCAGAGATACATAAAGTATTCACTGTACCTGCGTTACCACTGTATATGTTTCAAGTGGTATCTACTTGAACTTGATCTCTGAAACTTGATATGAATCCCATAGCAGCCGAACTGGTCGTGGAATCATTGAAGCAGGTCGGTATTTATAGAAATGATTTCTACATTAAGTATGAATTTATTATCGACTGACAGACAAGCTCTAGGAAGGTACCTACATACGTTTTTCCAGACTAACTCGCTAGCGACTATTTGAAAGTTCATTTTAGAGCTTTGAATACCCGCTCCCCGCTCTGTAAACGGTTTCGCTAACATCCCGGCGCAAAATAGAGCAAAAAAAAAAATACGACAAGCAATTTTTGAGATGGAAGTGTAGTTGGCGAATATTCTCTTTTTATAAGCTGCATTTGAAATGTGTTTTCTGACAAAATACCCGAAGTAAAATCACAACGACTTTGAATTGTATCTGCTGTGAACATAAGTCATGAGTATCAGTCATGCATGAAGGAGGCGGCTAAAAACACAGTCTCAAGAGTTGGCAACACACAATTAGACTTATTTGGCCGTTAAATGGTCGGAATTTAGGTAAATCGTACATACATTCATACATACATACATATATCATAAACACTTCTGATTTAGTCCTAAGATGGATATGGTGAACCATGGTGACAGTTGATCAGCCCATCGCCCATATAGATGGTCCATCATGTTGGAGAGGATACTATCCCTCAGTCGACTTTTACGACATGCTCGGGGAGAGAAGCAGCTGGACGCATTCTATGCTTTTTCTTTACTCCCAGTCCAGCAGTGAAGTACCTATGTGTATAGGTACCTAAATCGTACGCAATTCAATTTAGCAGCAGATCTGAAAGTGGCCTTTTTAATCCTCCTGATCGGTTGACATACCCAAAGTTCTTGGCGAAGTTCCAAGCGACGTCGATGTGGCCACCATCACAGCCTCGCTGCTGCTTCACGTTGCACGAGAGCAGCGTCTGGGGGCTGAGCAGCATGCTCTCCGCGCCGTTGGATTGGATCGCGAATCTGGACACAAACACACAAATCAAATGGACGACCTCGGTGGCGTGGCAGGCGAGTGCTCGGCTGAGGCGCAAGAGGTGGGGGTCGATTCCCGCTACGGGAAAAATGTAAAAGAAAAGAAAATTAAAAATTGTTTGCATGTTCTGCAAATATTTCTTCCGAGTCTGGGTGTTATAGTATGTATTAAAAAAATATATAAGTATTATTATAATATCAGCCATTTGGTGCCCATAGTACCTACAATACCTACAAGCTTTGCTTAGTTTGGGGTTAGATGGCGCTGTGTGAAATGTCCACAAATATTTATTATTTACTAGCTGCCGCCCGCGGCTTCGCTCGCGTGGTACCCGGATAAAAAATAGCCTATATGTTAATCCAGTACATGTTTTATGTATATTCCGAGTTTCGTTCAGATCCGTTCAGCTGTTTAGGCGTGATTGAGGCACAAACATCCAAACATCCAAACATCCAAACATCGTTACAAACTTTCGTACTAGATGGCAGCACCGGTAAAATTAGTACGCGCTATCGTTGCGTTTTGAGCTTTACGCCGGTAATTTCAAGCAATCTAAGACTTTTCAAATTTATAATATAAGTAAGATTCATTTAAATACCATTCCAACTCCCAACACATAAGTAAATAGTTCTGACCAACGATAAAATTCCCTGTTTCGTGCATAACAGAAACTACGAGTGCCATGGTAGCAATTAGTTGTATAGCGTGAAGAGCTGGCCTGTTTGCTAGGTACCCAAACTGTTTCCAGTGGTAGGTATAATGTTTTTAGGGTTCCGTAACCGAAGGATGCCAACGGGATCCTATTACTAAGCCAACGCTGTCCGTCCGTCTGTCAGTGGGCTGTAGGTATCTCATGAACCGTAATAGGTAGAGTTGACATCAAAGTATGTATTTCTACGACCGCTATAACAACAAATAATAAAAATAAAAGGGGGCCCCGTACTAGAAACATTTGTTAATAAATACAAATATTATTTGTTTGGAACAGAAAAACGGAACAGAAAACCAATTAAAACTACTGTGTAAACAATACTGACGGCAAAAGTATTAAACTGAACTAGGAATTTGATTTGTTTAATTTGTCTTCGCCCCGAATATCAGAATAACTACCTAATATAAACATTTGAAACTTTGCATTATTAATTCTGAGGCGGTACTGAGTTCGCTGGTTAAGCTAGTTTATAATAATTTGTAGGATTCTTTGATGAGGATGACCACTGGTAGTGACTCCATTCATCAACCGGTAGTGACCATGACAAACGATGATGGATAGCGGCCCCAATACCCTTGGCCGCGAAGCCTGCACTTGGTGCATCCCACGCTTTATAACGACCTAGGTAGACCAACCGTATTTAGGTCACGGCGCAGCCCGTCGTGTCACAAGTTCTAAAGATTTAAAAGCTCGTGCATTTGACACATTTTTGCAAACACAATGTTTCCCTTCACCGTTGAGAGTACTGGTATAGCGCACATAATTTTTTCTAACGGAAAATCCTGCTGGATTGAACCCACGACCTAAGGATCGGAAGGCCTACCACTAGACCACCAGTGCTCTCGAAACAACATCTAAGCATCCTCAAAAGTAAAACCTAAACACTTCGCAACCCCTATTTCAAACACAAAAGGCCGGAACACTTTTGTCTCTACGCCAACACTAAAAGAAGCTGGTATTATGAAGAAAAATTGCATGCATTCACTAGGCTCACTCCCTCCCCCCTCGCACCTCCCCCCTCCCACCCCCTGCGGCCCCGTCCAGGTAGCGAACGTGCAAATAAACCACCACTCAGGTTTCTGTAGAGCCCCTCAGTTATTTTTAGTTCCAGCGCAGGTAATAGGAGTGGTCTCGACTCGCTGAGTAGTTCAAAATAACTTGCGAGCAAGCTTTTATTACTGGACCTTGAGAACTGCGATTTTGAACCTTATATCTATGAGTTTAGGACGTTTTGACTTTATAAATGTTTAAAGGGTCACTAATTCCGCTAATTAGTTCCTCGGCGGAGCTAATACGGCTATTCTGAAGGTGATTAAAACTAAGGCCTTTTATTATCTATAGATGATTTATACAGCGTCAGGAGGCGACTTTTACCTTCACAAACGGGACGCTGTAGTGCCCGGGACGAATTAAGATGAAGTAGGCTTGCCAAGCAGTCTTCAGCAGTTCTCACCTGTCAGATGCGACGCCTGTCAGAGTGACAGCCCAGTCGGAGCCGCACCAGCCCTGGTCGACGATGGGGGAGATGTAGCCGGGCCAGCGCTTGTCAAAACCGCTGTCTCACCTGTCAGATGCGACGCCTGTCAGAGTGACAGCCCAGTCGGAGCCGCACCAGCCCTGGTCGACGATGGGGAGATGTAGCCGGGCCAGCGCTTGTCATAACCGCTGTCTCACCTGTCAGATGCGACGCCTGTCAGAGTGACAGCCCAGTCGGAGCCGCACCAGCCCTGGTCGACGATGGGGGAGATGTAGCCGGGCCAGCGCTTGCGGGCGTCGAAGTCTGTCGGATAGTCGATGTCTTTGTCGTAACGGATAGGGCCCATGCGGCGGGTGGCGGGGCTGAGGGGGAGGGTACCTGAAAGAAAACAACAAATGAACATGACATACTCGACAATGACAAACACGCTGTACCCACGATAAGGCTAAATAAAGTTAACAAATCATTTATAGGGCAATGTGTACGCTTCTTTAACAAATTTGTTGGTTAATATATTTAAAACTCTAATAAAACGAAAATTGTTTCAAAAAGCATACTGTAAAATATCCGATTACTATAGAAGACAAAAATGCTTGAGACTGAATAATGCTCCAACTCCTTTTATAAACATGATTGTAATGCAACGTAGATTTAAGAGGTGTCCAAGTGATTCCTGTGATTTTATGGAACACTAGCTTCCCCCCGCGGCTTCGCTCGCGTGCTACCCGGATAAAAAGTAGCCTATATGTTATTCCAGCACATTTACTATGTATATTCCAAGTTTCATTCAAATCCGTTCAGCCGTTTAGGCGTGCGTGATTGAGGCACAAACATCCAAACATTCAATCTCACAAACTTTCGCATTTATAATATAAGTAAGAAGATTTTTTGTTATATTGACTTTGACATAAGGGTCGCAGGTCTGAGCCAACGTGAAGCGTTTGTCCTGGAAATATATTTGGGGAGGACTATTCAGAGAATAGAAGTAAGAGAGGGTTTTTCCAACAGTGGATTTATATAGGCTGATGATGATGATGAGCTTCCAAACTTCAAACTTCTTTGCAAGTAGGTAGGTATTTTAGGTTCTAACCCCCGAATACTCAGACGCATCTCAAAGTTGAGCACGTCTCAAATGACGATTTTTTGACAGATTTTCATCAGAAACTGTCAAAAAACCGTGAGTTGAGACGTGCTCAAGTTTGAGTCGCGTTTGAGTATTCGGGGGATGACATGTTGGTTTCTTCTCGATGATTTTCTTCGCCGTTTAAGAGTAGTCTAGTCTAAAATGTTTTTTTTAACCCATTGAACACACATTTGACATAATACAATCAACTGGCGTCGTTCAGTTCTGAACAATATGGATTCTAGACTGCCAGACAATGGTGAAAGGCAAAGATGCCTAGATCTCTAGCTTGACTAGAAAGTGAAGGATAATCGTGTTACTTTCTCATAATTACCGCATTTGGTTATAAATTACCAACAGAATAACCTACATAATCTACACTATTATTTTAAATGTCCGGCTTCAATATTCTAAACTACACTATTCCGACGACAAGCGCCATAGGTATATTTTTTACAGAATTGCTATGATAATGAACGCTCTGTTGCAGCCACTTCTGATGGTGAACCATGGTGACAGGTGATCAGCCCATCGCCCATTAGATGGTCCATCATGTTGGAGAGGATACTATCCCTTAGTCGACTTTTACGACATGCTCGGGGAGAGAAGCAGCTGGACGCACTATGTTTTTTACTACTCCAAATCCAGCAGAGAAGTAATTTATCTGATTACTTGACTTTAAACGATATGAATATTATTTCGTTAATTCGATTTAAATTAAATATTTTCTTATTCTTCTGGACATTTTGTTTATTCAAGCAACAAAGTTATTTCCTTGGATCTTAAGCCCATTGTGTTTTAAAGGTTAATTTAATTCATACCACGAACTGGCGGTACGAGTGGGATAAGGGCCATTGGGACACCACTTTATCATACAAATTCGTATCCGCGTTTTTATGAAAATTACAAGGATTTTATAAGCATGATTTTATGATCTTTGGGTACACGATCATTGTCTTAATTTGAACGTTGTATAAGTTACAGTGAAAACTCTTAACCGGTCAAAAGTAGTAAAACCTCAACACGACCTCTGTGACGTGGCGGGCGAGTGCTCGGCTGAGATGCAAGAAGCGCAGGTTCGATTCCCTCTGAGGGAGAAATTTTTGTATGTTCTGCAAATATTTCTTCCGGATCTGGGTGTTGTAATATTATGTATTATATAAGTATGAATATACAAAAAAAAGTAATTCATATCCTATTATCAGCCATCTGGTTCCCATAATTATAAGCTTCGCTTAGTTTGGGGCTAAATGAAGGGTAACAAACCAACCATACCCGTTCCTGCGAGCATTTGCTAATTCAAACTTTTTTATCAATATTTTACGTTTGACAGTTTGAAAAAAAGTATAAAGACATATATTATTCTACGTTGCAAGATAGATATACCTATGTGGTAAGTATGGTGTAGAATTTTGGTAGTAATTTATTTTATGGTTACCGGTTATCTTTAAAGGTAAAATTCGACATGCCGAGAGGTATCGTAACATTAAAGATTTATTGTTTGTTTGTTTAAAATAATATATTGCTCTGGAGTGTTATGTTACGGCCTTTATCGTGAAAGCCAGGGCTGGACTCAGGAGGAACCGTGGGGTGGGGCATTTTTGTGCTATGAGTAGAATAGGGGACTATTTATACCGGTTGCAAAAATTAATGTTAACTTATTAGAAGGTCACATTCAAAATTCCCCGTAGTGCTAATGTCCAGTTGTTATATTCAACTAACGGACAACGGATGTTAAATGTTTTTTTATACGTCACCCGTGAGTTAAATACAGGAGTATGAGAGTAGGGCATAATATGGTCATGAAAGTATCCTCTTCATCATCTGCCTAGATTAAATAAGGTAGAGATCTTCAGCGCGCGATTTTATACTGGAGCCCTAGGTTTACCTACCTTATTTTGTTATTCACAGTTAAAAAGTAACCTTACCCAGTTTATAAATCAGTCCATCTTTAAGCTTCTTGTCGGCGAACTGCGTGTAGTTCTCCGGCCGCCAGGAGGCACCGCGCCTGACTCCGTCCAGGACCTCTTCGCTGATGATGCACTGGTCCTGCTCACAGTCCCAGCGCGTGGTGTTCCGGAGGTCGTCAAATATGCATTTGCTGTAACAAGACATGTTTTGTAGGCACCTATATACTATAAAAATAATAACACCCAACCAGTCATACATATAGTTCAGACCCCACACTAGGATTCCCTTGGTATCAGAAACTACAATTACCTAACATGGTACCACAGCACCCGGAAGATTGAATTGCAGAACATGCAATATTTTCTCCTGAAAACAGCCCGATTGCATTCGGGGTTAAAAGTCTGCTGTTTTAACCATTGCAGCTTGCCCCTTTAAATTAATCCTTAGTATGATCCCAAAGAATTCGGGCCATCAAAACCGAATGACATAATTTAAGCAAAGCACGGCCAGCATCCTAAACAGACAACCTTAATCGTCAAGAAATCGTCAATCAATGCTGTCATCCGACCTTATGGTGTGACACAGTTCCTATGGCCGTTATGGTAATATTTATTGTTGGAAACAATCGGCTGGCCCTAGGATTAGTCATGCTTAAACGTAAATAACCATAGATTATTGTTATGTCGTATTATTATGGTGTCGTCATCAATCACCATGATAAGATACATTTTAATTATGACACAAATCATAAGCACAGAGTAAATCACAAGAAAAATGGTATCGTACTGGGGATTCCCCGAAATTATTTTAGCACCCCATCACTCTAAAAATAACCCTCTTTAACGACTTTGTTTCCGACCCAACACTGGGATATCTTGTGTGGTTTGAGAAACTACGAGTCCCATGGTACCACAATAACAGACACAAAAGAAATATTGCAGGACGTGCGAAATACTCGGGAATTGAACCCGCGTCTCAACTGCCCGCCGCACCATCAAGACCATCGTGACCATGAAAAAAAAAATCGTGGGAAGCAAACCCGCACCTCTCAAGTCTCAGCTGGACACTGCCGTCACGCCACCGAGGTCATCGTCACCACAAACACTGTTGATTGTCGGTTAGCCACGATTTAATATAACTTAGATAGATTTAACTCAGAAGGTCAACAAACAGACCTTTACAATGCATTGTTGGGATAAAATTACCTACTAATGCATTTCAATCTACATTAGTTAGTTATTAGGTTTAAGGGATGACATCATATGATTTTTGAATGACAAACGCGAGCCATCTTGGTTTGTAACCCACCTGTTATTTAAAATAACCGACATTTTAACCGGTATTTTAGAGTTTTCGCCGGTTTTACGTTCTATAAGTTGTAAATTACGTATAATTTATGACATAAAAGCGGAATTTTAGCATTAAATGCTCAGACATGATCTAATCCTTGGTAATTATTAAAATAATTAATTTTAATGTCGGATATGAGTTTTTGGTGATAAATTAGAAGTAAAACTTTTATTGCCATCGTTGAGCGAGATGAAATTGTATTTTTTTTATATTTTATTAAAATATTACGTACAATTTACATGCCAATGGTTTTAGGTGAATTATGTGGACCAACTCACCTTAGCAACTTTTTATCTACCATATTTGTTGCAAATAAACTATTTCAATTTAATTTACATTTTCTTATCATTGCCAAATATAGTCTGCTTAAGTTCACAAACACAAAAACAAAGAAAAATCATCATCATCGTTTTGTCCTACCTAGTTTTAATTATTATTTTTGTTCGAGATTTACCTATTATTATTGATTGGTCAACAGATCTTGCGTATCTCCCTCAAGCTATATGTTAGGTACTTACTCTTGTTAGCACTCTAAAAGGCCAAGATACAAGTTCCTTGCTTAGTTTGGTCTTCGCTTTTATTTCTATTTACCTCTGTACCTCCCATGTTTTTGTCAAAGTTGCATTATATATTTTTTTTTGCTGCGTATTGTTTTCGTGTTGTGATTTCACCCTAAAGGTTGGATCTGAAAACCAGTGCTACTTTCAGTTAGATTTGGAAGTAGCATATGCTGAGCTCTAACCTTTTTGGAAACACAACATCGCCGATTGATTCGCGGGAAGGGTTAATAGTTAGTTGTTGGCTTGTAGGTACCTACTTTTTTGTATGTTTGTAGGTGTATAAAAGTCATGAGCCTGAAAGTCTTGTACTAAAATCAGATGTTTTCATCCATGCTCGTGTTGCCATGTGCAACATGTTGGGAAGATGTAGCCTCGTGCAAGGTCAGCCCATCAACGAATTGATCAGCTCTGTCTACTGATACAATTTGTCATTGACGTCATCTTGTCATTCATCTAAATTGCATGTATAGACATTATGTAGGTAGATAGCCTATAGAGACAACTACTGAAAACAAGTAAGTTCGTATGAGCTAGTGGCCAACTTCTTGTTGACGGCCTCAGTGGCGTGGCGGACGATTGCTCGGCAGAGACACAAGAGGTGCGGGTTCAATTCCCGCTGTGGAAGAAATGTTTGCATGATCTGCAAATATTTCTTTAGGGTCTGGGTGTTGTGGTACCATGGTACTCGAAGTTTCTGATAAGCACGACACAGGGAATCCTAATGTGGGGTCAGGACTGTGTATGTGACTGTTGGGTGTTATTTATTTATTTATGTACTACTCCTTAGTGTTTGAAGGAAATAAAAATGATGTCATACAAAAATACCATTCAAACATTGTTATTCTACCGTTTTCGGCAGCTAAGTAAACAAACATAAATTTGTATGATGTGAACACAAATAAAATTTAAATAATAATGTAATTGGAAGTTGCTGTACCGGTAAATTACGCTGGGCAAATATACAACATATTATCACGCCCGTATTCCTAACGGGGTGGGCAGAGCTTCGAGTAATCATATGAAAACTTGCAGCCTTTTCTGATTTAGTCCTAAGATGGATATGGTGAACCATGGTGACAGAAGATCAGCCTATCGCCCATATAGATAGTCCATCATGTTGGAGAGGATGCTATCCCTTAGTCGACTTTTACGACATGCTCGGGGAGAGAAGCAGCTGGACGCATTCTATTTTTTTCTTTACTCCCAGTCCAGTAGAGAAGTAAATAATATCAACACTAAACTAACTTCCCCATTTTTCGGGTCAAAAATTTCTCTAAATAAATAAGAATTTAAGCAATTCCAGCTCATAAAAATTACATCAAAAGATACTTCATAAATAAAGACGGTATTTTTACCCCCCCCCCCCCCCCCAAACTTTACGACTGATTTCGGCCCTGCATAAAATAACGCCAAATAACGCAAATCAATTCGAAAAAGGAAAGTTCTAAATTTAAAATTGACATCGCAAAATGTCATTGTCACTTAAAGTCTAGTGATGGGCGAGTGAAGGTCATGCTTATCGATGATTTTGAATTCAATTGCAAAGTTATAAAAAGTATAGTACTATTGAATTCAATTCAATGATCGTAATAAATTATCTTATAACGATATCTAAGAACGTTATTTAGCACCCGGTGACATTTTAGTTCTTTTACCAACGTCGTTAACCCCGAACTTCATTTACATAGGCATACCTAGGCTATTTGGACATAACCCGCTTTTATAATTTTTTTTGTGGGATTAAATTTAGCTTCCTATGAATTCCCAACACAACTAGGAAGCTATTTGGATATTTTATTATTATTATTCTATATGTAGTACTAGCTGCCGCCTGCGGCTTCTCTCGCGTAGTCCTCGGATGAAAAATAGCCTATATGTTAACCAGCACATGTACTATGTATATTCAAAGTTTCATTAAAATCCATTCAGTAGTTTTTGCGTGAAAGAGTAACAAACATCCATACATACAAACTTTCGCGTTTATAATATTAAGTAGGATAGTCAAATCAACTACTTAAATGCATTCAGATTTTAATACAATTTATTCACCTTTAATTTAGCGTAAATATAATTCATAACTATTAAAAACACATACCTATTGTCCATGAGTCATCTATTTAAATCAACAAAGTTGTTATAATTCGAATCAATTACGTCATTCTGAGTTGTCATAATGACGTCGTATATAGGATATTTCTCAAGGATCATTGGATTTTGTCATCGAATCGATTTGGCACAGGTTTACATTTTACAATGTTAGCTAATACTACTAGTCATGTCACTAGTTCTTTCTAACCAGTGTGGTGAAAGGATTTAAATTGCGCTTCAAAGGTTCCTTTCGTGACACATATTTTCGAACTTCTTAGGTTTTACGATATGCGGTTCCTCACGATGTTTTCCTTCACTTTTTGTGAATATTTGAATTCGAACAGAAAAATCCATTAGTGCACTACTGGATTTGAACCTATGACCTTAGGATGGGAAGGCGGGGCCGGCACCACTAGTCCACCTCTTTAACAATGTTAGCGTGATATCTTTACTGACGCGTGTCAGTCAATGTAATAAATAGTACCTAATAATCCTTATTGACAAAGAAATAGCTAATGACAACGTATAATATAAACAAAAACATATATTCCGGATTCTACTGGTTTAATAGAATTCCTTAACACGTAACGTAATAAAAATCAATAACCTACCTACAACACTATGATCATGAAGTCATTGTTAGTACTTAGAACTGTTATTCAATTTAAATTGTATTTTTTAAAATCATTTATTATCAGATCACGTTCGTGAATTTTCCCACTAAATGTACTTAAACAAAACAACACGAATTTTGAATATTTTATTGATGTTTAACTAACTAATCGATATTTCAGTCCAACCTGTATAGTCCCTCCTTTTAAATCTCCTTAGGGTACCGTACTACCATATTAACATACCAACTACTTAATATAAAAGTAAGTTTGTATGAGCTAGTAGCCAACTCTTGTGACGGAGTTTTTAGGCCGCCTAAAGGCCGTCATGGCAACGACTTAAAAGCCGGGACCGACAATTTAACGTGCCCTCCGAAGCAGCGCTTAGCTCGTAATGCCATTTGTCACCCATCCAAATTGTGACAACGCACAACGTAATCTTCAGCGATCAATCAAGAACGTCTAAGCAAGCTATGCCGCGAGCGCTTTCAACTAATATCTTACTTTTATTATAAATGCGAAAGTTAGTGAGGATGTTTGGATGTTTGTGCCTTAATCACGCCTAAACGGCTGAACGGATTTGAATGAAACTAGGAATATACATAGTACATGTACTGGATTAACATATAGGCTATTTTTTATCCGGGTACCACGCGAGCGAAGCCGTGGGCAGCTAGTAAACTATACTTATATACATAATAATTTTGATAGATTTACCTTTTCTCTCAAACGTATGCAAACAAAGTTGCGGGCAATTGTTATACGTATTACATTTTTTTAAATATCATAGTTATAAAAATTGCTGACCCCACCTAGTGGGATGAGGAAAGGAAAATGATGATGATGATGGTTATAAACATATTAGCAATGTTTCTGTGATCATGGCGTATTCAACTTCACTGAAATATCGGAAAACTTAAAAAACTTCGAATCATGACAAATATGCCGTAGCCGCTACTCGTAATAATATTATGAAAAATATTTTTTTATTGCAAATAAATAACTAAAAATAAAACTCGTCAGCTTTGTTTATCGATTGAATCGAATATCGTAATCCCTTAAGATTTATTGCGGCACTCTACTATTTGCTTATCGATACGATCATAATCGATTGAATATTGACTTTGATTTACAATCGTTACCTACTTACATCGTTTTGAACTACAGCTACCGTATCGCGCTGTTGTTCGCTGTCATTTTATTATTCGTGTGTGCATTATGATTATCGAATGAAGGCAAAACTATATCTCTACAAAAAAAGAAAACATTTTCTTTCTATAACAAGCTATGAAATAAAAAAATAACCCAATGGGATTAAAAAAATCAAGTTCAAGTTCATTGATTCACTAGTATTCCTGAATTAAATAACCCAATGGGGTTAAAAGTTCAAGTTCATTTTATCCATAAACATTCCTTTTACAAAATGTGTCTGAAATATAAAATAAAATGTCATAATCATCAAATAATAAAAAAAACTAACATCCTTACACGTAATAATAAATAAAAAATACCTACTTGTGTCGAGATGGCCGCAGTACTTTTTTTACAACGGATTTTTTTTAAAGGATAATGGATTCATCTATTCGCCCAAAAAGAGACTGATTCCTGACGATGAACAAACAGAGCACTGATGTTCTAGTGATATCAGCCCTACCTTCCGATCTAATAGTCGTAGGCTCAAATCTGGTCGTGCACCAAGGTGAGGAAACCGGCATAACCTAAAAAGACCTAAAAAAATGTGTGTTTAATTTAAGGCGCACATTAAATCCTTTCACCACACTGGTTTGAAAGATATCACGAATCGAAGTAGTAGTACAGTGAAACATCACATTTGGCAGCAGCGCAAATTGTGCAGTTAGCATTCCATACGTGGCAGATGACAAGCCTATAGCACACTCTAGAGACGATAAAATCTTATTACGGGCACCTGATTAAAATCTCTGATAAAAATATCACTGAGGTGCGAATCGGACCACACATCATAGTGTGAAGTTACGCATATTAATAAAATTGAATTATTTATTTACAAAGACAAACTATCATCATCGTCATCATTTTCCTGCCCTTATCCCACTAGGTGGGGTCGGCACACCATGTTTCCCTCTTCCATTTTCTCCTATCACTCGTCATCTCCGCACTCACTCCTTTCACACGCATATCCTCTTTCACACAATCCATCCATGTTTTCCTTGGCCTTCCTCTAGCAGTATATCCATCCACATTCATATTCATCACTCGCCTTGTAACATGACTTACTTCTCTCCATTAAAAAAAATAAAACAAACTTAAAAAAACTGAAAACTTCTAACATTAAAAACTTTAAGGTAATCGATATTAAAAAAAAACTTAATTTGAAAAAAAACCGACAACTTAAACAAAACTTTATTCTTTCTCTAAAAAAAACTACTTCTATCTTGTCCATTTAGGGCCAACTTCTAGTAGTAGTATTAATACTGCTTCTTTTTTTATATTATTTTTACAAAAAAAAATAAAGATTATTCTTGTCACGTTTGCGCCAAATATTTTGTTGTCACTATCGTTCAATTACGTGGCAATTTAATGGTGAGATTTATGCTTTACACTTGCTTTTTTCTATGTCAATAAAAATAGGGCTTTGAGGCTTAACATTCTTCATATATTTTCATAATGATGTCATATCTAAATATACAAAACTCTTATATTACTGACCGACAGACAACCAATGCATTGTCCAAACTATGAGTCCTAATAGATGTACGTATATTTCTTTTATGGTTATGGGTGCACTAATAAAGATGACCTCGTTGACATGACGGGCGAATGCTCGGCTGAGACGCAAGAGGTGCAGGTTCGATTCCCGCTACGGGAGAAATGTTTGTACCTATGTTCTGCAAATATTTCTTCCGTGTCTGGGTGTTGTTGTATGTATTTATAAAAAAAAGTATATAAGTATTCTATCAGCCGTCTGGTTCCCATAGTACAAGCTTTGTTTAGTTTGGGGCTAGATGGCGCTGTGTGAAATGTCCACAAATATTTATATTTATATTTAAAGGAATTCCCGATAGTAACTCCTAGGCGTTGTCCTAATTGAACACGAGTACGAGATAATCGCTAGTTCGTACGAGATTTACCTACTCGTACGAATCTGCGATTGAACACCCAGATCTCGTACAGGTGTCCTAATTGGCGTTCGCACGATCCCATCGCGCGACTAAATTTGAAATCTATTCGTTCGAATTTTGTCTGTACGAACATACAATCAAACATATTGATTTCGAGGGGGAAGGGGGCAGACCTGTCCGCGTACCTTGCACCTATTATCACATCGTTGATTTTATAATGGGACAATCGTTGATCGCGTGTTTGCGTTCAGTTAGGACACCCATTCTTTGTTGTCGCGCGAACGTGCGATGATAGCATCGTTGATTCGCGCGATGATCGCGTACTCGTCAACAAGACAACGTCCTATTACATAGCGGGAAAAGGAAGTTTGTATAAGAAAATAACGAGGATTAGTCGCGGGGTGATTTACTAGTTTTATTTTATTCAAAAAAACTGTTTTTTTACAACTACTGTCATAATTCAAATTGCAGCACTTAAAATTTTAAAGGTGCCATTTATTTGTTACGATACTTTTTTCCAACCATTAAAACAATAAATAGCCATTACGGCAAGACAAACCTTTCAGACATTCGCTTCACACCGGGTTTTAGGTCACTCATCGATATAATATTTCATCGATATATTTACGGCACTAGGGCTCACGGGCTGTTATCTGCTAAATCATAATATTTACCTACAGTATTTTTAGGGTTTCGTGCCCGAAGGGTGCTAATGGAACCTTATTACTAAGCCTCCGCTGTCCGTCCGTCTGTCAGCGGGCCGTATCTCATGAAAATATGTAGAGTTGAAATTTTCACAGAGTATTTCTATTGTCGCTTTATCAACAAATAATAAAAATAAAATAAAAGGTGGCCTCACACTAGAAACATTTATGTACCTACATGTACGATGGTACGGAACTCTTTGTGTGTGAGTTCGACTCGCACTTGACCGTTTTTTCTATATGATAGCAATTGCTGAATTGACGACCTCGGGCGAGTGCTCGGCTGAGACGCAAGAGGCGCAGCTTCGATTCCCGCAGCGGGAGAAATGTTTGTACGTTCGGCAAAATATTTCTTCCGGGTCTGGGTGCTGTAATTATGTATTTACAACAAAAAAGCTTTGCTTAGTTTTCGGCTAGATGGCGCTGTGTGAAAATGTCCACAAATATATATTTATTATTTACTAGCCTAAGTATAATCTACCTGTATAGCTTTTATCTTAATCCGTTCAGCCGTTTGGGCGTAATTGAGGCACAAACATACATCGTCACATCCACACATCCTCACAAACTTTCGCATTTATAATATTAGTAGGATTAATACTGAGTGAGAGCACTGGATGCTCAATGGCACTGGTGGAGAGGATGGAATAGGTGCTGGGCAAGTCTACCATCTTAATTTGTCCCGGGCAATACAGCGTCCCGTCTGTGAAGGTAAGTTGCCTCCTAACGCTGTATAAATCATCTACTATAGATGGTAAAAGGCCTTAGTTTTAATACTTTTTAAGCCATGACGGAGGCCTTTAGGCGGCCTAAAAACTCCGTCACTAGAGTTGGCCACTAGCTCATACGAACTTACTTTAATACTGAGTACCTACAACTTATCTGACAGGAAATATCTAAACAACAACTAGCTCTCTCTATGCTTCAGTAGACAGCACGCCGAAGCGAACGTGTCTGAATGGCTTCCCGCCAAGGGTCAGATTGATGGCTCCTAGAACACCTGGGTCACGACTAAATATAAACATTGCATTAGTTTAGATACAATTCACATTGTATCTACGGATTTCGTGGAACCGAGAAACCGCCACAGATTATCAACTCTAGTTTTAATTTGACAGCTTTGAAAGTTTGACAGTGACACATTGGCTTTTGTTTTCGCGCCTAATTTTTTATTTTATCTGTATCATTATAACCGCCATGGTGACAGGTCATCAGCCCATCGTCCACATAAATGGTCAATGTCACCGTGATTCACCATATTCATCTTAGGACTAAATCAGAAGTGGCTGCAAGTTTTCTTATGTTAACTTGTGGCTTTGCCCACCCCATTAGGGATACGGGCGTGATAATATGTATGTATAATCCTACCTACAATTTATTCGAAATAACTCTAGAATGTTATAAACATTTTATTTCTTCGTATTGAGACGAATCAATCTTAACATTAGAATGGTGTCATCGCCTCAATTGGGACAATTGAGACGCAACAATAAACAAAGTTCAGGGCCAGAGTTCACTTTGTAATGTCCAAAATAGGACGCCTCAAATACCACGAAAGAAATATGTAAACAAACTATTTAATTACTAAAAGCCAATTACTACTCCTTACTTCTCTGCTGGACTAGGAGTAAAGAAAAAACATAGAATGCGTCCAGCCGCTTCTCTCCCCAAGCATGTCGTAAATAAAAGTCGACTGGGGGATAGTATCCTCTCCTACATCTTACTTCCTACTAATATTATAAATTATGAATGTTTGTGAGGATGTAATACTTAAACTTAAAGCTTACTAACAATATCTCAATTAATTGTAACAACTGATACTGCTGGCTGAGGTTACAGTTGATTATATAATAGGTAAGTAATTTTATTCGTCTCACTGGTCTTCACGATACAGGCTTGACTAGTGTGAAGACCGCTGAAACACATATTAGTTTTAATTTTAGCCACAGCAACATCAAACCTTGTGCCTGTGGAAATTGTTCCGATGTTATCATCATCTTCCTGCCCTCATCCCACTCTATGTGGGGTCGGCAATGCATGATCCTTGGATCATGCTGTAAGAGTTTTGGCTAAGGTGTTTTATGACCGGCCGCCTGCCTGACGTCAACCCTCCTTGGGAATACTTGCTTATTGCATCTCATGTTGGAGAGGATACAACTATCCCTTAGTCGACTTTTACGACATGCTCGGGGAGAGAAGCAGCTGGACGCATTCTATGTTTTTCCTTACTCCCAGTCCAGCAGAGAAGATATGTGTAAATAAATTGTTCCGATTTTTTTTCATTTTTCACTTTTTCATGACATGTTTGTGCCTTAATAACGCCATAACGACTAAACGGATTTGAATGAAACTTGAAATAAAAACATAGTACATAATAAGCTGGAATACTTGTAACATACTTAGGCATAGGCTATGTTTTATCTGGATACAACTCGAGCGAAGCTGCGGGCAGCTAGTTATTCATAAATCTACAGGAGACGATTAGATACCAACGGCCTCGATTCACCAGTCCAAGAGCCGTGGAATCAACAGATTAACCGAACAAAGGATGCAGGAGCTATTGTGAGGAGCACACTGACAGAACGTGATGGACCATCTTGGGGCTTTGAATCAGGAGTGGCTGCAAGTTTTCAATTGCGACTCTTTTGTGACTACTACAATGATAAATGCGAAAGATAATGAGGATGTAGCTTTATTGGTCGATACCGTGGTACCTATGCCTGGTTCCTATATTTTATTATTTATTTTATTTTATTTTTAAATTTTAAGAAAACTTACAGCTAGGTACAACAATAAAAATAATTCATGTAAAATTTACAAGCACAAAGACATGTATGCTGAAGGCCAATTAAAAGTTTCCATAGATATAATATAAGTGAATAGATTAAAAAAAAACAGTTTACGTGGACGACACTATTAATTAACATAAATAAACATAACAATAATTTAGTGAGAAAAAAAATGCTATTAAATATATAAGAAATTTTAACATAAACAAGTTTACTTATAAAGAAAAAAATTTGTTAGTAATTTAAAAAATATTTGACGGATCACACGACAGATAGTTCGTTATCATAACTAAGGCCTTTTACCATTTGTAGATGATTTATACAACGTCAGGGGGCAACTTTTACCTTCACAGACGGGACGCTGTAGTGCCAGGGACGAATTAAGATGGAGTAGGCGAGGCCGCTACCTCTATCTAGACCTACTAGGTGTTGGTAGGTACCTACTTCTGCCAAACTGGAGGACAAACCGTCGCATACTTCGTTCGTTAGGTATTACGATGAAATCCCTTAAGTTTCAGATAAATAAACCTCACAACATAAGTTTATACACCTTAATTTAACTAGGTATTAATACTAAAAATTCCACAAACATTAATTAAAAAATAAGTTTTAGATTAAGTATTGACGCTTTGTTTACATAAACTGTATCTCCAGTTTGGCCGAAGTAGATAATCATAATTATAGTATAATTATAGTAGGTAATAGGGTCCCTTTGGCACCCTTACGGAACCCTGAAAACTGATATGGTGGAAAAAGGAAGTCAAATCAAATTAAAAGTACTTCATTCCTTAGAATCGCTAATAAAAATCCTATAAGGATAATTTGGACACGTCGTAAATCTACATTGAATTAAAAAGTAAATTCGTATGAGCTAGTGACCAGCTCTTGTGACGGAGTTTTTAGACCGCCTAAAGGCCTCCGTCATGGCTTAACGACTTAAAAGCCGTGACCGACCATTTAACCTGCCCTCCGAAGCACGGAAGCGCTCAGCTCGTAATGCCACTTGCGGTCACCCATCCTAATTGTGACCGCGCACAACGTTGCTTAACTTCAACGATCAATCAAGAACGTCTAAGCAAGCTACGCCACGAGCGCTTCAGATGAGTCATTGACCACAGATGTAGATTCATGTAAACAAAAATCACGATCGGTCGTGGGCGAAAATTGTTTGTATTTAAACTTTAAATCATGACCCACATGTTATCTTTTTTTTCCAATTTATCAAGCAGATTTACGCTCCATTTAAATAAGTTCAGTTTCGAATCATCGTATCTTCTTCGCTGGACTGGGAGTAAAGAAAAAACATAGAATGCGTCCAGCTGCTTCTCTCCCCGAGCATGTCGTAAAAGTCGACTAAGGGGTAGTATCCTCCAACATGATGGGATACAATAAGCAAGTATTCCCAAGGAGGGTTGACGTCAGGCAGGCGGCCGGTCATAAAACACCTTAGCCAAAACTCTTACAGCATGAACCGACCCCACATAGAGGGATAAGGGCAGGAAGATGATGAATCTTGAATCATCGTAAGTTGTTAATATTATTTGGAACGTCAGCAACAAAAGAAGACTATTCCAGAGTTAAAAAATCATCAGGAAGTACTGAATGCTATCCTTAGATCCTCTCATTATTCTTTAGCCTCTATTTATTAAAAAAAGATTAGTTTTCTACTTCTCTGCTGGACTGGAATTTAAGAAAAAACAAAATGCGTCCAGCTGCTTCTCTCCCCGAGCATGTCGTAAAAATCGACTAAGGGATACTATCTTCTCCAACATGATGGACCATGGTTCACCATATCCATATTGGGACTTGGATCAGGAGTGGCTGCAAGTTTTCTTACGATTACTTGTGACTCTACGGGGTGGCCGTTAGGGACACGGGCGTGAAATATTTTGTTTGGTCATTTTATTTCTTTTTTTTACCAAGTATCACTTTGTTTCATAAAAAAATACAAAAATAAACTTAATACGTAGTTAACAGTCTGCGGACCGCCACAATGTCAATGACAAATAAAAACATTATTTTTTATTTATATTAAAAAACTTGAAACAGTTAAAAAATTATCAAGAACTCATCAAAATTAACGACACTACCTACATTCCTCTGTGTTTTTATTATAAACCAGACACAACAGTGTTGTTGATAACAGCTGGTATGAGAATCAATTTATTTATTATCTCTGGTAATATACGATGGCCGAGATTACGCGCGCAAAATAAATATCGGAAGACGTTCTTTATTATTTCGTGGTCAAGCGCGAGTCTGGCCACAGACAATAAATATCACTTTCTTTTAACTTCTAAATTTGGGACGAGGTGTTTGGTTGGTAGGTACAAGGCACTTTCATGCTAACCCAAGGTATTTTGTTTATAAGTTTTTCTAGCTTTCTACGACGAGCAGCGGGAGCTTAGTAATAGGGTTCCGTTGGCACCCTTCGGGTACGGAACCCTAAAAATGACATCAAGTACACGTTCTTATTCGCGTGTGTGTGAGACACTTTGATCTAGGTATGCCATGTCACCTACCTACTTACCTACACTCAACTTTTAAAAAGAAAATAGAACAATGGCGAATAAATTCGCGGCAAATTTAATTTCTTGGGTGTCAGGGCAATGACCGCATTATTCTAGCGCTAGATATTCTGCGACACAGTTTCTAGCATCTGTAATTTAAATTCAGATTGTGCGAATTTGTGAATTATTTTGTAAATTGTGCCGAAAATATTCCTTTGAAAATGTAGTGAAGATTGGCATGATTACTTACAGCACTAACAAAATGATATGTTTCTAAATAGTGGGTGGTTTACAAAGTATTACGTTGAAATTATAATTTTTACGTGGTATTTATTTTTGCTCGTGTGAATCATAATAAAATATGATGAGTTTGATTATTTTTACAACAGATAAACAAATTTTTGATTAAACCGTTTTGTCGAACTTTATACGGAATGCCAAAATCACTTCGCTTTACAGACTATGTCCAAAATAAAAAAAAAAGAATACAGACGGTTGTGTAATCCAAATGGCAATCGTAAAAATTGATACTAACCGTTTTAGGTCAGAACAGCAGTTTTATTGAGCCGAAAACGAGTGTGCAATAATACGTGGTCAGAAAAATAAACGTGAGGAAACCGAGATGTCCTAGAACCGAAAATTTAAAGTCTTACTTTGTGAATAGCAATGGCCTATCTATCTAAAACACTCAACTGTTTTTAGAGCAACAATCTTTTCAACATTACGTAGCTTGTAAGTTTAGTTCTTAAATTGTTTTTACGTGTTTAATTATTTTGTTTATTTACAAAGACAAACTATCACACTAATCACATTTGCTGAAAGTTTTTTTACCTACGTAAGTGAGGATATAATTTAGTTCATGCCAACGATGTGATTTGAAGTGTTTCTTGTTTTTTCTTGATAAATAACGTAGCTAGCAACAACATGGTGACAGAGAGCTGATCTGATAATGGAGCTAGATTCTAAATTATGGTATTTAAAAGATTTATGTGAAAAAATTCTTGAGAAAACCCGCGGCTTAGCCAGCACCGCAGGTTTTAACCATGTTTTTCCTGTGGACAAGGCAAAAGCTAAGCGTCCTACCCCTACAGCGTCCTGTTAGCTTTCTGTTGCAGTACACGTTCGTCCAAGAGTATAAATAAATCATCTATCATGACGGCCTCGGTGGCGTGGCGGGCGATTGCTCGGCAGAGACGCAAGAGGCGCGGGTTCGATTCCTGCTGCGGAAAAAATATTTGCATGTTCTGCAAATATTTCTTCCGGGTCTGGGTGTTGTGGTACCATGGTACAGTCAGCGTCAAATTGATATGAGCGTGTAGAGTAGTCAAAATGATCTGAGAAACAAAAGCAAGTTGATATACGCAGTTCAAATCATCATATTGTTGTAAGCACCCAAGGTGTTCAAAATATCTTACTACTCATTGTTTCATATTTATATGAGCAGTCAGGATGTTCAAAATTATCTTAGCAAACAAAGCTCTTAAATGTAGTTCAAGTATTCACTCAAAAGAGTTTGCATACTGCCTTGCAAGATATTTTGAACACCTTGTGTGCTTAAAACAATGTGATTTGAACTGCGTATATCAAATTGCTTTTATGTTTTTCAGATCATTTTGACTACTCTAGACGCTCATATCAATTTGACGCTGACTGTACCATGGTACTCGTAGTTTCTGATACCCACGATACAGGGAATACTACTGTGGGGTCAGAATTATGTATGTGACTTTGTTGTTGGGTGTCTAATAAAGTTTAGTACAGTATACTGATAAAGAACATCGTTTTTTTTTTAAATTATACCTATGCACTAAGACCTCAGACGGCCAGGGTTAGAGAGACTCACCAGTTGTTGCAGTCCTTCATCGCAGACTCGCCCTTGAAGTATGCCTTGCCGTGCAGGGTGCAGACCGGCACCTGTATGATCGGCAACGAGCTGCCCTTGCAGACCGGCAAGTAGTCCGGACAGCAGTCGTCGTGCGATGCCGTGCGGTTGCAGAACTCATCGCAGTAGCACAATGTGTCTGAGGACGAGAGTTAGACCAATTGAAGGTCTTGAATGTGACAAAAGTATACATTGCATGGCGATTCAAATGTAAAACTTTCGAATCGAAAGTAGCACAAACCCGTTTCTCATGATGAATGGTCATTATCATCATCTTCCTGCCCTTAACCCACTCTATGTGGGGTCGGTAAGAGTTTTGGCTAAGGTGTTTTATGACCGGCCGCCTGCCTGACGTCAACCCTCCTTGGGAATACTTGCTTATTGTATCTCATCATGTTGGAGGATACTATCCCTTAGTCGACTTTTACGACATGCTCGAGGAGAGAAGCAGCTGGACGCATTCTATGTTTTTTCTTTACTCCCAGTCCAGCAAAGAAGTAAAGTAAACATGGAATGCGTCCCAAGGAGGGTTGACGTCGGGCAGGCGGCCGGTCATAAAACACCTTAGCCAAAACTCTTACAGCATGATCCAAGGTTCATGCTGTGCCGACCCCACATAGAGTGGGGATAAGGGCAGGAAGATGATGATGAATGGTTAGTAGAGACTTACCTAGGATAGGGTGAGAGCAGCCATCCTGTCTGTTAGCGCAGCAGTTGTTATCAGTGCCGCAGTACGGGCCGGGGGGCAGGTCGGTTCCCCAGTACGCCGCCGCGGAGCACAGCCCCACAGCGAGGATCAGCAGGCATCTGGAAGTAGGTGATAGGTAAGTTCGTTGTCTACCCATAAATAAATATACGTATTATCACGCCCGTAATAATAGGATAGATAGAGCCACGAGTAATCATAAGAAAACTTGCAGCCCGGTGGACCCGACCGGGCAGCCCGATTATAATCGTACTTGTCTTAATAATCCAATGGGCACTTTCAATAATAATCTTTTAGGAAGGTCGAATGGGGCCCACAGATAAGGTCCAGTGGGTACAGTTGCAGTAGGATCTAATCTTGAAGGTCCAGTAGGTACCAGGCGAATTCAAAAAAGAGGTCGAATAGGCGCATTGAATATAATTTTTTTAAGAAGGTCGAATGGGCCGTGTAAATGAGGTACTATGGGCACTTTTTGCTTTTGGGTCGAATCTTGTAGGTCCAGTGGGTACCAGATCGATTTAAGGTTCAAAATGGATATGGTGAACCATGGTGACAGGTGATCAGCCCATTGCGTATATAGATGGTCTATGATCATCATGTTGGAGAGGATATCCCTTAGTCGACATTATACGACAATAGGTAATTTTCAAATTGTAATATTTCTGGTTTTTTTTTACGTGCCTTTTTTTATTTCAGTCGTCGTCTAATGACATTTTTAGGAAAGTCGGCTTTAGTTTATTGCAGTGTGTCAATGAACTTAGATTAGGTAAATCGTAAAGATAAGACAGGCCGTAAAAAGGATTTATCCTAAAATATTTGCCATCTATTTTTATTATTTTATCAAAGTCTATTCGCATAACTTTCCTTACCCAAATTATTTTAATTTTTTGGCTGACAATCCTATATGACTGAATATCGTAAGTTCCTCATAACCTATTTAAATATCCGAATAACCTATATAGAATAGAATAGAATAGAATCTACTCTACGCGAGTGAAACCACGGGCGTTTGCAAGTCCTACATAAACCCACACTTTAAGTCCATAGCAAAATGTGAGCATTTATGAGCTCTGATGGTCTAGTGGTACTGGCTCTGGCTTTTGATTGCAAGGTCGTGAGTTCGAATCCGGTCCAATAGACCAATGGATTTTTCTGTTTGAAATGTATATGCGCCATTTTAACTTTCAAACGGTGAAGGAAAACATCGTGAGGTAACCGGCATGTCCCAATACCGAAAAAGGTACAAAAACATGTTTCAAGTGCACGAAGCCTTTGAGGCGCACTTTAAATCTCTTTACCACACTAGTTTTAAAGAATTAGTGACACGACTATGAGTAATTCCTGTGAGTATTATGAGTAATCGTTCCTAAAAATAGGTGCTTCTCTAATAGTTGAATGAAAATATTTAAATAGAATTATGATGATAACTATTTACATTAATTAGCTTGTTTATTAGCTCGTTAATCGTCTTCTAAGTACTGGTAATTAATTCCTAGGCATTTCATAATTAATTTGAATCATTTATTTACCTACCCTCTTATTCATCATAATATCTAGTATTCTTATTCATAATACTGAAATAGTCTCTATTATGCTTAGAACTAAAACATTTTTATTGCGGTTTACATTAATAAATAAATATACATTATAATAATTAGTCACTCTAGTTTAAAAAAAAAATATGTTCAAAAAGGAAAACAACTTTAATTTTGATATTTTGTTCATTCTGTTTCATCTCTATCATAATCTTTGGAACCATTACGAGTTGCAAATTGCTTGAACGTGTTATATGCGATAAATAAAACTGTTGCAGATTGAAATTTAAATTGCCATTTAATATTCCTTTATTCACAATTATATTTTTTATTATTTTGTGCATAGCATCAAAGAGAATGTAGAGATTTTTATCACTGGCCATAAAATCAACTCAAACTGGAAAAAGAAAAAAAAACAATTCAGAATAAAAAAGCATTATCGATTCGTGTTCGAATTTCAAATTCTTATTCAGGGTATCAATTCTTGAAAATTACCGACCGAGTGATAAAAAGTCACCAAAATATGGACATAATATAAATCTCTGGAAACAATTAAATCTAAAAGATGATTTACAATTTCAAATTTCAAAATTGTAAAGTCAAAGCAAAACCACCTTTATTTCATGGAGACATGGTTCAAAATTTACATGATTTCAGGAGACTTGTGATGTAATATTTTAAATTTTTAAATTTTGTAGTCGTAGCAAAACCACCTTTACTTCATGGAGAACACGGTTCAATTTCATGATATCAACTCTGAAAGGAATGGTCTTGAGAGTATTCTAAAATTGGCTTTGTCCAGTCAAAATGTCTACTATTTTGAATAAAGAATAGAGGTCGAAACATGGAATCTTATTTGCATAAAAGTCGCACCGAAAGTTCGTTGTCATATTTTTTCATTCAAAAATGGCGGACGTCCGGCTTATTCCCATTTTTGTACAAGAAAATGTATATTTTTAGTGTTTATTTATTTTATTCATTGTTAATAATTAATCAAGTAAAGTAAGTACCTACGTAGGTACCGACTTACCGATATTTTTAAAAATAAAATTAAAGGCCGGTTGGTGATTTGAGCTTTGTTTTCTATTTTTAAATTAATATGGGTGGAAATATAGTTAAACAATTCCTCATTTATGAATACCAGCTTTTTTTAAATAAAAACTTGATTAAAGGACTTACTTCCTGTAACACAGTGAAAACTAACACAGGAAGAAGTGTATCACTAATTTGTATTTAAGTATACAGTGTTGATTTCAATGCAATCTGAAAATATCTTCTACTCGTTACGAATACCTACGTGTAAATTTAAGGCAAATGTATCACATTTCAAAATTATCCTTTACAGATTCTGCTTAAAAAATATGACTTTGACATAACCTTTAAATACTTACAATGCTTTCGTAACTGACATTTCAACGCACAGCCTAAATCATAAAGTCATAATAAAATGAAACTTGGAAGGTAGATTCTTCTCATGCTTACAGGACTTTATGGTATACCTAAGCTTAGTACGTTTACTGTCAGTCAGTCAGTAGCGTAAAAGTTTTGTATATGTATTATGACTAATGATCATTTTCCATGTTGGAGTTTAGTGTAAATCATACGACCTAGATCTCAAATTGATTCTAAGAGTCTCAAATTATAGTTTAAAATGGTTCAAGGACATTTAATAGTGTTCTACTTAGTTATGACCTAATAAAAAAAGTATTTAAGTATTCTATTAGTATTCTGCCATCTGGTTCCCATAGGTACAAGCTTTGCTTAGTTTGGGGCTAGCAGATGGCGCTGTGTGAAATGTCCGCATCAGAGATGGGCGCTTACCCGGTAAAAACCCGACTTTTGGGTTTTTACCCATTTATACCCATTTTTACCTACCCATTTCGAATTAATACCGGGTAAAAATTCGATGCATCTTTTTTTGAGGTACAACTAATTATATATGCTTTTACTTGTTAGTTTTTATTCCTAATTAGCTATAACTAGCTGTGCCCCGCGGTTTCACCCGCGTTTTTCTCGTTTCCGTGGAAATACCGAGATAAAATATAGCCTCCCTACCAACTCTTAACATCTTACACACGTGATAACTTTTAAACGAAATATCCGATTGAGATGAAACAAAAATTATTTTACTTCTACATAAATACTCTTGATAGCATAATGCTTAATTTCGATAAAGATTAATATTACGATACATATTTAACGTAGTTTTTTTTTCTTCAGACGATTATTTTAATAATTATTTTGAACACAAAATCGGTTATTGTGATTAAACGATGATAGCTAGATATATGTTCTCGCGGACTTTCTTGTAGGTCTTAATGGGATCTACAAACCCGTAGTACATCATTTTGTTCTATTGTCAATAGTTTTTGCAGCGCACGCAAAAATAGGTTTTCGATTTTACACCTTGTGTTACAAAATAGCAATTTTATTACGGATTTAGGCCCGGAAAAGTCTGTTATGGGCAGACTCTTAGACTCACCCAACATATCGAGGACGGCTTTGAGACGAACAATATAACAGGCATGGTTTTTGTTGACCTAACTGCTGCTTATGATACCATAAACATCCTAAAACTCCCAGGAAAAGTTAAAGATTTGACCAACGATCTTGGGTTTGTTCAAATACTTGGTGAACTGCTTCGTAACCGCCGCTTTCAAGTTCACCTTCTTACGGAAAAAAGTAGATGGCGCAGCGTCAAAAACGGACTTCCCCAAGGGAGTGTCCTTGCACCAACCCTTGTATACGAACGATCAACCTAGCAGCCCAAATAAAACCCGTTTCTTATACGCGGACGACCTAGCTTTGACCACCCAGACAAAAACCTTTGAAGAGGCGGAAGAGAACCTGATCGTCGCCCTTGAAGAACTAGGAGCCTACTACGATTCAAATGGTCTAAAACCCAATCCATCAAAAACTCAAGCCTGCGCTTTCCACTTACGCAACCACCAGGCTGATCGGTTTCTTAACATCACGTGGCAAGGAGTTACCATCCAATGTGAGCGCTATCCAAAGTATCTTGGCGTAACACTGGACAGATCATTGTGTTACAAACCACACTGTCAAAAGACAAAGATGAAAGTCGGCTCTCGCAACAGTCTACTACGGCGTCTAACATCTACCAAGTGGGGAGCAGCGCCAGACGTTTTACGTTCTACTGGTATGGCGCTGTGCTTCTCCGCCGGTGCCCAGTGTGGCACAGGTCTGCACATGCCAAACTCGTTGAAGTAGCGCTCAACGAAACGTGTCGCATAATTACTGGGTGTCTCAAGCCAACTCCTCTCAACATGCTATATCCTTTAGCAGGTATCACACCACCGTGCGTGCGACGGGATGTAGCTAGTTCAATGGAGAAATCCAAGCAAGAGAGTGATAACCGACATCCTTTGTATGGTTACGAAATACCTGAAGCTCGCCTCAAAAGCCGCAAAAGCTTTCAGCGTTTCACACAGGCTTCAAATGACCATCCGGCTTCCGCAAAGTATAAGCTTTGGAAGGAGAAAAAACCCCCACCTCCTAATTTTATCACCCCGCAGGAAAAATTACCACCAAGACACGCCTTGCCATGGCCAGTCTGGAAGTCGTTAAATCGGCTCCGCACCCAAGTTGGTCGTTGCAGATTCAACATGTGCGAATGGCGATTTAGGGAGCCTAGTTTGGCACAATGCGACTGCGGTGCTCCGGCGCAAACCATGCCGCACCTGCTGGTGTGCCCCCTGTGTCCAACCACCTGCACTAGGGATGACCTCAACGCCGCTACAGATAGCGCGATTGAGGTGGCCACCTTTTACTCTAAAAACATTTAACGAAGCATCGACACGAGAAGAAGAAGAAGTCATCTGGTTCCCATATTACAAGTTATTCTTAGTTTGGGGCTAGATGATGCTGTGTTAGAATGTCCGTCACTATTTATTTATTATTTTATTTGTTTATTTAGTATTAAGTAAAATAAACCCGAATAAAACATTTTATACTGGGTACAAATACGGGAGCGGTTGGGGGGTCCATCGCATGGCTTTGCCGCCATTTTGTTTTGTCTTTAAATTGTGAATTTCTATATAAACAAAACAAAAGGTGACTGAAAAATCGTTTTCGTTACAGTACGGTTACGGACCGGTAGGTGAATCTAGGCAATCGGTTAAAAACAATTGTAAAATACAGGTCGAATTTTTACCCGGCATTAATAAAAAATACCCGGTATAAATGGGTATTTTTTAATTTTTACCTATTTTACCCTTTCCTTCCTATTTTACCCTCCCGAATTTTTACCCACCCGCCCATCTCTAGTCCGCATATATTTATTATTTAATAAATATTATCGGGCGTGATATTATGTATGTATGTTATTTTATTTATTTATTTATTTATTAGTGGCGTGACTTTTATATTCTGATGGTGATGATTACAGACAAATCGATCGAAAAAAAAATTGAATAAACAAATTAAAATAGGTTACGATTTCACTATCTAGTCGTATCACTAGTTCTTTTGAACCAGTGTGGTGAAAGGTTTTGAAGTGCTCAAAGGCTCCTTTCATACAATTTTTTTTTGGTTCAACGACATGTCGGTTTCCTCACGATGTTTTCCTTCGCCGTTTGAGAGTACTGGTGTAGCGCACGACCATGTAACCACGACCTTAGGATCAGAAGGGCCGCTCCCACTAGACCGAACAGACGGACGGACAGCGGAGGCTTAGTAAATAGGGTCCCATTGGCACCCTATCCACGCTCACTTTTTCCAGCGGGTCCATCTAAGCCCCGGCGCTCACTATGGGCACTATGCTGAAGCGTCGTTAAGTATACCTTGACGAGGGCTACCGAGCCGTGCCGACAGTGGGCGCCGGGCCTAACGTAGGGTCTATTGATCTCGCTTGGCATAATCTCAGATCTAGGATACATCTACAATATATTATTACGGGTGCCCACCACGTTTTCAAAATTCTTTCTAAGCGATGCGCAATCCAAGAGCTGATTCTTATTTGGCTCAACGGATCAGTATTGCCATTCAGCGTGGCAATGCGGCCAGCGTCTTGGGCACGCTTCCACCGTCTGATGAGCTGGATCAGATCAGCTATCTGCCAGACTGTTTCTATTGTATTTTGTAAAATAATATTTGTATAAGTTGTAAGTTTCTTTCTGTTAATAAAAAATACACTAGTTCGAGGGACAGCAGAAATCCTCTCCACTAAACTTTGTTGTTAATGGAAAGGTTTAATTTAGTTTAGTTTTGATTTAGTTCTACATTAATTTAGTTTTAGACCTGGTTGCCTGGAAGAAATCGCATTAAGAGATAAGGCCACCCTATGCCAGCAATTGTTAGGTTGTTGTTCGCAATAAAGCTTTTTTCATTTCATTTAATTTCAAATGTTATTATTGTGTTTTGTCAATCAACTTCTTTTTTATAATCTTGGCAGAATGTCTTAATAGTGCCGTCGACCGCAAATCATCAATTTAAAACATATAAAATTAATTCCAAACTGTTGCTGACCAGTTGCACGATAAATCTAAATTAAACTGAATGCGTTCTTTGACTGCAAATCACTTGTAGGTATTTAATCATATTACCGCACCCTTCAAAATAATTATGAACCTTATGACAACGAGATAAGAGTGATTGCAAAGATCGAGGATTGGGTATGACAGATCATTTTGAACCTTATTTCGTTGAGATAAGAGTGATTAAGGAGATGCGTTAAAGTCTATCTGAGATGATAAATGGGATTGTAATTGATGGCTTTTTGATATTGAATAAAGAATTGCATAGCGCCTTCCGAAGTACAAAGTAAGTTCGTATGAGCTAGTGGCCAACTCTTGTGACGGAGTTTTTAGGCCGCCTAAAGGCCTCCGTCGTGGCTTGACGACTTAAAAGCCATGACGAAGCACAGTTGAAGAAGTATGTCTCATTTTAAAGTATTTTTTATTGTACTTATCTATTTTAAGAGTCTTCATTGCATAGCGGATTTGCTCATCAAAATCAACGAAGAACTGCTCTGTTGTTAGTTAAAGATTGTGTTTATCTATATACCTATATAAAAATCAATTGCTGTTCGTTTGTCTCGCTAAAACTCGAGAACGGCTGGGCCGATTTAGCTGATTTTGGTTTTGAAATGTTTGTTGTAGTCCAGGGAATGTTTAAACGGTGAAAAAACATAGTACATGTACCAGGTACCAAGCGAGCGAAACCGCGAGCGGCAGCTAGTCTAAAAGGAAAATGAAATTTTAGCATAGGTATTTTCTTTAGTTCCTCACAGTGAAGACACGATAAGAGAATAAATGCGATTACCTAAAAACAATCTTGAAAAATCTATGTTTCGCGTAGGTACCTATGCTTTGATCTAGATCTCGGGAACCCTACCATATTTTCAGATTATTATATTTACTTTAATCCTACTAATATTATAAATGCGAAAGTTTGTGAGGATGTGTAGATGTGACGATGTATGTTTGTGCCTCAATCACGACGTAACAATGAGATTCGGTCTTTGTTAGAAAATATTTTACCATTTCTTTAGTTGTTGAAACCTATAATTTTGATTCATTCTTGTGATTACCAATTATTTGATTTGGCAGATTATTTGATTTCAATAACTTTCGCGGTCTCACTCTGTGTTTCTCTTTCGACTCGATATCGGTTTAGACGCGATAGTATAATGGCGTGTCAGGCGAGCACCCGACTGAGTCGCAGGAGGTGCGGGTTCGGTTCCCGCCGCGTGAAAAATGTTTGCATATTCTGCAAATATTTGTTCCAGGTATTGTGGTACTCGTAGTTTCTGATACACACAACGACACAGGGCATTTTAATGTGGAGTCAAAACTATGTCCTATATGATTGTTTCGAAACTGATCATTGTGTACAGAGACAAGAAATAAAGTTTAATATTTCAATAAATTGATTTCAAATTGACTTTCGCGAAGTCACGCCTGAATCAATTAACTAAAACAAAAATCATTTTAAACGTGTTTACAGCTACGTCGATTTTACGAGTGTTTTCATAAACCTGTTCGTTATACATTACTGTCTCTTCAAGTATTCTAATGGATTTCCGCAAACTAACGCATGAATGAATTTATATCATACTTATAAACAATTTAATTCAAAGTAACAAGAGGCACAGACTAAACAAACAATCAGAGCAATTAGCAGTTGACACTGGAATGTGTACTACTCGGAACCAATTTATTGTTGTACTCTGGCTAAATTTAAAGGAACAAGTTAAACTCATTTTTTTAGTGAAGTAAAAACACGATAAAGGAATCTCCTGAGAAAATATTTTTCGGACTGTCATTGGCTGTCATTTTTCGAATGGCTGTTGCTAAATTTAAATTTGGAATAAGTTAAATTTTACATTTTTTTTTTTTGAAATGTTTTGTGCTAAAACAAAAAGTAATTAACTACCCAGGGAGGTATAAATAATAATTCTAAATATTTATCGATTCAGTATCGGTCAGTCCGTTTGAATAATATTATGTAAAACATAAGTTCTTAATTTAAATCCTCAATTATATTATGGTCCGCCAGTAATGGTTTGATAACGATAAGTAATGAAAAATGCTCTACATATTTAATGCACCTTATCTCATCATAAATCTTTTTTTTTTATCAGTATCGCTGCATACTCATGTAAACATTGCTATCGCAAATCTAAAAATGTCAATGTCAAGTTGACGTTTTTGGCGCACAGTTCCAAGAACTATGTCATCATAACGTCGCTGTAATATCATACATACATCCACCTCCATATCCCTAATGGGTGGGCAGAGCCACAAGTAAACGTAAGAAAACTTACAGCCACTTCTGATTTAAAGTCCTAAGATGGATATGGTGAACCATGGTGACAGGTGATCAGCCCATCGCCCCTACAGGTCCATCATTCCGGAGAGGATAGTATCCCTTAGTCGACTTTTACGACATGCTCGGGGAGAGAAGCAGCTGGACGCATTCTATGCTTTTTCTTTACTTCCAGTCCAGCAGAAGTGTAATATCAAAATGTCGTATTATGTTTAAACAACGTGTTTTCAGAAAAATATATAAAAAGCGATTGTTTTTTATCTTTAAGCTACATCACTAGTCGCCTCATTGATTATGTGATACATGAAAACCAGATAAGGCCGTAAGGTCTTCGACTAAAGCTTGCCTGAAAGGGGCGAATCTCCTAATAAATGCTACAGTAAGATATAAGCAAGCATATTTTTTCTAAGTTATCAGTCGCAAGTAATCATTACGACTGTGGCCTGAATTAAATAATTTACCTTAATAATCCTACTTATATTATAAATGCGAAAGTTTGTGAGGATTTGTGGATGTGACGATGTATGTTTGTACCTCAATCACGCCGTAACGGCTGAACGGATTTGAATGAAACTTAGAATGTACACAGTATGTGTACTGGAATAACATATATTCTACTTTTCGTCAGGATACCACGCGAGCGAAGCCACGGGCGAAGGCTAGTTTAATAGCTAGCCATATTCAATTCAATTAATCACGTAATCTATATAACAGTTATTTAGGCCAAGTTTCCTAAGTAGTAATGAACTGAAATTAATTAAGGACACTTATAAACATTTCATTAGATTAGTTTTCATGATATCAACGCTATTTTTAGCTGACTACATTGTTAGGACTGAGGAGAAGAGAGACGTGTTAACTGACTACTCCATACCTACTCGATCAAACTCGACCTTCGCATGCTATAAATTTACACTTACTAGCTATTGCACGCCGTTTTGTACGCCTGGCCAATATTAATAGTTTGGGTTTAACAGGTAAATACCTTCTCTGCTGGACTGGGAGTAAAGAAAAAGCATAGAATGCGTCCAGCTGCTTCTTCCCCCGAGCATGTCGTCAAAGTTGACTAAGAGACTCCTCGATGGAGGCCTTTAGGCGGCCTAAAAACTCCGTCAATAGAGTTGGCCACCAGTTCATACGAACATACATACATAACATAGAGTTAATACATAGGTTTCGAACCCACACTACTTACCTGTGGGTATCAGAAACCTGGACCTCTGTGGCGAGGCGGGCGAGTGATCGACTAAGACACAAGAGGCGCGGGTTCGATTCCTGCTACGGGAATTGCTTAGTTTTAGGGTAGATGGCGCTGTGTGAAATGTCCACAAATATTATTAGGGGAGGCCTATGTCCAGCAGCGGACTGCTATAAACTGATAATGATAATAAATAATAATAATAATAAAATCTTTATTTATTTTCTCTCACATAGGTTTGTTTATGCAGTAGTAGGATTGATGATAGAATGATGATGATGACAAATATTAAAACATTCAATTTATATTTATATAAATTATAGGAAATAAATATAAATATATAATTTATATAAATAAAAATAGGAATAAAAACAGTTTCCGTACATTTTATAAAATGTACGGAAACTGTTTTTATTCCTTATCAGCCCTTTCCTTTAACTTCCTTAGCATTAATTATTATAATCTAAAACCGAAGCTAAAAAATTAGGAACTTTTAATACGATAAAAACGTGTTGTTGACCTATTTTATGCCGACCTTGGTAACAGTTAGATAAATAAGGCGGAAAATATCAAGTTTCTACTGTTTATCAAAATATATGGAATTTCCCTCTAATCTAATACCTCTACGCTGAAAGTTTAAAGGTTTTGTTAAATTCGGTAAATTAATTAACACCTACTTAGGTAACATAAAAATATAACAAAATTTCGTTCTAGTATTAAGAATTGTTTCTAGATATTAGAAATAAAAACCTATTCAGTTAAAAAAAGCCAAAATAACTACATAACCTAGAATGAAAAGAAAGTGCATCATTACAAAAAAAATACTAAAATCTTACTTCTTACTTATATTATAAATGCGAAAGTTTGTGAGTTTGGATGTTTAGATGTTTGGATGTTTGGATGTTTGTGCCTCAATCACGCCTAAACGGCTGAACGGATTTGAATGAAACTTGGAATATACATAGTACATGTACTGGATTAACATATAGGCTATTTTTTATCCAGGTACCACGCGAGCGAAGCCGCGGGCGGCAGCTAGTAAAATAATAAAAAGCTGAGGTCAAATTGAACAATACCGTTCCGTTAATAACTGTCCAAAAGAAGGTCACATTCGGACATTCGAAAATGTCCACTGCTTGTTAATCCGAGCCGTTAATCTGCTCTGGCGCCGGTTCACATGTCATCGCTTTTTTTAAACACACACGAACTAAAGACCGTGGCTTTCATTCTACGGATTTCTTATTGAAAATGCTGTCCCAACGCAGTACCGAAGCGATGCCAAAAGAAGAAAACAATTGTACAGAATTGAAATAAAAAGTTTTTATTTTTATTTTCTACTAGCTTTCGGCGGCTTCGCTCGCTCGGTCTCTGGACAAAAAGTAGCCTATACGTCAGGCAGGCGGCCGTTCATAAAACACCTTAGCCAAAAAGTCTTACAGCATGATCCAAGGTTCATGCTGTGCCGACCCCACATAGAGTGGGATAAGGGCAGGAAGATGATGATGATGATGATGTTATTCCAGTACACACACTGTGTATATTCCAAGTTTCATTTAAATCCGTTCGGCAGTTTCGGCGTGATTGAGGCACAAACATAAATCCTCACAAACTTTCGCATTTGTAGGTAATATTAGCAAGATTTATCTGTTTAGTTCGCGCCACGTAAGTTGTATAGCGGGATAAGTTTAACGTGGATATTTTTGCATAAACTTAATCATCTTTATTAATTCTATTATCTAAAAAAAACTTTATCTAGGTACACCTGTAGATAAAAGTTTTTTTTATATCGTTTTGGTAAGAATTCTGGTTTATAAAGTTCAAGAATGCAATAAAATTATATTACGTTGATAGAGCTTTGTAGATAATTATTATAAGTGTGTAAAGTGAAAACAATCTTTTTTATAAAACTTGGTCGACAAAAAAGCCGGTCATTTTTGGCCGGACGATTAACAATCATTATTTTCCTGCCCTTATCCCACTCTATGTGGAGTCGGCACAGCATGATACTTGGATCATGCTGTAAGAGTTTTGGCTAAGGTGGCTTTGGATTAATGGACGATTAATCCAATATGGCGGAATAAACAGAAAGATACATTAAAATGTATCCGTAGTTAGGGAAGATCGATTAAAAAACTTCAAAAACAATTGTCTTCGTAAAATTTTATTATTATCTTGTCTTTCTTGTAAAAATAATTAGTTATAAAAGTTTTTTAAGGTTATTACTTACTAAAATTTGTACTTCTAAGTCTCTGTATTATAAAACTATGCGCACTTATTCAATATCTATGAGCAAAACAATACATTTATGATGTAAAAAGATGTGCATATCGCGAACCAAACAAAATAATAAATCTTTTATTGATTTTCAAATTCGAATTGAGCCAAGGTTGTCCATAATGGCCGTCTGAATTCCTGTATTGCCACTTGACCGATTAAAAAACCGTTTGAAAATTAAATGGTGAATTTATTTGACGTAAATCGCTGAATCTGAGATATTAAAATGTAGAGCTATCAATGTAGAGCTTTTAAAATTTTAATTAAAGTGTCATGATTTGCATTAATATTATTATGACTGAACTAATATTTATTTTTATAGGTATATACCTACATAGAATCGAATAATTATGATTATGTCAACAAATTATCGATTGGCGGTCACGATCACTTGATGGACAGGTCACCAGACGTTCTTGATTGATCGTTGAAGTTAAGCAACGTTGTGCGCGGTCACAATTGGGATGGGTGACCGCAAGTGGCATTACGGTCTGAGCGCTTCCGTGCTTTCAGGCATGTTAAATTGTCGGTCCCGGCTTTTAAGTCGTTAAGCCATGACGGAGGCCTTTAGGCGGCCTAAAAACTCCGTCACAAGAGCTGGCCACTAGCTCATACGAACTTACTTTTTTTGCAATAAAAAATACCTAAATGTGTTTTATGAATTAGGTCTTTAGTTTATGCTAATCAAGGCCAGTCTGGTTAGTAAATTAACCTCATTCATTGTGATGATAATCTGCAATGCACAATTTGTAAATTTTATATTTTTCTGTGCCCTGCATCAATTTTGTTCCTAAATGTACTGGCAATCACTAAACTACTAAGGCTTTTTACCATCTAGTAGATGATTTATACAGCGTCAGGAGGCAACTTTTACCTTCACTAACGGGACGCTGGCGCTGTAGCGCCCGGGACGAATTGAGATGGAGTAGGCTTGCCCAGCACCTATTCCATCCTCTCAGATTAGTCGGCCTTGTCCACAGGAAAGACATGGTTAATACGTGCGGAGCTAATCCGCGGGTTTCCTCACGATGTTTTCCTTCAGCGTTTGAGAGTACTGGTATAGCGCACAAAAATTTTTCGCACAGAAAAATCTATTGGTACACGACCGGATCTGAACCCATGTCCTTAGGATCCGAAGGCGGGGTCACTACCAACTAGACCACCAGTGCTTTAGCTTGACACGAGACACATTTGTACGAGTGTCAAGCTTAATAATTATTGATGTCTAAACCTAAGTATGTGTTATTATTTAATTTTGTTTTATAATGTCCGGTTTATTTTATTGTGTATTATTGTTGTTGATTCTTATTCCCGCGTGTACCTACCTAAGTACATATTGTATACTAGCTGTTGCCCGCGATTTCGTACGCGTGTAGTACATTATTTTGTTCTGTAATCAATAGTTTTCGCAGCGCACGCCAAAAACTATTTTGGGTTTTCTACCTGGGGTTACAATATTGCAATTTTCTTACGGATTCCTAATTTTTTTGAAAATTTATTATAGATATATTGGACCCTGATAATTAAGCTTTCTATTGGTGAAAGAATTTTTGAAATCGGTCCAGTAGTTTCGGAGCCTATTCGTTACAAACAACAAAACAAAAAAATCTTTCCTCTTCATAATCTTACTTATATTATAAATGCGAAAGTTTGTGAGTTTGGATGTTTGGATGTTTGTGCCTCAATCACGCTGAACGGATTTAAATGAAACTTGGAATATACATAGTTCATGTACTGGATTAACATATAGGTTATTTTTTATCCGGATACTACGCGAGCGAAGCCGCGGGCGGCAGCTAGTATTATATAGTATAGATAATTTATATGTACAATATTTTCAAATACTACCTAATTCTAGATGTAACGCCTTAAATACTTTTGTAATGTTACTTCTTATATTCTGAATAAATTACTAAATTTCAAGGTTTTGTTTTGACATCTGGGTAATGCCTTTGACATCTCTTTACTTAGCTGTTTCTTTTTCTCAAAACATGTATTCCATATAGAAAAACATATCATCGTGTAAAAATCTAAGGATAGTAATATTCCCCTCCTACACAAAGGACCGTCTAAATATGAGCCATGGGGTAATAACCAGTCACCATGGTTCACGATATCCATCCTAGGGCAGTGAATCAGGAGTGACTGCAAGTTTTCCTATGATGGCTTGTGACTCTGCACACACTTTTAGGGATGTGTAAGGCCTTTTCCTATCTATAGTAGATGATTTATACAGCGTCAGGAGGCAAATTTTACCTTCACAAACGGGACACTAGTGCCAGGGACGAATTAAGATGGAGTAGGCTTGCCCAGCACCTATTCTCTCAGCTTAGTCGGTAATAATAAGTAATTAATAAGTTAATTTTGTACCTGCAAAATCCTACTAATATTATAAATGCGAAAGTTTGTGAGGATGTGACGATGTTTGTGCTTCAATCACGCCGTAACGGCTGAACAGATTTGAATTAAACTTGGAACATACATTATGTGTGCTGGAATAACATATAAGCTATTTTTCATCCGGGTACCACGCGAGCGAAGCCACAGGCGGTAACTAGTACTTACATATATAAGATATTTTTAGCATATCTACACGTGTTCCGTCAATTTAAATAATAATGCAAAAAGCATGTCGCGTCGTTTTGTAAACAATAACGTATCCACACTAACCATTTCACATTTTTTTACTTAACAAAAGTAATGTACCTACATATTTTGTTGCCATGAGCACATCCTACTAATGGATGGGTATATGAATGTTTGTTACTCTTTCACGCCTAAACGGCTGAACGGATTTGAATGAACCTTGGAATATACATAGTACATGTACTGGATTAACATATAGGCTATTTTTTATCCGGGTACCACGCGAGCGAAGCCGCGGGCGGCGACTAGTTATGTATAAAAAAATTAGGTTAATATCACTTGCATTATTTTTACCCATTTAGCTACACAATTTAACTTTAATTTCAACATCAGTAAAATACACTAAATCAATGCATTGCATCTTTAAGCAACCCTCCTTTATGAAAAACAATAGGAAATTTTGACAAATACAAGTGAAATTAGACTTTTTGTAGAATTACGATTTATTTATCGACTTTCAACTTCTTTCTGATCAGCTGGCTGATCCAGCTATGTACAGGCCGTTTGCAACGATCCTTAGATAGCCCGACTGTTTCTATTGTAAATTATATTTGTATTAGCTGTAAGTTTCCTTCTGTAAGTATATAAAAAGGAAAAAGAACTTCTTAATATGACAGCGACGATACAATATTTTGATAACTTCAAATAAATATGTGCAATTTTTTGTAGGAACAAACTTCTCTTTTTTGACTTTTCCTTGAAAAATAACTTCCTGCAAAGTTTATTTTTTTCAAGGAAATCTTAAAAATGTAATTGCTATCTAATCTTATCGATAGTTTGCTACAATCCGTTACACAGTGGACCTATTTCGTTTATCTATCTGTTTGAAGAGGTGCTATTTGGTATATCTCTGATAGGATATCTTGAAGTGCCGACCTAGAGTATATTTTATATCACATTTTATGTGAATATATTATTAACGTGTGAATCTACAACTATATAGTCACTTGTACTTACATATTGCTACGCCCTATTGGGATGGGCAGAGCCACAAGTAAATATACTAAGATCTAATCGAATCTCAGACTAAATCAGAAGTGGCTGCAAGTTTTCTTATATTTACTTGTGTCTCTGCCCACCCCATTAGGGATACGGGCGCGATAATATGTATGTATGTATGTTTTTTAGTTTCTTATCAGACTCTAGTCGGAAAGTATTTTTTTTTAATTATATCTGTTATTTATGATACCAATTTAAACTTAACTTTTTTTTAGTGACCTGTGCTGTTATAAAATGTAGGTACCACAACGTTTCCTTTCACCACACTGGTACGAAAGAACTAGTGACACGATTAGTAGTTGTAGTATGATTTTCAGTCGTGAATGTAGTCAGAACCTGTTAAGCATTTGTAAGCTACCACATAGGCAGTACTAATCCGAATATGCAACTAATAATAACTAAATAAATAAATATTTTTGGACATTTTATACAGCGCCATCAAGCCCCAGACTAAGCAAAGCTTGTACTATGGGAACCAGATGGCTGATAGAATACTTAGATACTTTTTTTTGTAAATGTTTACAAAGCATGCAAACATTTCTTCCGCAACGGGAATCAAACCCGCGCCTCATGCGTCTCAGTCGAGCACTCGCCCGCCATGCCACAGAGGTCCTCAACTGAATCAACCCCTTAAAAAAATAAGTATCTATTAAATCTTATTGTAGCATCTCTGTAATCACATCATCGCGTTAGTTTAAAAGGCTAAACGAAAATTGCCGAGGCGCAAATATTTGTGGTAACTCCATAAATATTTAAGTATTGTGTACACGTTCAAATATTAATGAATTTGTGTTGAGATGTAAGTTAAAACTAATGTTTTAGAATCTCAAGTACCGATGTCTAACATAACTTACGTGCCTTAGGTAATAACCGCAAAATATAGGTACGTTTAATAACATAAATAATAATTGAAAATATGTTTGAATAGATACTTACTTGTTCGCCATGACAGCTTAACACAAACACAGTCAAAATTTCGTCTAAAAATTCAAAAGATCAAAATCTGTCCTTCATCAAAAAGTCTGAACTCAAAAAAATTAAAAAAGTCTTCTGCCCATTGTTGCAACACTGGCAGGTCGAGAGAAAAAAAACACCACGAACGAATATACACACTCGAAATTCAAATATTTCGCGTGTTTCGAATTTGGAGCGATAGAACGTCTGAGCAGCGCGCCAGTCGCGAACACACTGCGGTCGGCGCCAAAGCACACCTGATTTTAATACAGCAGAAAAAATATACAACCGCTTATACATTGTATCTTCGTAATGTCTTAATTTCTGATCAGTGATTCACATGAGTTCTTTCTTTATCCCGTGACATAAGCTCTCGGAAAGTAGAACACAGCAGTGCCCGCTTTAGAAGTTTATTCACTCTTGTTTCTGAAGTAGAGCTTTACGAAGTGAAGGTAAGGCTAAAAAAATTCAAGAATGCTTAAAAAATGATATGTACTTACTTACTTATTTTGTTAACAACTAAAATACTTACAAACTTGTGATTTTTAAATATGTAACAAATTGTTACAACAATTTGTATAAGAGCGCATTGCGCGTTGAGGTCTTTTGCATGGACTTTTTTATGACTTTTCTTTATCCTATTGCTGAATATAGGCCTCCATTTTTGTTTCCGCCATTTATTCCGGATTCGGCCCTATACCACACACACCCAAAAAATCTATTCCCTTTTTTCATTTAGTCGACCATTTGGGTAGGTAAACAATATTTCTATTTTTTTAATACTTAATAATATTTCGAATAAACAAATAGGTGCATTTTTATTTTAATAAGATTTATGCTTTAGCTCATTTTATGCGTATTTTCAAAGCAACTAAAACTCAATGGTTGAACGCTCGGCTAGTCTGAAAATAACTAAGCTGCCAGCAAGCTTAACGTATTAAAACCATATTGTTCAAACCCACCTGTGTATGCCTATGTGTACCTACCTATATGTACCTACTACTATTCATTTCTGCGCTGCAAATTCCTAGGTGACGCGTCGAGAGCTAAAAATGATTTAATGCATTTACATCGTTTTGCTGCGGACTGGCAGGTAAGAAAAGCCGGATAAAATATTAAAATATTTTTAAAAGACGGATATTTTATCTTTAACATGCCTTATCAAAGTTGCAAATAATATCACAAAAGTCGAATACAAGGTACGTTACTGAGCTAAATAATAAAATTGGTTTGTTGAAATGTAACCCGATTTGCTTACTATTGGGTGGGTATAACCACAAGTAAACATAAGAAAACTTGCAGCCACATCTAATTTAGTCCTAAGATAGATATGGTGAACCATGGTGACAGGTGATCAGCCCATCGCCCATATAAGTGGTCCATCATGTTGGAGAGGATACTATCCCTTAGTCGACTTTTACGACATGCTCGGGGAGAGAAGCAGCTGAACCCATTCTATGCTTTTTTTTACTTCCAGTCCAGCAGAGAATTAATAAATATTTATTATGTACCTATAGGTATAATTTTATTTTATCCGGCTATATAAAGTGCGTTGACCGCAACTCTAGCAACACCTGAAGGTGGATAGGTTTACGAGCGGCCATGTTGCCAAACTACCTCACTATTTGCGACCGCTGATCAATCTGTTTCAGAAGTTCAGAACTAATGCGAGAAATTTCGAATAACGGGTTTTTTACAGCCCAATATTTTTTTAGTGATAAAGATTGTACTTTGTAAATACTTGATTTTACTGTTTTATCTATTCTTTTTCTATTTTGTAACTCGCGTCTGTCACCTATAATTATTATGACACTTGACATTGTTTAGATAGCTTTTAATATTTTTTAATGAATTGGTGTACAAAATATTGGCGACACTAAATTAAATAAATAAGTATTACTGCCCTTCTAGTGAAGAACGCAGTAAGTAACATTTTTGACAAAAATTAGTTAGCCTCATATTCAGAATCGCACGACAAAAAACAACATTCTGTTCTCATTTACGTATCAAAACATGTTCGACATAGTTACTGCGTTCTTCACTAGGAGGGCAGATTAGGCCAGCGTGGTATGGGCATGTCATGAAGGATGAATGTGCAGGGATTTAGAGGTTTAAAATAAATAAAAATAAAAATAAAATGTATTTATTTCAGACCATTGATCCATATTCAATAGGATATGGATCCATATTCAAGGTTTAGGGTAAGGAAAAGGTGGATGGATTGTGTGAAAGAGGACATGGTTAAAGGCGTACAGAGCTGACGACTGTCAGAAGGGAATGGCAGAAGAGAATATGCTGTGCCGACCCCGCATAGTGGGATAAGGGCAGAAATATATTTTTTTATGTAGGTAAGTATAAAAAATGCCTTTTACCATCTATAGTAGATGATTTATACAGCGTCAGGAGGCAACAAACGGGACGCTGTAGTGCCGGGACGAAGTAAGATGGAGTAGGCTTGCCCAGCACCATCCTCTCAGCTTAGTCGGCCTTGTCCACGGGAAAGACATGGTTTCCTCACGATGTTTTCCTTCACCGTTTGAGAGTACTGGTACAGCGCACATAAATTTTTCGCACAGAAAAATTCATTGTTACACAACTGGATTTGAACCCACGTCCTTACGATCGGAAGGCGGGGTCACTACCAACTAGACCACCAGTGCTCTCAGACCACAAGAACTTCCATAAACGTTTACAGAAATAGTAACCTTCCCTGAAGGATATTTGGTATTTTCAGGTCGTCCCAAATAATATCTTAATAAATTGACCTTATTCCGTTTATTTATAGGACCTTGCTTCTGGGTTTTGAGTACAGGACATTGCATAAAATAAACCTTGAGTCAAGATGATGTTTATTGAAGTTTTTTATGTGGAAATCCATTATTTTTGAGATACTATAATTCTGGACACAGGTAAGGTAGAATAGTTTGCATGCCTTTGTCATCGGAATGCTGAAAAAGTTCTGACGCTATTCAAGTTCAATTTTGAACAAAAAAACGTTACTTTGCTGTACCTACGGCAGGTGTAAATACATACATCCTACACTAATATTATAAAGAGGAAAGATTTTTTTGTTTGTTACGAATAGGCTCCGAAACTACTGAACCGATTTAAAAAATTCTTTCACCAGTAGATAGCTACATTATTACGGAATAACATAGGCTATAATTTATTTTCAAAAAAATTAGGGATCCTTACTAAAACTCCGTTAATGTAACCCGAGGTGTAAAAAATCCTTGGCAATTTGTTAAATACCCGTGCGAAGCCGGGGCGGGCCGCTAGTACATAATATCACGCCTGTTTCCCATGGATCGTAGATCTTCATTTGCTACGATCCTGACATACTTCTTTCGCTTCATTCACTATCATAACATTCTTCATACATGCTCGTCGGTTTAGGGTTCCCTTGGCGTGGCCCTTTTCCAAAACCTCGCCAATTTGATCCAGTTACGTACGGTACCATTAACACTCGCCTCATACACCTGTTTCATTTATCTTCATATCGTCACTGGAAAGGCAAATTTACGTAAGCGCCAATCGAGAAAAAGCCGTTTGAAGTTCATTTTTTTAATCATAACTTTCTACCTAATTATCGAATTTTGATGACGTCAACGTAAGATTTCATTCTTTTTTCATTTTCTATGTCCAGCAATTCATATTATTGTATTTGGACTGCTATTTTAGGATAATAACTCAATATGCCTATTTGGCGCCATTTTGGCGCTTACGTAATTTTGCCTTTCCAGTGACGATATGTATTCACATATTAAAACATGCAAAAAAAATTAAAAAAAAACCCTACCTAACTTTTTCAAACAACGTTTTTACTAAAAGTTGTGCGAAGTAGAATAGTACAGAAATGCGGAAGGAATGCGATGTGTTAAAATATAAATAGCAAGTATTTTTATCATTTCTATTTTTTTCTTTTGTTTACCTATGCTAATAAGATAAATAATAGATTCCAGAACTCTGACGTCATCTTTTAAATAATACTTAACTTACCTAATTAATTATACGAGAATCTTATGTTTCTTGTTGTTCTAGCGTTTGCGCGACTAACTAAATCAACATATTAAAATAAACTGGTCAAGTACGAGTCGAATTCGCAAATGAAGGGTTCTGTATCTTTCTTCCGGGTCTGGGTGTTGTATTATGTATTACAAATACAAGTATGCATTAACAAAAAAAAGTATTAAGTATTCTATCAGCCATCTGGTGCCCCATAGTACAAGCTTTGCTTAGCTTGGGGCTAGATGGTGCTGTGTGAAATGTCCGCATATATTTATTTATTTATTATTTAATGATAACACCCCCCTTTTTGTGGTGGGGGTTAAAAATGATGAGTAAATGATCATAATACATACAACAATTTAGTTACCACTTGAGAAACCGCAATGAATTATACATTATAGCTGTGATTTGATTATATTCTACGCCTACACGCTGAAAATTCATTCAGTATTGTGTCGATCAATCGAAATAACTGGACAGCTCACACGGGATTTTAATAATATAACTACGTCCGTATCCCTAACGGGGTGGGCAGAGCCACAACTTTTTCCATGCATGAATGTCTGGATGAGATCACTCTTGAGCGATAAGACCGCCAATTGTACTCTTTTTTGACGTATTTAGTATGTATGTTCGTATGAGCTAGTGGTCAACTCTAGTGACGGTGTTTTTAGGCCGCCTAAATGCCTCCGTCATGGCTTAAAGACTTAAAAGCCGGGACCAACAATTTTAACAACAGTATACACAGCTTTTAACGTTAAATTGTATATAATTATTTTTTTATGTTATTATAAGGTGTAGATACAATAAAGTATTTTCATTCATTCATTCACTATCTAGGAAAGCTTTTTCGTGCAGTTGAAAAGTCGCTAGTCTGCAAAGCCCGCGTTCCATACTCACCTTTCGCATTGGAATCAATGGGTGATGGAATAGCTATTTTAGTTCAAAACAACGTGTGCAGTCGGAATTATGTGCTGTTAATTCCAGGAACAAAGGATTTCCTTATATGAATCAGTTCATAATCAAAACTAATGCAGGCACAACTTTTTGTGAAATTGGCAGCAACGATTTTGGTTTTCCAATTCACTGTCATACTTAGGTACCAACATAATTAGGGGTAGGTACTAAGACTTTACATTTTATTCAAAAAATCTGACTTTAAAATACAAATATTGCCTCTTAAAAGAACTGTTATGTTACCGAAATGTCGAAATCATGAAACTAGAGTACATTTCACTAAAGTCCCGTGGGGGGGGGGGGAGGAGGGGGTCGCTGTAGTCTTTGTTGGGACTCTAAAAGGTGATATGGATTAGGAGTACCACAAAAAACCAGTCAAGTGCGAGTCGAATTCGTACACGAAAGGTTCCCTACTATCACATGAAAATAAATGTTTATTGTATGGCCCCCTTTCATTTTATTTTATTTTATTATTTGTTGTTATAGCGGCAACAGAAATACACACTGAAAATTTCAACTCTACCTATTACGGCTCATGAGATACAGCCCGCTGACAGACGGACGGACGATCAGCGGTGGCTTAGTAATAGGGTCCCGTTTGCACCCTTCGGGTACGGAACCCTAAAAACAGTGTAGTCGATCCACCTAAATGCCAAATAAAAGTGTTCCAATTACAAATTTAAAAAAAGAAACACTCGTGGTGCATTATCGATTCATCGAATTTGAACTTCCAATTGAACGTTGTACCTACTTGTACGGAATGCGGGGTACAGACATAAATAAAAGACAATTGCTATCAACCGAAATGATGATCAACTCATAAAATCAATTACCCACATCCAACCACCGATATGAACGATTTCGGCCAAGCCAGTGGGTCAAACTGAGTGGTTGTAAGGTTCGTTACCCGAAGGGTACCAACGGGACCCTATTACTAAGCCACTGCTGTCCGTCCGTCTGTCAGCGGGCTGTATCTCATGAACCGTAATAGGTAGAGTTGAAATTTTCACAGTGTGGATTTCTAATTGCCGCTATGACAAATAATAAAAATATAATTAAAAAATTGCAATTGGGGCCCTATACAAGAAACATTTATGTACATGTAATGATGTACGATGGTACGGAACCCTTCGTGTGTGAATTCGATTCGCATTTGACCGATTTTTTTCATAATACTTTTCGTAGAACGCTTCGTAGAAGTCTTCTGATGAACTTTCAAAAACAAGTTGGGTGATAGAATAGCTGAAAAAGAAACAGGTACTGACGAAGAAGCGTCCGCGCGGCAAGGATGGTGCGCGGGCGGCGGCGGGGCGAGCCTCCGGTCCTCGTTTTCAAAACGAGGGTAGTCGCAGAAAAGCGGATGGCAAACAAAAATCATCTACTCTTTGTTTTGCATGAGCAAAGATCGTACACAAGTAAAACTAAAAGTAAAAGTATTCAAATCAAATTAAATCAAATTGATTTGAATATGATGGACAAGAGTAGCTGCAATATTTTTTATGATTACCTACTTGTTTAGTTTATTTTAAACATAAATACAACATTACAGATTTATTCTAATTAGTCATAAATTTATGGACACATAAATCAAAAGTAAAAAAATTGAAACTTAAACATGCCTATTATATGCCCATTGTGGCTCTACCTACTCCATTAGGGATACGGACGTGATAATTGTATTATTTACATATTATAAGAGTACCTACCTACCTAAGTAGATACCTACCTATAATGTCAGAGACAGAGAATGTGAGAGATGTTCGTTTGCTTCTATCCTTTCGGGGTTTTCGGAAAAACGCTATCTAGTGCGCGACTGGGAATCATTTTAAAGATATTTGGAGTGTTTTAAAAGGTTCATGTAAAAACAAACATTGTAGGTAACCATGCTCTCATCGTTTCGCACCGTGGCGCCAGCACTTATAAACATCGATTCGCACTTGTCTTGTTTGAATGACGCAATGAGAAAATTATTATTTTGGTTTCCCCGTCAGACTGAAGGAATTTGAATGAACCTTTTTTAATGGAACTTTTTGGTCAGTAGATTTAGGGTTACAATACTTCGTCCAATTCTTTATTTAACTTTTGACAGCTGAAAGCTGAGAACTTGAGAACGTAACTGTCCTTTATTTGTAAAAAAAAAGTCGAAGCTGAGCTTCAGTGCTTTGGGAACACGTTCAATTGTCGGTCCCGGCTTTTAAGGCGTTAAGCCATGACGGAGGCCTTCAGGCGGCCTAAAAACTCCGTCACAAGAGTTGGCCACTAGCTCATACGAACTTACTTATTAGATGTTTATGGTAAGTATTTGGCTACCTAAGTACTAATAGTTAAGTTAAGGTGTAAAAACTAATGTTGTGAGGTTTATTTACCTAAAACTAAAGTGATTTCACCGTAATAACGAAAAATACGCGTTTGTTTATCTAAATTGTAGGTATCTCCAGTTTGGCTGAAGTAGGTATATAGCGGGTTTGAGTCTCAGAGTGGTATTTGCATATGTAGGTAGGCTTTACGACCGCGCACGTAATGCAAGCTGAGCAAACAACTGAGCTTATTTACAACAAACATCTTGTCTTCACTGCTCACTTCGATGCGTCACTGTGAATCAGCTTGTTATATAAATACTTACACAAAAGGGCCATTTTTAGTACCACAACAAACTTTTAATGCAATAAATTCTGTTTTAAGATGTGGCTGAGTGCGCTATACCAGTACAGTGGTAGGTACCACAAATTGTGTGCGCCTCGGTAAACTTCGTGCTTTGCTCCCCAAAATCGTACACGTCAAATTGAAAAATCTCCTTAAAATTTACTAAATTTTCTGCCCCTAGCCGCGATGCCAATAAAAATAGAAGGCTTCCATTTGTTTTATAATGTGTGCAATAAAATCTGATTTACTCGACATATCTACCTACCCCCGAATACTCAAACGTATCTCAGAGTTGAGCACGTCTCAAGTGACGAATTTTTGATAGATTTTCATCAAAAACTGTCAAAAAACCGTGACTAGAGACTTGCTCAACTCTGTGTCGCGTTTGAGTAGGTATTCATTCGGGGGTTAGCTAGGTTATGGCGGCTTTGAAGTATCAAAAAGAAATCAACTTGAATGATCTTATTTTTTGAATGTAGGTTTAGAAGCTGGTAGTGTTTTAGAGGTCTAAGGCTATCTGGTTTACCAATCCCACGCATGGTAACATTTAGGTAAGTATGTACCTAGGTACATTACCTACCTATAAAACTTGAAACGATATTTTTTACATTTTAAGCTTCATCATCAGAAAACAGTGGTAACGATTCTGTTTTGCATTTTCTATAAACTTTTGTTAATATCTGTTTGAAAGGTGAGCAATAGGTAATATATTTTTTTTAATTCATCACAGAAAGGTTTTCCCTCGTTAGGAATCGAACCTAAAGGCTACAAAGATTCAGATCTACTACCAACTGAGCTATGAGGCGAGTCAAATATAAAATATGACGAATCTATCTCTCAGAACAACAAATCAACTCCAAACTAACTGAATGAGTGACGTACAAGCTGACTCACACAAAATGTTTACCTGCAGTAACTAGAGCACTGGTGGTCTATGGGAGCGGCCCTTCCGATCATAAGGTCGTGGTTTCAAATCCGGTCGTGCACCAATAGATTTTTCTGTTCGAATAATGTACCTATGTGCTATTTACCAGTAGGTACGTACCTACTCTCAAACAATCAAGGGAAAGATCGTGAGGAAACTGGCATGTCGTAGAACCTAAAAAGTTCGAAAACCTGTGCTAAATGTACGAAAGGACCCTTGAAGCGCACTTTAAATTCTTTCACCACGCTGCTTCGAAAGAACTCATCATCTTCCTGCCCTTATCCCACTCTATATGGGGTCGGCACAGCATGATCCTTGGATCATGCTGTAAGAGTTTTGGCTAAGGTGTTTTATGACCGGCCGCCTGCCTGACGTCAACCCTCCTTGGGAATGCTTACTTGCTTCGAAATAACTATTAACACGAATTCATGATAGATAGATAAAATAATAAAAAATGTAGGTACCTACTTAGGTATTTGCGCTAAACATTATTACACCTAGACATTTGCAGAACAAAATATCCTTTTGTGTACGACCGGATACAAACCTACGGCCTTACTAAAGGTTGAGACTAGATAACCAATGATAATTAGATAACTAGTGTTAGAATTTGTGTGGTCACTTGAATTGACAAACATTATGTAACCACCTACTCAGTACCCATTTTGCGATATCAGGAAGTTGAAATGTAGGTGGCCTATTTACTTAGTCGTGTCACTAAGTTCTTTCAACCCATTGTAGTGAAAGGATTTAAAGTGCGCCTCAAAGGCTCCTTTCGTGCACTTGACACGTTTTCGAACTTTCTACAGTTCTACAACATGACGGTTTACTCACGATGTTTTCCTTCATCGTTTGAGAGTACTGGTATAACGCATATAACGTTTTGGAACTACGCATTGGTGCATAGCTAGATTTGAACCCACGACCTTTAGGATTGGAAGGCGGAGCCGTTACCACTAGACCACCAGTGCTCTTATAATCGGAAGGCGGGGATGAATTCGAGTACTTAAATAAAACAAAATAATAACTTTACACATTATTTTTATTCTTGTGACATCGAAAAGCATTACTTGTCAAAATGAACGCCTATATTGACGAACATTTACGAATAACATTCGTAAATTCCACTTTACAGAGCCAGTCAGCAATCTCGTCTACACCCACACTCTATTCCATTACTGGACTGTCACCTTAACACAAAAAAATACGAGCCCAATTTTGACATGTCTTCGATTTTTCCGAGCCGGGAAGGTAAGTGTCGCGGCACATCTGCTGAAAGTACTTCCCTGAAAGTTCGGCTAAATACGCTCGCAATGTTTTTATGTAACCTACGACATCGTCAACATCTACAGCCAAACTAACCACTGCTGGGCATAGGCTTCTATTTGTGCCATCCGTGCTACTCTCATCCATCCACGGCCCATGGTTTTGACAACATCGTCTGCCCATCTCGCTGCAGGACGACCCACATTCCTATAACCAAACTCCTTCCACCATTCAGTTAACGTCGATCTCCACCCTTCATCACCACGCCTCGCAATAAGTCCTGAAACTCCGACACTTACTGAAATTACGTGGCACGTAAAAATATTGCGAGCGTATGCGCCGAGCTTTCGGCGCCGTACTCTCAGCAGATGTGTGGCGACAATAATAAACCATTTATGGAAAGGTTCAATGGGCGGATACCCTTACTTTTATATTTTGACTATTCTAAACTCTATGATCTTGTGCTACCGGTTTAGGAGTATAGCCAGACTGCCTCTGCATAGTGGTACTTTGCCACGACATCGTGACACAAGCGATCTAGCCAACTAGCTACTGTATAAGATCACAAAGGCAATATGGGAAGAACTGTTTCATTAAGTCCAAGCGGGACCATGGATGCTTTGAGTAAATACTTACCGCTCCCCAAAAGTTTCATAACATAAGGTTTCACATCACATCACCAATGTATAAAAGTGGGATGCGTGCCGTCCATATGGGCGTGAACCTTTAGCGTGATATCCCTATACCACAGAATAATAGTACTTACTTAGATTATGAACCAAGGGGTTAAAATAAAAAAGCAATGTCTTACTTAACAGGCGCCATATTGAATCCCAAATGCAACAAAAAATTCTAGAGTTAACTCCCAAGCTAAGCGAGGGATTTGTACTTTTGAGGAGCACATTAAATTCTTTCACCACACTGGTCCCCAGCACCAGTGACACGACTAGTAGTAGTTATACTTAGCTCAAACTTTACTTAAGTAAAACATTGTAAAAAATTGTAGAGGTCTTATTTTTTTTTCTTATACTTAGTCTATGTTTTTCGTAAGTCATGATATCTACAATATTTTACAGTAGTACCACAAAAATATTGTGCGCCTCGGCAATATTCATTTAGCTTCTGAAATACGAAGAAACGCGATGATTACGTACTAAAGCATTGGTTCTTAAACTATGTGCAGTCACGGACCACTATCAGAATTTCTAAAATGCCACAGACCCCCCCCCCCCCCCCCTCTGTCAAAGAATATTGTGGAAAAAAAATTATAAAATCACACTTAGATAACTACTAATGCTTGATGTAATTAAATTAAAATTGATAAATATAAATTAAATAATTCTCCCGCGCCTCGCGCTGCTCAACAATAACCTGCGAGAGTGGTCAAGCAAATGATGAGATTTTTTCATTAATCTCAACAATTAATTGAGCTACTGCGGACCCCTGGCACATGTATTACGGACCCCTCGGGGGTCCGTGGACCCCACTTTAAGAAACCCTGTACTAAAGAGATGTTACAATAATTATGTAAATACTTTTTTTTTTAAAGGGTTGGTTCAGTTATTTTTAGTTGACTACTAGATGGCAGCACAGGTAAAGTTAGCACGCGCTATCGTTGCGTTTTGAGCTTTACGCCGGTAATTTCAAGCAAACTAAATCTATTCAATTTTATAATATAAGTAAGAAGTAAGATAAGAAGTAAGATTAGTTGCATATTCGGACAAATTCGGTTTTCATACAAAGCACAATGGTACAGTACAATGTTTTACTTAGAAGTCTGAGGTAAGTATAAGTACGCTCTATAGATCTCAGATCTCAACCTAAGACAGAATTATCTGAGAATACATTTCACACCTGGCTTGTTGCTCAAACTAGAAGCATTTTATGGGCACTTTAAAATATCTCACGCTGGTTCGAAAGAATCAGTTAACACGTCTTAGTAGTTACTCAAAACAGCCAATGTGTCCCACGCGTCCTAGTAAGTACCTACTAACTATTTAAAATTGTAGGAATACATTTTTACTATCTAACTTTAGACCTTCCGACGGGTACCTATATAACCAGCTTCAGCCTGCGGCTTCGTTTGCTTAATACAAAAAGTAGACCATTATGCTATTTCAGGTCTCGTACTGTGCCCAAGTTTGATCAAAATCTGTGCAGCCGTTTGAGCGCGAGCGATACAAACATACAAACTCTCGCCTTTATATTATATAGGATTACATTTACCACAAAAAATATCAACAAATAATTTTGTTATTTGAGTTGGATTTCCTACAATTCTATTTTATACAGAGTGTCCTAAAAATCGTAACAAATATTTTTGTTTTTGTTTAGACACCCTGCAGATCAATTGGAACGTTCTAAAAATTCTATTAAAGCGTAAAGACTGACTAGTCTTAAAGCCTATAATAATCCGACTATTTCACAACTTCAGTAGTGGAGGCACTTAATTCCGTAGGGTCCAATAGGGAACACATGCTCAGTTTAGTTCCGTAAGTCGTACTAGATGGCGCTACCGAAACAAATCTAATTTCCTGCAAAGCTACAAGTCTAGCTCTTAACTGAGTAGGATCCTTAGGAAGGAGAGGGGTGCGGGGAGGTGTCATGTCATGTGACGTAACAAAACTGACAAAACAAACTGACAGTCTGTAGTCAATGAATAGAGAGTATATGCATGTATAGTCAAGGAATGAAAAGATTCGTCAGTTTTTAAATTGATTTGTTTGACGTGTCGCAAGACATGTTACCTTTTGAATCCAAGGCACAGAACAAACTGTTGCATAGAAAATTATGTTTAAGAAGATAAAATCTTCATGATCATGTGTACGAAAAATCTAATATGGCAGGTGAACCTAGTATGCTAACCAAATTCTAGACTGTCGGGGTTTTTGTTCTTTTAGATAAATACAACATAATCTACAAATAAATATCAGACAGTTTCAAATAAAAACTGATTTGAATTTACGCAAATTACACCCCTAATTTTCCCTTACAAAGTTACGCCATCTAGTAGACGAACAGGTACTAACTTGTTAGAAAATTCCCAATTGGATTTCAACTTTCAACTAGCTAGCCTAAGTGTTAGCTATACAAATTTATTCGTCCAAGTATACAAACAAACATTTTCTTTTATACATAAATGGTGATTAGACACATCAAAATGTAAACATAAACTTAAAAATAAACATTAAATTCTCACAAAGTCATACACAACACAAGTTTTACAAGCAAATACTTAAATATTTGTATAATAATCTCAATACTTTGAGATCGTATTCAAGAACAATGCTAAGGGTTTCAGCAAAGTATGCGAACATTTCTCCTGCAGCGGGAATCGAACCGCGCCTCTTGCGTCTCAGCCGAGCACTCGCCCGCCACGCCACCGAGGTCGTCATCAAGGAGACTTGATTCACTCTTGAGTATTGTTCTTACATACGCCTTCAAAAACTCCGGTAAGTAACTAAATAAAAAATCTAATATGAGATGATTTTTAAATATAAGTATAAGTAAACTTATATGAAAAGCGTCAATATTATTATTTTTTAAATCCCGGTGGCATTACCGGGCTTCGACGAATATTCCCCGTTGATATTTTCAAAGCAAATTTCAGTGAAGCCACGTTAGTGATGCTAATTATTGATGTACGAAACGTCATTCCTCGCGTGATTAGCACTGCGATTGACGTTCCGCACATTCTCGTAGTAGCTTTATCGTCGCGTCACTAAACTTGCTTCGAAAGTCCACCCGAAGTCCCGAACACCCCAGAAGCGGCACACATAACACAAAACTAAAGATTCCCGGCCCATTAGTCTTGTCTATGAGATATTATATCAGCGCCATCTAGGATGCCTTATGGAACTCTTTTAAAATGTTCAAATGTAAGGGGAAATTACGTCGTTTTGACAAATAATCTCAATATTTATATAATACTCGTTCACTAGCGGTGGATTTTGAATCCATAGTAAAAATAAATGTAAATAATATCAATTTTGTTTTACATTTTATAACACCGTTTTAAACTAGACTAAATTATTGTTTAATTCGTAAACTACTGACGAAATTGTCTACATGTGATTTATAGTTTTTATTTCAAAGCACTAAAAATTTTTTTTTTTACAATATTCCCTAAAATTTTCCCTGAGACAGGATTTAACTATTGAGTCTTTAACTATTTTTATTAATTACTTATTTTAGAATGGTACATGTGAATAAAAATGAAAACATTTAGGGCAGTCAAATCAAAATACATAGTTTCGAAAAATGCACAGCAAAATCGACATTAGTACCTATCCAATACTGGATTATAACTTATGTAGAAATAAATTCATTGGGATTATGTACAATCGCCTGCAATATGTAAACATTTCACATCTTTCAAAATGAAACTTTAGAAACATTACAAAAGATCGAAAAAATGTGTCTAGTGCACGAAAGCCTCCTTGCATTTTAATCCTTTCACCACACTGGTTATAAACAACTAGTGACACGAATATAAATGTAAATAAAATGTACTAAAATAGTGATTTTTGAATATTTGTTTTATACCTACATTGTACTATGTAACGTCTTGGTTACTGCTGTAATGTTATTTCTTTTTTTCTGAATAAATGTATGTCTAATAATATTAAATAACACCCATAGATAGGTCCAACACATACATAATTCTGACCCCACATTAGGATTTTGTGTCGTGGGTATCAGAAACTACCACAACACCTGGAAGAAATCGAATCGAACCCGCGCCTTTTGCGTCTCAGCGTCTCCACGCTATCGAGGCCGTCTATTCTGCTGTCATTTTGAAAGATTTGAAAAGTTTATCTTAATGCAGTTTATACAATTCCTTGTGATACAGCAGACACTTAAAATTAAAATAAAAGTAATAACAAAACATTGTAAAAATATGATTTGTTAGTACTTAATGAATAAAATTTAATATAGACAATATAGACAACACTTACCATTATGCATTGAAAATAAAAATGACTGATTTCAATAAAAAAAAGAATACATGATTTTTTCAACGATTAAGCAAATAACATTGCAAAGTACTTGGCTCAACAAAACCAGTCCCATACATGTGTACAAACATTCGTTCAATGTACGAACATTCGTTCAATGTACGAACATTAGTTTAATGTACGAACATTCATTCAATGTACAACCATTCGTTCAATGTACGAACATTAGTTCAATGTACTACAATTAGAGATGGGCGGGTGGGTAAAAATTCGGGTGGGTAAAATAGGAAGGAAAGGGTAAAATAGGTAAAAATTAAAAAATACCCATTTATACCGGGTATTTTTTATTAATACCGGGTAAAAATTCGACCTGTATTTTAAATTTTTTTTTAACCGATTGCCTAGATCCACCTACCGGTCCGTAACCGTACCATAACGAAAACGATTTTTCACTCACCTTTTGTTTTGTTTATACAGAAATTCACAATTCAAAGAATATTATAAAGCTGCAGTGTTTGTTTGAACGCGCTAATCTCTGGAACTACTGGTCCGATTTGAATGATTCTTTCAGTGTTGGGTAGTCCATTTATCGAGGAAGGCTATAGGCTATGTTTTTTTTTTCAAAATTAGGGATCCGTAATAAAACTGCTATTTTGTAACACAAGGTGCAAAATCGAAAACCTATTTTTGCGTGCGCTGCAAAAACTATTGACGATAGAAAAAAATGATGTACTACGGGTTTGTAGATCCCATTAAGACCTACAAAAAAGTCCGCGAGAACATATATCTAGCTATCATGGTTTAATCACAATAACCGATTTTGTGTTCAAAATAATTATTAAATCGTCTGAAGAGAAAAAACTACGTTAAATAATTATGTATCGTAATATTGATCTTTATCGAAATTAAGCATTATGTTATCAAGAGTATTTATGAAGAAGTAAAAAACTTTTTGTTTCATCTCAATCGGATATTTCGTTTAAAAGTTATCACGTGTGTAAGATGTTAAGAGTTGGTACCTATTAATGAGTTATGGGCCATAGTCTATTTATTGAGGGAGGCTATAATATAGGCAATATTTTATCTCGGAAACGAGAAAAACGCGGGTGAAACCGCGGGGCACAGCTAGTAAACAAATAAAATAATAAATAAATAGTGGCGGACATTCTAACACAGCAACATCTAGCCCCAAACTAAGAAAAACTTGTAATATGGGAACCAGATGACTTCTTCTTCTTCTCGTGTCGATGCTTCGTTAAATGTTTTTAGAGTAAAAGGTGGCCACCTCAATCGCGCTATCTGTAGCGGCATTGAGGTCATCCCTCGTGCAGGTGGTTGGACACAGGGGGCACACCAGCAGGTGCGGCATGGTTTGCGCCGGAGCACCGCAGTCGCATTGTGCCAAATTAGGCTCCCTAAATCCCCATTCGCACATGTTGAATCTGCAACGACCAACTTGGGTGCGGAGCCGATTTAACGACTTCCAGACTAGCCATGGCAGAGCGTGTCCTGGTGGTAATTTTTCCTGCGGGGTGATAAAATTAGGAGGTGGGGTTTTTCTCCTTCCAAAGCTTATACTTTGCGGAAGCCGGATGGTCATTTGAAGCCTGTGTGAAACGCTGAAAGCTTTTGCGGCTTTTGAGGCGAGCTTCAGGTATTTCGTGCCCATACAAAGGATGTCGGTTATCACTCTCTTGCTTGGATTTCTCCATTGAACTAGCTACATCCCGTCGCACGCATGGTGGTGTGATACCTGCTGAAGAATATAGCATGTTGAGAGGAGTTGGCTTGAGACACCCAGTAATTATGCGACACGTTTCGTCGAGCGCTACTTCAACGAGTTTGGCATGTGCAGACATGTGCCACACTGGGCACCAGCGGAGAAGCACAGCGCCATACCAGTAGAACGTAAAACGTCTGGCGCTGCTCCCCACTTGGTAGATGTTAGATGCCGTAGTAGACTGTTGCGAGAGCCGACTGACAGTGTGGTTTGTAACACAATTATTTGTCCAGTGTTACGCCAAGATACTTTGGATAGCGCTCACATTGGATGGTAACTCCTTGCCACGTGATGTTGAGAGACCGATCAGCCTGGTGGCTGCGCAAGTGGAAAGCGCAGGCTTGAGTTTTTGATGGATTGGGTTTTAGACCATTTGCATCGTAGTAGGCTCCTAGTTCTTCAAGGGCGACGGTCAGGTTCTCTTCCGCCTCTTCAAAAGTTTTTGTCTGGGTAGTCAAAGCTAGGTCGTCCACGTATAAGAAACGGGTTGTATTTGGGCTGCTAGGTTGATCGTTCGTATACAAATTGAACAGGGTTGGTGCAAGGACACTCCCTTGGGGAAGTCCGTTTTTGACGCTGCGCCATCTACTTTTTTACGTAAGAAGGTGAACTTGAAAGCGGTGGTTACGAAGCAGTTCACCAAGTATTTGAACAAACCCAAGATCGTTGGTCAAATCTTCAACTTTTCCTAGGAGTTTTCGGATGTTTACGGTATCATAAGCAGCAGTTAGGTCAACTAAAACCATTCCTGTTATATTATTCGTCTCAAAGCCGTCCTCGATATGTTGGGTGAGTCTAAGAGTCTGCCCACAACAGACTTTTCCGGGTCTAAATCCTGCTTGTTCGTGGATCAGTTTTGAATCCACAAGTGGTGTGAGACGGTTGAGGAGGAGTCTCTCAAACAGTTGGTACAGGTGACACAACAATGAAATGGGCCTGTAGCTTTTAGGGTCATCGTGAAACTTCCCAGGCTTTAAAAGTGCCACATCCTTTGCTCTTCTCCACATTTTTTCCACCAGATGACTGATAAAATACTTATATACTTTTTGTTTGTAAATACGTTAGAACACCCAGACACAGAACAAACATCTATTATTCATCACACAAATATTTTTTCTGGGTGGGGATCGCAGCCACAACCTTCAGCGCAAAGGAAGAGCTACTACCAAGTGACCTGTGAGGCCAGTCAAATCATTATAGCTAATTAGGAATAAAAACTAACAAATAAAAGCATATATAATTAGTTGTACCTCAAAAAAAGATGCATTGAATTTTTACCCGGTATTAATTCGAAATGGGAAGGTAAAAATGGGTATAAATGGGTAAAAACCCAAAGGTCGGGTTTTTACCGGGTAAGCGCCCATCTCTGACTACAATTCGTTCAATGTACGAACATTCGTGACGAAGTGAGGGCCCCGGTTAAAAGCATAGCCAAATACGTCAGCAAATATATCCACATTCAAACTTTTTCCCACGGATTCATCTTACCTGGCGCGATCTACACATAGGTAGGTATATAATTAAAGAGTTAAAAGAATAATAGATTGATTTTTAGTGCCATTAAGAATTTTTTATTGCTATTTTCTTTCAACTATCGCGGTATTGCTGTATTTAGGAAGGCTTGGAAATTTTATTTTGAAGTGTACTTAGTTTTTTTTTAAACAACATTATGTACTTACTTCTAGATGATCATCTATATGGGCGATGAGCTGATCACCTGTTACAAATCCATCTTGGGACTTTGAATCAGGAGCAGCTGTAAGTTTTCTTATGATTACTTGTGGCTCTGCCCACCCCATTAAAGACACGGGCGTGATATTATTATGTATGTAATAAATTCCACGTTTTTTTGCCATACTCTTGTCCGCGTCGAGTTTTTTTATAGGAACTTCATCTTTGAAAGAAGTTGAATTTCCGAAATTCCTTTTTTAATGCTCCCCCATACCATAAGCGGAATGTACCCTCCAAGTTTCATGCTTCTAGGTAGTCAAGTAAGTCGGTCAGTCAGTCAGTCAGCCAGTCAGTCAGTTAGTCAGTCTGTAACGACCACCTAATATTATAATATCATAATGTTGTTTTTATACTAACTTTAAACTCCCATGTACAGCACTTATCATACTAGTTCAATCTTTGTCAAAAAGACTTACGAAGCAAGCGTAAGAAGCGCCGCGTCAGTGACACCGCGTCAGTGACATCGCTTTAGTGACACCGTACCATTGACGCCGCGCCTGTGACGACGCAGCTGTAACGCCGCGTCAGCGACAGCGCATTGCCCCGCATCAGTGACGCCGCGTCTAACTCCGTATCAGTGACGCCACGTCAATGATGCTGCTACAAAGCGACTGTATGGTTTGGAAGGTTTTCTAGGAACCTACGTGTACAGGGTGTCTCAAGTCTATAGTGTAGTCAGCAAGCGTTGTCTTCTAAGAGTCAATCCGTTCTCTGCTTGATGTGGAAACAGCTTATTCTGAAATGGTCGCACATTTGACGGACCTGTAAAAAGAATAGCAACTTGATCTCTTCAAAATAATAATAAAATAATTTTTTGAGACTGAATGGTGATGGTAGATCCGAAACTACGAATATCATACCATAACGCCCAGACACAGATCAGTCAGTAGGTCGTCACTCACCACACATCAAGCTAAATGAAAGGTCGTCATTCCCCACAGCGGCCGTAGTGCAATAGGTCGACACTCACCACACAGCAAACGTAGTTAAAGGTCGTCACTGACCACACAACAGCGGTAGTTAAAGGCCGTCACTCACCACACAGCAGCCGTAGTTTAAGGTCGTCACCGACCACACAACAGCCGTAGTTAAAGGTCGTCACTCACCACACAGCAGCCGTAGTGCACATGCGCGGCCACACTCAGCGCCGTGAGTGCGGCCAGCGCGGCCACCGCCAGACGCGGCGCGGCCAGTGCTGCCAGCGCGGCCGTAGCCACGCACGCGGACAGACTGTTGAAGGATGAGCATCGGCTGCCTGACATCTGGCTTACTATCAGCCGGCACTGGGGACAAAACACAAGTTCTATGAATAGTCCTAGTAAAAAAAATAAGGCCTTTAACACAGTCATGTTATACTACTAATATACTATACTATATATGTATAGTAGAAAACTTGCAGCCACTTCTGATTTAAAGTCCTAAGATGGATATGGTGAACCATGGTGACAGGTGATCAGCCCATCGCCAATATAGACGGTCCATCATGTTGAAGAGGATACTATCCCTTAGTCGACTTTTACGACAAGCTCGGGGAGAGAAGCAGCTGGACACATTCTATGCTTTTTCTTTACTCCCAGATCCCTTATTTATGTAGATAAAAGGAGTTGGAGAAGTGGCTACTCACAGCGACATTACTGAAAAGTGTTCCCATCAGCAGGAACAGCATCCTGGGCTCCAGCTCGGCCAGGTTCTGCCAGTGCACCCACACTGATAAGATGATGAAGATATGGAGCAGTGACCATAGAGGACGTATCGCCTCGATGGGGGACCGCATTTTACCCGTACCCAGCTTATATGACCTAGAAGATAGCAAAAATTTAAATAAGCAACGAAAATAAACGAAACCTTAAAACACAACAATTTACTAAAGTAAATTGAATCCTGTTTAAATACTATGTATGTATGTTCGTATGAGCTAGTGGCCAACTCTAGTAACGGAGTTTTTAAGCCGCCTAAAGGCCTCCTTCATGGCTTAACGACTTAAAAGCCAGGACCGACTGTTTAACGTGCCCTCCGAAGCACGGAAGCGCTCAGCTCGTAATACCAATTGCGGTCACCCATCCCAATTGTGACCGAGCACAGCGTTGCTTAAACGATCAATCAAGAATTTCTAAGCAAGCTACGCCACGAGCGCTTGAGCGATTAAGCACTGACAGTTTGTTTAAATAAATTAAATCTTCAGTTTGGTTGAAGGTACTTACTTGTGTACATTGTACAGAGCCACAGGCAGGTTGGTGACAACTCCTGTGCCATAAATGGCCCACTCGAACGCATTCGCCACCGTGTACGAACCGAAAACGTATCGCTTGTAGACGCCGGTCCCGTTCGCACCCGTCCATAGGAAGAGCAGCGTGGAAGACTGAAATAGACACAAATCTTAGTATATTATAAACTAACTTCTACCCGCGGCTTCGCTCACGTGGTACCAGGATAAAAAGTAGCCTATAATTATGTTATTCCAGCACAAATGTTGAGGATGTCTGTGCCTACATCACGCCGTAACGGCTTAGCGGATTTGAATGAAACTTGGAACATACATAGTATGTGTGCTGGAATAACATATAGGCTACTTTTTATCCGAGTACCATACGAGCGAAGCCGCGGGCGGCAGCTAGTAAATTAATAAATATAAATATTTTTGTGGGCATTTGACACAGCGCCATCTAGCCCCAAACTAAGCAAAGCTTGTACTATTATGGACACCACATGGCTGATAGAATACTGTATACTTTTTTTGTAAATATATACTTATATAAAAGACCTGGAAGAAATATTTGCAGAACATACAAACGTTTCTCCCGTAGCGGGAAACGAACCCGCGCCTTTTGCATCTGGACTAAAGCCATTTGGACTACAGGTTCAGTCAAAGGAATGCACATACCCACATACATTATGCATACATGTCAAACACATAACCTTTCTTCTTTGCAGTTTGGTAGAAATCAATAAATATCGCAATTCACTCACCCACATTCCGAAGTCATACCCCCACGGCAGAAATAACACTCCAGTGTTATATTTCTCCCAATGGCTGAGGTAGAAGTTGAGAAGGAGATTCCACATCACATAGTACATTCTGGAACAAATATAATTAATACATACTTTTTACCCACTACGGAATGGAGAAATGAAAAGAATATTTTATTTTGCCAAAAGCATGTCATGGTCATAGCCTAGAGTACTTAGTTAATAAATTCACACACAAAAGGATTCACACACTTCACCGTTAAATACAGCATGCAAACAAATTTTACTGTTTGTCTATCTGTATATCTGTCTAGGGTTGGAAAGCGGAAAAAAAATTCAAATAGGTTTCGCTTAAAAAACCTACAACCTTGATTATCTCGTTCTGTTCGAACTAAACCTCTTAACAAAACGGTTAATACAAAGAACAATATTCAAAAGGTTTCCCTCGAAAAACCGGTATAGAACGAAAAGGATTCGTTCTTTTCAATTTGACTTTCGCTTACTGTACGCCGCCGCCCCGCCCACCGACCGCCTTTCGACGGACCACACGAGCTCGCGGAATTAACCGGTTTATAAAGGTTTTCTTAAAAAGAAATAACCTTAATACGGTAACTGGTAAATAAACCGGTTATTTACCAGTTAATAACGGTTTCCTCTCCAACACGATGGACCACTTTTATGGGCGATGGGCTGTCACCATGGTTTACCATATCCATCTTAGGACTGAATCTGAAGTGGCTGCAATTTTTCTTTGCTTATCACGCCTTTGATAACATTTATTTTTTTTATTTACCGGTAAATTAGAAACCGGTTTCAAGCCTCTGTCTATCAACTGTCTGTCAATCAGTCCGCCTGTCTATCAACTGTCAGTCTGTCCATAGACACTTACCTTATAGGCGACACGGAGAAGTCGGCGCGTCCAAACACGGAATACAGGCAGGCCGGGATGAAGAACACTGTGTAGGAGTCAAGTCCGTGGTCGAACAACTCGCCGAGAGGGCCCGAAGCACCCGTCCTTCTTGCTTGTTTACCGTCGATACCATCTAGAAAATACATAATAGATATTATGATATCATCATCTTTCTGCCCTCATCCCAATCTATGTGGGGTCGGCACAGCATGACCCTTGGATCATGCTGTAAGAGTTTTGGCTAAGGTGTTTTATGACCGGCCACCTGCCTGACGTCAACCTTCCTTGGGAATACTTGCTTAATGTATCTTATCATGTTGGAGGATACTATCCCTTAGTCGACTTTTACGACATGCTCGGGGAGAGAAGCAGCTGGACGCATTCTATGTTTTTTCTATACTCCCAGTCGAGTAGGGAAGGAAATAGATATTTCGATAAGTTATTTATTTGGCACACAAGATAGGTACAGCACAGATAGAATGACAGAAACAATAAAAAAAAGCACACAATATAGTAAAAATAAGAACGTAGGTAGATATTTGGCTACATATGAATTTATCAAGATATGTACCTATACAGAAGTCACATATACTTCAGCCAAAACCTAAAACTTACTTTTTCATTACATGTTTATGAAACTTAAGTAGTACTAATAGTTAAATTAAGGTGTGGAAACTTATGTTGACAAGTTTTACTCAAAACTAGAGTGATTTCATCGTAATAACGAAAAATATGCGACGGTTTGTTTGTATAAATTTTATCTCCAGTTTGGCCAAACTTATAGTTTCTGCCACCATTTTTAAAAATTAAAAATAATAGCATTCGTTTTTTCCTCACGCCGTTTCACTTTTACTTCCTTCCCCTCTACCCTCCTCATCTACCTCTTCTTCGGTATCTTCCTGTTGAAGTTTGGCTGAAGTATAGGATAGATTCCTTACCTAAGGTATAAGCGACGAAAAGCAGTACTCCAATGACGTACCACAGCGACTGAGGCACCATTGCACTGTGTGTCAACAGATCTGAAGACGTCTCGTTATACGCGGGGGAGCTAGAGGCATAGTAAGAGTAATCATAGTAGGATAGGAGAAGGAAGTCCAGGACTATTAAGAGGAACCCGCCGAAGGTAAGCACGTTTGGAGCCACCCATGTTGGTACAAACTGAAAAAAATACATCATTGCATACATTACATAATTATCACTCTCGTATCCTTAACCGGGTGGATGGATATGATACGTAAGTTCGTATGACCTAAAAACTCCATCACAAGTGTTGACCACTAGCTCATACGAACTTACTTACATTTAAGCATGTCTGAAGGTAGCATAAGTAGTTTCTTACCTCAACAACTTTGTTCCAGAATGGGTGCATTACATAGACACTCAGAGGACTTGTGTCTATCGCTTGGTACTGTAAATAAAAGAGAGGCTTCGTTATAGCTTAGGTACTGTGTAAACTATATTAAATACCAGGGAAAAATTCTGCTGGACATGGGCTACCCTTATTTATGCCAACCAAATCTAATGGATTCCCACCATTGTATAAAATCTTTGTTAGGGAAGAACTTATAAATATATTTTACCTGTGTTACAGGGATAAGGTAATAAGATTTAAATAATTAGCTGTCATGTTTTATTTTCCTGTTAATGAGTTGAATCTAGTGATATAGGATTTATGAGGGACATTCTTAAAAACAAATTCCAAGCCACTTCTATTGAGCTATATCGGAAACCTGACAATTACGGAAAGCAAATTATCATGATTGGTTTGACTCTTTAGAGCTAGAGATAGGCCAAAGAAAAGGGGGATGGGTTGTGAGAACATGCTGTGCCGACCCCACGGTGGGATAGGGGCAAGAATGATGATGATGATGACTATAGGATACATCTTAGCGACAGTATTATGATGCCGCAATGTAAAAAAAAACATTGTTTTCTAATGTCTCTAACTAGGTAGGTACCTAATAAGTTATGGATTCAAATTAAAGAAGTATTAAAATAATTCATGCAGTCTATGAAGATCTTCGTATGCATTATGCAGCTATGGAAAACTTAGTTACTGATCGATTGATGCGCGAAATATCGCAAATTTTAGGTTACAAACATGATTCCTAAAGTAAAACAATACCGTAGTTTTATGGTTCTAACTACACATTTTGTTCAGTATCTAAACATAATCGCTAAAAATAGCAAACAAAACACTTGTAAGGCTGTAAATACCTTATAGTTATCGAAACCTTCCAGTTGCTCGCGGGATAAGTACTTGTAATCGAACATTTTCACTGATTTCACTCACTACTAACAGGAAGAAATACATAAAGAGACGTAATGCTATACAGTTCTATAATTTAAAAATTGTTTTAACCACACATTGCTTCACAGGTTCACGGGATAAAAGGTATATAGCTAGTAAAATTATTTCGATTTTCATCGTTTTCCTTGGCGTTTCTGCTCGCCTCCGTCTTCCTCCCCCCGCCCGTCTCCGTCTGTCCGTCCATGCGCAGCGTCAGTGAGTCAGTCAGTCACTCAGTTCAGACTCTATCCGCTCTAATGTTGCCAACTCGGTGCCAGCCAGGTTTTAAGGCTCAAAGATTTGCCTCACAAAATAAAAATGAGTAACGGATGGTCCATTTTAGAGCCTCCTATTTCAGAGGTAAAAAAAACAATTTTATCAGAAATTAGTTTCTTTTTATTAAACTACTTATATCAAGTGACTCATGTAAAAATATAAGTTCAAAGGTTGGGTCAAAACTTTCGTTTCCTTCCCAGCTTAAATATAATGTACCTATTATCGAGATTTGGCTAAGGGTAAACTATTATTTTCGGGGCTAATAAGCAAAAAAGGTGTTAGATCTAGCCTCCCGGAGACTAAGTCGGTATCACCGGTTTTCAGCGGAATTCAGTTTAATCTTACTTTTGGGAACATAGATTAGAACACTATTTTGGGGAGGCGATACTACTTTTAAGATCATTTTTCATCACTTCTTTTTTTCATACTTTCAAATTATGTACTACCTAAAACGTGTAAGTATTTTGTTTGACAAAGTATTACTTTGTCGAACAAGTTTAGTAGTGTCGCGCCACGAATAATCTCAAAAAGATAAACGCTCAGGCAGGGCCTGTTTCACCACCTTCAAGTCAGGTGCCGAGTAAGCTATTCGCCATAGAATATCTATAACTACATCATCTCTTATAGTAGCGATAATCATAGGATTAACTATGGGATTTAACGTTGACAGAAGTTACTTTGTAACCTTTACCTACCGTTGACGTTACTCAGGAATTAGGTAGGTACCTAATCAACACTTTACTTGGAGATGGTAAAGGAGGCGCCTAATTTAAGACAAAGTGGGAAAAAGTTTGAACGTGTAGTTAGAACTTTCGTATTGTTTATTCTAGTGTAATATTTATTTTAGGTAGCCATCGAGCATATAACTGAAAGGTAGCCTTATCCCAGAGCGCCATAAATCTCTAATTAATTAAAACAACTTCACTCCATTTGATATTTTACTTTAATAGATAGGTACCTACCTACCTACTATTTCGAATTATTTTAATAGATCCTAACATTAAATATGCTTATAAAAATAAAGATATTTGTAATAATGGCAGTGTTTGGCGGAATTTGTTAAATGTTTGCAGATTGCTTTAGCTAGTTTTTCTTTGGCCGCGTTGAATTTAACGCCATCGTCCAATGCTTCGGCTAACTCCAGGTACGATTCAGCAATTTCATCATCGGGATTATCTTCAACAAAGTATCTGTAAAAAAAGTCAGTTCAGTCAGAGACAGTCAACTCCTAAAATTTCTTGTAGAGAATCTTGACCAAAAATACCTGTTTCGTACTTGACATAAGGAACCGGCGCGGGCGGCGGTTGAATTGACAGATATTTTTGACAAGATGTTTTTAACTCTCTGGTTTAAAAGTTGAAATGAAAAGGTAAGTATGATTTTTATGAGTTTAAAACCCGGACAAGTAAGGTTCCAACATAACAATAATAAAGAAAATGGGCAATCACATCTATTTATAATCCTTTGTCGTGACTCGTGACTGACTGACCTATGATAGACAACGCAGGCCTAAACTGCTGGTTCTAGAGGCTTGAAATTTGGAGGATGCATACCTTATAGCATGTAGACGTGCACAAAAAAAAGGATTTTTGAAAATTCTACCCATAAGTAGGTGAAACGGGTGAAAGCATTTTTGTGAAAATTCGTATTCCTTGAACTATCAACTGGAAACTTAGAATAAATACTCTTCAGTTTCAATACATTTAATAAAAGTCTATAGTAAAATATTTTCAAAACTAACCTCATAATGGGGTAACAGGGGTCGTTAAAAATGATATTTATTTATTTATATTTATTATTCTTTCAGTATAAAATGATAACGAATTTGGAGGTTTGCCAAAGACGTGCAGTTTGATGTGAAGGCTGTTCAAACACGAAGAATCTGTTCGAACTACGCGAAACCGTGGGCATTCCACTAGTAATTAACATAGTAGGTAGGTATATAACCTACCTACTAAAGCCTTATTATTCTCAACTCAAACCTCTGTGATTTAGGAAACAATAATTCACTCATGGGTCTACCTACTTAAGAGTTTGTTATCATTGTAGGTGAACGTGAGTACGAGACTTACCTAAGACAGTTCTTCATATAATCGTAATGCTCCAAAAAACACGAACATGGTCCAAACTGGATCAACATAGGCGTGCTAGGCGCGGCACTATCCAACACTTCATTCGAGCCATTATTACAACGACAGGACCCATCTGCCAGCGTTACCAAAGGTTGCGACGGCGGATCACCAAACTTCTTCAAATACAGTTTCCGTATCAACGTTGATGTCATAACTGGCATCTGTTTGTTAATTTGCATTTCTATTGTTTTCTTGTTGTATATTTCGTGTTCTTTGTCAATGGCCACTTCACGCTTTACTTCTGTGATGATGGATTCTATGTCGTGAGTCGCTGCTAACTGATTAATTTTATTGCACAGAGATTGAATGAACCAGGAACCGAGGAATTCATCTCTGAAAGTAAAAAATATTGTTTTAACGGGTATCAAGACGGTGTTAAGAGTTTACGATCAGATTTGTATTTATAAGTATGTAATAAATAATAATAATAACACCTAACAGTCTCCTACAGTTCCTAGCGGGAATCGAAACTGTGCTTCTTGCGTCACAGCCACAGCCGAGCACGTCACCAAGGCCGTCCATAAGTACATAAAGTAGTAAGTTTAAGCTGAAGGTAGAACTTTTTCTGTCTAATGATCGATTACCTGTGACTTGGACTCCCAATATAAGAACTGTGTAGGATAAGCAAGTCAGCCTCTACTGGAAGGATGTATGGTTCTTTAGAAGAATCCATGTCAGTGCGTATTTTAGCAGAATACATGACCGGAGCGCCGGGAATTATGTCTTTTCCTCTGCAAGCCTGAAAAATAAAAATACTGTTTGCATACTCAGCGAAGATGGAGACGAAATTTATGCCGATCTAAAGGATTGATGCAAAGTAACCCATAATAGAGATAATTGGAAAAAAAGGAAGGAGTCCTCTGCCCTGCGGTGGGACATTATAGGCTCTTAATAATAATAAAAAATACACGTTTGATTAGTCAAAATCGGAAGCCACAGAATATTAAAAACTTTATCTAGAATTAGATGTTATCTTATCTTGTAACGCTGCTGTGCTGAGTGCTGACCTAACGACTTCATCTTACTGAGTCATCATAACAACAATGACTTAGAAAATTGGATTTGGAAAGAACCTGCGCAATTGCAATGATATAATGTGGAATTGATAAAATAAGAATGCAATGATTCATGTATTATAGGCGGATATTGTCCCTTTATCGATAAGGGTCGAGACTTACTGGCACCATCAGTCAAAACTGACAGAGAGTAGAGACAATAGAGCACTCTTAGTCCCATGCTCGCCTTCCAATTCTAGATGTGCGCTATACCAGTAAAAACATCGTATATATCGTGAGGAAACCGGCAGGACTGGCGTAGAATCTAAAAAGTTCGAAAGCATGTGTCATGTGCACGAAAAGACCCTCTTTAAGGCGCACTTTAATCCTTTCTCCACACTGGTTCGAAAGAACTATTGATACGTAGTAGTCAAAAACCCATTATAATAGATTGATTGTTGTGTACCGTCCTACGCTAAAACGTAATCTCTCAAAATCCTTTACACCCGAAGGCTCCTCAGATTCCTCATAGAAACTTATTTTAACTGGAGATTTGAGACGATCTCGATAAGTGAAATATCTAGTAGGCTTTAAAATATAGGCATTTAAATCATTGTTTACGAACCTGTACAACAAGAAACTTCGGCTTAGTGACCAGTGTTGGCTTGTCATGGACCTTGAAATAGTTGACGATCTCGATCTCGCTGTACTCTCGGTCCTTAGCACGCAGTAGACCCAAATTAGCACCGTGAGTCAGCACCGCTATGCCGACACAGCCATACTCCGTAAAATCTTGTTTGAAAACTGAAAAGTAATAAAATAAATATTAGTGGACATTTCACACAGCGCCATTTAGCCCTAAACTAAGCAAAGCCTGTACTATGGGAATCAGCATAATACTACAACACCCAGACCCGGAAGAAATATTTGCAAAACATACAACCATTTCTCCCGTAGTGGGGATCGAACCCGCGTCTCTTGAGTCTCAGCTCAGCCAAGCACTCGCCCGCTATGCCACAGAGGTCGTCCTCAAAGTTAATAGTAAGAAGATCAAGCTGAAGTCTATAGTTACAATTTGTCTTCTCAATTTTATAACGTGAGAAAGGTGAAAAATCAGGTTGACATGTTACAATGCGTCAATTTGCGTCATAGAAACAAAGAAACAACAAAACTCGCAGACGCATAGTAGGTATTCAAGTACAAGGCTACAAGGCAGGCATTTATGGCAAGATTCACTACTAGATATTTTGAAGATAATTATCCTGTAGCTAATAATAGTAAAATAAGTAAGTAAGTAGGTACGTAACCTAAAAAGGTAGATAAAGGCATTGACAGAGTGGCGGCTATGCGAGGGTCATAATATCACCAGTGGTCTGATGACGTTGTGATATGAAGACGGCGGGAATGCACTGAATTGATTGCCGCAGGAGTGGAAAGAATGGGGAGCTAAAGAGAATCTCTATCCCGGCAATGCGTGCATGAATCGAAACTTATAATTATGATTGAGTTCCTATAATGAAAGTTTAAAATACTTACAAACATCCAACACCTCAAAAATTTCCGTCTTCGTGAGATCTTTGTGCTCTGTAACTTCGAAGCCAAATTTCTTGAAAGTGTTTTTTAGACCATCCACATCTTTCTCCGTGCCATATCTTGGCCTACTATATCCTTCTACATTCTCTTGGTTGAAAATGACCAGCAAATTCTTCTCAAATTTCTCTAGCTCATATGTTTCTGCATACTTTGATAATGCTCGAGTGTTGTAAATGTTTTCTAGTCTCAAAGCTTCTGATTCATCGTCAGATATTTTTTCTGGTTTTATAATTTGAGGAGCAGTTTTTAATCTCCCATCAGTGGATATTCTATCATCAACTTTGCAATATTCATCATCTGTATTATAATCATTGTTCTGACTCTCATTCGTTTGATTCGAAATACTTGTTTCATTCAGTTCATTTTCGATAGATTCTATTACTACATCTGAAGTATCTGAGTTTTGTTCGATCTCTTTTATATTAGCGCGTGATCTTCGTTTTTTTTTGCCTTTATTCTTGCGAGATTGGTATTCTGTGTAGACTTGGAATGGATTGTCGTTCTCCATTTTAAATCGAACACAATACTATACCTAGAAACACTTTTTACAGAGCAACATTAACACACTATAAAATGTTGAGACTTAAGTTTCTGATCAATGATGCATTGTTTAAAAATAAATAAATTGTAGTTTAAAGGATACCGAAACGAAAATATAATTTGCTTATTATAAAGAAAACGAGTGAACACGTTGTTAGATTATTCGCAATTATTTTAGCTGTTTCACAATGTATACGAGTCCATTTATTATCTTATCAAAGTATATCGTTGCATCGATACGATAACGAATGTTGTCATTCCATAATCCCAAATAATTTTCATAAAAGATTATTTTAAGATATTATATTATTACAAACCAGGTGACTTTTGTATTGTTTTTATGGTAGATCGCTATGAAACTAAAACAATATAAAATTATCAAATCGCCTCAGCAGAATCTGTTGAGTGCGTTTGATCATTATCAAATTCTTTTTATTTGACAAAGTACCTACCAAGGATACATTACATACATTATACATGACACAGATATCTTTTATTCGATTTTTGTATGACTGACTGATGAACAAAGCTAGATAAGAAATTGATATGTACTTTGAAGCAATATTGAACTTTCTCTCTTATATTCAAAACCTGGAAAATACTCACAATACTTTTTATGACACCACTCATTATATAAAATTACTGCAGAGTGATTTGGCTTCGAATTCAATTCGAAAAGTTTTAGCAACTTGGCCTTCAATTACACAAATGTTATTGGATTTTAAAATATTGTTAACAAACCCTGATGGGAGCTCTAAAGCCACATTTTAATTCTAGTAGGTGGTCTCATCTCAATGGATACATCAAATTGTGAGGGAAGTTGCTTGCAATCGCGCACTTAGTTGATCCATTTATCCTGTTTCTTTTGTGTTTAACTTTCTGATTGTAATAACGCTCGTAATTTCTCAAATGTGAGGATCTCTGTTGTCTGAAATAAATAAATTATTATTTTCCAAGTCACCAAGTTGTAAACGATTTCGTATTTCTAATGCCATTGCAAAAAAAGACTTACTTTATAAAACAAATTTCAGTCAAGAGTTAACTGCTCAATTTGTTAAAGCTGAAATATCCTCCCCCTCGCTTCTATCAATTTGTCCGATTTCGTCATAGCACCATTAAAACGTTTTCGTCAGTAAAAACTGTAGTTATTGATTGCATACTTATATTTATCTCTGGAGATGAAGCGTGACAATGCGCACTTTGTTTAAAGATTTGAACAAATTCGTTCAAATTTTGTTCTTGCTAACGCTGCGTTGTTGTCAAATATAATTTCGAAGCGCTCGTGGCGTAGCTTGTTTTGACGTTCTTTATTGATCGTTAAAAGTTAAGCAAGTGGCATTACGAGCTGAACGCTTCCGTGCATCGAAGGACACGTTAAATTGTCGGTCCCGACTTTTAAGTCGTTAAGCCATGACGGAGACCTTTAGGCGGCCTAAAATTCCGTTCAAGAATTGGCCACTAGCTCATACGAATTTACTTTAAACGAGTGCATTTTTAAGTCTACCGATGTATTTTCGCAACCATCACGATTCCTTCACAAACTGTAGTAAACACAATTGTTTTTAATGGATGATTCGTTCCTTATTTTTTCGTAACTAAGTAGGTACGAACCATGGTAATTTATACACACAAAGTCGCGGGACATTCTACTAGTCTGAAATAAAAATATTTTATTGTACTCATATCATTAATACACTCGCTGCAACTTCCTAAAAATATCTTATCTTTACTTCAGTACCTAACCTACATTCGGCGGGCATCGCAAAAATGCCAACATAATCTCCTGTAACAATATTGTCTTAACCACAAGTTCCGGTGTAACAAACAACCAGAAACGAAAGCACAGAACTCCCATCCCATACAAACTTTACTGAAGTACCTACCTACAGCTTATAATTCATATTTCATTACAAAACTACTTAGAACTCAAATTAGCTGGTTCCCTAGTCGTCTAGAACCCGTAATTCTACCCTACTAACATTTGTAAGGAATAAGCAAGAATTAAGTAAGTTAAAACTTTGTCTAAGTCTTTTAAAAGATACAAATATTTCTGGTCACAAATATGTCAAGATTCCTTACTTGAGATATCTACATGTCAAGTATGGAATAAATATTTTGCCAGAATTCCCAACTTAACGAGTTGAGCATGACAATTTGGAACAGATTTTTTTTAGCAAGACGGACTTAATAATAGCAGATATATTTATAAAATGTTTTGTGGCTTGGCATACTTACCGAGAAAGGTCACTTAAGGTAAATATATTTGTTTTATCTAAATTAACCTCTTGTTAACCTACTGTACATACATACCCACAACCTATTTTTATTTATTTGGTTCTATAGCTATTGACAGAAAAACAACATTTCTGTCAATAGCTACTGTAAAATGTATGTGTCAAATAAATGTTCTATTTACTTGTCAAATATGTTTAGTGAGGTTACTTAATAGATTATTTTGAAGTAGACTGTACTTACCTACTTACTGTATTTGCATATTTTAGAATGTAACTAATACAAAAACATGAATTATATAATTTGCTATTTTTATTATACCTATATTATAAAAATACAATAACCACCTTTAGTTAAAATAAGGTCTTATAATTTACAAAATATTTTTTGTCTTCTATTTTATGGTTACAGAACCCAATATTTCAGTATTATTGGGTTTTATTTTTCTCCTCGTGCGAATTTAGCAAATTCCTCCTTGATTTTAGGCCTCTCATCTACGTCCGGCATAAAGGGGTGTATTCCTTGCGCCCGACGATCCCTGAACACTTTCCCCTGAAATATGTACCCATTTAAACACACAAGCCTACTCTGTCTTAATTCATCCCGGGCACTACAGCATTCCGTCTGTGAAGGTAAAAGTTGCCTGCTGACGCTGTATAAATCATCTACTATAGATGGCAAAAAGGCCTTAGTTAAATATACAAATCATACTTATATTATACTTAAATGTGATAATTTGGATGTTTGTATGGTAGAGAGTTGAAATTTTCAAAGTATAATTCAACAAAAACTAAAAATAAAATAAAAAGGGGCCCTATACAAGAAAAAAAAAATAATATTTGTAATTCTGGGTGCTGTCAGTAATTGGATGAGTCGAGTGACTAATTAATTAAGTGGCATACAAATAAGATTTATGTACATGTACAGAACCCTTTGTGTGTGACTTCAACTCGCATTTGACCGGTTTTATTACCTAAATAACAGATAAAATAAAATAAAAATAGATACCTACTCCGAGCCGATTATTATGGATTAGGCTAGCACATGACTGTGTTGGATGGCACAAGCAAAGGGAGGCCTATACTTAGCAAAGTAGACTATGGATGATGAATTGATGATGCTCACCCAAAACTTTTTACAGGTATTGTAGTTATCAAAATATGCTTCGCATTTTGACTGGTCGTATCCATTCTTATCTAGACATGCATAGGATAATTCTTGCTCCTAAAAAAGGTAATTTTGTTACATAACTTCCAATGATTTCTGAAAATAAATGCATTATTGTAATTTTTTAACCTTAAGACAGGGGTTTAGTCTTTCAGCATCTTTGTTCACTACTTTAGTCATGTTTGGTTGGAAACCTATCCTATTTCAAAGACTGAGAGGCTTATTTTTCTAATATTTATTTTGTTTATTTATTATTTTTCTTTAAAAAGTTAGGTAGGTTAGGTTTTGTTTTTTTTTTGTTTCCTTTTTTTCGAGCAGGTATGCATGGTTTACACAATGGCAGTAATATGCCAGTCCAGCAAGCAATCCAGTACAGCTTTGGATTGCCACTGGGCCCGTGTAAACACTAGTTTTGTGCCAGTCCAGCAATGCCCGTCCTTTGGCAACCCTGCCGACTGCCGGTTCAGCTTATGGAGAATCTATATTCCAAATGATCATAATGATTTTACTTCTTTTAGAAGTAATGTAGAATCTCCATTACATATCTATCATTTAACCATATTCTCACATATATCCGATTTTCCTCCAACACTTTGTATTCCAACACGTCTAAAATTTCTTCAGTATGTTTGTAATAAGTTGAAAGCCTCTTATAATATTACTTTACTTTAGGTACCTTATTTTGTTCTCGCTCATACAGTTTTCGTACATCACTACGTATTTCAATGCAACTCATAGTCACCACAATGAACACGACCGAGCAAGCGACGCGCAGCTGACTGCTGTTATACAGTGCCAGTGACTGGGTCTAAAATAAAATTAACTGGACCCAGTCACTGCCATTGTGTAAACCTTACGTTAGTTCCAAAATTCGTTTTCTGCCATTATGCCCTACCCCAAGTGCCTGCCCCTTGGCCTACCCCAATACCCTATCGCCGATTTCAAACTGACGTGTGACGTCTGACATTGACAAATTTTCCTGTACGTCAGGTTAGCGTTCCGATTTACGGTTTTTCTTCACACGATGTTTATTTATATTTCAATGTTTTGTCTGGAAAACGTTAATGTGCTATTTCCATTATGATTTAGTATAATTTTATGAATAAAGCCTACGCGTATACTTATCAGCATTTAGGTATAAGCCTCTCAGTGTTGGAAGAAAGCTTTAAGAAAGCTGTTCAAGAATAAAAAAATACTATAAAATAAATAAAGCATTGGAACGTAAACTCTACAGGTGTTCTATGATACGTTCCTTGATACTTTTTTTATCCAATCATAACAGTGCTTTTACGATATTTTTTTCAATAAAACTAGAGCCTGATTACCATTGGTAGTTGTAATGCATTACTAATGTAACAAAAATGTCGTAAATGTAAACTCAAACATACTCAATTAAATTACTTACGTACGACGCGAGTCAAATGGACACCGTCATTTTAGTTTTACAATTTATTGCCTAATTTACAATGTTGTGTTTGAAAATAAGTGCCTAAATGTTTTGAAAAACTAGTGTTAGTGTTCAGTGCCTTTGAATAAATGATTTCGAGATGTCTAAGAACAAAATTGCTGCACGTATTGATAGTCTAAATGTGGAAGTTAAAACTAAGGTGTTTCTTTGATTTATTTTGCCAGTTTTATTGAAATTACCTTTTTTCTGAGAATTTTATGCGTGAAAATAGTTATTGAATAGATCCTAAATAGCTCCTCTTTGATATCACTCGTGGAATTCCCGTAGGCCGTATGCATTCTTTGCCATGTTGGGCACCTACCTAACGTTAAAATGTGATGTTTTACGCGAATTTCGACCATAGGAGAGCCTAAGGCTGTATTTGTAGAGACTAATTGAATTTCGTTACTTGTACGCATGTTTAGAGGGAAGTTTTCACTACCAACTTTTATAGACAAGTTACATTTTCAATATTGTTTAAAACTCTTCAATAATTTAGCTGTATAAGATAGAATCGTCAGTACCTTATTTGTTACCTGATTGTCCAAGTCGTTATCATAAAGTAGTTTCAGTTCCTCAGACAGACAGACAGACCATTTGAATGTTTTATAACATAAAATATTTTTCAGTTTGATGCAGAATTCCGCCGATTCTCCCTAAATCGATCAGAAAAGCTCAAATATGAGGACTTCAAGGCTCTGATCGAGAAGTTACACAGACTCCATGATGTGACGTTCCTCATATCATACACGGATCCTAGTGATGGAGACCTGTTGCCGATCAACAATGATGATAACCTGGCGAGGGCACTACTCACAGCGCGCCCTCTCCTTAGGGTCATTATTCAAAGAAAAGGTTTGTGACTTAATAAACTGAGATGTGAATCTATCAAGGAACAAACAATTTGGCAAATTACAAAAAAAAATACCAATAACTCTTACTAATACTATAAAATTTGTGAGGATGTGTAGATGTGTCGATGTGACAATGTATGTTTGTGCCTCAATCACGCCGTAACGGCTGAACTGATTTGAATGAAACATAATAGGCTACTTTTTGTACAGATACCATGCGAGCGAAGCTGCGGGCGAAAGCTAGTTACCAATAATTTATCAATTCAAATGGAAAAGGCAATGGAACAGACTTTGTGGTCAATTAACACAATGTTCCTTAAATATTTGAACTAAACAACAAAGCAAAGGAAGATGTCCTCCCCAACATGATGGACCATCTATATAGGCGATGGGCTGATCACCTGTCACCATGGTTCACCTATCCATCTTGGAACTTTGAATCAGGAGTGGCTACTAGTTTTCTTAGGACTACTTGTGGCTCTGCCCACCCCATTAGGGATATGGGCGTGATAATATACATACATACAGCTCTGCACTATAGATGTTATGTCTTAAAATCATAGTAGTGAATTGTTTGAGAAGTATTGACAGTACAGTATACCACAAATATTGTGCCCCTCGGCAATTTTCGTCTAGCTTCTGAACACAAACTAATACGATGATGATATGTAATATAGAGATGTTACAATAATTATGTAGATACCTAATTTTTTAAAGGGATGGTTCAGTTATTATTTTAGTTGCATATTTGGTCAAATTCGCAAAAAATCTAAAAATACACGACAGTTTGATGAACATGGATCTGGACTGATCCAATTATCCCCCAGCCCAACTTGAAGTACCGGAGAAGGACTTTGGGATTTTGGCAGCAGTGTTCCAGTATCCTCGATGGTGTTGAGATCAGAAACTACATCCTCTACTGATCACTACAGTACTACTAGTATAAAACAAAGTCGCTTCCCGCTGTCAGTCTGTCTGTCCCTATGTATGCTTAGATCTTTTAAACTGTGATTCAAGAGGAAGGTTTATATGTATAATACATGCATAATATAGTAGAGAAACACTGATAATTTAAGAGGTTTCTAATGTGATGTATATAAACACATTTTTTTGGGCTTACATTGCAAACGCTGGCTGAACCCTACGAGATAGATCAAAATAATGTTGTATATAAAGACACTCTATATTTAGTATCAGCATTGCACCCGTGCGAAGCCGGGGCGGGTCGCTAGTTTAAAATAGCTTGTAGTAGAATTGGACGGAAAGCCCATAGATGACCTTTTGATTAAGGTTCCATTACAATAGTACTTCCATTCATTGTCATGTCAAAGGAAGCTAAGCTACTTAGCATAGAATAGAGATGAAGTTTTTAAGCTTTATTACAATGTGATAAGGTTCACATTACAATGAAACGTTGGAGACAAATTAATTTGACAGTTATGCTTTAATTTTACATTCAATGTAAACAATGATTTAAATGACGGCCTTGGTAATGTGGCGGCCGATTGATTGGCTGAAGTGAATGTTTGCATTTTCTGCGTATATTTTTTCCTGGTCTGGATGATACTTATCTGCTGGACTGGGAGTAAAAAAACAATGTATCAAGCTGCTTCTCTAAATGTCGTAAAAGTCGACTAAGGGATAGTGTCCTAATATGATGGACCATCTATATGGGCGATGACCTGATCACCTGTCACCATGGTTCACCATACCCATGTTGGGACTTTGAATCAGGAGTGGCTGCAAGTTTAATGATTACTTGTGGTTCTGCCCACCCCATTAGGGATACGGGTGTGATGTATATGTTTATAACGGGTGTGATATATAGTTTAGTAACCTTTGTAAGGTCAGAACTAACCATAATTTATTTAGTTATACACAGTTCACAAACTTCAAGTCTTGCCCCTTGGTTCTTTTACGTCACCGGGACCAATCGAATATCAGGTCGATGACCTTTTAAGGTTTGGAAGAACCTTAATGTAACTATATGTACGATTTATTTAAATTAGCTATCCCATTTGTCACGCGTTGTGACCGTCCAAACATTTTGGGTGGCATTATACCGTGAAAATTACACTAGTTTCCGCTCATTGCTTCGTGTGCATGACACCTGAATTTAACAAAACAAAACCAAGGCCTTTTACCATCTATAGTAGATGATTTATACAGCGTGAGGAGGCAACTTTTATCTTCACAAGCGGAACGCTGTAGTGCCCGGGACGAATTAAGATGGAGTAGGTTTGTCCAGCACCTATTCCATCCTCTCAGCTTAGTCGGCCTTGTCTACAGGAAAGACATGGTCAATACGTGCGGACCTGTCTAAGCCGCGGGTTTCCTTACAATGTTTTCCTTCACCGTTTGAGAGTACTGGTAAAGCGCACATAAATTTTTCGCACAGAAAAATCCATTGGTACACGACCGGATTTGAATCCACGACCTTAGGATCGGAAGGCGGGGTCCCTACCAACTAGACCACCAGTGCTCTCAGATTCACACATACACATAGATGTAAACTAGTTGTAATTAAATGAAGCTGTACTTCCGCTCTAGTGGAAGTTGCAGCCGTATTCCGCGACCGTGACTCGCGACCAGTGCAAATAGAACGCGCGATCAGGTCGCGCGCCTAATGATGAGCGGAGAGAACTGACTTAGGTATCAAAGTCAAAGTCAAAAAAAAATATTCCATAAAATCACGGGGATCACTTGGACACGTCTTAAAACCAAGCGGGGAAGATACAGGCAAGAAACCACGCTTGGCAATATTTTTTTAATATTTGTATTGAAAATTAACGCGCAGCCTAAACCATAAGCCCTGGAAGCGTATAACTTGAAGTGTAAATTATTCTTATGGTTGTGGGGTGCAGTAAGAAAGGAATTCTCCCAAGTTTTTCCATCCCGTCCCAGCTTTTAAGTCGTTAAGCCCCAACGGAGGCCTTTAGGCGGCGTAAAAACTCCGTCACAAGAGTAACTCTAACTAACGCAGTAAGCCGCATTTTATTCAAATGGGACTATAAAATAAAATAAAAAATATGTCAACAGAAAGTTTGATTTTTTTCTGGTTATTTAGATACGGAAAAAAGGTATTATAACATGGCCATGTTGCAGAGATATCTAAAAATATGATTATCGCGTTTTTCTCGAAACAGCTATATTGCAAGTACTGCATTTGCTGTTACGAGGGCAGAGTTGGCCACTAGCTCATACGAAGTTATCTTTTTTTCCTGAATAAACTGTAGGTATTTATTTTAAAAATGGCGTTACCCGCTCTGCTCGCCGCTCCGCTCACCGCCCCGCTACGTCATGCATCACATGTGGCCGTCACGCTACACCAGACACGCTTCTAGTCTGATTTGATTATACGGTCATGTGCATTTCCTTCAATAATACTCTATTATATTATATTGCTTGTTGATCGTCTCATTATTTTATGTCCGGTTCCTATCAACTAACGGATGTTATTTTTAGACGATAGAACGTAGCTATGGTGTTTACTATCTGTCATCCGTTAATTGAATATAGTCAATCCTTATCATAATATCAAGAGTCCTTATTTGTAACTTTAATGCCGTCCAAATGATCTTAAAAAATAACATTGTTAATTTCAATTCATATTAATTTGTCATACTATTAGTAATAGATTGCATCTCTCATTGAGCCAGTTAGAAAAATATCAGCCGTATTCGGAAACTTGGAATTAAACCGTGGGAAAATACCTAACGGCCTGCTTTGTCTCCTATTTGGTCATTGAATAAATAGGCCTTAAAGGCAGACGCCTTTTAAGGCCATCTCTATAAAAAGATTGAGACCCGGAATGAACCCGGAATACACTGACATGTCAAAACAAAAAAGGGATGGCGCTAATTACGAACATTATTTACGAAAACCCAGGGGAATCCCAAGTACGCTCGGGATTCCCCTGGGAAATGTTAGCTATGGCTATGGCTAAGGCTAACATTTCCATTTGACGGCCTCGGTGGCGTGGCGGGCGATTGCTCGGCAGAGACGCAAGAGGCGCGGGTTCGATTCCCGCTGCGGAAGAAATGTTTGCATGATCTGTAAATATTTCTTCCGGGTCTGGGTGTTGTGGTACCATGGTACTCGTAGTTTCTGATACCCACGACACAGGGAATCCTAGTATGGGGTCAGGACTATGTATGTGACTGTTGGGTGTTATTTATTTATTTATTTATTTATAGTCCACTGCGCGACTACTTTTGAGCTTTTATGTTGTGTATCTAAATGTACAGTAGTACATTTGACGACCTCGGTGGCGTGGTGGGCGAGTGCTCGGCTGAGACGCAAGAGGCGCGGGTATGATTCCCGCTACGGGAGAAATGTTTGTATGTCCGCCCCGCACGTATTACCATGTCTTTCCTGTGGACAAGGCCGTCTAAGCTGAGAAGATGATATAGGTGCTGGGCAAGCCTACTCCATCTAAATTCGTTCTGGGCACTACAGCGTCCCATTAGTGTAGGCTAAAGTTGCCTCCTGACACTGTATAAATCATCTAGTATAGTTGGTAAAAGGCCTCAGTATTCCACCAACTTTTTACCATATCTTACAACATACAATCTTATGTTATGCGTTTCAGGAGACAGTCTCGAGGAACTCAACGGTTATGGAACGATGCGGCCGCGTAACATCATATCGTCCATCCTGAGCGGCACGCCGGCCAAGAACAAAGGACTGGCCATCTCCAACCCCCACGATTTCCGGATGGTGAGTGGCCTTTAACATACATACGTATTATCACGCCCGTATCTCTAATAGAGTGGGCGGAGTCACAAGTAGTTATAAGAAAACTTTCAGCCACTCCTGATCCGAGAGTCCAAGATGGATACGGACGCCCGTATCCCTAATATAGTGGGCGGAGTCACAAGTAATTATAAGAAAACTTTCAGCCACTCCTGATCCGAGAGTCCAAGATGGATACGGACGCCCGTATCCTTAATATAGTGGGCGGAGTCACAAGTAATTATAAGAAAACTTGCAGCCACTCCTGATCCAAGAGTCCCAAGATGGATATGGTGAACCATGGTGACAGGTGGCCAGCCCATCTAGATGGTCCACCATGTTGGAGAGGATACTATCCCTTAGTCGACTTTTACAACATGCTCCGGGAGAGGAGCAGCTATTCAAGTGGTCCAGCGGAGAAGTTAGTGATGATAAGAGTTAAAATCGATTTTATTTTCCAGGTATCGGCGATTATTGACGTGGATATAGTCCCTGAGACGTGTCGGAGGGTTAAACTACTCAAGCACGGCTCAGACCGACCCTTAGGATTTTTTATAAGGTAACTTAATACTTGATTACTCTAGTGAATGATTGGAGCCTTAAGGTGCACATAATATCCTTTCACCACACTGGTTTCACTGGTACATAAATTTGTATTCGTACCTGGATAAAGAGTAGGCTATAATTGACGACTTTGGTGGCGTGGCGGGCGAGTGCTCGGCTGAGACGCAAGAGGCACGGGTGCGGGTCTGTGTGTTGTTCATATAAGTATCTATTTACAAAACAGTACATTACATAAGTATTTTATCAGCCATCTAATGCCCATAGTACAAGCTTTGCTTAGTTTGGGGCTAGATGGCGCTTTGTGAAATGTCCTCAAATACTCAAATATTTATATATTTAGTATTGATTCAAATAACCATGATCTTTTTAAACTTAAATCCATGTTGAATTTATGCTTGTTCGTATTATTATTTATTTATTATTGTTTAATTGTAAATTGTTTTAACTTTTCAGAGACGGCACGTCTGTCCGGGTAACGCCTAATGGCGTGGAACGATCCCCCGGTATCTTCATATCGAGGCTAGTGCCGGGCGGGCTGGCAGAATCCACTGGTCTTTTAGGCGTTAACGACGAGGTCCTAGAGGTCAACGGCATCGACGTCAACAACAAGACGTTGGACCAGGTCAGTTTTCGATCTCTTGACGTTATAGGACGCTGGGTCAGATCAGTTGCAAGTCCCTCGACGTCATTAGACGCTGGACCAGGTCAGTTGCAAGTTTCTCGACGTCATGAGACTCTGGACCAGGTCAGTAGTAGGTCTCTCGACGTCATGATACACTTGACCAAGTCAGTTGTAGGTCTCTGATGTCATAGGACGTTGGGCCAGGTCAGTTGTAGGTCTCTTGACGTTATAGGACTCTAGACCAGGTCAGTTGTAGGTCTCTGATGTCATGAGACGCTGGACCAGGTCAGTTGTAAGTCTCTGATGTCATGAGATGCTGGACCAGGTCAGTTGTAGGTCTCTGATGTCATAGGACGTTGGACCAGGTCAGTTAATAAAGAAGAATACTTACCCCTTACCTTTACCGTTTTACAGGTTACAGATATGATGGTCGCTAACTCGTCCAACCTCATTATAACGGTCCGACCGGCGAATCAGCGCGCGCCGCCGCCACCGGAGTCGGTCTCGCGGCACTCGCAGCCTTCCAGCGAGCCTGACGAGGACAGGTGAGGACATCGCTCATACCTACAATTCTAGTCGTATTAAAGAAAAGAAGAAAGAAATAAAGAAAATACGTTTATTGATTCATGTGTCACAGTGAGAGCACTGGTGGTCTAGTTGGTAGTGACCCCGCCTTCCGATCCTAAAGTCGTTGGTTCAAACCCGGTCGTGTACCAATGGATTTTTCTGTGCGAAAAAATTGTGTGCAGTTTCTAAACTCAGTTCAAGAGCTGTCACTGTAATATATCTAATATTTAACACATAAAAAAGCCATGTAACAATTAATAATGTTTTATATAGTTACTAGCTGCCACCCGCGGCTTCGCTCGCGTGGTATCCGGATAAAAAATAGCCTATATGTTAATCCAGTACATATACTATGTATATTCCAAGTTTCATTCAAATCCCTTCAGCCGTTTAGGCGTGATTGAGACACAAACATCCAAATATCCAAACTCACAAACTTTCGCATTTATAATATAAGTAAGATATTGAGAGCAGCGAACGCTAAATAAAAATTGAACACTGGAAATAAATCTGGCATCATATTTGAAGAAATCTATAATTCACGCATTTCATTGTTGTCTTCCCAGGTTCGACCAAGACGACCACGACGAGATAGTGGACCTCACAGCAGTGACATTAGAAGACCAGCCGGAGCCCTACCCTCACATCAGCAAGGACGATGGACAGGTCTTGCATCTCTAGTACATACTCGCCAGGTATCGGCGCTCACTGTCTTATACACGGGACATCCTTATATAGGGGACATCCTTATATGGGGACATCCTGATATAGGGGACATCCTTATATAGTGGACATCCTTATATAGGGGACATCCTTATATAGTGGACATCCTTATACAGGAGACATCCTTATATACGGGTCATCCTTATATAGGGGACATCCTTATACACGGGACATCCTTATATATGGGACATCGTTATACAGGAGACATCCTTATATAGGGGACATCCTTATAAAGGAGACATCCTTATATACGGGTCATCCTTATATAGGGGACTTCCTTCTATATATGGGATATCCTCAAATAGGGTAAAACTGCTGGGCATATAACCTAATTCATACTCATTTATTCACAGCCTATTTTAGACTTGCTGAGCTCATAGTCTGTTTTAGAATTTCTGGGCACGTAACCTGTTTTAGAATTTAGTTCTTGACTGTTTCCGATAGACTACGCATGTATAAACATTTTACCAGTACAAAAAATGTAAATCGAATTGGTATATGAAATTAATTACCATAGATACAAATATAATTAAATGAAAATGTTAGAATTTGTAGTAAACAGTGCCTTGACCCATAACCTGTTAAGTAAAATATATATTTTTAAAGCAATCATCAATTGGAAATAATATCATAGAAGCACATTTCGGGTAGAATTTGTGATAAATTAATGCTCAAAAAATGTTTTGGCTTAAAATAAAGTGCTCAAAAGTTCTTAAAAAAGTGCTCAAGATAAAAATCTTAATATGTAAGAATGAAGTGAAGATGTGCATAAAACTGTAAGAAAAATTCCCCTTAGTCGACTTTTACGACATGCTCGGGGAGAGAAGCAGCTGGACGCATTCTATGCTTTTTTCTTTACTCCCAGTCGAGTAGAGAAGTAAAAATCTAGTGTGTATATGCCCAGTAAATTCTACCTTATATTTAAAGCAATAAGTGTGAGTATCGAATAACGGACATTCCATTGAAGTTATGGTGCAAAATTGTTAAGTGAGATTTCGATAAGATATAATAAATGCAAAGACAATATGAATATTATTAGATTTTATTTTGGAATTTATAAATTGACAGATTTCCTACTAATTATTATAAATGCGAAAGTATGCTTGTGATTGAAGCTGTACCGATTTTAAATTAACTTTGGCTTTATACAGTCAGGGATTTGGAACGGAGCCGTGAGCAGAACAAAAAAACTGTGTCAATTTATTTTTTTCAATTTAAAAATAAGCTTATAGAGTAGAACATTCCAATGTATGCCTTATTTTCAATGTAAGAAGTGTCAAAATAGATAAGTCACAATATTAGTTAAGCTCTGTATTATTGGTTCTTTTTTTGACACTTAAAAGGTCAATTAGTTTTGTATAATTAGGATTCGCGGGTTATTTTGTAATTCAGTCGCATTCTTGCCGCTATCACACGTCCATTTACACCTAGTGTGCTTTAAAGGGATGTGATGACGGGCATATATGCGACTGACTTACATAATACCTCTACGTAGGAATTAGGAACGGCGGGTTGATTATGTTACCCGGTCGCGTTCCTATCGCCGTCAGACTTCCCTTTCACACCTAGAGTATGTCTTGGGTAAGAAGAAAGCGACCAAGACGCAACTAAGTTAATACGCCTACCGGTCATAGAATTAAGCTCAATTTTGCAGTATTTAATTCATTCCATTGTACATTACATTCCTGTTAACAATAGGGATAAATTTTGTAGGGATATCTTCAAACTATGAAATTTAAATCACCGTTTTCATAGTCGTAAGTAATACCCGACTAATAGCTCGTCAATTTCATCATACTATATTATGAAACAAAGTCCCCCGCCGCGTTGGTTTGTCTGTCTGAATCTGAACGAGATAAACTCAAAAACTACCAAATGGTTTTCACCAATGGATGCAATGATTCATGAGGAAGGTACCAGGTTATGACGTTTTAGACCTGGTTTTAAGCACGTCTTACATGGCGATATCAAAAATGTAATCGGTTTTTTTCTATCAGCTCTAGTTCCCGAGAAAAATAAAAAAAAAACAATTTTCACAAAATATATATATTTTATTGGCATTAAACATCAAGAAATTGTCTTTTGAGTGATTTTCTCGAATTAAACTGATTTGGGCAATCTCGGATGATTCCCCAGCAGTATAGTCGGCTATCATATGAGTGTCCCATCTTCCTTGGTATCTATTCTCCATTGTTTTTATGTCTTGGTGAAAGCATTCTCCTTGTTCTTCGCTTAGTTCTCCTAAATTGTGTTGGAATTGATCTAGGTGACTGGTAAGATAATGTAATTTTATACTCATACTAGCTGCCGCCCGCGGCTTCGCTCGCTTGGTACCCGGATAAAAAATAGCCTATATGTTAATCCAGTACATGTACTATGTATAATATTCCAAGTTTCGTTCAGATCCGTTCAGCCGTTTAGGCGTGATTGAGGCACAAACATCCAAACATCATCTCAAACTTTCGTACTAGATGCTGCCATCTAGTACTACAGGTAAAGTTAGTACGCGCTATCGTTGCGCTTTGAGCTTTACGCCGGCAATTTCAAGCAAACGAAGACTTTTCAATTTTATGATATAAGAAGTAAGATTACAGCCTAAATCTGTGAATCGAACCAGCATAATTATCTTCTACTAATTCTACATAGTTGTCAGCCTTATGCTTTCCGAGGAAATTTTGTACAACTGCTTCAAAAGATTGCCACGCAAGCCTTTCCACATCATTCATAGAAGTCTCAAATTTAGTGGTGTCTTTTGTTAATTGACGTATTTGAGGTCCATCAAAGATACCTGCTTTTAAGTTTTTCAGTACTTAAACCAGGAAATTTCTGTGAAATAAACTGAAAACATTGACCATTTTTGTCGAGAGCCTTAACAAATTGCTTCATTAGCCCTAATTTTATATGTAATGGTGGAAGAATGTTTTTTTCTCTTGAAACCAAGGGTTATTTGGGTTCTAATTCTAATTCTGGTTAGGGGAACAAAGATCTGCACTGACGTCCCGCGGTGGGGTGTATTGTGCATTATCCCCCCTGCTAACCCTCCCCCAGCCAGCCCAACTCCTTGAAGTACCGGAAGAGGACCTTGGGATGTTGGCAGCAGCGTTCCAGTATCCTCGATGATGTTGAGGCTGTAGGTGGTGTTGATGAGGTCGATGGTGATGCCGTGCAAGGTCGATGGTGATGCCGTGCAGGTCGATGGTGATGCCGTGCATATTTGGGTTATTTACATTGCTTTCCCCAACAACAAGAGCATCTCTCATAGGCCAATTTTTTTGAGTCCAATGACGTGATTTGGCTCGACTGTCCCTGAGACAAATAAAGCATGGGTACTTCGTGTAACCACTGTTGACCCAATAAAAAATTAACCATCTTCAAATCGACGCAGATCACCCAGCTATATTCTCCCATTATTATCGCAGATGTTCAACGCATATTTTACATACAGTACACTATGAGGCACCCACACTTTTGTCTTCGTGTCGAATTTCGATACTGAAGTCAGCAAAATACAAACGACTCACAGTGTTTGTAATCGTTTTACGTTGATCTTTCAGTTTGTATTCACCACAAACATAACAAAATAAATCAGGATCGTTAACAAAATCTGGACGTACCAGCCATAGTGAAATAGTAACATAAACTTTATCGATGTTATTGTAATCTTACTTCTTACTTATATCTTACTTTTTATCTTACTTATATTATAAAATTGGAAAGTCTTAGTTTGCTTGAAATTACCGGCGTAAAGCTCAAAACGCAACGATAGCGCGTACTAACTTTACCTGTGCTGCCATCTAGTACAAAAGTTTGAGATGATGTTTGGATGTTTGTGCCTCAATCACGCCTAAACGGCTGAACGGATCTGAACGAAACTTGGAATATTATACATAGTACATGTACTGGATTAACATATAGGCTATTTTTTATCCGGGTACCACGCGAGCGAAGCTGCGGGCGGCAGCTAGTAATGACTATTTGCGAACAAGGCGGGAAAAAATTAAAATGAGGGTAGTAGATAAACTAGAGCTGATGAGTAAAAATGACGTATGTCATATTGTACATTACCTATTTTATCGACCATATATACAAAAAGAGCTGCACCAAAAAAAATGTTTTTTTTGTAGGCCTGTGTTATTGTTGAAGATGTCGGAAATAGGTATTTATTTAAATTAACAAAAAACCCGACATCGCGTATCTGCCATATCATAATTTTGACACATGTGTCATGTGTCAAAATTTGTACCATTTTAGTCTGTTTTCGTTCATTGAGTATGGCTTAAAGCCGCCATGTTACATTTTTTTACATAAGTGTCAAAGCAGTGTCAGGCAGTACCTATGACACTCGTGTCTAGACAAATCCAACGACATCTCATTTGTCAAATCTGATTAGAAGTTCAGAAGTTCAGAAGCCACGAGGAAACAAATGAACATAATCCCATACATACAAGACTGTTGAACGCAGTTTCGCGTAGTCGGTCGGTTAAAAAGAAAAAAAACAGATTCTAGAATAACAGTCATTTAAATTTTGCCATGTCACATGCACCTTTCAAGTGAAGCCAGATGCAAAAGCTACTCCCATTATGTCTATCCGTCCTCAAAAATAGCTCCTTATATTTGTCACTTCCATTTCATTTTATTAAGATTTATATTTTGTTTTTATACAGTCGTGGACAATAAAATTAGTTGTAAATTAATTTTAGTGAAAAAAATCCATCCATTTTTAAAGTGGAAAGTTGTAAATTACAGTTATCGTTAAAAGTTGAAAATTACAGGTTATACTTCCGAATCAGTATGTAAAGTGATACTCAATTTTTAACGAATGTTTTGAAGTCCAGTACCATAATGTTTTGGCCTGATGGCTTATGCACCCAGGTTGTATAAATTTTTAGCCTGGTTTAACCTGGTAGTTCGTTTAATCAATGTTTTGGCTTGTGACGTTATGTAATCACACAGGCCAAATTTGTTTCGTTTTCGCATTGTAAATGTAATTTAAATATCTATCAATAATGTTACTGTTTTCGTTATAGCATTTCAATGAACAAAGCTTGATATTACATGTAATTAACGCTAGTATCCGTTAAAGCAGATTGACAGTAAAAATATTTTGAAAATTTTCACATTAGCAGTAAAAGACCGTTGTATTGTGTTTTCGACAACCAAACTAAGGCCTAAGATGACTTCGCAAGAAATGTAATTATGATAATGTTTCAGTCATCCGGTGCTTTTAGTGTAAGTTTTCATAAAATATCAAATATCAATTAAATCACTGCATGGGACCATGCTTAGAATGAACAGGCAAACCATTAAAACCTGCCTAAAAAAGCCTATATGATTTATACAGGATGCAAGTTGCCTACATTAACAAGAAGCTAAGCCCAGGTAAATTTTTGATGGAGTAGGCTTGCTCAGCATCTATCCTCTCAGTGTAGGTGCAATCAATATACAAATATTTTCATAGCTTCTGCTATGTATTCAAAACCTATAGTGGCTTGAATCTCCTTAAGTAACTAATTATGTACTTAACAGAATACGATAATCTATAGCAATACGAATTTCTATTGAACATATCAAAATCAATTTAAAATTCCATTAGTATTTAATTGCTTATTGCAACAGCACTGTAGATATTGTAAAATGTAAGGCCTACAATTGTGCCTTGGAGGACTCCTGCTGATAATTAAATATAGGTATAATCGCTCTTCTTGTATGTTTTATAGATATTATCGTATTGATGATTGGATAAGTGGTTTAAACGTTTATTATACATTATATTAATAAGAATGCAATGTTTTCTATCTATAATGTATTGTTATACAGTCGAAAGCTTTAGTTAAGTTCGATAAATCTAGCAAAATTATGAAGTTTAAAAATATTGATGGATTTAGTATATATTTTAACAAAACCATTTAATTTTGAGTTTTTAATGTGTATTCGTTAGTTCTTTTGCACATTTTGGTTTTAATACACATTGACAAAATAGAAAAATATTATAGTTTATTGTAATTAATTAGATTTTTCGAGCTTAATATCAATTCCTAGGTTTATAAGGTCCAATTTAGAATACAAACTCCTTTATTAATAAATTAGGAATAGTAGTGTGATATCAGACTTAAAAGTAAATAATCATGAGTCTACTTTGAAATTCTAATGTAAGACATTCTAACAAAAATGATTCCCTGTCGCTTCCTAGATGCCGTTTAACGGGAAAACCCTAGAGCCAGCGAGCAAACAATCATCTGATTGGTCCGATTGTACCGGCGCAAATAACGTAATACTAAAGTAATCTGGTTTATTAGTCTGAGCCTATAGCTTTCCTAGCGCCATCTAGGGTTCCTCGGGGAACTTTTTAAGAGTGATCCTCATGCCTATGAAGTATCTTGTAAGATTGTTTCTATAATCCCGTATTAGGTATTTTTGACAGTATTTCTTCCTGTATTATATTGTTTACAAATCAAGTACTATTAATATTATTTGAAATTATTTATGGTACTAATGCTCGTTTCCCATATTCTACTAACGGATGACCATAGCTACGTTTTATAAATGTCAAATTAACTGTCTTGTCATAAATTAATGTCTAAGAAGTATTTTTGGGTTGCCTGGTTATCCTTTTACATCTTTTTTCCATTTTGGGATCGCTTTACACGATAAAAAGTATCCTATGTCCTTCCCCGAGATGGAATCTATCTCCTTGCCAAATTTAATTAAAATCTGTTCATCAATTTAGACGTGAAAAGATGAGAACAGACCTCTGTCTCTAAAAAAAATATACATAAATCGTTTCTTCCGCATTTGTAATATTAGTATGAATATGGCGGTTCCCGACAGATAGAACGTTGCTGTGTTAATCAGCGATCCGTCGTTCGTTAATGTAATATTGGAATCGGGCATTAGACCGTTCTCGCACACACGGCAGGCATCGAACACGTTGGTTATGTAGAACGGTAACGGCTATAGGTAGTGGACTGGACATCACAATCCGTTGAAGCGCTCGTGGCGTAGCTTGCTTAGACGTCCTTGATTGATCGTTGAAGTTAAGCAACGTTGTGCGTGGTCACAATTTGGATAGGTGACCGCAGGTGGCATTCCGAGCTGAGCGCTTCCGTGCTTTGGAGGGCAATTCTCGGTCCCAGCTTTTAAGTCGTTAAGCCACGACGGAGACCTTTAAGCGGCCTAAAAACTCCGTCACAAGAGTTGGCCACTAGATCATACGAACTTACTTAATTCGTTGAAACCGAAACATTGTCACTATATTTTGTATTATTTCCAATGTACTTACTCGTTTTATCTAAATGTGGTTGATTCTATAATGTATATCGATATAAGAAAAAACTATCAAGCTCCGGCAAACGTTAGCCTTTGTCTCGTCTATTCTATGACGAAGGATATAGCTACACTTATCTCCATAAGACAAGTGGTCTGGTAATGTAGCCGCAGAATAAGATAAATTGTTATAACATCAACAGATGGCGTGATTTTAAATGCTACCTATCAGTGCTTAAAACTATTTTTACAAAGAAGAACAGTCGTATAGCGTAACATCCGACTGCCTTATTTTGCAAGCTTGTTGCTCGACGTCCGTGTTAGGATGTCCCTTTCACACCTGCAGTGTGACTGTGTGTATTGTATAGTATTACCCACGTATTTTCTTAGCAAACGACAGCAGCAGGTTTACTAAATAAGGCAGCGGAATCTTTGTATCTGTTAATAGATTCAAACTTATAGGGATGGGGGCGCCATCTAGTAAGCCTTACGGAACTAAACTGGTTCTACAATGATTTTTCTTTTTTTATATTGTTTTATGTCACTCGTGCTATGTTGATATTTTACTGTTCATATTCGCCTAATTTTCAAGAGTTATCAAATATTACGTAAAACAGCTTTTATTAAATTGGCTCAAAACTGTCCATTTCTGTTCACAACAGAATAATGAAATTCAGTGTTAATTATGAATAAGTTTAAAAGATAATTTTATATATACACCTGTAAGCGGTTGAATGCTAGTTACATGTGTTGTACTTATTTAAAATATATCCATATTTAATTTATTATTTGTTTTTTTAGACCCTTTTTTAGTTAAATAAAGAAATATTGCTGGACCATTCCACATGGTGCCCAAGATCGGGGTGAACGGGAAAGGGGAAGAGAAGCTTTTGTTTAGCGGTGGAATTTAGCAGGCTTAGATTAGATTCCAAATGGTATTACCAAATACAATTTGGGATAAATTGTCATTCAGTCAGTGCCAAGAGCACTGATTGCATTTTTTTAAATACATACTTTAAATTATATAATAACACCCAGACTCAGTAGGTATAGTAGATGATTTATACATCGTCAGGAGGCAACTTTTACCTTCACAAACGGGACGCTGTAATGCCCGAGACGAATTAAGATGAAGTAGGCTTGCCCAGCACCTATACCATCCTCTCGGCTTAGTCGGCCTTGTCCACAGGAAAGACATGATCAATACGTGCGGAGCTGACTAAGCCGCGGGTTTCCTCACGATGTTTTCCTTCACCGTTAAGGCAGTATAAACATTTATGATCATCACATTATGTTTGTAGTAATCGAACCTGGAACCTAACAGCGCAGCAGGCAGAATTACTGCCAACAGAGTTATAAGGCCAGTCAAAACAAAATAAATCAAACACTATCAAAATTTACTATTTTTTATTGTCAAATTCAACCAGTTTATGTTATATCACAGTTCTCCCAGCACTTTCTTGGTGTAACTCCTCGCGGTCTCCACCCACTCCTCCATCAGCTCCTCGCTCACTCCGAACCGGAGCGGGTTGTCCTCTGTCAGAAATGAGAAGTACTTCTCTATTGCCTCATGCGCTTCGTCACAATCGCAAGAACCTGGAAACAACGTGTTTTTGATTAATATCAAACTCATTATGACACTGGTGGTCTAGTTGGTAGTGACCCCGCCTTCCGATCCTAAGGACGTGGGTTCAAATTCGTTAGTTAGCTCCGCACGTATTGACTATGTCTTTCGTGTGGACAAGGCCGACTAAACTGTGAGGATGGAATAGGTGCTGGGCAAGCCTACTCCATCTTAATTTGTCCCGAGCCCTACAGCGTCCCGTTTGTGAAGGTAAAAGTTGCCTCCTGACGCTGTATAAATCATCCACTATAGATGTTAAAAGGCCTTAGGTGTTAGGTATCTACTCATTAATTCTTTAGAGAGCTCTGGTAGTTTAGCGGTAGTGACGCCGCCCTCAATCCTAAGATTTTTCTTTTTGAAAAATGTATGTATGTGCGCTACCACTACCTAGGTACCTACTCTCAAACGGTGAAGGAAAACATCGTGAGGTAACCGGCATATCGTAGGACCTAAAGAGTTGAAAACATGACTGTGTCAAGCGAAAGGCGCTCTTTAAATCATTTCAACACAGTTCGAAAGAACTAGTAAGACTAAGTAGATAGATTGTATTTTATGATTTTGCTTTTCAATTCTAATGTAATATTTTACATAAGTCTTACGTGGCTCTGACCACCTCGACTACCCAGATCCTATACGATTCATGAAGTCTACGATCACTTAGATCCTGTGTGTGAGTAGAAATTCTGTTACTTTCGTTATAGTTTGAAATAATCGCAGGAATAACCTGGCCTCATAGTCCGGATGACGCTCATGGCCTGCTCAGGCTCGAAGCGGTGGAAGTGGATGAGATAGCAGGCCAGCATGACCCCGCACCGCGTGCGCCCCTGCCGGCAGTGGACACCGATCACCTGAGGACAAATAACATAACATTTAATCATGCCCAAGGCCGTCTTTAACCTATTGGAGGCTTTGACCTATGACTTTGACAGAACACTATTTTGTTAGAATAAACAAAGAAAGTAGAATAAGCAAGCTTCTATATTTATTTTTATTGACAGTCACAATAAATGAATAGATAATGTAATGGAATTCACAAAAGTAACTCTTTTAGCATTCACAGGTTAGTTACTTATGAATCTATTGAAGAGGAACCCTTCTAGATTTGAGACGGGCAAAATCGTTAATCACTCTTTCAAAATCGATGTTTTTGAGCACATCACATTCTATGAACATAGTGATCTGGCAGGAACTAGGGGGCCCCTATCCATCACGGGGCCCTGGGCACTTGCCCAGAGTGCCCAGTAGGAAAGAGGGGTCTGATGATTACACCTGTTTATAGTGGTAGACAGAGATCACGAATCTTATTTGCTACGATCCTGACATAGACTTCTTTCGCTTCATTCACTCTCATAACATTCTTCATGCATGCTCGTCGGTTTAGGGTACCTACTTTTGACCACATCCAACAGTCAATTAATCAGTGTCGTAGGTATTAGAAACTACATGGTACCACAACACTCAGACACGTACCTAAGTAAAACATATAGGTACCTACAACAGTTTTGATTCTGTTTTGTATCTAAAAAGTATTTAAAGATCCTATATTAAGTAGGTATATTATAAATGTGAAAGTTTGAGAGGATGTTTGTATGTTTGTGCCTCAATCACGCCTAAATAACTGAACGGATTTGAATGAAACTTGGAATATACATAGTACATGTGCTGGATTAACATATAGCCTTTTTTTATCCGGGTACCATGTGAGCGTAGCCGCGGGCGGCAACTAGTAGATTCATAACACCTTTAGGATCTTCCATTAATCACGTGAGGCTCGAATCGAAAGGGAAGAGTTGGTTCGGAAAAAATCACAAAATATCACAAGGAGAAGGGGGTATAATGAAGGGTGTTTATTTTTCATATTACTCGAAATAAAGATAATATTCTCATTTTTTAAGATAAGGTAATACACGTTATTAGGAGGGGCGGGAAAGGGGGTTGGTTTCGTCTGAACCTCGGCACGTATCACCAGGGGGGAGAGGGGTGTTAAAAAGATGGTAAAAACATCATAATGATTAATGGACGACTAGTAGCTGTATGCTAGGTACTCGTTGGTAGTAAGATAAATCCAGGAAAAAAAAATTATGTGGATACTTAGGTAGTTAGGTTACTGTTGCACACAAAGGATTTAAATAAGTATTGTTTATACAATTGTAATGTTTATTTTAGATATACGCTTTCATTTATTTAGGTTCATAATTTACCAAATCATTGTTGAGACACTATAAGTCAAACAATCTATCAAGACCAGTCGTCACTTCCGTAGCCGAATTTATTACGAGCCAGCGAGCGAAAGGTCGCGTGTTTGATTCCAACCCACCATTAGGTCGAGCCTGATTCTTATTTTAAGGTTCTAACATCTAGGGTATTATTATTATTAACATTTATTCATAACACTTACCTCGCCGCTTTTATCCGCTCTCTTACAAATATCAATAAACTTTTTAATTTGCTCCAAATCTGGCACTCCAAACTCTTCTATCGGTATTTCTGTCCAATTTAATCTGGCAATGTCGTCCACTGGAGGCTTCTTTCCCGCCGTCAGTGTTATCAGATGCGTGATACCTTGATTCACTATAAACTGCACATTTTCTTTGTTTCTCGGGAACGCCATAGCTGCTAACTTTTTTGGGATGACCCAAGAGAATTTTAGAGGTGGGTACGAGTCAACTTCTATTTCAGGAAAAGGATTTTCTGGAATAATAATCTGCAGATCATTTCTGTATTCTTTCGTCGCTCCCGCCAAATTCTTGTCGTCTGCCTCCGTGATCGCCTCAGTTCTCGTGTAAACGTTGTATTCCTCCTCCATGCTTTACCACTATTGTATCACAGAAAAAATAGTTGAATTATTTTTAAAACAACAGGTGGCACACGTATTCGACCTGAGTTTCTCGCGTTGACTGACCGGGAGGGAAATATTGGCAAAAGCATCAGTCTGGAGATGTATGTAACATTTATTTCTGGAGGCCCAAACTTATAACCAGCGCAGCATTGCCATTGCCAAAACACGCATTAGAAAAATACACTGGAATATGAACTTTGCTGCCTTAAAAATAAACAAAACAAATAGTTTCAGCTGATGATTTCATTGATTCATATATTTCGAGTTAACGTTGACAGATTGCGGTGAAAAAACTTATAAATGCGTTGTTGAGAGTAGATTAATGTATGGCTAATGTAATTTCGTTTGTGACGCCTTGTATTTACAAGCAAAGTAGACCAATGACGTAGTCTCTGTAAATACGGAGAAGGAAGGATGGTTTAATATTGTCGTAAACTAAATCTGTTTGATAGGAGTTTGTTTGAAATTACCTTGTCCTTGGCAGTGCACTTAATAGTGTTTGTGTTTGCCGTGCAATAGAAACTCATCACAAATAGAATTGTAGAACGCAGGTGTATACGTTAGACCAAATGGCATTAAATAACTCAAAACATTCCCTTTGGAGTGCTGAAAGATGTATTACGAAATTATTCTAGCTAGTAGAAAATACTTATATAGCAAAAAAGGTAATCGTTTAAAGGTTTTTTTGTTATCTAAAGATACTAAAGTACTTACCTCTGCTACGCAATCCAAATAAGTCAAAGGCACTAATCGTGTTGAAATCTCTATCAACACTGTCGATATCGTGACGCCAAACAGTCTATGAACCTTTCATGGGCACATGCTCAACTTGTCAATCATTTAGTTGAAGTAGGTACTGCTGTAATCAACCTTAACTGTCGGGTTAAAAAATCTCACTTTCAACCTTCATGTGGACATCAAATAAAGATTTATGTCACCATGGTTCACCATATCAATCTAAGGACTTTGAATCAGTAGTGGCTGCAAGTTTTCGTAAGAATACTTGTGGATCTGCCCACCCCATTAGGGATACGGATGTGATAATGAAAACAGGGATTAAGTCTAGGTTAAGGTGATAATCGTAGTAATCAAATAATCATCACCATTAGTCAAAAAGCTATCTACTATCTTTCCAACATATAGGTACACAATATATAGGTGCTTCCAGGACGAACGATTTCAGGACACTAGTTCTTTCGAACCAGTAGGTACCATTGTTATGAATAGATTTAAGGTGCGGCGCAAAGCTTCTTTTCGTGCGCTTGACAGAAGGTTTAGTTTTTTAATTTTAAGAAATGCTGGTTTCCTCGCGATTTTCGCTCCCGACCACAAAAATGATCTTATCAGAAACAATAACAAATACTTATTCATGATGCGCAACATAGAGTTAAACAGAAGAGTTAAACGCATGCGTCAGAGAAAAGAACGGTTTTGTGACATCACGATCGTCGACTTCTTAAAACGTTGTTGGTAGGTAAGGTACCTACCTATATCACCCAGCAGACGCACAGACCCATCCGAAGCTTATTATAGAGCTGATTAAACCGTGCTTTTAGGTAAATTAGCTCACGGTCAAAATCAACCACCCACGCTAAAACTCTATCTTGAGATTTTTTTTCTTCTAACCTCTTTTATCGGGACAAAACTTTTCATAGTCTAGCTTGATTAGATAGGTACCCAACAGAATCTTTTTGATCGATATTTTGATGACCGAATGAACTTTCATAGGATAGGTGTTGAGTGGGCGGAGAGATGAATGGAAAGTTGATAAGGCAAAATGTTAATTTTCAGCTACCACCTAGCTAGGACATTACAGCTTTTCCCAACCTTGATCTAAAACTGGAGCCACCAGAGCCAAGGTAGCCACAATCTGTTTACAAAACGATCAAATTCTAATTTAATTCAAAGCAGGCCTAATTATCAATCTGGCACACATAACACTCCAAATGTCAATAGGTCTGCCAACGACGATGCCAATACAGCACGGTACATCCCATCTGGCAGCGATCCAACACGTTACTGATATGCCGATGTAAGTACAAAAATAAATTTCAAATCACTTGTAATTTCTTCTCAAGCGGGAGTTGTAAAAAGTTGTGATTTGGTGGAATAAAACGCACTGCCTTTGCCTACCAGTGATGTGTATTGAGTGAAAATGAGTTCTGTGCCTAATCGACTGAACGTGAAGCTAGCGCGACTGTTCTACAAATACGACGAGCCTCGAGAAATACCACATCTGAAAGATGAAAAACCCTTCGTAAAACCAGACGACTATGAAGCTTACGCTCCCTATAACTTCTCTTGGTTTATTGATGGTAAAATCGCAGCTATGGGTTGTCCGAGAAACGAAGCTAACTTGAACTACTTAGTAGACGCTGGAATAGACCATCTGATCACGCTGTCTCCAGAAAAACGTCCGCCGATTGAAGAGTTTGACAGGAAACTGAAATGGACTGAGATTAGGATAAAGGAATTTGGGGCACCGACCTTGAAACAGATAATAAAATTCGTTGAGATATGCGAAAGAGCTGAAATTAGAGGAGAGGTGAGTTAACTTTTATGGATATCTGTATGTACTTAGGTGTTTTATGGTTATAATATGTAGGTAATTTTATGTGAACGACATTATTTTTAGTTGTCTCTGTGAGTCAATGACCTTTGAGTAATCGTCATGGCCTTCAACACCTACATGGCCTGCAAGATGATTGAAACAGCGTCCGGGGTCAATAGGCGACTACATTCGTGACTTGTTAGGATCACGAGTAGGTATAGGTAGTTATACCTACCTACGGGAGAAATAGGTAGGTAGCCTTTATGTAGATACCTACATAATTTTATTTCTTTTCCTGTATTAAAAGTAAGGGTTGAACACCTAGGTACCTACCTGGAAGCTTTTATTATTATAAGCAGCATACCTAGCTAATCTCAGAATTTTCCTTAGGGTTGCCTGTGCAAATCTTAATAGCAATGATAATAATGCGTCTTACTCATTTATTTCTGACAAAAGTCTACTGTTGGACAAAGAGCTGTTTCTCACGCTTTCAAGAGGTAATTAGAAAAGGAAAAAAAAAGTTCAGACTACCTGACTACCCAACCCCTGGAACCCAATTAGGTAGTCGGAAAGGGGGCAGGAAACCAATGATGGTTTTTAGAAGTTTATTTTATCGTCCCGCTGCGGTATCTAAGAGCTAAATTTCGAGAATTCCTCTCTTAGTGCACCATAAGAGGAACATTAGGTATCTTGAAGTTTCATGCTTCAGTTTGGTTGCCTGTAAAAAACAGCATCAAGCCATAAGGCCACCCTTTGCCGGCAATTGGTGTTTGCAATCAAGTTTTTTCCATTTCATTTCATTCTAGGACTTATAGGCCGTCCGTTGATTTGCCAGTGAGTCAGTAGGTAATGTAAGAGTTTTATATATTTCTATGTTTTTTCCAGAGGATAGGCGTGCACTGCCGGCACGGGCGTGGGCGTACAGGCACGATGCTGGCGTGCTACCTCGTGCATTTCAAGGACATGGCGCCGGAGCGGGCCGTGCTCACCGTGAGGATCCAAAGACCAGGTGGGTCCAGTCCGAATACCTTACCTGCCGATTGACAAGTACTAATTTTTGCATCGGGAGAAAGGCCAGGTCAAGAATAACCGACGAGCATGCATGAAGAATGGAAGAGAGTGAATGAAGCGAGATAATTATATCATACCTACATACTATCACGCCCATATCGTTAATAAGGTGGGCAGAGTCACAAGTTAATATAAGAAAACTTGCAGCCACTTCTGGTTTAAAGTCCTAAGATATTATTTCAATATCGTAGCAAATGAAGATCCGTGGTCTCTGCCTACCCCTAAAGGAAACAGGCATGATATTAATGTACCTACTTTCATAAAGTCTTGACCATCGGAGGCGGCTAGTAGCGTATATTTCTAGGCGATGATGCTTAATAATTTCGCTTCATAGGACCGTGTTGGATGGCATAAGCTAGCACCTGTCTGCACAGCAGTGGGCAGACATGTGCTATACGTAGGTATGTAGGTATCCAACTACCTGGTAGGAAGGTGCCTACGCATGCAAGGGCGTCGCCAGCCGATGGCGCAGGGGGGGGCAAGTTGACTTTACCTACTACAATTCATACTTTTCTCATTCTCTATGAATGAGAAAAGTATGAATTGGCAACTTTTTTAGAATCTCTAGGGGGGGGCAGCTGCCCCTCCCTGCCCACCCTTGGCGACGCCCTTGTACGCATGCCTACGTCATTCTGTGTGAGTAGGTGGAATGCAGCATCAACCATTCGTTTTACCTATTGTTTCTACTTCTGTTTTAATTATCTACTTACGTCTATCTGTTTAAACTGTCCTAGTATTTTTTTCTGTGTGTAGGTATGTGCCAAATAATTTATTCTTTATCTGAGACGCGAGACCACAGACCATACAACATTAATACTCCAACCGTGTGGGGGTTCCCGCGGCCGAAGAAATGTCTTCAACTTATGCAAATAAAATATTTCTTGCGGAGTGTTGTCGTACCTATAATCGTAATTTTTGATCAACCACACAGTGAGTCCTACAGTGGAGTCGGTATTGTGACTGTTGGGTGTTATTTACGTTTGATTTTCAATGGTTTATCGTAATTTCCAGGATCCTGTGAGACTTTTGAGCAAGAGAAGATTGTCTGCCACTACCACGACTGTGTTCGAGGAACAGTACCCAAACCAGACTACCGCCTGTTAGAGGACAAAACATATTTTGACATGTCCATGAAATACACCTACGGAGAACAGGAGGATACCGAAGAGGAGGTGGAAGAGAAGAGGGTGGAGTCGGGGGGAGAAGAGAAGAAAGAGAAGGAAGTAAAAGTGAAACGGCGTAAGAAAAAAACGAACGCTATGGTTATTAATCATAAAATTTATTTTTAATCTTCAAAAATGGTGGAAAAAAACTAGGTACTTACACGTTAATTACAAATGATGTTACCTTAGATGTTACAGGACGATTTAAATGTGTTTTTTGTTTGCGAGACTCTTGTGTGGTGATGTCGACAAAAAAAAAATGATGTTTAAGACGAAGAAATAATTATAAATTGTTTTGAAAAGTTTTATTTTATATTGTAAAATACATCATCATCCGCCTGTAGCAGGCCACTGCTGGACATAGGCCTCCTCTAATGAGCGCTATCGCGTCCTACCTTCGGCTTGACGCATCCAGTCTCTGCCTTTCGCATTTAATTATTTTGATTTTAAGAATCACAGATTATAAGTGAACACTAGAATATTATAAATCAATTAACGCGTCATGGGTAGGGGTCGCGTTAATTTAATAACATCTATATCAAATGCAAAGTAACTGTTTGTCAGTGTGACCTTTATTCACTTAAACTGATGTGATAAAATTTAATTTGGGCAAAAAGACTACTTACATCTCGGAGTTGGACACAGGCTACCGATTTATCTATAATCAAAGCAGATGAAATCGTTTCATCATAAACAATTGCATAAAAATATATTATTTCTTACATTAACTGAGTCTAAATTTTATTCTAGTCTTATAGGCAGGCACCAAAATTATTTTTTTATGTGAGTAACGGTTATTTATTATCAATCTTTTGTATGTGACAGCCGAGCAGGCCTCGGTTGGACCAAACCCGAGGCACAAGTGTTATGCCAACCACTAAAGAGCCTCGCATAACTTGCACGTCAATGGGCTGCCCCACCGAGTGAGACACAATGCTGTAAATCTCCTCCATGCACGAGAAATTCTTGCTTGTGATTGAGCCGAATTGGATGATCTTGTCGTTTTTGCATAAGCCCTGGAAAGAAGGAGTTTGATTAAGATGTAACAGTGGAATTTTAGGTTTGAAGTTTTGACACTTAATTTCAACATAGCTTGACACCCCTTTCATCATTTTTGCCGAAGTGCTTAAACTTTAGTGCTTTAAATTGTTGTAAGTGCTTTAAATTTACACTAGTATTTCTATTAGCTTCGAGCTTTCTTAGTCTCACATTTTTTCATCTGATTACACCAGCCATACTCAACCAGCGGCCTGCAGTCTTTCTGATTGGCCCACCTAGAGTTTTTAGACCTAGAAATTTATTGTCAACCAATTTGAATTTCGCGCCCATTAGAGAAACTGCGGCTGAGTAAATAAAATAGTTACTAGATACTGCCCAGCCCAACTATTATGCGGTTCCCAACAACTTTGACCTTTGTTCAATTTCGCATCTCAATGTTAATACAGTCTATTAGGTAGATGCCGAGCATGGCCCGTTTTATGGCTCTCTCTGCCTACTCTTTAAGTGTGACAATTACTGGTAAAAAATAAAAGACTTGATTTGGAATTAATACAAATTGTCACTGAAAAGGGAAAAATGCTTAAGTACTAAAAATCAAAACTTGTTTTTAAAAAAAGATGTCTTGATGCTTTAGTGTTTCTCCCATTCCAGTGACTAAGTTTTTATGCTTTTTTATGATACTTACGGAAATATCAGCAGGGGATCCATTATCAACTAATGTGACAACAGCAAACGGGATCGGGGCCACATAGTCTGCATGTTCCATGTTGTTAGCATTTGATGAGATGATGATGGTTCTCCTCACCGAGGGGTTGAGAGAGGCATCTTTAGCGTGAACCTCGGCCAGGCCTCTCTCTATCTGTCGGAATAAGCTTCTAAGGTCATTACTGAGACCTGAAAGTAGATTAGAATATAATAAGTATGTGCTCTACTTAGTTCCGACATATTGCAGTTGCAACTTACAAATTATTTTGTGTCTGGCGTGTCGGACCTGGTACACATCGATGTCCTCCCGCGGGAAGCCTTGATTGTCAACCAGTGACTCATTCATATCGATATGGTTAGTCTTCAATATCTCATGCTGATCTCGTAGTTCATTCTCCAACCTGACCTTTTCCTCTATCAGCTTCAACACCTCGTCTCTCTTTGGGCCCTCCATGCTCTATTGTTCCTTAGTTTGCGTGTTTATTGTGATTATTTTGACTTGTATTGTAAAGTTATGTACGGTGTTTTGTTTAATTTTCTTCCGTCTACCGTCCGACGTCCGATGAATTTGCACAAAATAATGCAGTTCTGTTCTCTTTTGCCAAGTACGGTATTGAAATTTGACATAACTCCAGAAACGACACTGACATTTTATATTAACTGACAATGAGAATGCAACGTTGACGGAACGGTGCTGCCAGCTTTTAAATAATTAGATAAGAAACTGCTATTCGTTCCTCTAATATTAACAGTTAACCGATTTTGTGCTGCTCGTCATAGTGAACTACTACCGATGCCATGTAATACAAATACATTATATACACATGCAAATGGAATGCTTTACTGAATTTATATTTCAGTTCTTAATTTAACTACTCTACCTAATAATATAATAAAATTAATAAAACTTTTCTGTGACTGCTTATTTTTGCTTTATTAGGAGTAAAAGGAAGTAGGGAAGTCAAAATAAACACTAGTGTTATTACTGTTATTCTTTATTTTGAAATCAATAATGAGATTTTATAACTGTAGCTCTCCAGGTTCCATTATGATTTTATACAAAAAAATATTTCAAGCTTTAGTAGATTTGCTTTGATTTTACGAGTTTATATTCAACAAATACAACAATGTTTTAAATAAAATGACCAGATTAATAGTTTACTCTAATAAAGACTTAATTACAGAGTCAGATTTATAATAATATTAACAAATAATGTGAGTCTTGGTTAACATTTTAAACGAAGAAAGGTTACATTTTAAAGCGTTTATCTATTTAAATATCAAAAGTATTCTTATAATATTAAGTAATGTCTTTTCCGACAAAGTGTACTTCAGTTATTTCACTTAGATAAATGTCAGTTACGGAATTTTTACGGTGAGCCTTTCTTATTGGGAAAATACAAAGTAATACCATATGAATCTGGCGAAATTCAAAGATATTATTTGTAATCAATAAGCCAAAAGAACACTAATAATTCCCATCACAAAATTGTGCAAATATCAACGTATAAACATAAATCATAATACATAAATGTACATTTCAACCAACATTAATTATTGAACACAAAAAGGATCTAAAACAAGAAATGAAACATGATTGTGCATTACAAAGAAAAATACAAATAAATAATCTATTATCACCTTAATTAATGACTGACGACAATTTTTAGCAGTCTATCGACACGAGTAGTCTGGCGTAACTTCAAGTGCGAATTTAACCGCATAAAAACCATAGCCTGTCATTACCTATCTTCAATTCGTTTAACAAAATGGTCCCTAAAGAAAAATATTAAACATAAGATCGAAATCACACTCTCCTTTCGGTCTCCGCAGAGAACTAATACGTATAACATACAAAACATACACTAACAATTATGGCAACGTTGACAATAAATAAGAGGAAGGGGGAATATTCACATCGAGATAAAAGTCGATTATAACGTGATGATAACACTGACATCACAAAATAAATAAAAAAAGTCCGAAGTGCATTACTTGCACGGATAGTACAAAAAATAAGTATACAAGGCAACATGTGCAGACTTTAAGTTATACTACTATCATCTATTGATTTTAAAAGCCACATTCGCAAATTCGTAATTCGTAATAATAAGCTTGGCTTTATTCGCGAATTGGTTAATTCTGTTAGTTTATTTTTTTATAATGATCGGCATTTCCTACACCTGTGCTAGCCGCTCTCACGAGTTCCGATTTATAAATTAGTGGTGTTATATTTAGCAAAACAAAATTTAACAGCCTAAAAACTGTCAGAGCGACTTGCATCGCGTGGATGAATTAAGATCGTTTTCACCCGATTTAACTTAAAAGTTTTATCAGGCTGATTGGCATGGTTTCGTCTACAATCGGAATGGTTCGCGTTTCTCCGTGGTTTTTGAAGTCGCCGGAGTCCCTCGTCGTGTGGTCGGGGTGGTGGGAGCACTATTTTCTGATGCATCCGATGGTTTCCTCAACAGCCTAGATACGGCCGTCTGCTGTCCAGAGCGCACTGGGGTAGTGCTACCAGACGGCGTCCTTTGATGAGATAAAGATACAAATTAATACCTCGTCGCCAGTTAAACTAAGTCCATGCAAAGCACTACAAAAAGAAAACACCAAAAAAATTTTGACCACACCGCCAATTGTCTAAAAACGACTACAATAAAATGACTAAAAATCACAACAGTATAAAGCAAACGCTGAGTTATTTATTACCTATTGAGATTACAGTTAGTATGGTGATCCTTAAGTACGGGGATGCCGCTCCTTCTAGGGGTTTGTCCGTCGGTTGAGGCGAACGAACCGCTCCTATGGTGGTGTTAGCGAGTACAGACATAGAAAATTAGTAATAAATAAGACAATAGAAGACAAGAAACGTTAAATGTTCAAGTCTTTGCAAATACATTTACTTTAACTAAATAAAGTTAAACAAAAACACCAAAGAGGTGATGATGCATGTGCAAGAACGAAAAACATTTTGTTTACTGAACAACAAACAGCGCAAAGACACAATCTTTATAATGATTACAAAAATACAGACAGATAATATTGTAAGAAAAAACAAGATTGTGTCTATCCGCTGGATATTTGAATCGCTTACACAAATACACGTAAGCCTGATTGATAGTATAGGTAAAGTACAAGAAAACACGTGGTCAGAAGCTGTGAATGGTGTGCGTGTGTTTGTGAAGCTTGGAATCGATGTGAAATGAGTGATTATTGTAACAAGGTAGGTCTTATTTTAATACAAAATGCAAAGCTGTTGGATCAACTCCATTGGTGTTAATTGTGCGTCAGGCGATGTTAGTCCAGATGATGAGAATACTTTATGATCCATAGGAACAAGTGACAATGAACGGTCGATGATGGACGAATGACGACGACGTGGCAAGCAAAAATTTATGAGACTGAAAACTGGTGTAAAATGTAATGCAAGCCTTACAATTGAATGCCTGGAAATGAGTTGAAGGAAGAGATAACATCAACAATCAAATGTTCAATGAGCATCAATCAAAATAATCGGGCAAAAACGAAGCTAGCATTCTACAGGCTTGTACCCTTTGATATCTCGCTGCGTCGGCTTAGACGCTTCGCCGCTCGATTCGCTTATGTTACTCTCATATTCATTGTCGCTCGTCATTCCCGAAATGCTGAAGAGCGAGGAGTCGTCTTCGGGACTCCTCTGTTCAGACTTCCTGGAGGGATCTTGGGAGGTGGGACTGGGTTCTTGTGACGCCTCTCTAGAGTGCGACTTCCGGGATATTTTTAACCGTCTCTCAACGGAAGGGGTTCTTTGAGAACGAGAGCCCACATAAACGGGAATCTTCGTGGTTCCCTGTGTTTGGAATGCAGGATGAGTATGGGACAAGGATTTAGGATGTTCGGACGCCACTGACGATGGCTGAGAATGTGTTGAGCTGTTTTATTTCCGTTTTGGTAATCGACGCATGCGGGAAGAAAAAAAAATAAAGTTTAAAATCAGCACCATAAATACCCAATTCTTAATAGTTGTTAGTATTTCAAAACTGTGAAAAGCTGTGTTTGGATCTTAGCTACTCGTACTCGTACATGCTTGACTATAGTATCCAAAGCTTTGCTTTTCTACAACCACATTTTGGCCGAGATATCCATCACCCTCTATAAATACTAGACAAAATTTGAAAGACAAGATTCCCTGAGTGTTCTGTTGAAAATCATGTGCACCCATACTCGACGTCACTACAGTGAAATCCCTGTAAACCCTTACAAGCGTACGTGCTTCACTGTATCTCAAGACAAACGTACAGTCGTCATTTGGCACAAAAACATTGCTTATTTTTGTATGAGGCCAATTAAAATCAGAAGCGAACATATTAAAAAATATTGAGTATGCATAAAAATTGCAATCCATATTTCTTCTGGTTTCAATGGCTATCCAAATTCCAACCGCAAAGATACACAAACATTCAAACCCACAAACTGAATTATACCTCACTAGCGCCGGTACAGCAGACAGAGTGGGAATACTTGAAGTGCGGTACATGGCGCCTGGATACCTGTTTGCGCACATCAGTTCAACCGTTGTTTTATACATTTTGCCAATTTTTATCATAAGAATGATGAAAATGTGAGTTTGTTGGAACTTAAGACAATCATTTTAGGTACTGGAAAACAATGAAAAGAGTAGAAAATTAAGTGAAAATTACCAGTAGATCAAACTCTCATTATCTCATTAGTCATCATAATAGAATGCAGATAATTATGTAAACTGAGCTTCAAACAAACGCAGTTTAGCAACATATGATAGAAAGAATTAAGAAAGGCGGACTTTATTACTCCACACATTATTCAATCAGACAATAATTTGCCAATTATTCTTGTCTAAATTCTCGATAGTCTAAAATTTCCCGAAGTTTATTATCTGCATTCAAACATAAAAATTTAAAGTAATGATCGTGACGTACCTTCCGCTAGCCGGGGTCAGCATGCCAGTGGGAGTACGAGGTCGTGAGCTCCCGTTGGGCGTGTTGAGGCCGAACTTGGTGGCGGTGGCGGCGGCCCGGGCTGTCGACGCCTTCGTGTTCGTCACTTTACGCATAGGGATGCGGGATGGCGTTCCCGCATCGTCTATACAAACGAAGAAACAAAAAATTGAATTCAACGACCTTATATTTATTCACTATGAGTCACCAACATTGTGCACATACACTCATTTATAAAAAGTCAAAATTGAAATCTAAACATGCCAAGTGTCACTATAATTGTAGGAAACAGACAGCCTACTATTGAGACCAGAGCGAGTTAAGTAAAAAGATGAAACAGTAATATCAAATAAAATCATAAAGTCGAAATATTCTATCTTATCCAACAGGTCGCGTTGTTTATGTAGGTCTAGGTATATCAAAGGTTTATACATTATTACAATTACGTTAAGCTTATTACCTGTGCTATCTAACGAGAGATTGGATCCATGTCGTGATGGTGGTTTGGAGCCGGCTCTCGATCCTGCTCTTGACCCAGGTCTGGAGCCACCAGGTGTCAACGTTGACCTATATCACCAAACATTTGCATTATTATGCCAACTAAAGCCATTATTACTATAACTTTGCTGTTCAGTAAGAATCTTAATTGAAGTAAGTAATTGTGGCTTCAAAGTTTCTGCAAGGAACAGAGTAAGTACAGAGTGAAAAGAGTTTGATTTTTTTTTTCTTACTTGGGTACGCTAGGTTTCCTGTATCTCGATCCAAGACCGCTGGCTGCTTCGTTATCGCTGAGGGAGTCCGGAGTGCCCGCACTGAGCGACGAGCGGGACGCGCGTCCCGCGACGTTGCTACCCGACATCGGAACCGACCGAACCGTGCGTTCCCTCACCTATATCAATATCCAGATTGTAATTGCAGTAAGCAAATACTACGCTAAATGATTGAAGATATTTTACTAGCATACTTTGATAAAATCCACACAGTCTAAAATGTTATCTGTGAGCAGCTTAATTTGATATTTCAAGGTAAATTCATGGAATGTTTATTACTATGTGCATGCTAAACTAATGGACTTTACAATAGTAACGACAATAATTCTATCTAGGTCTAAAACAATGGTCGTACAATGAACAAAATGAACAAGAAACCTGCAATACAAATTATGAGCGATAGAAGTGCATCAACCGTCACACTTTGATATAGCCTATTAGCATTACCCAATGGTATCCTGGAGAAGGTTGATATCCATGGTGGTGGGAATAGTGGTGTTCGCCAGGTGTGGTGGAACCTTGAGATCTTGAGTGTCCGTATATAAACGCCTGCTTAGTGCCATGTGTCGATCCCACGTGTAGCGGATACGAACAGGGAAGCTCTTCTCGCTGCCTTAGAGCCTCAAATATGGGCCTCAGCGCCTCCATAACCTCCTCAGCTAAATGTACCAATACAAAACCGGGAAGCTCATTAAGGAGGGAAGGGAACACATCCATTACAAACAACATTTTGCCTTCATAGTGCCAATCGTATTACCTATCGAAACGTATATGTTTATAGACGAGTATCGCGAAGATGTTACGATTAGTCCACACGTTAAGTCGACGAACGCGGATTTGTTTTTGCGAAATGCGGGTGGGTATTGTGGGATCTAGCGGGAAGGGTGAACGAAATACTTTACCATAAACATCCATAGGCGCTGAGGTGCCACCTCTCCAATGCAGTGATTCCAATGATACAATAACAAACAACACCAAACACTACAACGAGCCTGTGCTTCAATGCTTAGCTTGAACACACTAATGCAATACGACCAACTCTACGAGCTCAACACATGCTGCACTCACGTCCATGCACCTTGCAAATGGATGCCAAGATCCATGTACAAGGTGCAACTTAAGTAAATAAAAACAAGCGAAAGTCGAGTCCCAAACCGATTGCTCCACCCAACAACTACGGTGCAGTTTATGATACGTGTGCGAAATTAAACTAAAGTCTATCCTGTTGGAGAGAAGACTTAACTTAAAAAATAAAAGCTGAATCACTTACCTTAGTGATAGGTCCAGTGGATGGCGGTGTATTGGTGTTAGAACGGGGCGTACGCGGTCGGAACGCTGCCATGCTCTGTGACACTCCATCCGCCAATATGAATTGTTCTCGCAGTTCGATGTTGGTGCGTCCCTTGGCTGCATGCGGGCGGCGTCCAGTGCGTACCGCAAACGGAAGGAGAGGAAAGGAAGGGCAAAGAAAACCGTACGGTAACAGGACAGGCGTCAAAAAAACACCAAAGTGTTAAAAGAAAATCGGGATAGCGTGCAGTGGTAGTGAGGGAAAGAAAAAAAAAAACAACAAACAAATCAGAACAATATCAAACAAAACAAACATAATAAAAATCGAGGATTTAAAATTGTGTGCAGTTAGGAACGGGAATAATAAAATACAATTAGTTTATTCCTCACCATATACATTATGCAACCAGTATAAATCAAGAGCAAGATTTTGTAAGGTTTAACACATTATAGCCAATTTAAGTTTATCCATCACTAACACATATTTAAATATTAACGAAATTTATAAAACGAACAAGTTTATTAATTAATTGTGCAATGATATGAAAAATAATTATATACAATGAAATTTTATCTTGCACTTGTTTTATACACGTTAGTTTCTACTAAATAAATAAACACTACTAAATACCTATTAGTATAATAAATGCCAAATAAAGTTCCCGTATCATGCCATGAATATAAAGCTTGAATTAAATGTATTAACGCATCACCTTTATGTATACAAAAGTTAAATATTTAACTTAATAATTCAATAATTAAGAAACTACAAAGGCATTCTACACATTTGATAATTTGATTACATAAGTATGATAAAAGCACACTACACCGAAAGCATCAAATGTGTAAAAGCACCCGTAAACAGCAAATAAATCTAAAATAAAAATAAAAACAATATAGCAAACGTAAAGACTAAGCCACACCAACTAAAAACGCTTTGCGATGGAACCAAATCAATAAAGTTATTGAATAAAAAGCCGATTTGGTGTAAAAATTAAAATGGTATTGAGAGGTTCCAATGCAAGTCGTGTCGCTTACCGAGCGGGCAACAAGCCTCATGCTGCTCCGGTTTGTACGGATCAGGCAGCGGTAGCACTAATGATACTATTTTATGTAAAGGGATTTACGAGGATAAAATAGAACAAAAATAATTAAAAATAATTTTTCGGGACCATGGGATTTGGAATGGGCAAAGCGAATACGAATTAGTAAATTAGTAGCAACATCTTAAATTATTTAAAGTGGACATTTCACGATGCTTACTTTAGCCATTTACTGATTGTTGATACAAATACTAGCATTGTAATTTGGTATTTTAACTAAGAGTGAAGTGTGGTATGAATTACATAAATTAAAATAAGTATCACCTAAGAATGATTAGTGTATGTTGATAATGAAAAGTGCCATTTGTGTAGTTATTTAAGAGAATCGTTTTCGTAATAACAATTCCGAAAGCTGCTAAAACATTTCTTATAACCGGTTATTTTTAGTCGTTCGTTATATTGGTAGAAAACTAGTTGTTTTTTGTTGGCAACACCACTGCTGCGCATCACTGCGCATGTCAAAAACATCGCGTCGAAAAAGAAAACAAGAACAATGGAATTCAACATGGGTCGATTATTGTAGCTTCGCGATTTAGTTATTCATGTATTTTGCGAGTGATACGTCTTGAAAATGACCGGCACGATAATAGAGAATTTGAGCGGCCGCAAGCTAGGTGTATTAGTCACGTTTCTATTGTTGTGTCAGCTAACATGTTTTCTGATCGGTGGGCTGGTCGCGCCCATGCCTGCCAACGCTCAAAACATACTCGGAACTGTGTGTAAAGATACTTTGACTGTGAAAAATGACACGACGAAATGGTTCTACAACCGTGGGAAGGGCGCTTGCGAGACAGTCGACCTTGGCGGCTCGTTTCATGACCTTTCCGAAACGGATATCGTGTTCGCGTTTCAAATGCCGATTCCCCGCGAAAGCCGGGTTCTAGACTACTCGAGATGGCAACAGAACCTCATCGGAGTGCTCCAAGTGGACGTCAGTTATCATTCTCAGATGGAGGTGCAGCCTCGGAGCACTATTACGATCGACGCGCGTCTCGCCTACCGGAACAAAGGAGACCCCGACGACAAATGGACATTGTACACAAAATCGGTGGAAAACCGTCATTTAGACTGCGATATCGACAACAAAGCTGAGGAATATCTGTACAACTGCACTGCAATACCACTATTTGAATTAGGCTCTCTATTCCATGACTACTACTTGCTAAATATTAGACTACCAGTGGACACACCGGACATGAACGTTAATATCGGACATGTTCAGGACATGTGGTTGACAGTCATCAACCAAAATGGAGGGTTCACTAAAGTCTGGCTGTCATTGAAGACAGTTTTCTTCCCATGCATCATCGCTATACTCGTGTGGTTTTGGAGACGAATCCACATGTTACAACGGAAGCCAGTGCTGTTAGAGAAGATGCTACTCAGTTTGGGATTAGCATTATGTCTTCTAAACATGCCTATTGAGTACCTAACCTTGCACTTTGATCTGCCGTTCATGTTGCTTTTGGGAGATATACGTCAAGGGGTGTTTTATGCTACATTGTTCTCGTTTTGGCTAGTTTTTGCCGGAGAACACATGTTGATTCAGAACACGACATCCCAAAGCTCCCTAAAACAGTACTGGCGTCACTTGAGTGCTGTGGCTATTGGATGCATCTCTCTTTTCATCTTTGACATGTGCGAGCGTGGAGTGCAGCTACGTAACCCCTTCTACTCCATTTGGGTCACAGATATTGGGACTAACTTGGCTCTGACATTCATCATCCTGGCTGGAATATCGACTTGCATCTACTTTCTCTTCCTATGCTACATGGTTTACCAGGTTTTCATCAATATATCACACAAGCGCCAATCCCTACCGACTATGTGCTCTGTACGCCGTTTGCACTATGAAGGGATCATCTACCGTTTCCAGTTTCTCATGCTAGCGACCTTGCTGTGTGCCGCACTGACTGTGATTGGATTTATTCTTGGACAAGTTGCTGAAGGACAATGGAAGTGGGATGAGAACATCGAGTTGGAATATACTTCGGCATTTTTCACCGGGGTTTATGGGATGTGGAACATCTACATCTTTGCTTTACTGGTTCTGTATGCTCCAAGCCATAAGCGCTGGCCTGTCGCTGAGAATACATCAGACACACAGAACTTGAGCGAGGAGATTGAATTCAGCCCGATGCCTGAGCGTTCTACCAGTGAAATTTCATCTCTAACATCCTTCATCAGAAAGACTACAATTGATTGAATCTCACTTAGATTTAAGCTTATTGCCTAACTTTAGACGCCTCTTAGAAGGTTTTAGCTGTTTGTGTAATGGAACTTTTGTCTATTAGCATGGACTGTACTTATTCCTTATATGGTAATGTTATCTGTAGCGTAGGATTTTCGAAACATTCGTTTAGAAACTTGTAGCCATTATCTTGAGACTAATCTGTATCTTCTGAGTCATTTAAAACCGGTTTTGAACTTCAGTTAAGTGCTTCCAAAAATAAAATCATGACTCTTATAGGTCTCTTAACTTTGTATTATTTTCTGTGATAGTTTAAGATTGCATTTTATAACAGTATTGCTAGATTAATGTATTGCCAGCGTTACTTAATTTAATGTAAGTTTTGTGTAGTGATTTGTACCGTAATAAATTAATGAAATAATTGTTATTTTGTTATTTGACACACATTTTTTAACTAAGTTATGGTTTATTAGTTTTCCCCTATGGGTTATTGTTAAACACAATTACAAAATCATAATATTATTCCCGAAACGTTTGATTGACACTTTGAATACTATAAATACCTAGAATAAATACCTACTGATCTTCAGGAATTTATAAAATCAAAGTTATATGCCCAAAAATCAGTAACCAACAGTTACACTGGACTTATTCAATGCTTTTTGTTAAAAAAGGCAGAGCATAAGTCCAAAATAGTTTTAAGAAGCCAAGTCAATTAGTAAATTTTAATTTCTTTCATATTATTGTTAATTGAATGCATTGATTGAATTGAAAATTAGCTACATATTTGATCAAAATCTTGGATACAACTTTGATGTCAAAGATTGAAATGAGAACAAATAAACATGGCTTCGTAATAGAGATAGAATATTGCATTGTTTTTCCATCCAAAGCCAGGGGTGACCTTAGGCATAAAAGGAGCAGACTTCTTGTAGGTCAAAGAACTATAAAAACTTATTTTCATTGATTTGCTTTAGCTGAGTCAGTAACTAGTCATATATTTTTATATCTATGTACATTGCAACATTCTATTTCAAATTATTCACTTTATAGGACAGTTAGTTTGCAAAACTTAATTTCATTTTGGTTAATTTTGTATTTAGACTTGCTCTAGGTACCACTGTAGATTCTGTTGTGCTTTTAAAACTAAACTTTTGTCAATTTTAACTCTTACCTGTTACCTGTCTTTATGAAAGAGACAGAAACATTTTTAGGATTATCTATAAAGGAGGATGGGCATTTTGGACCATAGCCAAAAAAGTAGTGCCATCAGAGTTGACACAGCGAAACGGTATATTAAAGGCCTATAATAATATTGTTTGACAGCAAAAGAAAAACCTCACAGAAATCAAGTTATAGCCGCGCCGATATAGGTGCGCCTTAGTTCCCAGATTATTTTGAGATTCAGCATGCCTAACAACAGAATCAACACCAGTACTTAAGCTCATCGATAGGTATTTAGGTGCTTAAGTTATGCAATCTAACGTATGTCAACAATTTATTAAGTTTCCCCCAATAATTGAGTTAGATCTTTTTTGAACAAAGTTATGTAAGTTAAGGTATTTTATTTGGGGTACAATAGATTCATAGTAATTCCTAGATTTAAGAAAAAATAATTTATTCAAATTCATGTTTTAGCTTGAGAAATTGGCCATTTTCACTTGTAAATAAATAGGTAGGTATTATAAAATCAAAAGTCAAAGTTACTGGATATCGTCGTAAATTTATATTATTTTTTGTTTTTTGGTTCTAAATTCTAATTTTTATCTTTTAGGTCTTCTCTGAGAACCTATTTTATAGTGTCTGTCTGTAGCTCATAAGTTCAAAACTCATACCAGTGTGGTTAAAGAATTTAAAGTGCGCCTCAAAGGATTCTTTTATGCACTTGACACATAATTTCGAACTTTCTACAGAGAAAAGATCTTGCACAGTCCTCTGAAATAATATTTTCCAAACCATCTCTTTCTTCAAACGATTTAAAATATCATCATATTATCCCACTGTAAATAAAAAATAAAGGAGAATGGCCAACTTCCCCCGCAAAAGGGCCCAACCCCAGATGCTAGTATCAGGTTCATACATACCTCGGCAAGGATCATTTTTGACCAGGAACTCGTCCAAGGCGACCCAGCCGCCGCCGACGCGGACCATCACTGTAGACCGGAGGATTCTGACCAGGCGCAGCTTTTGAGAATCGCCGAACTGTGCAGGAAATTGATGCAATATGATGGGGTGATATCGTAACATTGACGACCGCATAAGTGATGTAGTAGTGCAGAATTCACTCAAAATATACAAGCAACATCTTTCAGGCGAATTTCCTGGATATTTAAAGTTACAACGGAACTTAACTGCGCCCCTTATTGTTTAATCTTTCCTCGGTTTAACTATTATGTAAACAAATTCTGAACACACTAAGTTTTCTCTGAGCTATTGAACAAAGTCAGACTGTAGATTTTTGTTAAAACAATTTAGAGACATTATTACTGATCGCTGATAAAAAAAATACAAACTTTTACTATGTACACTAGATGATTGATATAGCGTCAACTTTTTCTTAGGTACACCAATGGGACGCTGTATTGCCCGGGACGATATTAGATGCAGGCTTTTCACTGACTTATTATCTATAAGACGCCAATACTAAAAGGACTATAAACTGTCCGCCCTGCAACATGAATTTTTAAGTCTAAATTCGGCTTTCCAAGCCATATTCGCTCATATCACCGGAGCCAATCATCATCATCACAAGGTCTACTTACAGGTGTACACAATACTAGTTGCACTTACCCTGTACTTGCCCTCCCCGACCTGCATGACCCTGAACTTCTGTCGACATGTGCACAGCATCACGAGTCGCTTCACCTCGTCGTGGATCTTGTCCGCGTCCGTCGGCGGGCCGCGCCGCTCCACCTGTGAACATCACCCTTTATTTATAACGTTCTAAGACAACTCAACACTAACACATTTTCCTTATAAAAATTGTGGAACTGTTCTAAATTACACTACTATGTTTTTTTTCTTATGGTTAGTATTTTTCACTTAGCGTCTTTGGAACTTATCAAACAGTTAGCTCGAATTTTCAAGACAAATGGTAGTCTATGCCCTTCCATAAAATGTTATCTATCTCTTTGCTAAATTGAAAAAAAAAAACTGTTTAGCTATTAGGTATGAAAAGGTAACAGACATACCCCCGAATACTCAAACGCGACTCAGAGTTGAGCACGTCTCAACTCACGGTTTTTTGACAGTTTCTGATGAAAATCTGTCAAACAATCGTCATTTGAGACGTGCTCAACTTTGAGATGCGTTTGAGTATTCGGGGGATACAGAGTTACTTTGGCATTTATAATATTAGTGAGTATGGATAGTCAAAGGTCTGGTAGCTTACCCAGTCAGGTCTGAGAGCCGCGATGAACTCCTCCCAGTCGATGAGGCCGCCGCCGTTCCTGTCGAACAGGTCAGCCACGGCGCCCATCTCGAGACGAGAAGTGTCGAATTCTGGGAGGAAAAGGAAAAGTTTAGAGTATAAACAATCAACAGTAACATGTGACTGGCGACCTCGGTGGCGTGGCGAGTGCTCGGCTGAGACGCAAGAGGCGCAGGTTTGAATCCCGCTAAGGGAGAAATGTTTGTATGTTCTGCAAATATTTCTTCCGGATCTGGGTGTATTGAATAATAAATAAATATTTGTGGACATTTTACACAGCGCCATTTAAGCTCCAAACTAAGCAAAGCTTGTACTATGGGCACCAGATGGCTGATAGAATACTTATATACTTTTTTCGTAAACACATACTTATATTACTACAACACCTAGATCCGGAAGAAATATTTGCAGAATATAGGTACAAACATTTTTCCCGTAGAGGGAATCGAACCCGCACCTCTTGCGTCTCAGCCGAGCACTCGCTCGCCACGTCACCGAGGTCGTCAAAATCGTATATATAATGGAATCAATTTATTATACAGCTATATAAAATGCCAGAACATCCAACATGGCGGCTGTAAGAAGCCATTATCTAATACTTTTTTGTTCCTCAAAATATTCCTTATTGAATTGTAAGGCACTTACTGGTGTTGATGATTCCGTCCATGAACTCGTGCCTCTGGATGAGTCCGTTGTTGTCCTTGTCCATCTTGCGGAAGAGGTCTGTCAGACGCGACTTCTTGTGGTTCATGAACTTCAGGAACTGTGGACAATATTTCATGATAAGTACTGTTTTCATACATACCATACACATTATCACGCCCGTATCCCTAATGGGGTGAGCAGAACCACAAGTGAACAAGAAAACTTGCAGCCACTTCTGATTTAGTCCTAAGATGGATATGGTGAACCATGGTGACAGGTGATCAGCCCATCATCGCCCATATAGATCGTCCGTTATTTTGGAGAGGATACTATGCCTTAGACGACTTTTACGACATGCTCGGGGAGAGAAGCAGCTGGACGCATTCTATGTTTATTTTTATCTAGGTAGTTAATTGTTTAGAATTTTTTTTCTTTTGTAGGAAACTAGCTGTGACCAGCAACGTTGTATGCGCAACAAAAATGTATATAGCACCAGCTAGAGGCCCTTACCCACAGCCCTGCAAGAAAAAGAGAGCTGCTGACGACCCGATTTATATGAATGACATTGTCTATTGTCAAAATTTTATAAATGTAAAATTACTTGTCATAAATGTGTCTAAGAAGGATTTATGCGTGATCTTGTTTATCCTTTTACATCCTTTTTCCATTTTGGGATCGTTTTACAGGATAAAAAGAACCCTATGACCTTTCCCGGGATGGAATTTTTCTCCTTGCCAAATATCATCAAAATTTGTTGAACAGTTTAGGCGTTGCTTGAAGGCTTGAAGGTAACTTTATTTTCATTCAGTTCAGCAGCTATTAAGTGGCGCTAAATATTCCGGTATCGATTCTGTTGGTTCTGGCTTACCTAAACTGAATCTAATTTGACAGTTTAAAATATTTTCGTCCCATTTTATGAGGACCGCTATACTTCTGAAGTTGATAAATTAAGTTCAGTTTTAAAAAATGCATGCAAAAATGGTCTTCCCTAAGACCATCGTCATTTTTCTTGAAGTCAATAACTATGTTCCAAAACAGTTATAACAGTAGTTAGTTATAACAAATTAGGAAAGTTCATCAACAATTTTTTTTGTAAACTTTCAATAAAATACATAGTATTTCGTCTTCACTGTATTCTGAGCTTTAACTTTGTAATAATAAGAGTGACTTCAGCTTACCCTCTTCCTCCAGTCGTCCCAGCTGAAGTTGGACACTCTCTGGATCTCCTCTAAGTGAGCGAGACGGACTTGCAGGTGTCTCTGTCGCTCCCACGCGAGCAGCCATACGTTGCGCCATTTGTCCCACAGAGTCTTAACGCGCGGCGACCTGAACTCCGGTTCTGAGCCCTTGCTGCATGGACATAAGGTTGGTTTTACTATGTGCTCTTTGGGGAAGATGGCTGAAATTGCTTTGAACTTTTTGGAGTTTTCACAAATTCTCAGGATATGAAATCAGTAGTAGATACATTGAAAAATTCAAATTAAATAATGAAAGAAAAAAAATTGGCATGCTTTTGGCTAATATTACAATTTAACAACTCAAAATACTTATCTACCTGCAACATGGTACTAAACTTATTTTAAAGTAACCTAATATAAACATTTTACCAAAATAAGGAGTAAAAAGGGTTTTTTCTTAAAACTAGGGTTGTCAAGCAACAAACTCACACAACATTTAAAAAAAGCTTTTCACACTGCAAATGCAAACAATTTACAAATATTTACTTTTGTTTTTATGGGGTGTCTTTGAAATAATTGATCCAAGTCTATGTTGTTGTATGTTGTCATGACAATGTAAGTATGTGAAGTGGCCTTTTATGTGTTTTTTATATTTTGAAATAGGATAATATTAGTAGAATTATTTCATCTTCACGGTTGCCGGAATTCTAGATCTTTATTTAATGTTTTGGAATGTTTGGAGTTCACAGGATTTGTATCTCGAGGTTTAGAGTGTTGGATGGAGGGTTCCTTACCTTCCCTTAGGCAGGAACCTCGGTCCGTACTGCGGCAGGGCTCGGTCCGGAGTCTCGCGGCCAGGACTCACGCGACTAGAGCACACGCAACAATGTAATCACAACCACACTGGCAACACCGGTTAGTCATCTGTGCTGTTAGTTGTGGCAACACTGATTAGTACCTACCGTGACTGTGGCAACCGTTAACCATAGTTTTGGAAGTGACTGCTAGTTGGCAACACCGGTTAGTGATCTGTGGTTTTAGGAGCATGTAGCAACACTCATTAGTATCGTGATTGGCCGTGTTAGTTCCGTGATTGTGGTAGCCGTAACCGTGGTTTTGTTAGTGGTTACCAAGTTTGTGACAACCCTGCTTCTTTTCTGGCATGTTCCATATACTAGTAAATGAATCAGTTTTCATTGATTGCAAAGAACTTGTATAGGCAGCGGGTTATTGTAGGGTTGCCAATACTTGCATTGGCAACCAATAGTTCATGTTTTATGTTTGTTAGGTTGGCATTACTGTGATTTTGCGTAGGTTGGTAGCGGTGATGGATTAGTTTTTTGTGGTTTATTAGTATTTTGTGATTGTGTGATTTTTATTGAACTTAATTTGGATTTTTATAAAACTGATTGAATTGTACATGCACTTTCAACAAAAATATATTCAAACAACAATCATAGTTTTCATGCAAACATGCGATTTATACAGGAATCGGAAACTCGGAAGGCGACTATTATATTATCTAGCTTTACTTTCAAACAATATTAATATAAAAAGTACTTTGAAAAATATCATAATGATGCTGCAAAAATAACTAGCATTTTAAGAATTTCAACTCAATATTATCATTTTAAATACTCTTACTATTGAGTAGGTACCTTAAATTTATTTTAAAGTTAGGTGCAGTTTATTATATATAACACAATATCTTTTTTATTTCCAAAGAAGCAGAAATCAGCTCAAATCTAAATCTACAAAAAGCCTGATGTCTAAAAGCGTCACTCTAAAAAAACAAAAAAGTAATAAACAAAATGGCGTCAAACCTTCCTCTCCTACTCCGATTGTGTATCCTCGACCTGGTGAAGCGTGAGCGAACGAGACATGAAGCAACATTTACACGTGTTAGAGCGAGATGGAAATATGTTTGTGAACTTCGTAGTCGAAACACGAACTGATTTGTTATCAAAATCAGTTTATTTTCCGACTGAACAAAATAATAAAGCCAATGGAAGTTATAATTAAAAATGAACCCACATAAAGCTTACATTGAAATCACAAGTAATAAACTAGTCAAAATAAATTTGATAATTATTTTCCAACGGGCCTTTTTCATGATTTCATCATTTTGCAAGATTCAAAGTTATAAAAACGTCTTTGCTAAAAATAAAGACCTACTTAATATAGATGAAAAACACCCGTTACTGTATGAAAAAATCAATGTTCAAAATATAATGAAATGTTTTCCTGAAACCCCACAAGTGATTATCCCAGACAAATCAATATACGAGGAACATTTTTTAAAAATATTTAAGTTCTGGAAGGTTTAGTTTTTGTGATCTTCGAATGATTATCGAACGATTTAAACCTTATTTTATAGAATGTTCCTCATTAAAAAAAACACCAACATAAAGGTGATAACCCACCTGTATCGCCTAGTGCCGTAATAGTCGGGCGAGACCGACCTTTCTCTATGCAAGTCCAGCTGCGATCCGCGACTGCTCATTCCCAAGCACCATGCACGATACGAACGAACCAAAACAATACAATGAGTGAACGAACATAAACATTACAGTGAATGAACGAACAAAAATAATTGAACGAACTTCAACTAAAAGGATCCAATTCACTAGGCATAGAAGTGTCAAAATTGGTTGAAAAAGTTTATCGGATGACAGTAGATTGTTGTTTTTTTTACCATACATGCATATTATCACGCCTGTATCCCTAATGGGGTGGGCAGAGCCATAAGTAAACATAAGAAAACTTGCAGCCACTTCTGATTTAGTCCTAAGATGGATATGGTGAACCATGGTGACAGGTGATCAGCTCATCGCCCATAATCACATCGTCCATCATGTTGGAAAAGATGTTGAAACACGTTATTTTAAACCAATTTTGTTTATTTTGACTCTCACATAGTTATTTTTCGCACCCACCTCATCTAGACACAAAAGTAAAGTACCTATACCAGAGAGGTCGTTTCTGTTTGTTAAAACCTAGCCTATTTACAAAGTTGTATTATCCCATATCTATGCATTTATTTTCGACGTCATTTAAACTTCGACCCTTCATTACTCAAAAGTGAAAATATGTGGATTGGATCCTTTTCGTTAAACTACGTCCAATTGAGTGAACGAACAAAAACAATACAATGAACAAACATTAGACTCTAAAAATCTAAAATTACTAAAAGTTAGGTGCTAAAAATTTTAAATTGCAGGCTTAATAAAAAACGAAATAGCGTTATCCAATAAAAAAACCATGTTACAAAAAATTGGACACCTAAAATAAGGGTACCTATTTGAAAATGTATTAGTAAAACGATGTTGTAGATTCTGTTGTTTATTTCCCTTAACTAAATTTATTTTGACAGCTCCTAAATAAAAGAGCTCTTATTTTGATAAATTGGATAGGGACAGATACATTAATTTTTTTAGAAGAGTCAAAACAATTATTCCCGTAAATTATTTTTGAGACGGGACTAATAAATTTAACTTTGCAAGCATATTCCAACATATTGCAAGTTAACATTATAAAATTAGATTGTCAAATTTAGTTTAAGAAAATGCACAACAGAATCGATACCAATGACAAAATTTTACATAATATAAAACAACAATTGAACATACGTCACTACTCGTACTAGTATTATTGGTGTCCAATAGATGCAATGTTATTTGTACGTACCCAGTGGTTCCCTTGGTGGCACTCTTTGCCGAAATCTTTCGCGGGGTGGTTTCGCGTCCTTGGCTTTGACTCTTCACCTAAATTCACAAAAAAATATGTTGTAACATTATTACATTATTATTATTGCTCATTAGGGGAGGCCTATGTCCAGCAGTGGACTGCTATAGGCTGATGATGATGATGATTATTACATAACAAACAAAATTAATCCAAATATTTGTAGGTCAAAGAACAGATGTTTTAAAAACTACTAGTGCTTTTTAGTATTTGATTTCAGCGCCATCTATTATCTGGTTTCATGCAACTTCCAAACATCTTAGCTCCAATTTTCGTGCAAAAGATTTATTAATTTATTTAAAACCTCATTTCAATGACAATAGAGTATATTGTAAATGGACTAGACTAGACCATTCAGCAGAATCAAGCGGAATTTTCAATCAAATTTGAACCTTATTTCTATCGCTATAGAGGTCATGTTGGTCATTGTTTCAAAACCGTATTCTAGTTTAGAATTTCAATCAAATTTGAACCTTACTCCATTAGCATTAGAGTGTATTGAGGTCCCGTTCCAAGCCAATATTTCAATGGCTTCCTTTCAATCAAATTTAAACCTTATCCCCATAGCAATAGTACCTGGTATGCCTTGCAGACGCGGTCGACCTCGGTCTGCCGTTTCTGCGTGTGTTCCATTAGCTCGTTGTGATCCTCGATGAGACCTTGGAGCAGTTCGATGGACTCCGGCAGAGGTTCCGCCTCCAAGGCTGGAATGGCATTATTAGTAAAAATAAGAATAATCTTTATGGTCGTTGGAAGTATAAGTTGTTAGGTATAATAAATATTATGTAGTAGTACGGGAAGAAATATTTACAGAACATGCAAAATTTCTGCCGCTGCGGGAGTCGAACCCACATCTCTCGTGTCTCAGCCGAGCATTTGCCCGCCACGCCGTCGAGGTCGTCATTGTCATGCGACATTATCGGGCTATGTCGAAGCCGCGAAGTCACCTGTCAAACTAAGGCCTTTTACCATCTATAGTAGATGATTTAAACAGCGTCAGGAGGCAACTTTTTACCTTCACAAACGGGACGCTGTAGTGCCCGGGACGAATTAAGATGGAGTAGGCTTGCCCAGCACCTATTCCATCCTCTCAGCTTAGTCGACCTTGTCCACAGGAAAGACATGGTCAATCCGTGCGGAGCTGACTAAGCCGCGGGTTTCCTCACGATGTTTTCCTTCAGCGTTTGAGAGTAATGGTATAGCGCACATAATTTTTTCGCACAGAAAAATCCATTGGTACACGAGCGCGGATTTGTACCCACGACCTTAGGATCGGAAGGCGAGGTCACTACCAACTAGACCACCAGTGCTCTTTCAAGAAGTTACCTGTTAAGGTGACGCAAATCGCGAAACTTCGCAGTACCGAAGTATACTCACAGATGAGGGTATGCTCGAGGCCGGTGAGCCACTGCAGCAGTTCCTCCAGCACCAGATCCAGGTCTTTCAAGCTCTGCATGTGCGTTTCGAGCTTCGAGCCGCGCTGCATCGCCCATTGCCAAACCTAGAACAAAAAGTTGTTATGAGGGTAACTGCTGTAATAACATGTTTAGGAAGGTAGTTCTGAAATAACTAATAAGGTGAAGTACTTTGCAAAATGCTGTGTCCGCCTATAGTATTAGTTCAAGTATCAGAATAAGACCTTATTTCTAAAGTAAAAAGTGCTTCATTATTAATAAAAATCACATATTTTTTGTCTGTTACCAACGAGCCTACAAAAACAAAATTCATAAGTAGAATAAAGACTCAACTTATTACTGTTTACAAAAAAAAAAACAATTTATTTTTGAAAATGGAACTAAAAGCGGCGATCTCTTCGGCGTTGCAAAAACAAAGGCATTGGCGCGAAATCTTAAGAATTTTCCTCTAATAAAATTGCAAATTGAAGTGGTGACCGCAATATTGTGTTGGATTATTTTATTTTCACGCAATCGTAGCGAAAAATAGAGCGTAACACATTTTTATTAACTGACCTCGTCCCATCTGCTTTGTATGATGGTGATCCAGTGCTTGATGACTGTGACGGCGTCGGGGTGTGCTTTGCCGAGGATCGCGTGCGCAAGGGCGACCGTCTCCTCCTATACAACACATAAACGAAAATAAAGAATAAAGAATAAATTTAAAATCACGGGGATCATTTGGTCACGTCTTAAATCTACGTTGCATTTACACTTCGTAACGCGACCAAGCGTTAGTTATACGCATATCCTTTTTTTGTTTGCATGTCGTAAAAGTCGACTAAGGGATAGTATCCTCCAACACGATGAGATACAATAAGCAATTATTCTCAAGGAGGGTTGACGTCAGGCAGGCGGCCGGTCATAAAACACCTTAGCCAAAACTCTTACAGCATGATCCAAGGAACATGCTGTGCCGACCCTACATAGAGTGAGATATGGGCAGGAAGATGATGGTTACTGTGGACGTACGGCTAGCTTGGATACACATCACCAATGGCGGCGGCAGGGTCACTCACCTTGTCCACCAGCTTCTCGTTGAGTTCGCGCAGGAAGCGCGCGTGCTGTTCTATCTGATGCTGTGTCTCCTGCGCGCCCTCGGGCAACTGCCCGGAGAAGCGCAGCTTGGTCTCCGCGTCCGACAGCCATTCCAACAGCATGTTCACAGAGCGGTGCAGTTTCTCCGCCTGGGTGGAAAGTCAGTCATGTTTACAGTCACAGATAGTCATGGAATCCTGAGTCGTGGGTATCAGAATGAAATGTGGTAAAATAAATATTTGTGGACATTTCACACAGCGTATATAGCCCCGAACTAAGCAAAGCTTGTACTATGGGAACTAGATGGCTGACAGAATACTTAACTTTTTTTTGTAAATACATACTTATAATACATAATACTACAAGACCCAGACCCGGAAGGAATATTTGCAGGACATACAAACATTTCTCCCGTAGCGGGAATCGAACCCGCGCCTCTTGTGTCTCAGCAAGACACTCGTCCGCAATGCCACCGAGGTCGTTCAAGAACTTATTCCACAAACATAAACATAGAAAAAACATATCTTGCGTTGATAAAGACGTTTTGGAAAAAGGGCCAGGGCAAGAGTACCCTAAAGCGACGAGCCGAATGAAGCGAAAGAATGTCAGGATCGTAGCAAATGGAGATCCGTGAACTCTGCCTACCCCTATGGGAAACAGGTGTGATTTTATATATGTAAATAGGGACAGAGATGATTTTTGAACAATTTATAGACAAGCAAGGGAAATTATCAGTGTTCTAATAGCACATACCTCCTTCAGGGCGCTTTCCAGTCGAGTGGCCTTCTTCTCCGTGAGGGTCAACACACTCTCCCACGCCTGCTTGAGCTCGCTGCACTGCTGGCGGATGCTGGCGGCATCTTCCCGAGGGACGGTGGCCTCCAGGTCACGACCTGTCTTCATCACGGAAGACATCTGCTGCTCGCGAGAGTGCAGGTCTTCTTCGAATTGCTGGAAGAACAAAAACATTAGTTGGACACATAAAATAAAGGAATACAAAGATGACGGCAGCCAGAAGGGAATGGAAGAAGAGAACATACTGTTGAGACCCCGCATAGAGTGGGATAAAGGCAGGTAGAATATGACATACAAATAAGTAGTGTGCATATGCTGTGGTCAATGCTTGGATCAGAGATGGCCAGAGCGGCGGACTGGTAAAATTGGAAAGTCCCTATAGGACTAATTTACGATTTTCATCAAAACTAACTAACTAAAGGTTCCAAGCTCTCCTTTACAATACCAGCGGAAGACATTAACGCTTCCAACGATACCTCATTTGTCAAATTATGATAAGTAGTTTAGAAGTTATGGGAGAACAGATGAACATGCATAAATAGTCGTACATCGTCCGCTTGCTTGCTCTGCTCAGCTTGCTTTGCTCGCAGAGGTGAGCAAAGCGAGCAACTATTTACTCGTAGGTACTTTTATTTGTCTTTCCAATAAATTATTTCAAAATAAATAGAACCTAGCTCTTGGTATCAGAGGTTCAAACTTTATACTGCTTCGTAAACCAGTTTCAGTGCAACCTTCAACCCAACTACCGTAGTAATAAGGTTGTTATTACCTTGTGCTGTTCAATAAGCGCCATGACAGTGTCCAGATCCCCGTGTACCGGAGAATCGGTTCCCAAAGTCTTCTGCTGCTTCTTCAACCAGTCGAGGAGCGCCGACATGGCGTCCTTAAACTGGCCGGAGTATAGCAGGGCTTCTTCTAGACGACGTTGTCTGAAAGAAAGTTTTTATTAGTGGTTTGAATAGTTGGTAGACCTTTAAATATATGATGTGTTAGCAAAATCATCAAACCAACGGGATTCGACCCAGCATCTTTCGCATATAATCGATAGGTAGAGACGACCAACTGCGCCATCATCTGAATACTAACAGCCCTGGCGCCTACGGCGGTTCACTTGGTCTTGAGGTCTACCAGTACGTTCTTAAGAACATGTCCCCTTAACGCAGGGTATCTGGCCTAAGCCAAAGCCGGATATCCGAAAAACGGACTCCTTTAATCGCTACATCTACACTATCTTAGTTCTGAATATCCGTCGACCTTAAGGAGTTACCTCTCAACAGCCTTGGAGCAGACCGTGGTCCACTTGGTCTTCAGATCTGCCAGCATGGTCTTCAGAGGCTGCTCGTCCGTCTTTGGAGCCTTGTCCTTCAACTGCTTGCCGGTCTTCATGGCGAGGTCATAGGCAGGCTGCTTGGACGCAAGCGCCTTTTGGAACTCACGGTGTTTTGTCAACCTGGAGAATATTTTTACTTAGAAATATTCTACAAATATTATAAATGCGAAAGTGATAAGGAAAACGAAAGCGATTGCATCCTCTCCAACATGATGGACCATCTATATGGGCGATAGGCTGATCAGCTGTCACCACCATATCCATCTTGAGACTCTTGGATTAGGAGTGGCTGCAAATTTACTTTTGATTACTATGCTGCCCTCCTAGTGAAGAATGCAGTAACTAGCATTTTTGACAATAATTAGTTAGATACATATTCGGAATCGCCTAACCAAATACAACATTCTGTTCTTAATCAAAACATGTTTGACATAGTTACTGTGTTCTTCACTAGCAGGGCAGTATGTAAATGTGAAATTTGTGGAGGATGATTGTGACAATCATTTCATGACAGTTGATAATTTGAATGAAGTCTATGTACTTCTGTCTGGCTGTCTGTCTGGATATACGGGTAACTAAAAACTGAGAATTGAAAGTAGTTGGTGATTCTAGGTACAATATAAATCAATGAGTGTTTACCTCTGCTTTATCTTCTCGGGATCGTTCACCGTGGCCTCTGAATTGAGCTCGTCCAACTGCTTTTCAGTATCATTCAGCCAGTTCATCAAGTTGTTCCTGAGGAAGAGTAGAAAGTTTTGAAGAAAAACTACATTTGGGTAAGCAATGAAAGAGAGGAAAATACCAGTGCCACTAGTTCTTTCGAATCAGTGTAGTGAAAGGTATAAGGTCCACTTTATCAAGAGGTTTCGCGCATTTGATACAATGTCCTTGAACTTTTCAAGGTTCTACCAAATGTTGGTTTTCTCACAAGGTTTTTCGTTAAGAGTTAACACGTAATTATAAATACTCGAGGGTGTCAGTGGGTGGAGGTAACACGACGTAGGTCGGCCTAAAAGAATACTAGGGAGGCCCATGTCCAGTGGACTCCTAAAGGCTGATGATGTTAACAATCCTTTGTGCTTTGAAGCCGTGGTCCAAAATTCTGGTCTTCTTTGTCAGTAAACTGTTATTCTTCGTACACTTTCCACATGTGTCCAAACTCCTTGGCCTTCTCTAACCCATGGTCCAAAGAACTAGATCTAAAGAACAAGCACGAGATGCTGTACCGACACCAGCTATTGATTGATGATGCACTCACCACATGTCTCCAAACTCCTTAGCCTCCTTGAAGCCATGATCCAAGGCCCTGGTCCTCTCAGCAGCCTTAGAGACCACACGTTCCCAGCGATGCTGTACCGACACTAGTAAGTTCTTGATGAGGATCACATCCTGCTTCTGGCTAAAGTATTTGAGATGGGTTCCCTTCTTGTCGAGGTGAAGCATGGTTTCTCGGTGGGTGGAGATCTCTTTTTGGAAGGACTTGTGTTCCTCGATTTGGGCTGTGAAGAAAGGAAAGGTTAGACGACGTCGGCAAAATGATACGTGTTTTGGTCCCCTTGGCCCAAATACGTTTGCATGATGTACAAATATGTATTTGCTTTAAAAATACTATAGTTAGAACAAAAATATATTTTTTTAAGGGATAGCATCCTCTTCAACGTGATGGACCTTTTGGCGATGGGCTGATCACCTGTCACCATGGGTCACTATATCCATCTTAGGACTGCATCAGGAGTGGTATGGTTCCTTGTGGCTCTGACCAACCTATTAGGGATACGGGCGTGATAATATGTATGTCAAAATATTTTCGAGGCGTTCTCTACTCTGATGTACGTAATAAGGTAAGGATAAGACAACAATAAAACACTCCATTATAATTTCTCGTGAACATTTTCTTCAACAATGTTCTGATGTTTTTGTTGATACTCACTGAGCAATGTCTCCATGACCCTGGACACTGGTTTGGCCGAGGTGAGCGTCTTCTCGGCGCTGGTGAGCCAGTCGACAAATGCTTGTAGTGCGTCGTGGAATTCGGTAGCTTCCTTCAGAGCTATCTCCAGCTTTATCTTCTTGTCTGATGCTCTGTTGTAGGTGCACAAACAAGGTGTTAGATTAAAAACAAAACATATTTTCAATGTAAAAGAGCACTGACTGAGGGCACTGCTGGTCTAGTTTAAATTCCCAGTTTCATTCAAATCCGATAAGCCGTTACGGCGTGATTTAGGTACAATCATGCACCGTCACATCCACACAAACTTTCGCATTTGTAATATTAGTAGGGTTTTCATTCCTTACCTAGAAGTGACATTGTCCCATCTGCTCTTCAAGTTCTTCAGGTTGTGGTGGAGCTGCGAGGTGGGATTCGGCTTCTCCTGTCTCTTCAGATACTCCTGTCCTTGTTGTAATACTGCCTCTACTTTCGGCCGATTCGCTTCTATCTCGTGATACACATCCTATGGATAAAGTTACGTATTTAAACCATTTTATATCTACTGCATTTAACTTATAGATGAATGATACTTGCGATGGGCTGATCACCTGTCACCATGGTTCACCATATCCATCTTAGGACTTTAAATCAGAAGCGGCTGCAAGTTTTCTTATGCTTACTTGTGGCTCTGAACACCCCATTAGGGATACGGGCGTGATAATATGTATGTATGTATGAATGATACTTTGAAATGGTCCCAAAAGAAAATTACCTAAGTCTCGATTTTTTAAATCTAGAATTAGCCCTATACCTTGACGCTTATTGAGATTAGTTAAATCTCATTATACGTCAAAATATAGGACAAGTGGGACTTCTTAGCATGGATGGCGGCAGACTCCAAAGGCAGCCAATAATCTTTTTTCATGATGGTTAACGTTGAAAAAAGAGAGCACTGGTGGTCTAGTTGGTAGTGACTGTGGACAAGGCCGACTAAGCTGAGAGGATGGAATAGGTGCTGGGCAAGCCTACTCCATCTTAATTCGCCCCGGGCACTACAGCGTCCCGTTAGTGAAGGAAAAAGTTGCCTCCTGACGCTGTATAAATCATCTACTATAGATGGTAAAAGGCCTTTTGTATGTAACGTTGAAAGTACTAGTGTACTCACCATGAACCTCTCGAGCTGTTCCGTGGCAGTCTCTGGCAGACCGCCGACGGGTTTGGACGCCGCGATGACACCGTCCACTTCAGACAACCACGAGAGCAAGTCGCCGATCTCCGCGTTGAAGCTGAGGATGACATGGCATTTGGGAAATACATTCTCAGTGATTCGTATTTCCAAAAATGGTATGGTCAGAGGCGTTTATGAATGTAGATACTTAAGGAAAGTGAAATGTGTCAGACACATAAATAAATAACACCTAACAATCACATACATAGTCCTGACCCCACACTAGGATTCCCTGTGTCGTGGGTATCAGAAACTACGAGTACCATGGTACCACAACACCCAGACCCGGAGAAAATATTTGCAGAACATGCAAACATTTCTTCCGCAGTAGGAATCGAGCCCGCGCCTCTTGCGTCTCTGCCGAGCAATCGCCCGCCACGCCACCGAGGCCGTCAAACATCAGAAATTAAAGTTTTTTTTAAGATTTTTATCACTAAAACGAACTGAGTTTTGAGCAAATAAAAATATGGCATTAAAATTACATATGACTAGCTAAAGGAAGTAGTAGTTCTTTCGCCATTTTGATAAAATTACTCTACTATATACGGACCATATTAAAATTAATTTCAAACGTAACAGTACACAGAACCCATTGAGCAAAAGGGGTTTAATTAAAACTCATTGTAACTTAAAACGATTTTGTCTCTACAATGACAATATCAATTCCTACACTTACCTTTGGGCTTCCCTGAGCGCCTGTTCGAGCTCGGACTGTTTGTCCCTTGCCTGTTGTTGCAATTCGCGCCACTTCCGGTTGAGTGTGGCCAGCTTCTCGGCCGTCTCGCCCGCCTCGTCCGTACCTGAGTCAAGTTGGTGATGGTATTATAGACCGGGCTCTAAGTTTGAGGTCATTGTAAGCAGTTGTAATCGGATTCCTGAGTCAATTTGGCGATGGTATCATACTGTGTTCTAATACGGGTCTCACTAAACGTAAGCAGGTTCCCGAGTCAAGTTAGTGATGGTATTATAGACCGGGTTCAAAGATATGGCTGATTTCTGAGTCAAGTTAGCCATGGTGATAAAGAACCGGTTCTAAGATTGGGGAAAATGCAAGATTCGTGACTGTATTTGTAAGGCAGTCGATCATATTTTTTGACAAATATTTGTATTTAGGGAATCCAAGATAATAATTTCGTACTGATCATTTATAAATAAAAATAAGATTCTGATTGATTCTGACAGTTAATTATAAATTAATACAGATTTCTGATAAAGAAGACGAAAATAAAAATGCCACTTTCTATTAAAGTAGATTTAAATGTTTATATCTTCGAAATGTCGTGTAAATTAAAAATGTTTGTTAATTTTAGTAATTTATTTGTCAAGGATCACAGTAACTAGCATTAGAAGAGGCATTAGGAGTGGGTTGGGCTACAAGGACACACACAAACATTTAAAGCCTAAAGCATTAGCTCTTGCACGATGTCTATCAGAATAGCATTTTTTAAACTTGCAGAATGGTTACAGAAATATGAGGGGCATAGTCTAGGTGTTCCTTTTGTTTAAATATTAACTCTACTTACCCCCGAATACTCAAACGCATCTCAGAGTTGAGTATGTCTCAAGTGACGAGTTTTTGACAGATTTTCATCAAAAATCGTGACTTGAGACGTGCTCAACTATGAGATGCATTTGAGTATTCGGGGGTTAAAGTAGGAATTCTTGTTCTTCTTTTCTTATAAAAAATTCTAAATAAAACATCAGAAAACTCCTCACTAAAAAGATCAAACGTTACGTTAAATATGAAAACTACTTGGGAAAACTATGAAACAGTTCGCTGAACATCAAAACTCTTCAGCAAAAGAGTAAGAATAGTGAAAATTCAGTATTCTTGTTGAAATGGCAATGGTATAAGCGTAAGCAGCGCGCACGTACCCGTACCCTGCGTGACGATCTGCGCGCCGGCGTCGTTGAGCGTGTCCACGCTGGCCTGGTGCGCCGCGATGTCGTTCACCAGCACCTTCAGCTTGGCCAGTTCCACCTCCAGGATCTGAGGGTCGCCGGCCACCTGATGGAAGGGAACAGTTGAAATAGGTTTTACTAGCTGCCGCCCGCGGCTTCGCTCACATAGTACCCGGATATAAGTAGCCTATATGTCTAGCACACACTATGTGTATTCCAAGTTTCATTTAAATCCGTTCAGCCGTTACGGCGTGATTGAGGCACAAACATACAAACATCCTCACAAACTATCACATTTATAATATTGAAGCTAACGATTTAATAATCAAATACCTGCGTAGTAATTATACTCCGTCCAATCCTTTGATTTACTTACATCTTGAATGTTTCTATTGGGTAATAATTGATTAGGTAGTTAATATATTTATTTTACAACGCATTTTAAAGTTTAATTTTGAAATCATGGAACAGTTACATTCTTAAGCTTTCAAATATGGATCGAAAGTAAAATATGGATTGGACGGAGTATAAAAACATAAAAATTTTAGGCTCATGTTTTAGAAACCTTTGGAAAAGCATCATCATCACCTTCTCCTGAAATGCTGACGCTGAAGTTTTTTCTGTCAGCACGTTTTTTTAAATTGTCCCGGTGTACTTAAAAGTATTTCTGATACATTTTATGTCAATAAAGAAGTAAAATACCACCAGATCCGAAAGTATAAAGAGTCCCGCTTGAATTCCAAGACGCTGGTGATAAGAGGACTGACTCATTCCTAGCGCAAATAAATTCTTTGGTAATACAACGCGGGAATGCAGTCAGTGCTCTTGGAACCTTGCCAAATTATCAACATTTTTTGTTTAGTTGACTTTATATATTTTTAATTTGTAATTATGTAGGCATCTATTTTAAATAAAAACAGTTAAGGCATGCTACATACACACATACATAATATCACGCCGGTATCCCTAAAGGGCTGGGCAGAGCCACAAGTCATAAGAGCTAAGGAATGCTATCTTTTATTCTAAATAAACTGAAACGTTTTAATGTCAGCATAAAAACTTACCGGCTTCAAAGTATCAAGAGTCTCGCTAGTTTTCTTAATCCAGGTCAGCGTGTCTTCTAAAGCGTGTTGCAGCTGACCCAATCTCAATAAAGCACGCTCCAGCTGTTGCTGCCGGTCGACCATGCCCCTAAGTAGCGCTGACCAGCGGCCGTTGACCTCTGTCAGCGGCTGCTTGATTGCTGACGCTTGTTCTGACGACGTACGCTCCGTTAGCTCTTGGGCTTGCCTGAGGATATATGCTTCAGTGTTAATAGACGGACAGAGTATAATAAATAAAAGGTATAAGGGTGTTTGAAGCGCTCGTGACGTAGCTTGCTTAGACGTTCTTGATTGATCGTTGAAGTCAAGCAACGTTGTGCGCGGTTACAATTGGGATGAGTGACTGCAAGTGGCCTTTCGAGCTGAGCGCTTCCGTGCTTCGGAGGGTACGTTATATTGTAGGTCCCGGTTTTTAAGTCGTTAAGCCATGACGGAGGCCTTTGGCGGCCTAAAAACTCCGTCACAAGAGTTGGCCACTAGCTCATACGAACTAACTAACTAACTAGTATAAATAGATAGCACCCATCAGTCGTACATAGTACATAGTTTTGACCCCACAATGGGGTTACATGTGGATAACGGAAACTAACATACAACAATATTCAGCCCCGTAAGAAATATTCGCAGAACATGCAAACATATCTCCCGCAACGGGAATCGAACCCTCTTGCATCTCAGCCGAGCACTAGCCCGCCACGCCACGGAAACCGGGGTCAGGATTTAGAGTTGAAATTTGAAGAAGCATACAAGACTTTACATCTAGGAGACACAACACAAAGCGGAGAACTATGAAACCAAACCAAGACAGAAACATCTACGGAACAACAAATAACTACAAAAATGCCAATACACAGATAATGACCCTTTATTCATAAATTGAACGAAATTACTTCGAACACATCTATTTTTTTCGGTACTTAAAGATTTTATTTATAAGCTCTCTTTAAATCTGCTAAAACTTAAACAATGTTAAAAGTGGTGCGATACTTTTTAATAAATAGTGACCACAGAGCGAAAATTATGTTAAGTAAAATCCTTAATGTTTATCAACACTATGGATTTTTTTGTTACCTCAAGATTGGTAAGCGAGCATCTCATTTATGAATAAAGGGGTGTTTTAGTATGTTCAAAGCACACAAAAGATTATTATAATATCTTGCCTCATTAGACTCCTTTGGTTGCCAATCCACGGAATAGGGGCGCATAGAAAAATTACACATTAGTTATAGGAAAAAGAGGTGTCAAATCATGTGGGTAATAACTAAATGGGGTATTTTCTTAGGATTTGTAACTCAATAGTTAAATCGGGGTGTGATTTAATACATTTTAAGTGCTTTACTGCAGGGTAAAAAACGGGATGTCAATCTATACCTAAAGGGGTGTCTTAGAAAGAGGTTCCAAACACTAACACCCGAATACTCAAACGCGACTCAGAGTTGAGCACGTCTCAACTCACGGTTTTTGACAGTTTCTGATGATGTCAAAAAAATCGTCATTTGAAATCTGCTCAACTTTGAGATGCGATTGAGTATTCGGGGGTAAGTGTAACAAAAATAAAATGCTTTTTTTAAAGAAAATAAGAATAGTTAATCACAGAATACCTTCACCATTGAAAACAATTTTGAAAACTATACAAAATCAATATTTTTAAAGTACCACATGCATTTTCCTATAAACATAATGCACTCCAATTAATTTGTATCGAACATTTTTCAAACTTATTTCAAATCAGTCCCTACTTATAAATTGTCCACTCTAGACTGTCAGTCACCCTTTGTTACATACGAAGTAACTCAAGCGGAATAAGGCCGGCCAGACTGAACTGACTGACTGAACTGACTGAACTGACTGAACTGACTGACTGAACTAACTGACTGAACTGACTGCTGAACGAAAACATTGTGCGGCCTGATTGGTCTAAGATCCGGTTATATAACATATACCCTCATCTGTTATTAACATTTACATACATATTATCACGCCCGTATCCCTAATGAGGTGGGCAGAGCCACAAGTAAACATAAGAAAACTTGCAGCCACATCTGATTTAGTCCTAAGATGGATATGGTGAACCATGGTGACAGGTGATCAGCTCATCGCCCATACAAGTGGTCCATCATGTTGGAGGATACTATCCCTTAGTCGACTTTTACGACATGCTCGGGGAGAGAAGCAGCTGAACCCATTCTATGCTTTTTATTTACTTCCAGTTCAGCAGAGAAGTATCTATTATTTAATGATGATAAATAATATATGCTATATAATATATACATTGCAAATAGGTTGCCTATCTTAATCGCGTACAGAGTAAACATTATTCGACCTAATTTCAAAGTTCTAAATGTGACATTATGCGACCATATTTAAAAGTTCTTCAGGTAAACATTATACGGCTAAATTGAAAAGTGGTACATACCTGTTCAAGGCTTCAACCTTGACCATATGTGGGTCAACCTCCTGCTTGAAGGCGGCGAGCTGCGCGATCTGCCGCTTGACTGCGTCGATGTCGGAGCCCAGGGCTCCCATGCGGCCGAACTTCTCCTCAGCTGTGTCCAGGAACTCTTGGAGATTCTGTTGAGAAACGTTAGGATCAAGCAAAGAAGGATTTGAATGAGGCGTCTATATTGGTAAATGATAATCTGAATAAAGAGCACTTTTTGGTAAAGAATGTTTTAAAATAATATGTATTCTATCAGCCATCTGGTTCCCATAATACAAGCTGTGCTTAGTTTGGGGCTAGATGGTGCTGTGTGATATGTCCTCAAATATTTATTATTTTTGAATAAATGTAACGGGGTATTGGGGGCTGGGGACACACCATACTATACTAAAAGACATGAAATCTGACTGATACAACTGAATGTTATTCTATAAGAATAATTGACTATTGCGATATTTTAACCAGATTATTCGACAAGAAGCAGCAAAGTGCTATTATCAACTACGTCATGGTTCGAATACCAGCCGAAAAATCTTCGTTAACTAATAGGGGTAGTGTTCAGAGACTTCCCTCAAAAGACATGAAATCTGACCGATTAAATCAACATTTAAACTTATCATAACCAAGTTAGTCTTACCTGTAGAGTGTCATGGAACTCCATGGCCTTCTCCATGGCGTCTATGAGGTTCTCCTCCCGCCTCGCGTAGAGCGCCGTGACATTGTCCCACGCCGTGTCCAAGTCTTCCATGTGCTTCTTGACCTCCGGCTTGTCTGGCTCGCCGCAGAGAGACATCAGGGTGGATCCGGTCTTGCGGACTTTCTCCACCTTTGAATTGATATGTTTTTATAATAAACTTTGATTTGCACACGTTGTTCAATGATGTGGCCTTCTATGCTGATTTGCTATACACTACTGACAAAGTTATGTCCTGGCTGCCTGGAAGAGATCGCTGTAAGCGATAAGGCCGCCCATTGTAATACGGATTATTATGTTAAGCTTTATTTTAACGTTTCTCTTGTGTTTTTACAATAACGTTATATTGTATTGTTCAACTGAAAATAAATAAATAACACCCAACAGTCACATACATAGTCCTGACCCCACACTAGGATTCCGTGTCGTAGGTATCAGAAACTACGAGTACCATGGTACCACAACACCCAGACCCGGAAGAAATATTTGCAGAATATGCAAACATTTCTTCCGCAGCGGGAATCGAACCCGCGCCTCTTGCGTCTCCGCCGAGCAATCGCCCGCCACGCCACCGAGGCCGTCGGTAAATGTATTATAACTTTTACAGGTTTTTGACTTTGACATACCTCTGGCTTCGTATGGTCGATCTCCTGCCTGATCTCCTGCAGGGCTAGCTGCTGCTGCTGGATAGCCCTGGGCTGGGCGGCAGGAGGCGGCTGCGAGTGCAGCGTGTCCTGGAGGTCAGCCAGCACTCCCATCACCTCAGCAAGCTGCTTCCAGAAGCGGTCCGCAGCTTCCAAAGCGCTTTCGAGAGAACGGCCGCGGTCGCCGCTCAGGCCTTGAACCTCGTCCCATAGCCTGGAAGGTAAAACGAATTAGGGCGATTGCACACTGCATCCGATTCGAATCCGTGAGAATACCTGTGAACCGTAAGGGCGTTTGTGCACTACAAGGAATTTTACTGTCCGACATTCCGATTTTTTACCCGGATAAATAATTGCCTTTATGTTAATCCAGCACATGTACTATGTTAAAATCCGTTCAGCCGTTTAGGCGTGAAAGAGTAACAAACATCCATACATCCATACATACAAGCTTTCGCGTTTATAATATTACTAGTTTCCGCCGGCGGCTTCGCTTGCGTGATATCCGGACAAAATGTAGCCTTATGTTATTCCAGCACACATACTATATAATTATATTCCAAGTTTCAATCGTTCAACCGTTACGGCGTGATTGAGGCACAAACATCCATACTTACAAACTTTCGTGTTTGATTAATTAGTGTTTTTATTAGTGTAATCAATGATATTATTAGTAAGGTGTACGTGTATTGAATAGTAAGTGGTTCTTACTTGTTGAGTTTTTCGAGCTTGTTCTTGATGTCCCGCACAGCGGGGTCGCTCTTGTTGGCCTTGCTGATGACCTCGGAGGCGGCGCGCTGCACCGTGTTGTAGGCCTCCGCACGCTTCTCCAGGTCCTCCACCAGCGCGTCGTTCTCGTCTATCTGGTCCCTGGGGAAAAAAAAATAATTACAAACTTATACTTCAGCCAAACTGGAGATACAATTTATGTAAGCTAGCCGCCCATACCTAAAACTTACTTCTTCATAACATGTTTATGGAACTAGTAAGTAGTACTAATAGTTAAATTAAGGTGTAAAAACTTATGTTTACCTAAAACTAAAGTGATTTCATCGTAATAACATAAAATACATGCTCGGGGAGAGAAGCAGCCGGACGCACTCTATGTTTTTTCTTTACTCTTGGAGTAAAGTTAATTAAATAGAGTAATAGGTAGAGTGTTATGTCTTTTTAACGTAATGTAACTAAGGATCAACTACCCTGCACACTGGTTCGTTTCTTCACCAGCAAAGTTTTAATCAAAAGTTTGATCATTTTGCTTTGCTTTTTTGCATTGGTCATGGGACAGAGTCATGGGAGTTGACCCTTTTATTGTACCAGGGCCGGTCCGTTCATATAAGGAGTAGTGGGTAGAGACCGTGAGAACACTTACTTTATCTTAGGCGGGTGTGCAGAGACTGGTTCAGCGTGTTGCAGCTGATCAGCTGTTCCGGAGAGCGCGCGCAACATGCCTTCCAGCTTGTCAGAGAACTGAGAAGATTCTTGCAGCGCCTGTGGAGGCAATAACATGCATTAGTACTTTGTCTTGATCTCAGCTCAAGCTTTGTTTGGTTATGCTTATAACACTCCAACAATCACACACATAGTCCTGACCCCACACTAGGATTCCCTGTGTTATGGGTATCAGAAACTACGAGTACCATGGTACCACAACACCGGAAGAAATATTTACAGAGCATGCAAACATTTCTTCCGCAGCGGGAATCGAAACCACGCCTCTTGCGTCTCTGCCGAGCAATCGCCCGCCACGCCTCTGAGGCCGCCTATAGAGGACAAATGTGATAAATATAAATGTTTATTCGTCAGAGGTGTTTCAACTATGACTAAAGCTATGGTATAGATCCCGGGCCCTACAGCGTCCTGTTAGTGTAGGCACAGAGCCTTTGATGTCTTCACCAGCTCGACATGGAACTGAAAGTTCCAGATGCTGCTGCCTGGACCCTAGTTGCATCATCAGCTCCAATAGGCAGAGAGCCTCTAAAGTCTTCACCAGCTGGATATCGAACTAAACCTGTTTCCGATGCTGCTGCCTGGACCCTGGCTGCATCATCAGCTACAATTGGCACAGAGCCTCTTCAGCCTTTACCAGCTTTCACTGACCTGTTCCAGATGCTGCTGCCTGGCTCTCAGCTCTGCCTTCAGGGCTGCGTATCTCTCGCAGTCAGTGTAGACCGTGTCCTGAACCCTGGCTGCATCATCAGGGCCGACCAGCTGGCACAGAGCCTCGCCGGTCTTCACCAGCTTGTCGACTAGGGGTTTGTGCCCGGAGATCGATTGTTGCAGCATCTGGAGATATCAAGGTGGTTAAAAATCTGTATAGCAATTATGTATCTCTGTTACAATCAATGAGAGATAGAGTGAGAAATAGCGTGATAAGAGAGCGATGTGGAGTGAAAGAAGATGTAGTGATGAGAATTGAGAAAGGTGTGTTATGATGGTTTGGTCATGTAGAGAGGATGAATGAAAGAAGATTAGTGCTGGAACCAGTGGCAGCATACCAGTTGAAAAAACTATTAACTTTATAAATGAAGTAAACGCACGATATTGATTTCATTAATGCTCATAGAATCATTCGAAACAAAATTTTCCGACTATCTATCCTTTGTATTCTAAGTAGAGCATTTTTATAGGGTGTATTTGCTGTGTAGTATTTGTATGTGTTTTTCCTTGGAGATGTTATATATTATCGGCTGCACTAACCTCGTTTTTGTCTTGCTGCTGGACGATCTGCTCGGGCCGCAAAGCCGGCATCGCCAGCATCTGAATCTGCTTCTCCATGTCGTCCAGCCACGATGACAACCTGAACGAAGAGACATCAGTAAAAACAAATATACAGGGCGTAACATTTAGATCGGTCAGTATGGCAAAGTCTGAAACTATAAGACATACGAAGATCTGTTTTTAGGAACCATGTCATCGATTTTAGTAACAAGGAAAACTGCGTACAAAGATTAAAATAAAACTTGTACTCAGTTCGAAAATCGAACCCGATCGTTTTGAAAAATAAACTTACAATATTTCTATTTGGATATCGATTAAATACAAACATAATAATACACGATGATAGTTGCAGTAGTTAAAAACTGTGTCGCAAGATTGTGTAGGTCATAAGTAGTAAATGTTACTATGAAACATGATATCTAAAACTGACTGACTGGCTCTCAGAGAGAAACATAGAGATAAAGAGAGACTCACCCATGATGGGTGTCAGCGAAGTGTTCCGCCAGAGGCAACGCCTGCTCCAACGCAGCCAGTCTTTCGGCGCTGAGGTGTCCGACTTCCTCCATCATCTCCTTGAGCTCGGAGCTGCGGTCGCGGATGACAGCCGTCTCCTCTGAAGACTGGCATTCGCGGAGCACCTGAAAGTGAACGAAATTATAAGATACAAGATAAAAGATATAAGATACATTAAGATAAAATTTTTATAGAAACTTTACCACCCTGTTTGGTAAAGTAAAGTGCAGAGCATGCAAACATTTCTTCCGCAGCGGGAATCGAACCCACGCCTCTTACATCTCTGCCGAGCGATCGCCCGCCAAGCCACCGAGGCCGTCGATCTTGTACACTAGGATATTGTTATAACTTTCTAGATCATTCTAGAGTTGTAGAAGTTACCTTCTTAGCCTGGCTGAGCAGGTCTCGGACGCGGACACGCTGCGCGGCCACTTCGTCGTTGAGAGGTCGTTGCTCCTTAAGCTGCAGTCTCACTTCGCTGGCCTCGCAGGACGGAGGCTCGGCGGCGCGAAGCTGCGCATCCACTGACCGCAGCCATTCTAGCAGCTCCTCCATATCTCCTACTACTTCTAGGGAACGCTGTGACCAACAAATAGACAGTTACGTATATTAATGTTCATTTAATTATCTCGCGTTGGTTACAAAGAGATCTGATAACATTTTATCCTCAATATGAATCATACAAGGCACTACAACATTTTGCGAACATAACAAAGTTTAGTTTTTAAAGGCCACTACAGACGTAGTAGCTACTTTTGTGACGGCCTTTATGAACTTTATTTACTAAAAGATTAAATCTATAATTACGGAATGTTGTGAAATCATTTCAGCCAAGTGTAAATTCAACAATAATCTTGAGAAACAACTAAATATTTTTGAATTAATTTAGCTTGTAATTAGAAAATTTTAGATTTTTCTTCCAGAGATAAAAGAATACAACTTAAGATCTAATTCTAGAATACAGTCTGCAGCTGGAAGATACTGACCTTCTTGCTGAGCAGCACCCGTTCTGCCTTCCTCTGCACCTGCTCGGCGATGGTGTCGAAGCGTCTGTTGTCTCTGGTCACGATGCCCTCGATGTGAGTGGCACCGTCTCCAGGAGAGATCTACAAACGACAATAACTTTAACAATCGAACTGGTAGTTTAACAATCAATCAATTTAATTCTTTATTGCACATATATAAATCACATATAACACAGACATAAAGTAAGGACATGTACAAGGGCGAGGTTAACCCTACAAAGAGTTCTCTTCAAGCAAATCTTTGAGGCTAGAGAGAAGTGGAATTAAGATAGCGGGTACATGTACAAAACACTGGTAAATGCCATGTCTGGGTGTTTTATTTCTCTTACAAACTTCTCAATTTTATATCTCACTTCGGACTGAGTTTAGTGATGTGCATGCCAAATTTTCGTTTGTATTTTGTTTTTAATAAGGTAACCCCATTAAAACAATTCCACGTCGGATCAGGTGAGCTATCTTTAGACCGTTTACAACGGTCCTTAGATAAGTTTTTTTCTGTTAATAAATAACTATAACAATAACCATTTATTTATTTAGAACACAGTTACAAAGACAAACTATAATAACATCAAAAACTTTAAGGTAATCCGTATAATAAAAAGAAATAAAAATGAGCTCGTTTTTTATCTGAGTTCGCCTACAGATAGAAAACAGAGCTCAGATCACCGACCGCAGGTAAGGTCCCCAAAAGGCTGGCGACGTTACCTCGTTGGATAGCTATACTTATCCTTTGTCCCTTTGGTCATTGGTCAACTATAACAATTGTTTCTGAAACTGACCTGGCAGAGCTGAGGTCCGATGAGGTTGATGGTGTCCAGAACCGGCCTGAACTCCTGGATTTCTGCCTCCAGCCTGAGGATGTCTTCTTCTCTTGGCTCCACTGATTGGAGGCAAGTCTCCGCGCCGGCCATCCAGTCTGTTAGCCTAGAAATCGTAAGTTATTTAATAATATGACAAGGTATTATTATTTTATACGGCTATGAAGTTGTCGAGTCTAACGAAAAAATTCGCTAAGCCAGAGCAGACGATTTTGACTATAACAGAAACTGAGCCATGAATGAGGCATGTTTAATTGGATCCCAAGCAGTTCAGACACAAGAAAACTCGGAGATGTAGGTCTCGGCTTAAACAGACGCTAAGCCATGACAAATCTTCGAAGCTGTAGATTTTGACTCTTACAGCTCTTATGAAATAACTGGATTCCTTTGAACAAATGACTTCTGGCTAAAACAGTCGCTAAATACAGCTTATGACGCCTACAATCTAACCAGGACGTGGACTATGGTCAATAAAGGATGACGAGCTGTGCATCTTGGCTAAAACAGAGGCTTAGCTATGACGGCAAACTCCGTAGCTAAGATTTTCAGTCTACACAGGACTTAGCCTGCACAAGACCATGGATAAGTCGGTCCTAGCTTAAACAGAGGTTAAGCCATGACAGCCACTCACTTGCTATGGCTGTTGTACAACTGCTGCAGTAAGGGTAGGGTTTCAGAAGCGATCCTGAGGAGTTCAGCTCCGCGAGAGGTCAGCTCGTTGTATCTCCTCTGAAGCACGTCCAGCTTGTCCTTGAGTTGCAGAGCCTCGTCTCCAGAGATGTGCTTCATGAGCTCCAACCCTGACTCCACGGTGCTGTCGACGGCTTCCTGCTTCGCTGCTATCTCTTCGGTCTTCTCCTGTGGGATGAGATTAGATTGAGTGTTTGACGAATTTTTACCCACGACGGAATGGAGAAGGTATATGCGTTTGGCCGAAGAGGTTGTATATTTATTTTGTGTGTTTGTCTGTTATCATTTTCCTCAAAAACTACTGGACCGATTTCGATGTGGGTTCTTGCATTTTATTGGTGTAATTTCTGGGAAGGTTCTTAGATATGTTTTGCAGCCATAGCCCACCAGGGGGCGCTGCAGCAGCTAGCATAGTTTTTGTGCACATTGAAAACTCAATAACTACTGAACCGATTTCGATGCAGTTTTTTGCATTGTGTTAGTTTCATTTTAGATAAGATTTTTAGATAATGTTGTAGGTAACAATTTTTTTATCGAAGTTGATTTAAAAAATATATTACTTGTGGTGTTTCTCTACTCTCTTTGAGTACCCTTTTACTTCCTACTTTTGAGTTTATACAGATTTGCGACCATCATCAAATAAATGTCTGAGAAATGGTTGGCTTTCAATATCATCATTGTCAGTCGGAAGATGTCAGAAAGCGACAGTGGTTTTGATCCAAATCATGGGCCAGCTTATTCCGACATTTAAGAGTACTCTTCTAGAGTGACCGTTTCAAGACCTCACAATAAATTGAACAGAAATTGGGTCCCACAGTCAGCCATTTGCATCAAAAGCTTCTCCATGTGGACAAGCACCTTCCTCCTGGTCATTTACTGCTCCATGACATACTTCTACGATAAGTCCTGTTATGGTCACCAGGAGCCCAGACCCTGAGCCTCAAGAACAGATACTCACAGCCAGCTCATCCATCTGCCTCAGCAGCTTCTCCATATGGACGGGCAGCACCTTCCTCCTGGCCAGGTACTGCTCCATGCTGTCCATCCACGCAGACAGGTCCTGGTAAGTCAGAACCAGGTGGCGCAGACCTTTACGGGAATTGTCCAGGAGTTCTCCGATGTTCAGGCTGTGCTCCACTAGGGCTTGGTATCTGGAGAATTCATATTGTGATGGAAATAAACTCATTTTATACTAGCATTCTGATGCTTACGTCAGTTCTGTAGTCAGTAGATTATTTTTACTCATTCTAGTCAACTATTGAGAGTCCGAACAGGTCAAAAAGTCATCCTACAGACTACGGGAGTAGGAACCTAAGGTTGGTTAAATAACACTGATCATACACACACACATACATACATAGTATCATGCCCATATCCCTAATGGGGTGGGCAGAGCCATAAGTTAACATTTATGAACACTTGCAGCCACTTCTGATTTAAAGTCCTAAGACGGATATGGTGAACCTTGGTGACAGGTGATTAGCCACAAGATTATGTAGTTCCAACCCCAAACGAGAATTTCCTGTGTGCCATGGTATCAGAAATAACCACAACCCCAGAGTAAGAAATATCATAATCATAACCATAATTGTTACATTACTGCCCTCCTAATGAAGAACGCAGTAATTACATTATGTCAAACATGTACTGATATGTGAGTCATAACAGAATGTTGTATTTTGTTAGGCGATTCCGAATAAGTATCTAACATTTTTTTGTCAAAAACGCTAGTTATTGCGTTCTTCAGTGTATGGGGTTGTATTTTAACGGGTGGTCAGATTTGCTTGAAACTTGATTAGGATTCTTTCAATTTCAATTTCAATTTCAATTTCAATTTCAATTTCAATTTCAATTTATTGCGAAAATGGGTAAAATTAACAATGTAGATATAAAATTAAGGTCCTCCATTAACGGCTAAACAAGCATGCAATATTAAACAAAATTAAACAAACAATATTACAAAATTAAATGGCATGTCAAAACAGATAAAATAATAATTAACAAACACACAATTCATTTAAAATGTATCATTAAAGAACTCGTCAACGCTATAGTACACCTTTTCTTGCAGCATTTTTTTTAATGTTAATTTAAAGATGTTGTCAGTTACTGTCTCTAGCAAGAATCTTGGCAAGTGATTATAGACCTTTGGTGCCATACAGAGTATACTGTTTTTGAGTAGAGAAGTTTTGTACAGTGGACATGTAAGTTTGTTGTGTTGACGCTCACTTCTAAAAGTATTGTAGAGATGTCGGTTGCTCCTGACAAACTGAGCCACTTCAAAAATATATACACAAGGAAGAGTTAAAATCTTAAGGTTTCTGAAGTGTGGCTTGCAGCTTTCGATCTGTTTCAGTTTACAAATAGCCCTAATGCATTTCTTTTGCGCCTTAAAAACCATTTCTTTATCAATAGAATTTCCCCAGAAGATGACACCATATCTTAGAAGGGATGCAACATACCCGTGATATGAAGTTAAGAGCGTAGTTTTACTCGCAGTCTTTGACAGCATGTATAGTGCATATGAGAAGCTATTAATTCTAGAACAAAGAGTTTCTATGTGAGATTTCCAGTTTAGGGTAGAGTCAATATTTAAACCTAAGAATTTAGTCATGTCAATTTCTTCTATTTTATGTCCAGAATAGTTAATGTCAATATTAGATATTTTAATTGCTTTATTTCTAAATATCATTAGAAAAGTTTTAGTTAAATTTATTTTTAAATTATTAGATGTCAGCCAATTAATTATATTACCTAATGTATCGTTTATGTCAAGTTTTAGGGTCGTCTTATCAGTACCTGTAAAAATTATTGTGCTGTCATCTGCAAAAAGAGTCATATGGTGGTTCGTTATTCTAGGAAAATCGTTGATATACGTGATAAATAATAGTGGACCTAGCACACTACCTTGGGGTACTCCAAATTTGACTGTTCTCAGTTCCGACCGAAATGTTATCTGTTTTTTCAGTTTAGGACAAATCTATGTAATTTCCGTTGCCTGCTTTCTATTACTTAAGTAGGACTTCACCAGGTTAAGAACATTTCCCCTAACTCCATAAGCTTCTAACTTATTCAAAAGTATTCTGTGATCAACGAAATCAAACGAATCTTTCAATACAAAATGATAACAAATTTAGAGGTTTAACAAAGAAGTGAAACGGGGTGTCACGGCTGTTCAAACACGACGAATGTGCCACTAATTTGAACATAACAATATTTCTCCCGTCGCGGGAATCGAACCACTCGCATCTCAGACGGACAGTCTGAATAACCTGCTATGCCATCGATATCGTTAAAAGATAACTCCACACCCGAAATTGGCGGGTTTACATGCAACTCACCAGTACCTACCACTACGAGTATCTACCACAACCCACCACAAGACTCATTACTCTTAATAGAATAGAATAGAAATTGTTTATTTGACACACAATACACAGATAACACAAAACTCTTACCTATCGGTAGCTGCCTGCAGTTTGTCAGCTAGCGTGGTGGCCTCGTCGTCTCCCACCAATCCCATGAGGGTAGAGGCCGTCTCCGTTAGCTGTTTGAATGGAGGCTGGAGGAAAACATATTGTTTAGTTAGACACCCTTGTAGTTTGTCTTTGTAACTGTGTTCTAAATAAAGTACAAACTTGGAGACACCCTTTAATAATCTCAATTGAGAGCACTGGTCTAGTGTTAGCGGCCGTCTTCTGATCGGTCTTGCACCAATGGCTTTTTCTGTTCGAAAAATGTATGTACGCTATACCAGTACTGGCACACTGTGGCAAGGGATGGAGCTGGAAAAAGGGAGGGAGGCCTTTGCCCTGCAGTGGGACAACATAGGCTAAAAATAAATATACCATTACTTCCAAACGGTGAAGGAAAACAAAGTAAGGAAACCGGCATGTCGTAGAACCTAAAAAGTTCGAAAACATGTGTCAAGTGCATGAAAATAGTTCTTTCATCACACTGGTTCGAAAGAACTAGAGACACGATTGGTGGTCAAAAACATTATATATTTTTTTATTGGGAGTTATAGCGACAAAGAACAAGATCTAACCTGCTTAGAAATGATGTCGTCATGCAGCGCCTTGTGTTCTCTGATCTTCTGCTGGATCTTCTCCTCGTCAGTGGGCACCAGCTGCAAGGACTTCACCTTGCGCTCCGAAGAACCCAGCCATTCCAGAAGAGGCTGTAACTCCTCCTGGAACTGCTTTGCCACCTGGAGATGAGATACAAGTTGTAAGGCTCCCGATAGACAGAGATAGCGAGGAAGTTGAATTAATTTAAAATTCATTTACGTACATAAATATCACGCCTGTATCCCTAATGGGGTGGGCAGAGCCACAAGTAATGATAATAAAACTTGCAGCCTCTCCTGATTCAAAGTTCCAAAATAGATCAATACAAATCAAATCATTTATTTTGCGAAACAAGGGTTAAACAATAGATGATAACAATAGAGAATATGGTGAACCATGGTGACAGGTGATCAGCCCATCACCCATATAGATGGCCCGTCATGTTGGAGAGGATACTATCCCTCAGTCGACTTGTACGACATGCTCGGGGAGGGAAGCATTATTATTCCTCCTCCGTCCAAATTATGAAAAATTGGGAATCAAGCCTACCTTCATAGCCTGTTCCAGATCCAGCATCCGTTGCTGGGCTCCGGTGGTCAGTCCGTCAAACCGCAGCATCAGTCCCTTCAGTTGCTTCTCGATGCCCTTGCGCTCGGCCGGCTCGCAGCCCGCGGCCACCTCGTTGCCCATCGCGAATAAGGACGACATCGAGTTCTGACGGTCCATCAGCATCTTCTTTAGGAACTGGGGGAGAGAGGGTAAAGTTTAAAGTTTAATCTACAAAGAAAACCTGTCATGTTCGATTCAAATTCGCACAGATGGGCTCCGTACCATCGTACATGTACATAAATGTTTCTTGAATGAACCCCATTCAAGGACCCCTTTTATTTAATTATGGTTTTTTATTATTTGCTGTTATAGCGGCAATGTAATAACACACTGAAAAAATCATGATGCAGCCCGCTGACAGATGGAACGGACAGACAGAAATAGGCTTAGTTATAGGGTCTTGTTTACACCCTTCGGGCACAGAACTCTAAAAATAAGGCTTTTTTATAGTAGTTCCACCCGCGGCTTCGCTCGCGTGGTACCAGCATAAAAAGTAGCCTATATATTATTCCAGCATACATACTATGTATGTTCCAAGTTTCATTCAAATCCATTCAGCGGGTACGGCACGATTCGGGCACAAACATCCTTACAAACTTTCGCATTTATAATATTAGTATGATGGATTTCTAGGTTTAAATATACCTTCTGTTCCTGAAGCTGCGCTTTCACGACCTTGTAGTCTGCGGAAGGTGGTTTCTGGTTATTAACCATGTCCTCCGTATCTGCCAGCCACTTCTCGAGCCCGGCCAGGGCTTCCGCAAACTTGCCGGATTGGAGCAGGCCCACATCTAAACGACGCTCTCGTTCGTTCGTCTGAAAGCGAGGAAGTATTTAGGAAATTTGGTTTTCAGCCGAAAAAAAATTTTGAAAAAGTTTAAATGAACTTTATTTGTACATCTGTGATTGAGATGATCTAAGCTGTGGGTCATGAAACGGAATAAGTTAAGCAGAAATCCTCTAATACATAAATCTTGAACACTAGGAGCAATAGGAAGGTGGGTTACGAAAACCGAAAATCTGTAGTTTGATTTTACTCGCGAGCGCAGCGAGTCAATTTTCATTCTTTCAAGACATTTAGTGTCTCTTATAACACAGCGCGTTTCATTTGTCGTTCAACTTCTCAAGGTCCATCTCCAACAGCTGTGTATTAACGCCCTGAAAGGCCGATCGGACCATCCCCTGTCCGATCTTATTGCAGTGAAACCAAAGAGCTAGTAACTCAAACATACCTTTTCCTTCAGCGCGTTCCATTTGTCGTTCATCTTCTCAAGGTCCTTCTCCAGCAGCTGCGTACTGACGCCCTGAAGGGCCGATCGGACCAGTCCTTGTCCGATCTTATTACAGCGCGCCACGTTAAGACCCAGGGGCTCCAGGGTGCTTCGCTTTAGTTCGGCAAAGTCCTTCTGCTGGGCGCGGATCTGTTCCACCTCGGAGGAGACCGGTTTGAGGTTGCGGACTTGATCGCCGGCCTAGAGAACAAAAAAAAAAACATGTAAAACACAAGGAAACATTTTGTACCATACTGAAGAATTTTTTGATTGGTCGCATGTTTGGTCAATGACCTAGCAACATAATAGTAGGTAAATAGTAAGATTGCCTTTATCGGTTGGATAGACAGACATACTGTTGAAGTTACATGGCTAATTTTGTATTCCAGAACCCGAATAGGCAGCCTTTTTGGGGGCTTTTTGAACTACCTAGATCAATTTCAGACACCCATATCGACCCAGCTGATTAAGGCACGAACAAAAATCACGTTGACATTTACAGTACAACTAAAATGGGCACACACCTCTTGTACATCATCCATGACAGAGTCGTAGGCCTTGTAGAAGGCCTCCAGCTTGCTCAGAGTATCGTCCAAGTCTTGTTCTTTGGCGCGAGCGCGTTCGTCCAACTTGCCTAACTGTTTGCGCAAGCCTTCCAACTGAAAATCGAGAGTAATATTAATTAATGAATACGTTTTTATATTAAAGAGTATCGAACAAATTAATATTAAAATAATAAACAACCCCCCAACATTCAAATACATAGCTCTGTCTAGACACTAGGTAGAATTCCCTGAGATACACACATACGTACAAATGTTTGGGAGCGAAGCGAGCTTAACGCGTTGGCGAGAGAAGCGATCAGTAAAACTCAGAAAGCGTTAAAGTTCAAGAGATTTTTAGATAAGTTGATATCATAAAGTTAAAACTTTGTGCTATAACTTTATAGAGTAGGCAAAGTTTTTTTATTATCTAGAATAGGTGTTAAATACCTTAGTTATAGTGTGTAGTTGTGTTAAAATCTTACTTGATCCCTGGTATTAGCTGTATCCGTGTATCCGCTGTCCACCAGGGCCTCAGCCGCCCTTTCCGTGTCTTCGACCAGTTCATCTGCCTTCTCCAGTCTCTTGTAGTAACGACCTAAGTCATCCAGCTGTTGCTTCACTGTCTTGATGTCACGACCTGGCGCCTTCATGCTGTCCAGCTCCTTCTCCAGGTCTGATAGGTCGTGGGATAAACTCTTGACCTTCTCCTGTAGATAAAAATATATTTTATTTATTAATCCAGGATAAACTCAATGACTGGACTCGCTGTCCGAGTCAATATTAGTCCTACAATTATTTCTTCTTGGTTTCTTTATCACATAGCATAGATGTTATTTATGATTTCACTAGCTTTACCCACGACGGTGTTTTAACCTCGGTATAATGATGGGTTTTCCACCTTATTTTACCCCCTTCAGGATTATTTTTGCAACAAAAAGTAGCCTATGTCCTTTCCCGGGATGTAATCTATCTCCTTGCCAAATTTCATCAAAAAGGTACCAGACAGACAGACAGACCGAGTAACTTTCGCATTTATAATATTCGAACTCAAATCGAGTCGGTTGAATTGAGTTGAAAAGGTCAGGTCAAGGTCGAGGTCAGGGCTAGGGTCATACCTGGAACTGAGTGAGCGCGGCGTTGGCGCCCGCTAGCCTGCCCTTGGCGTCGCCAGCGCGGGCCTCCAGCGCGTCTAATCTGTCGCTGAGCGCGTGAGCCGTCTCCTCCAACACCTGCCGCGCCCGGCCTGCCGCCTCGGGGCCACTGCACTCTAGGGCTAGGGTCACGATGTCGTCCGCTGCTGTGTTCAAATTCTGTGGATAGAAATAAGATAAAAAAAACTTGAAAATTATTATCAAAAACATGAAATGACTAAGAAAAGAGTGAATACTGAGATGACGGCAGATAAGACAGACTGAGAGACAGATAACTGAGAGACAACATGAAGGGCAATTGAAGAAAACAGGTTGTGTCGACCCCACTTATGTGGAATAAGGGCAGGGTGATGACGATGATGAAGTATGGCGAGAGAAGCGAGATACGCATATTTCTAATCTACCTAGAGTAATCACACCAATTTGCCCCTTCTATGTTTTTGTTCCATCCAATCCATCCTAGGTTGCCTGGTAGATATCGCTTTCAGAGATAAGGCCGCCCTTTGTTTTTACCATAATTTTTGTCTTTTTTGTAAGTTTAATGTTGTGTGGTAAACAATAAAGTGTTATCTATCTAGAGTAAAAAAAATTTAGAGGTATCAACTACAAACTCTACTTCCAATTTTTTAACCTTTTTTATGCTCGCCGAATAACACGAGAGTAGTATTACCTGTAGCAGCGCTCACAGTGATAGCTCATAAAGTATCACGAGCGAAGCGACTCATGATTTTATCAGAAGGCTTTGGAGCGCTAGAGCTGGTTCAAGAAGTCTCTCAGTAGTTGTACAAACCTGCAGCGGCGCCCGTAGTGCGTGTATCTGGTCGGTGAGTCTAGCGACGGCCTCGGCCGCACGCGCCGGCGGCGCTGCCAGCGCTTCAAGCAGCCTCTCCTCGCAGCGCTGCAGCGGAGTTTCCACCCCGCGCACTCGTTCAGCGAACTCGCCGAGCTTGCGCGCTGTGCTTTCTAGGAACTCCACTTGTTGGAGCACCTCTGTAGACGAAAATACACGTGATTGGGTCAGATTGTAACTCGGTATGACGGATTCGGAGCACAAGGAAACATTTTATTTAATAATCTGTAGGATTCTGACTGTTGACTGTCTTGAAAATTACTAAACGAAATAAAACTGTTTTGGAGGATAGTAAGCAAACGTGTATCGACAGGATAAAAAAAAATATTCATAAGCATAATTAGGATCAGAAGGCGGGGGGTGCTACCACTAGACCACCAGTGCTCTAAAAATGAGATAGAGAAAAGAATTCTTACCATTGTTGAGTCTGTCCCAACGTTCCTTCATGCTGTCAAGTTGTGTTCTAACAACGTCCTGGTCCACATCGCAGGCTGAGATGAAGGTCTCGCCCAGGGTCTTATTATTCTCGTATTCACCAGATCTATCAACAGAATGATATTGTTGTAACGTGTGTTTGAGCCACCTCTACACATTGCTGAAAGGGGTGGACTGATCGAAACGACATCGGAAAACAGCAGTATTACTAAAGGCAGTGTATGTCATAAACACAGGGGAGAGGTCGATGATGGATTTGTAACCGCATTGGTGGCGATGATTTCCCAGGCAGATGCTGCTACTCCTGGTATATTATCTTAGTCGCCTCTGACCTAACTATTGTACATGCACCTAGATTCACAAGGATGACGCATTCTCCACCTCCTTTGTGAACACGGTGTCGGGCTGAACGAGTCTGGCTTCCGCGTCGTCAAGCCAGAGGACGAAGAATTCTATAGTAATATATTCACATTCCCTTAGTTGCCTCTTACGACATACACGGGAGGAAATGGCAAACTTTTTTTATAGCCTACAGTTCCTTAACCCTTCCAGATATTCACAAGCCACGTCACGAATGACACCTAAGATTCCTATGCCCTCGATTTGTTTCCTTACCTCTTCCAGATGTCGTTTCTGATGAGTTGCAACTGGCGTAGCTGCTTCTCGACCTCCTTCTTAGTGAACACGGTGTCGGGCAACTGAGCAAGCCTGGTCTCCGCTTCTCCGAGCCAGGGTACGAAGGATTCCTGGGCTTTGTGGAACTTGCGGCAATGCTCCTGTAGATTGTAATAGAAAAATTACGACATTGCCCGAGTGACCCCTTTGTGAACCCCTTACACTGGCTCTAAAGGACTTGGGACAACGGTAGTTAGTGATTTTGAAGGAAAATATCGTGAGAAAACCGTCATATAAAAAATTCAATACATTGTGTCAAGGTGTAAGAAAGGTATCCCTTTGAGTTGCATTTCTAAGTGATCCTCGTGAATTTATGGAAAAAAAATAACTTTGATTTAATTTTTTTCACTGCACTGATTCGAGAGAACTAGTGACACAAGTCATAATGTAATCGGTTTTAGCACAAAGTCCTCAAACCCTTTTCAAGATCCCTTAGATAATTTCGGATATAAATAAAAAAAAAAATACCCCAATTAAATATTGTAGATGCTACGATTACCTTAGCTCGTATTGAACGGCAAAAACAAAACATGGCGGTTCATACATTTGAAAACAGCAACTCTTAAAACAAAAAAAACCTTTACATTTTGATTTAAAGTTAATTTAAGCTATAAAATAACGAAGATTTATCGCACTTTAGAACGATCCCAAGTGACTTCAATCTTTTTTATTCATATTTATCAGAAAAATACTTTCTACACGAAACCACGCGTGTGACACAGATAAACCGTAACTCTTAGCACACTTGAACTATGAGATAAAACCGCTGAGTTATCATCTCGCTTATCTTATCGTATCAAATATTAAAATAAGAGCTACTACGGCTTCGCTAACGTGGTATCTGGATAAAAAGCGAGTCACTCTCCGGCCTATCAAAATTAAAAGTACCTCATTCCTGATAATCGTAAGGATCATTTGAACATGTCTGAATTTATACTTCCTAACACGACCAAGCGTGGAAGATACAGGCAAGGAACCACGCTTGGCAATTATTTTAGAAAATGATCCCCATACATACATACATACTATCACGCCTATATCCCTAATGGGCTGGGCAGAATTAAAGAAAACTTTGCAGCCACTTCTGATTTAAAGTCCTTAGATGGATGTGGTGAACCAATCTGAAGGTGATTCTAGTTTGTGTTTTTACAATAAAGGTATATTGCTTTGTATTGTATAGATAAAGTGCAGCTTGTACAGATAAATCGCTCACCATAGCGGTCTGCAGTCTGTTATACCGGTCGACGGTCTCCCGCTTAAGTTTGTCCCACTGAGACTGGATTCGGTCCAGATCTTTGCGTAGGTTGCCATGGGCTGGCTTCTTCTCCATCTCACGACCTGAGAACCACAAGATTGTAAAATTAAATAATAATAAATAACACCCAACAGCTGCATACAAAGTCAAGATCATTAAAATTCCCTGTGTCGTAGGTGTCATAAACTAGGACCATGGTACCAGATCACCTAGACCTGGAAGAAATATTTGGAATCAACCGAGCGTGCGGGCTAAAGACGACTCTTAGGGCTTCGAATATCTCTATCCAACAAAAGGATGAGCTTCTGACCTCAGATCCGTTAAATGTTCTTTGAGGGAAGGAGACATTTAACCAGAAGACAATAATGACGGCAGATTTTGAAAGGTCCATCAGCATGATGAGCTATTCTTCTCTGAACGTTCTTTAAGGAAGTAGAAACTTCTCCAGTAGAAAAGCTTGTTGAAAGTCTGGCAATTTCTAAGGACGTAGAAGACAATGAGGGGCAATATACATACCTTGGTCTATTGCCCCCCATTGGTACCCTGGTCGCGGTATAGTGACTTCAGAATAAAAGCCTGTTGAAAGTTTGTCAACTCCTGTGTTCTCCAAACTTTTGTCCAGCTGCATGATCTTGATCGAGTAAATGTTGAGGGAGTAGAGACATTTTTCCAGAAGAAAACCCCTGTTGAGAGAGACTGTCGACTCCTAAGGTTACATACCTTTGTCTATGAGCATGATGAGCTCGTGCTCCCGTGAGGACAGGTCGCGGTAGAGCGGCTCGTGTCTCTCTAGTTGCTGATGCAGACGCGCAGGGTCTGCGGACACCTGCAGGCGCGATGGCAGACTGCCGAGCTCCGACTGCAGCCAGCCCAGCGTGCGGGCTATGTTCTCTTCCAGGTTGCGGCTGTCCCTGGGGTGGGAAATTCGATTAGCATACCATAGGGTCAAGGGACAAGTCACAAAGTTACACACATAATTATCACGCCCGTATCGCTAATGGGGTGGGCAGAGCCACAAGTAAACATAGAAAACTTGCAGCCTTTTTTGATGTTAAGTCCTAAGATGGATATGGTGATCATACTATGAATGTGGATGAACGCTGCACACCTTTATGAGCAGCTGGAACGTGTCCAAAAAGGCACGACTGGCTGTACATGGAGGAGTACTAGTACCGACACTTATGAATGGTAGTACAAGTTGGGTATGGCAGAAGAAACATCAAAGTAGAGTGAATGTAGTAGAAATGCGTGCGTTGCAAAGCATGTGTGGGGTGACTTTGAGATATAGGTAGATCAAGAAAAGAAAGGATGGATTGTGTGAAAGATGACATAAGAAAGGAGTGAGTGTTGAGCGACTCCTGACAGAGGGAAATGATAGAAGAATACATGTTGTGCCGATCCCTCATCAAGTCGAACTGCCCAATTGTAAGCATTTCTGGCTCCAAATATAGTACTTATGTCGCCGGGTATACTAGGGATGACGTCAGTAGACATCATTGTACTCACTTCAAAGCCGCCTCTATCTCCGCCTTCCTATGGTCGAGTTTCCTCTGCAGGTTGTCGTACTGCCTGACCACGGCAGCCAGCTTGCTCTGGATGTCTTGTCTTGAGGCGGGGTCTGACAGCACGGTGGACAGGGCTGCGCCGGCGCCTTCCAGGTCTGCCAGTAGTGGCCGCTGACCTTCGAGCTGACGCTCTAAATTCTGTTGAAGAATATTAAGGTTAAAAACTGCAGCAATTATGAATTAAATACTACTACATATCGTAGTTCTGACCCCACGTTCGCCATGTATGTGACTATACATGTTTAGACCATCTTGTCTTGTCTTCTGACTACAAGGTAATCAGAAAGCATCTATCGTTGTCCATATAGATGATTTGAAGACCTGAAACTCCTTGAGGCTTGAAGATTTGAGCTTGAGCGAGAGCTTCTTTTCATTATAGCAACATAACTCGTATAATAGTGTTGAAGCCTTACCTCAATCTTCCTCAACTGGTCTTCAGGCTCGTTCTCCATAGCCACTTCATCCAGCTTATCGCTGATAGTCTGCAGCGCGTCTCTTAGCCGGGTCAAACCAGCGTCAAACTCACGAGACGTGTCGGCCGCGGCGCCTAGGCTGTCCGCGCGCTGTTCCAGTCTGTAAGGACAGGGAGTAAAGGTTAGATTCGCTTGGCTACAACTGTTATTACCAATTACACACAATTACAACTGTTATTACAGTTATTACACACTTTGTAGCACTTTGTTTTGTTTTTATTTTTTATTCACGTAATGTTATGTGCTAAGTGACAAATAAAAGATGTGTCTATTTCTCGAAACAATAGCTGTGGCTATTTAACAGACAAACTTTCTGATTTATAAACTAGTATTCATTATCATAATCATTTCCCTGCCGTTATCTCACTCGGTGGGGTCGGCACAACGTGTTCCCCTCTTCCATCTTCTATCACTCTTCATCTCGGTACTCACTCCTTTCAAACCTATTCATAATACTTGTATTATTTTCTGATCGTTACTTTTGGATTTATAATATTATAATGCCCGAGGTCAAACGTCAATTGGCCGAAAACCATGGTAGATGGAGATAAAGCACAGACATAGTCCTCAACAGGGACACACGAAAACAGGATCCTCAACAGTGAGGAAACGAAGGAAGATACTTACTTGCTTAGCAGGTCGTTCCATCTGTCCACGAGGTCGGTGACTTTCTGCTTCAGCTTCACGGCGTCTGGCGACTTGGCGTCCAGTCTGTCTAGCACTGCGTTGCCGACTTCCTCCAGATGTACTAACTGCGGCTGCTGGCTCCTGAACTCTTCGCGGAGGACTTGCACCTGTGAAAAGTATGCGTGAGTGGTCTGAAGCTATATTTGGTTCCGTATCTAGGGCTTGGTAAGTAAATCTTGACAGAACTTAGTCAATATCGTGTGTACCAGTAAAAGATTGGCGAAATCAGGCGTTCCTTGGCGAAGAGCCACTGAGACTGTTGTGACTGGCTATTACTGACTGTGACTGGCTATGACTGGTTATAACAGTATGTGGCTATGACTGACCTGTTGCACTTGAGTCTGCACCATCCTGGAGTCAGTGGAGATGGGTCCGAGCGCCGCCATCATGCGTTCCTTAGCTCCGAGCCACTGAGACAGGTTGGCGTGAGTGTCGTGGAAGTCTTTCATCTCTTCCATTAGCCGGATCCTGTAGAAATTAGAGAACATTATTAAAAAAATACTCTTTAGAAGGATAACGATGTAGGAAATCTACAAGTGATTGGAAACCCTTTAAAGATACTAAAAATCAACAAGTTCTTTGACTATACTAATGATTGAGAAATCATTGAACGACCGGGATTTTCATACTTCTCATCAGGGCATCATCTTACTTATATTATAAACTAGCAGCCGCCCGCGGCTTCGCTCACGCGGTACCCAGATAAAAAGTACCCTATGTCCCATTCCAGCACACGTAGGTACCTACCTACTATCCTCATTATTCATTATAATATAGTGTACGCTAAACGATGACTAAAGTATTGCCATCTCTTACCATTTCATAATGACAAACAGTGACAGGGCTAACTTTAAGCAATGGCTAACTTTAGCGAACGAATATGAATAATGGTATGTAAGTATATTCCGTAGTTTTTGCGTGAAAGAGTAACAGACATACCCAAATCTAAAAATTAAGAAATTTCGTTGAATTTAGTAAAAATTTTGAGACTTAAGGTCATGGGCGCCGGCAGAAATAATTTCCAGGTGGTGCAGATTTTAGTTTTCTTACAATCTTTGCCGTATATGATTGTTAATAAAAAGATGAAATTTTAGTCTGAATGTTCGAGACATTTACAAATTTCTGACTATTCATTATGAATTTATTATTGTAACATTTCTGTACTTAAACATAATATTATACTCGAATAGGTACGATCGTATTTCGTGGCGTATCTACCATTTAAAATTTCCCGCGCTCTCACGCCTCATGACAGTGACAGCGGCGCACCTCAGTTATGGCAGCAAGCGACCAATGACAGCTAGGGACAGATACATTCGTTCTTTTTGGTTCGCGAGAATGCAATGACTTGCACTGTGGAACGGCTAACGGCTTGCCGAACTTAATTATTATATTTTTATCTAAAACTACAAATAAACACAATTTACCTAAGTTTTGTGTTCAAATTACCCGGAACTTGTGAAACCCCAGATTGGGTGAGTGTTAAACTGGATAGAATATTTAGATGTAAGTTTGGTGTAACGGCTTCGGATCTTTCATTTCATATTTTATGCTTTTAGTTAATTGTAATCTCTCCATCACCCACTCATTTTATTACGTAGCCGCTTTGCACAATAGTTACAATCATTCATATCATTTTCTGATCATTGTTTCCTTCCTACACTACTTTAAAAAAAAATGCCAATCATTCTGTCATATTCAAACTTCATTTTTTCATTGTACCTTTCACTGCTTATCTTTAGTTTTATAATCCGCTTGTTTGACTGCCTCATCATTGATCACTATTATTATGCTAGTTGCCATTGAGACCACCTTGAGCATGGAATGTCGCAGTCAAACTTTGAAAGTGGACTTTTCTTCAATTGTCTGGAAATTGATTCCAGGGTTCTTCCTACGGGCAGTATTCTGAAGACTACGTTTTTACTTCTGATACCATCATCATCGTCATCATCCACCGGTCGACGGAACTGTCGAAGCTTGAGTCGGCGTTTCTACTTGCTTCCCGCTTCGGACCGCCTACGACTTCCGCTCTAAGGCCAGTGGCATACTTATTGGTTCTTCAAACAAATACGGATACGACCTTCTATTCGACTCACGCCCTTGAGTTTGTATACTTAGAGTTCTTATTAAATAATTGTAATTGATTATATCTTGTTTTTATTTTTGTTATCCTAGACCATAGGAAAAACTAGTATAACTGTTTCATTGGCGCCCAATAAGGTAATAGTCGTATCCGTATTATGTTGAAAAGCTTTACGCATTAAGTAGTTTTCTTTGGTGTTGGCTTAGTTGATTTATTTATAGATAGTTACTAGTTTTAAGTTGATTTTTGCTTTAAGCTTATATGTGGCTATTGTTTGTTTAGCTTAAAACCTTTTATTGATTGTATAGATTTATTATTTATACATATATATATATATATATATATATATTTGTAAAAATTACGATACCACATATAAGTTATATTTGATTGTTAACTGTAGTTGAGTCTAGATAAGCTTCTAATTATTATCAAAACACTCACTCATTATGGCGTACATCATAAAGTTCCTCTCACTTCAAAAGTCGGAACTAGAATACGAGGTCGAACTTCGTGGTGGTACCAAGGGTTCAGTAGGGGAGTTACGCAAACTTATTGTTAAACTTGCTCCGGGCTTACCTTCTGAGGACATTTTAGAATCTCATCTCGAGCCAGAACAAGACCTCATAGAGCTAAACGAAAGCTTAATTAAGGCTCAGAGTAATTTGGCTTCTCTTAGACAAAAATTTGAAAAAAATCTGTTTTCTAGAACAGAAACCTTGCTACACCATATATATCATAGGGTCAACAGGTTAAGTAGCACTGAATCAATAGTAGGCGGCTATAAAAAATGCTTTTCCATTTTTGAGACTTTGTATAAGGAACTGTCAGCACTACGGCCACCATTGCCTAGAACAGCATTATCCTCCACTTCGACATCCAGTATTACTTCGGAGTCGTCAGTGCCCACTGCTGTCACTGTTAGTTGTGAGCGTAGCGTAACATCAGAAATTGGGAAGTTGAAGTTTTCCGGTAAAACATGCGTGCGATCTTTTATACAAAGGGTTGAGGAATTTGTTCAATCTAGGAGCATTACTTATGAGAGAATTTTGTCCTTGGCATTTGAGATTTTCACTGATGACGCCTTGCATTGGTATCGTTGTAATAGGGATAGAATTCAAAACTGGAATGAGCTTTGCGAGCTACTTAAAGAGGATTTTAGCAGTAGTGATTACGACTACAGACTGGCTGCAGAAATCAGGTCGCGCACTCAGGGGGAAACGGAAAGTATATCCATCTACCTATCTATCATGCAAGGTATGTTCTCTCGACTTAGTAGGGATCTTTCCGAAAATGAAAAGCTAGATATTCTTCTTCATAACATCCGACCCTGTTACGCTACTTCCTTGTTAGCTTCTCCGGAAATCAAAACAATCGACTCGCTGAAATCTACATGTCGTAACTATGAGAACATTCAGGCGCGGTTTTCTCAGTTTCGCGAACCACCGAAAGCGTCAGCGAATACCATAGCTCCCGACCTTGCTTATAAGGGCTCTGACAGTGGCTCCAATTTTTCCAACTATAAAAAAGTAGGTGTCTCATCTTTAGAAAAAGACGAAGGTGAAACTGTTGCAGCTTTGGCTTCAAATTCTGCTCAAGCCAGATTCTGTCCGCGATGCAGAACTAATGACCATTCCTTAAGGTACTGCAAAGCAGAACGCTTTATTATCTGTTTTAAATGCGGAAAGAAGGGTGTTCGTCGATCAGAATGCCCTGATTGTAAGAAAACGGACAAGCCAAAAAACTAGTTAGTCAGGATTGTAAAGATAGTGTACACCACCATATAAATTTTGATATTGATGAGTGGAAGAAATGGTTAAGCTTCATATCTTCATTTTCCACTTACAATGCTGTCTCTTCAATCCGCGATGACAAACATAATATTGATAAGTCTCGTCCGTATGTTGCAGTGAATATAGGTAATAAACCTTTTATCGGCCTTCTTGACTCCGGCTCTTCTACCACTATCCTTGGTAACGGAAGTCATGAATGCTTACTTAGTGCTAGTCTTAAATTGTCACAATGCGAGAAAGTTCATTTTGTGAGTGCGGGCGGTAACAAACTTGAGGCTATTGGGGTTCTGGAACTCCCCATGACATTCCAAAATCAAACGCACACACTTAAAGTGTTTGTTGTCCCCAATATAAAACATTCTCTCATACTGGGAATGGATTTTTGGAGAACTTATGGTTTATTCCCAAAATATCTGGATCGAATTGCTTACTACAGAGATTCCGACGAAATCCTCACTGCTGATTCTGTTACGCAGGAAACTTGTAATCTTAATTCTTATGATAATTTGTCAGATGAGCAAAAGTTTACTGCAGATCAAATGATACAGCGATTCCACGAAATCTCTTATGAGGAACGCGGACTTGGTCGCACTAGCATGACCATGCACGAAATTGATACCGGTGACGCCACTCCTATTCGTCAACGGTACTATAGAATGTCTCCAGAAAAACAACGCATTCTGGTAGAACAGTTAGACGAGATGCTTAAAGAGGACGTTGTAGAACCGTGCGAAAGCCCTTGGTCATCGCCAGTCTTGTTAACACCTAAAAAGAATGGTGAGTTGCGGTTTTGCTTGGATAGCCGGAAACTCAACTCTGTAACTAAAAAGGACGCGTACAGTCTTCCATATATTTCCGAAATCCTCGATAACCTTCGTGATGCTAGATACCTTTCAAGTATAGACCTTTCCAAAAGCTTCTGGCAGATCCTTATCCGAGAGGAAGATAGGCAAAAGACAGCATTCTACATCCCTTCCCGAGGCACCTTCCAGTTCAAATCAATGCCTTTCGGTTTAACAAATGCTCCAGCTACTCAGCAAAGGTTAGTGGATGCCTTATTCTATGGTCCAGAGTTTGAGCACAAGGTTTTCGTCTTCGTTGATGATATCATCATTGTTTCCAATAGCTTTGAACAACATATCTCTCTGCTTAATCGTGTCCTGAATAAGCTTAGGTTGGCCAACTTGACAATTAACTTCAAAAGGAGCCAATTTTTTAGAAGCCAGCTTAAATATTTGGGATATGTTGTGGATTCAAACGGTTTGCAGGCGGACCCAGATAAGGTGAAATCAATCGTGGACTATCCAGCACCCACAAACAGAAAGGAGGTACGACGTTTCCTTGGAACTGCGTCTTGGTACCGTAGGTTTATACCTAATTTTAGCGCTTTAGCTTCTCCCTTAAATAAGTTAACGTCTCAGAAGAAAAATTCTCCACCATTTGCATGGTCTACCGATGCTGATGATGCTTTTCGTAAACTTAAGTCTCATCTTGTGTCTGCGCCTATTTTATCCTGTCCTGACTACCTTAAGCCTTTCGAGGTACATACTGATGCGAGTGATTATGGTATCGGAGCTGTACTTACTCAAAATCTGGATGGTCAGGAGAGAGTTATAGCTTATATGAGCAAGTCACTCACGCAGCAGGAACGCAACTACAGTGCCACAGAACGCGAAGCTTTAGCTGTTTTACTAGCGATAGAGCACTGGCGTTGTTACCTCGAAAATGGCATGATCTTTACTGTCTACACAGACCATTCCTCACTTAAATGGTTTTTAAATCTTAATAACCCAACAGGTAGGCTTGCTAGGTGGGGAGTTCGTCTCTCGGCTTTTAAATTTGAGATTAAGCATAGGAAGGGTGCCGAGAACGTGGTTCCAGATAGTTTATCTCGCGCTGTTCCGGTCGTTGCTATTGGCTCTACTTCTATGCCTCAGACTGGTGACGCTTGGTATTTAAAACTATTTGAAGGTTGCCAAAAGTCTCCTACGTCGTTCTTAAATTATCGCGTCGAAAATGATAGTCTGTTTAAGTACATCAAATCCTTAAATCCTCTTACTAGAGAATTTGAATGGAAAGAGATAATTCCGCTTGAACGACGCCAAGAGATAATTTCGCAAAACCATTCAGAACCAACTTCAGGTCATTTTGGAATTTTCAAAACTTACAAACGACTCAGTCTAAAATATTTTTGGCCAAAAATGCATCAAGACGTAACTAATTTTGTCACTAGCTGCGATGTATGCCTGTCCCACAAGCATCCTACCCACGCCACGCTCGGTACAATGGGTCGTCCTAAAGACTGTAGCCGACCATTCCAAATGCTTAGTATGGACTTAGTTGGTCCCTTACCTATAACTAGGAAGCAAAACACATTTTTACTGGTCATAACTTGTTGTTTTTCGAAATATTGTTTGCTGTTTCCAATAAGACGAGCAACTGCTGAGATAATCGCCCGTATCTTGGAGGAAAACGTTTTCTTAGTCCATGGTATTCCTAGCACAATCCTCATGGATAACGGCAAACAGTTTGCTAGCCATACTATGAAGGCCCTGCTGAATAGTTATAAAATTCCCAACATCTGTTTTACCCCTTTATATACTCCACAGGTAAATACTGTGGAACGATACAATAAGACTATTATGACCGCTGTCTCCACGTTCATAGATAGTGACCACCGCATTTGGGATACTAACATACCTAAAATACAATTTGCTCTTAATAGCGCCGTAAATGAAGTTACAGGGTTCACTCCTTCATTTCTTGTTTTCGGGCGGGAGTTAGTTAGCTGCGGATCACACTACGTTAATCCTGACTTAGAAGATAGCATTATATTCACACCACGTGACAGTTATGCGGAAAACTTAGGTGTACTTCACAAAATTTTCGGCAAAGTGCAATTATCCCTTTTAAAAGCGCACTCACGGAATTCTTCGCATTACAATCTAAGGCGCAAAAACGTTGAGTTTAACTTAGGTGATATTGTATGGAAACGAACCTTCTATCTCAGTGACAAGGACAAAAGATTCTCAAAGAAGTTAGCTCCGAAATTCATAAAATGTCGCATTGTAGCAAAAAAATCAAAGCTCGTTTATGAACTCGAAGACATGACAGGTCATAATCTAGGAACCTGGCATGTCAAAGATTTTAAGCTGTCATGATTTTTTTCATCGGATTTTCCTTAGGAAAAATCCAAACCTAAAAAGGGGGGTATGTAACATTTCTGTACTTAAACATAATATTATACTCGAATAGGTACGATCGTATTTCGTGGCGTATCTACCATTTAAAATTTCCCGCGCTCTCACGCCTCATGACAGTGACAGCGGCGCACCTCAGTTATGGCAGCAAGCGACCAATGACAGCTAGGGACAGATACATTCGTTCTTTTTGGTTCGCGAGAATGCAATGACTTGCACTGTGGAACGGCTAACGGCTTGCCGAACTTAATTATTATATTTTTATCTAAAACTACAAATAAACACAATTTACCTAAGTTTTGTGTTCAAATTACCCGGAACTTGTGAAACCCCAGATTGGGTGAGTGTTAAACTGGATAGAATATTTAGATGTAAGTTTGGTGTAACGGCTTCGGATCTTTCATTTCATATTTTATGCTTTTAGTTAATTGTAATCTCTCCATCACCCACTCATTTTATTACGTAGCCGCTTTGCACAATAGTTACAATCATTCATATCATTTTCTGATCATTGTTTCCTTCCTACACTACTTTAAAAAAAAATGCCAATCATTCTGTCATATTCAAACTTCATTTTTTCATTGTACCTTTCACTGCTTATCTTTAGTTTTATAATCCGCTTGTTTGACTGCCTCATCATTGATCACTATTATTATGCTAGTTGCCATTGAGACCACCTTGAGCATGGAATGTCGCAGTCAAACTTTGAAAGTGGACTTTTCTTCAATTGTCTGGAAATTGATTCCAGGGTTCTTCCTACGGGCAGTATTCTGAAGACTACGTTTTTACTTCTGATACCATCATCATCGTCATCATCCACCGGTCGACGGAACTGTCGAAGCTTGAGTCGGCGTTTCTACTTGCTTCCCGCTTCGGACCGCCTACGACTTCCGCTCTAAGGCCAGTGGCATACTTATTGGTTCTTCAAACAAATACGGATACGACCTTCTATTCGACTCACGCCCTTGAGTTTGTATACTTAGAGTTCTTATTAAATAATTGTAATTGATTATATCTTGTTTTTATTTTTGTTATCCTAGACCATAGGAAAAACTAGTATAACTGTTTCATTATATAGGTACCCAGTCGTCACGGCTCACACCTATTTGTTCACGACGATCGAAATTTAAAAATTCTAAATTGGTGGGCCAGGAGTACCGGGATCGCTATTAATCGATTTCCATTACTTCTCTGAACGCACCCTTTAAAGTACCGCTACTCTACACCAGATGGCACCAGCATAAATGGGATGAACTTAAAGACTGAGAAAGCGCAATACAGTTTCAATAATTCCTGTTGATCCCGAGATTCCCAAGTGGTGCTAGTGCACCCTCTGGCACCCCCTTGCCGGCACCCATGGTTAAGGTAAACTTTTCAAAACGCAACGATAGCGCGTCAAAATTTGATCAGAATTAGCAGCGACATCTAGTTTTCAGACGTAGAATTACGTCAGAACTCCATGAATAATCAAGATTAGAAACTTATTAGACCAGTAATAATTTATGCTTCCTTTCACAGGTAATTTGACATTGACAGTTCCTTTTCCATATGTTTTGTATCATCTATTACTAATCTTTGGTATCATCGCTGTCATATGTCAAAATAAAAGTATTCTATTTTCCATGAAAAACATGCCAAAAATAAAGAATTTGCAGGTAATAATGACATCAACTAAATGAGAAAAATCGGCTCTTTAATTTGATATAGGTTATGTGCAGTTTTAGACCAAAAATTGATTCCAGGTTTTCATCCCTTTTCACCCCTTTAGAGGTTGAATTTTGAAAAATCCCTTCTTAGTACACCCCTACGTACCAAGGTTTACCTACACTGAAAATTTCAAGTCTCTACGTCCAGCGGTTTAGGCTGTGCGTTGTCTGTCAGTCAGTCAGTCAGTCAGTCAGTCAGTCAGTCAGTCAGTCAGTCAGTCAGTCAGTCAGTCAGTCAGTCAGTCAGTCAGTCAGTCAGTCAGTCAGTCAGTCAGTCAGTCAGTCAGTCAGTCAGTCAGTCAGTCAGTCAGTCAGTCAGTCAGTCAGTCAGTCAGTCAGTCAGTCAGTCAGTCAGTCAGTCAGTCAGTCAGTCAGTCAGTCAGTCAGTCAGTCAGTCAGTCAGTCAGTCAGTCAGTCAGTCAGTCAGTCAGTCAGTCAGTCAGTCAGTCAGTCAGTCAGTCAGTCAGTCAGTCAGTCAGTCAGTCAGTCAGTCAGTCAGTCAGTCAGTCAGTCAGTCAGTCAGTCAGTCAGTCAGTCAGTCAGTCAGTCAGTCAGTCAGTCAGTCAGTCAGTCAGTCAGTCAGTCAGTCAGTCAGTCAGTCAGTCAGTCAGTCAGTCAGTCAGTCAGTCAGTCAGTCAGTCAGTCAGTCAGTCAGTCAGTCAGTCAGTCAGTCAGTCAGTCAGTCAGTCAGTCAGTCAGTCAGTCAGTCAGTCAGTCAGTCAGTCAGTCAGTCAGTCAGTCAGTCAGTCAGTCAGTCAGTCAGTCAGTCAGTCAGTCAGTCAGTCAGTCAGTCAGTCAGTCAGTCAGTCAGTCAGTCAGTCAGTCAGTCAGTCAGTCAGTCAGTCAGTCAGTCAGTCAGTCAGTCAGTCAGTCAGTCAGTCAGTCAGTCAGTCAGTCAGTCAGTCAGTCAGTCAGTCAGTCAGTCAGTCAGTCAGTCAGTCAGTCAGTCAGTCAGTCAGTCAGTCAGGACAAAGATTCTTATAATATAAGATTTGAAAAGTCTTAGTTTGCTTGAAATTACCGGCGTAAAGCTCAAAACGCAACGATAGCGCGTACTAATTTTACCGGTGCTGCCATCTAGTACGAAAGTTTGTAACGATGTTTGGATGTTTGGATGTTTGTGGCTCAATCACACCTAAACAGCTGAACGGATCTGAACGAAACTTGGAATATACATGGTACATGTACTGGATTAACATATAGGCTATTTTTTATCCGGGTACCACGCGAGCGAAGCCGCGGGCGGCAGCTAGTCTCTACATATTTTTAAAATTTTTTACAGGGATTTGCTTAACTTTTTTGTGATGATCGGAGACCGTCACCTTTTTTTACTGAACATTACTAAAAAATAAATCAACATAAGGTCACGAAATTCGTGATTATTTTCATTTTGAATTCAAATTAAGCTAAAAAAGTATATCATAATAAAAATAAAGAATCTGAACGTTTGCAAGGAAAGAAGGAAGTAGGCACTCACTTGTCTTTGAAGGCATCGTGCAATGCCTTCCACCTGGCAGCGACTTCTTCCATCTCATCATGCAGTCTGTCGGCGCCGAGCACGCTCTGCTTGCGTTTTAGTAGCTCACGAACCTGGATAATTTTTATTTGTAAGCATTTACAGGTTTTACTACTGATTAAGTCACTTTCAAGGTGCTAGAAAAGGGCTGTTTTTGTTATCCAAGAGTTAATTTTACATACATATTATCACGCCTGTATCCCTAATTGGGTGGGCAGAGCCACAAGTAAACATAAGAAAACTTGCAGCTAATTCTGATTTGGTCCGAAGATGGATATGGTGAACCATGGTGACAGGTGATCAACCCATCGCCCATATAGGTGGTCCATCATGTTGGAGAGGATACTATCGGTTAGTCGACTTCTACGACATACTCGGGGAGAGAAGCAGCTGGTCGCATTCTATTCTTTTACTTTACTTCCAGTCCAGCAGAGAAGTAAAGAAAGTTGTTATAATTTTAAATGACTTAATAAGGCCTGTCGTCCACGGAAACGAGAGTCGAGACGAAGACGAGACACGGGCTCATATAACGGGAACTATATATTTGAATTTATCAGATTTGTTAGAATTTTTAGCACCTTCACCTCGACCCCACCTTGAATCTCGTTCCTGTGAGCGACGCGTCTAAAACTAAGTCAGTATCGAGAATCAATAGATTTCTTCCAGGTAAGCGTGCTTCATCTTAGACCACACTGTTACTTAACATCAGGTAGAGTATGGTCAAACGCAAAACTATTTCGTTTAAAAAGTCAACTTTTTTTGCAACCCTAAACCGAAAGTTCGGTCGAACAATGAGTGATGCTTACCTGTGTCTTCGTGGAGTCCAAAACGCTCTGTTTCTCGTACATCTCCTCTAGAGCGGCGCGCGCCTGCCTGATGGTCTTGTCTGCCTCTTCCTTTGTCGGCACAGACTCTTTAGGCAGCTGCCTCTGGATCTGTGGGAGGAGAACTTTAGCTTACAAACACGTTTATATTTAAATTCTATAATCATAAGGAATAGTCAAAATCGACAGAGTCCTGATGGGCTCTGCACTTTTTATATATGTTTTTGATCTTTTTAGATAAAATAAATATTTTAGATAATTCTTTGGAACACTGATCTTGTTCTGTTCTGGAGGCGAGCGTTGATTCTGCAACGTAGTTTTTACTTTTGCAGTTGTCAACGTGTCATGTACCTGTGATGTTTTTGTTCCAAAATATTTTTTTTAATTATACTTTGAAGGCACAGTACTGCAGTGAGAGAACCAACCAATGATATTTATCAAAATGAGACCGCTGAGAGTACTTTTTTAAGTCCTTTCTTTTTTCGCACTATACTGTATGGCAAATCATAATTTACAGGTCCAATGTCTTTCCAGCAGTGCAGCTCTCGTAAAGTCATCTAGAAGCTCGTTACAATTAAGAAGATAGATATGATGGGTACGATTTTGGAGGGGTCATGTCCCCTGTGACCCCCCTCTCGGACGGCCACTGGTCTCACCTTGTCGAGCGCGGTGTTGAGCGCCCGCAGCGTGTCGAGATGCCGTCTCAGCTCGTCCCTCAGCGCGTCGAGCTCGGCCTGGCGGTCCGCCAGCCGCGACCCGGCCAGCCCGTACCGGTTGTTTATCTCGGACAACTGCTGTTGAACCGGGGATAGCTCTGAAACAAACGATTTCACAACTCTCTTTAAATACGACGTTTCTTTTGTAATACTACTTCTTTCTTTGCTGGACTGGGAGTAATGAAAAAACATAGAATGCGTCCAGCTGCTTCTCTCCCCGAGCATGTCGTAAAAGTCGACTAAGGGATAGTATCCTCCAACGTGATGAGATACAATAAGCAAGTATTCCCAAGGAGGGTTGACGTCAGGCAGGCGGCCGGTCATAAAACACCTTAGCCAAAACTCTTATAACGTTGTTGAAAAGTTGCTAAAAACAAGACGTGATTAATGGACGACCCCTTAACTGCTGCATAGACACGGATTCCCCATGCCATATAGTAAGAATTACTTAACTCATTGACTATCATCATACCTTCCAGGTGGCATCCATCCTGGCTGGAGCGTCGTGATGAGAAACCACTGGAGGTGGAGTGCGTTGACCCCGGACTGACCAGCCCGTGACCCTTGTTGGGGGACGGTGACCTTCCGTCTAATGTACGACCTGAGAATATTGGAAGTATTATGGAAGTGCAAGAAATTAACGATTTTTTTTTAAACGATGGTGACGGACGAGTCCGGCTAAGACGCAAGAAGTGTGGGTTAAATTTTTTTCTATAAAATAGTGAATTTCTGAATAGACTTCTCCTTGTGTCCAAAATCTTAAAACATGTTGCTTCAATTTTCAGTCATCATCATCATCACCCTATAGCAGTCCACTCTGCCAGCAGCCTTTCGCAGATCATCACTACAGCTAGCAAGAGGGCGTCTTCCATTACGTTTGCAGAGTTTGCGTTTCGCGGTCTTCACTCCAGAACTCAGCAATTTTCAGTACAAAGTTTAAATAACATCTCTCGGCCCCTTAGGTTAAGCATTTTTAAGGGCAGTTTTAGTTAAGCACTCGTTTATTTATGTTTTTTTTTATTGAAGGGCTTTGCGACCACATCACCCATATAAAAAATTATAAAAAAACAAGAAAAACTACCTGTAGTTAAACATAACTTAAGTAACAAAACTTAAAACTCAATCTCTTTACACGAAGGATTATTTATGATTGGTCTTCTAAATTAATAGTACAAGATAGATAAATATGGAGTAGGAGATACTCACTAGGTGTTTGTCGTTTGGTGGGGCTGTAGAGTTGTCTCTTTCTGTGAGGGCTGTCGGCGCGATCACCGCGAGTCAAAGCCTCGTACACTGCGCCGGCATCGTTCAACTGCGAGAATCAATCATTATTAATTTAAATAATAAAATAATAATACTAAATATTTGTGGACATTGTGTGGCGGGATTGACGGCTTCGGTGGCGTGGTGGGCGATTGTTCGGCAGAGACGCAAGAGGAGCGGGTTCGATTCCCGCTGCGGAAGAAATATTTGCATATTCTGCAAATATTTCTTCCGGGTCTGGGTGTTGTGGTACCATGGTACTCGTAGCTTCTGATACCCACGACACAGGCAATCCTAGTGTGGGCTCAGGACTATGTATGTGACTGATGCGTGTTATTTATTTATTTATATTTATTTATTTAATTCTACCACAAGACCACAAGCGCTCTCGAACCATAATCGTGCTGAGCTAAACTGAAAGACACAGGAGCACGTCCAATTTCCCCATACCTTTTCAATGGTGATGCCGAAGTCTCTGTACTCCTTAGCCAGGGGGCGCAGTTCATCCTGCTGCTGCTTTAACACCTCCAGGTCCACCGCCAGGGGCTGCAAGCGCTGGATGCGGTTCTCCATGGACTGCAGCCAGTCTAGCACCTGCAGAGACAAATGTTTATATATTTGGCGAAAGATACACAAAAAGAATCTTTATGTCGTCTGAAAGACAGATGGATCGACTGCTTCTCTCCCCGTGCATGTCGTAAAAGTCGACTAAGGGATAGTATCCTCCAACATGATGAGATACAAAAAGCAAGTATTCCCAAGGAGGGTTGACGTCAGGCAGGCGGCCGGTCATAAAACACCTTAGCCAAAACTCTTACAGCATGATCCAAGGATCATGCTGTGCCGACCCTACACAGAGTGGGATAAGGGCAGGAAGATGATGATGAAAGCTAGATGGATCGGCATGAAGGTCGAGGAAAACGCCAGGACAGGAGACAAGCAGAAAGGGACACCTGAAGATTTTTAAATTTAAACGGTTAATTTCCTAAATAACCAAAAGGGTAACAACCACAACTAAACACATTTACAAAATTTTTCTAAATCTGAAAAATTCTAACCTGAATCTTCAAGCTCTCATATTGGTTGAGCTGATCGGCCCTCTGCTTGGACAACTTCAGTTTCTCCTCCAGTGAAGTGTTAAAGTCTCTCCACTCGTTCTCCAGGGCTCGCATGCGGTCGCGGACTGCATGAGTGTCCGTGACGTCTTTTTGGGAGATCAGCTGTTTGCCGTTGCGGAGGCACTCCTCCAGCAATGGCATTTGTTTGTCCCTGAAAAATGCATTATTTACATACATACACATACATACTATCACGCCCGTATCACTAATAGGTTGGGCAGAGCCATAAGTAATCGTAAGAAAACTTGCAGCCACTCCTGATTCAAAGTTCCAATATGGATATGGTGAACCATGGTGACAGGTGATCAGCCCAATTTAGTCGAGTATATACATATACATACATGACATCATCTTTCTACACCATTCTCAACACCATCGAGGATACTGGAACACTGCTGCCAACATCCCAAAGTCCTTCTCCGGTAATTCAAGGAGTTGTGCTGGCTGGGGGAGGGTTAGCAGGGGAATAATGCACAATACACCCCACCGTGAGACGTCAATGCAGATCTTTGTTCCCCTATCATTAAAAATGGATCTCCAGTTCACAGGAAGTGGCCTGAGTTATGGCCTGCTTCAGCAGCTGCCTGAGTTATGTGGTTACCTGTAATGCTGCAGGTCTGAGAGCCTGGTGGCTAGCTCGTCTGCTGACACCCTCTGCAGGTCCCGCGCGTCCGCCTGTTCCAACAATTGCGCGTGCGCAGCGTTCAACGCCGCCGCTTGAGAGTTGAACACGCCGAGGTCTGAAGACACTACGTCCAGGAACTGACCACGCTTGATGGAACGTTCCAGGAGCTTCTCATATCTGTGGGAAAGCAAATAATAAATAACATGACGCCTGGTGTGGCGGGCGAGTGCTCGGCTGAAACGCAAGAGTTCGATTCCCGCTGCGGATAAAATGTTTCTGAACTTTAGGTGATTGGAATTGATCATTACAGAGTACAGACCTTCGATCGACCTTGTTTAATAACTATACTTCAGCCAAACCGGACATACAATTTATGTAAACAAACCGTCGCGTATTTTTCGTTATTACGATAAGATCACTTTAGTCAATAAACATCATAACATAAGTTTTCACACTTTAATTATTAGTACTACATAAAAGTTCCATAAACATAGTAATGAAAAAGTAAGTTTTAGGTTAAGTAAATTGTATCTCCAGTTTGGATGAAAGTGAAAAGTATAGAAATGAATTCGCCACCTCAAACTATTGTGGAACACTTTTTATATCCCTTTTTTATTTGCACATCATTTTGTTAAAACTCACTTGGAACATGGCGAGAGTGGTCTTCGGGAGTCTATTAGCACCACACATTTAGGTTTACACCCTATTTTTCAGCACCCATTTTAAAACTTACTTGGAATAGATATCCTCGGCCCTCTGCTCCAGTTTCTTGGCGATGCGTGCGTTGGACGGCGTGAGCGCGGCGTCGCGGGCCGCAGACAGGAGCTTGGCGAGAGTGGGCCGCCTGGAGTCCAGCTCGGCCTGCTGGATGCGATGCTCGCGAACTTGCTCGTCGAGGCGCTCGCGGATTAGTGAAGCTGGCTTGTTTTGGTTCCTGAGGAAAAATACTTGTTACAGCATACTGCAAAATGTATTTGTATCTTGTTAGGCTGCTCTATTTCGCCTGATGGTTTCTCCCAAAAACTTTACAAATTTTCATAACAATGTTGTCCCAAAACCCTAGCAATCCTGCACATGCTTTTGGACTTGTTAAGGCTTTTCGTTGTCTGTCTAAGCTGGTCGTCAGGTCGATGACCGCACTTCTAGGTGACTCTGCTCGACAGTCTGACAGTGACACTCCAGGAATGCGCACCTGCCGACTGCATCTGACAGATGCACTGACAGTGACAGTGACACTCACTTGCTGGCCGCGTCGGCCTGGGCGAGCCATGCTGCTTGCGCCTCCGCCGCGTCTTGAAGCCCCTGGCACTGCAGCAGGGCTGCCTCCAGCTCCGCGCACTTGGCGCCGACTGCATCCGTGAGGTCCCGGTAGCTGGCGGTAAGGTCGATGACGGGGACTTCAAGGTGGCGGATCTCGGAGGGGGTGAGGTTGCCTTCCAGGGATTTGACTAGCTGGTCACAGGCCTGTAAGAAAAATTAAGTTGGATAAGTTGTCAGAAATATTTCGAAATTTTAAGGAATCCAAACTCTACTAAAGTCATCTAGTGTTAACAATCCACTGAACGTTTTGGAATCTTGATCGATGTACTTCCCACGGGAGGCGCTCATGTACCTAAAATCCTCTAATATGGTAAAAAGAGTAAGCAGTCATACTTTGAAAATGTGTAACTCACGTCCTTAGCGTTGTCGATGAGTCGTCCCTGCGCCACGGCTTCGTTATGAAGCGCCTTTGCCCTCGTGAGCTGGGACTCCACGGCGCGGGGCTCGCCGCCCACCGGCTCCGACAGCACGGAGCGGACTTGCGGCTCGATCTATGGATAACAAATAAAATATACAACACTTTTAAACATTGTTCTGAACACAAACTAGGTTTCAATTAGTATTTCCTGTGTCTTGGAATATTTGAAGTGATGTATAAACCCTTGTGACTTCATTGGCTGCTCAGCCTATCCTGCTGTCAATGTGAGCGCGCCCGGTCTACATGCCTTTCATTTACTCCCATACTCTACCGTTCTGGTAGACTTATAACTTAGCTATAACTGGCTCGCTCTACACCGGCATTATAAACCCTCGTGACGTTATTCGCCGCTCTCAGCCTATCTTGCAGTCAGAGTCGCGTCTCTTTAGCTTCCCCCTTTCTCCTTAAACATGCATAAGAACTTCGTGACGCCACTAGTCGTTATTACACTCACCTCCTTCATCCATTTCCTGGCTCGCTCTACAGCGTCGTTATAAACCCTCGTGACGTCATTCGCCGCTCTCAGCCTATCCTGCAATCTCTGTGCGCGTGCACAAAGGTCGGCATGTCTTCGTCTTGCCGCCGCCGCTTCGCCTCGAACCACGCTGTCGCTAGCGGGCACGTGGGATAAGCGCGAGGGGAGGGTAGTGCGGTACTCGTTCAGAATGGTGAGGAACTCCTGAGGAAGGCGAAGAGAGTCAGATACTTTGTACACGAAAAATAACTCTATGTAGTCTACCTTGCAAGAAAATTGATGAGAGTCAGAGGCAATGATTCATATGGGTCAGTATATAGTTTACTTTGTACGAAAGTTGATTTGAATCAGATTTTGTATACAAGCAATGATTCATATAGGTCAGTATGTAGTCTACTTTGCACTAAAGCTAATATTGTTGTATCTGGTAGCCGCTATGATTGATTTTGTAACAAAGAATACAGAGCCGCGCGCGATAAACAGAGCGTGCCGACCTCTCAGGCTAAATCCCAAAAATAAATGTCGTTGTTAATTCAATCGAACATTAAATTGGTTGGCGAGCGAAGTGAGCTACTCGAATCCTATACTTAATACCATAGATTGAACTAAGCTGTAGGTTTTGATAAAATTCGACTTTGGTTCTATCCAATTTCAAGTGATTTGAAATATTCATTTGAAATTAACTTATAAACAAAACAAAGATAGTTTGTTGAATTATGAATATGAATTTATGATGGGGAGCGAAGCGAGCAATCCATTATCATCCTTGTGATTTTATTTAGTTCTCTTTAAAGACTGGTCAGTGGAGTCCCACCCAAAAGTGACTTTTCTTCAGAAGATACTAAGGTCGTATTTACCTTGCTCTCGTCCACAAACTTCTGCGCGGACATGGTGATGAAACGCAGGTCAGCTTGGTGTGCGATGACGTCAGACACGAACTCCCTAACATCCTCACTCTGAGACGGAAGGCTGTTCAGCTTGGACAGCGCTGACTCCTTCTCCTCGAGGGTGCGATAAGCTGTCTCCATCCACGAATTGAAGGTGTTTAGTTCATTCCTATAAAAATAAATGTGAAAAGTCTGTAATGATGTTCGTGGCTCGTTATGATTAGATCATCATAATTTTGTCTTTGTTCCACATTAGGTATGGTCCCTGTAGGAACACAAAGTCACATTCGGCCTCATCTTCAACACCATTGACAACGAACAATGCTGCCAACCCAGTCTTTCTCCGTTATTTCAAGTATCTTCCATACTTGGTCGCGTTACGAACAAGCGTAAATTCAACGTAAAAATGATCCAAGATTTTACTGAATAAAGAAATTATTGACTTTGACAAAGAGCTGTGATGTTCGTATAGGTGGGGTTAGCAAAGTCAAAAAAAAGTTTTTTTATTTATTGAAATTACTGGGATTGTTAAGAAACGTCTTAAATATTTGCGGACATTTCACACAGCGCCATCTAACCCCAAACTCGGCAAAGCTTGTACTATGGGCACCAGATGGCTGATAGCTGAGCGCTTCCGTGCTTTGGAGGGCACATTAAATTGTCAGTGCCGGCTTTTAAGTCGTTAAGCCATGACGGAGGCCTAAAAACTCCCGTCAGAAGAGCTGGCCAACTAGCTCATAAGAATGAGTACTCACGTGAATTTTCCGAGCTCGTCCCTCGCGGCGGCCAGGCGTCGCAGCATTTTGTCGCACCTGTCGCTACACTTGTCGCAGCGCGTCTTCAGCTGTCGCACGCCACGCTCCAGTGCCGCCACCTGCAACAACCGGCCGTGTTATTGTTTGCACGGGTCATTGAGCTTTGATCCACTAAAATCAATCAAGTGTAATAAATATACCCACGATCGAGAGATCGCAAATTGGGAGTAAAAAACCAGTCAAGTGCGAGTCGAATTCGCACATGAAGGGTTCCGTATGATCGTTCATTAAAAAATGTTTCTTGTATGGCGCCCAATTTTTTTTTGTTATTTGTGGTTATAGCGGCTATAGAACAATCCACTCTGAAAATTTAAATTTTCTACCTATTACGGTTCATGAGATACAGCCTGCTGACAGACGGATGGACGAAGGCTTAGTAATAGGGTCCCTTGGGCACCCTTTGGGTACGGAATCCTAAAAACTGTCGTTTGTTCGATATTTGATCAAGGATTTTTTATAAGAAGCCCTAAGCTAACTAGCGGAATGGACCTAGACTTTGTCTGCGCTGAGATTTCTTTTCAAACAAACATATTTCATAATGTAAGAGTTTTATATATTCAGATCAGGTCATATAATTTAGATAGATGGTAAATTGTAGTCTTCACTGTTCTAACAATGAAATATCTGATAATAGAACCAAGATTTTTTCAGTGAAACTCTTAAACTTATAATATTTACCAAAACTATGGTCAGTCTTCAGCTCTTACCTCATGAGGAGCCAGCACGTCTCCTCCGGACACCAACAGCTGCTTGGCCTGGTCGGCGCACGCGGACACCTGCCGCTGGTGGCTGTCCAGATCATCCTTGATTAACTGGAACAAGGAGTATTTTCGTAAACTCTCACTATCAGAACTCATAACTAATTACTCATAATTAATCTCCAGTTGCTCCCTGACCACGGCTGTTGTAAAACAGACGAGAAACGAGGTAAATTATGTAAAAAAAGGAATATGCGCTATACCAGTACTCTCAAACGGTTGAATGAAAACATCGTGAGGAAACCGGCATGTCGTATAAGTCTTTGAGGCGCACATTAAACCCTTTCACCACACTAGTTCGAAAGAACTAGTGACACGACTAATCTAACATGTTCCCAATTGGAACTGGGCATATTATAAGCCTCTGCTTGTGCCATCTATCTCCTCTTCTCTCTGACCCTTTCGAACCGCGATTTCTAAAATTTTATGCTCACCTTCAGTATGTTGATCTGGTTGCGCAGTTCATCCAGGTCCTCTTTCACGGCCTCCTGGTTAGCGAGCCTGTCTTCCACCACCGCTATCCACTCCAGCAACTTGCTCAGGGTCTCGTCACATAGCCTGTATTTCTCTTCTACTGCTTGCTATATAGAAAGAAGAATGTCAGAGTCCGCCTTAACATGGCTACTTCTGAACACCGTTCTGTCATTAACCGGAAGACAAGGAATTATGTACAGAGTATTAACAGAATAGTCTGACAAGATAGACAAGTCTAGGTGTGTTTGGTCATAGCCTAGATCTAATGTTTTTGGACGCCATGTCTTACCTATCTTTGGGAGTTACAAACATTGCCCAGTCAAAGTTAGAAATCAGTGAGAGCTGAGTTTAAAAGTTAGATTGGCTAATTAAGGTACGCCTAAGATAGATCAGACTTGGGTACCGCTTTGGCCGTCACTTTTTAGCAGACAGACCTTTTGATAGGTTTGCATATCCAGGAGACGTCTGCCGGTTAATGATGATCCATGCTTTCTACAGATGTTCAGAAGTACCAACTCCTACCCCATTCATATTCACAGTGCTTCTACTTGACCATTTACAGTTCTATCTACAAGTGCAGCCGTTCAATTCACGACTTTATATTCATGTACATTAAGTGATAATTGAAGTAATCGGATGCATTGACTGTACATTCACGTATTCACAAGGCGGTGATATCGTCCAACATACGAATAGTTTACTATTTTGAACCATATATCTATGAAGGTATAGTTGAAAATGGTAAAACAGTATGTGAGACGAAGATACCTCAACTTCATGCAAAAGCAGAGATACTGGTTCCTGTAAAAAAGCACAGATAGACAACACTACGCAAACAGAAAGCGAAGACGATCCAACGAAGAAAGGCGACACCAAAGAAGGCAATCACGAACAGCATGGAGATGATACCACAACAAAATCCCATGTTGCGTAAAACACAAAACATACAACTATCATGCAAGAAGCGTGGCATGCAAGCAGTGATGACAAACATCAACTTATGATGTCTGTAACTTTATATTCCGTTTCCATAAAATAAAATTTGATTAGAGTTATTGTTAGAGTAAAAGTTAAGAGTATACCTTCAATGGATATCTGAAAAAGTATTGTTGAAAAGTAAGAATATAATTAAACTTGATGTACATGTAGACTTCACGAATGTACATTTAAGAGACTTCATTCCATCAACAGATAACACAATGGTAAATGATGGAATGTAGTCTCAAGACGATTTAAAATAAGACGATAAATTAATAGATAGGTAGTACCTTTCGTGTTTGTGTTTCTCGAGTATGTTTTACCATTGGATGTTACTGTGAATGTCTGTATCGAGTGCCCGCCTCAACATCACAATAGCATAGCTTCGGTCATGCATTCCAAATGAGCACAAGGGTCCAAGGAATGAGTATATTGGATCTAACGAATCTAAAGATCGTTCCGATCGACCAGCAGTCATAAAACACTGGTTTAATGAGGAAGCAAACACTAAAGCCGGAACTAAGGCCGATGGAGGCGTCGCTCAAATCGACGGCATTGCACAAAGTGATTATGATAGGTTAGATATTTGGCGGGACGGTGATGATTCTTTGTATCGTCGTTAATATGATCCCTCACAGGCAAGCATTCACGATTTAGCTCAAAAGGGTTCTTAGCATCGCAGGCAACGGCTGTAAATAAAAAACAACATACATCGAGCCTTAGTACAATGAGTGTGAGCACGCTTTGCAATTGACAGTTTTCCTGTCATTAGTATTGTTGAGGAAAATTGACAATTGTACTGCGCTGTACTGTAACCTAATCTTAAGCATCTATAGACATCACAATAGGCGATTTAAATCTACTTGTATTTCCAATCAAGTGTTCTACATTATCATAATCTAAAAAAGTGAAAACTAATAATTACTCTCACTCTAAAACTTACGTTGTGAATATGAACAAGTGTTTCTACGGATTCATCTAAAATCTTCTATGTAACTTAATTTTGTAGGTATATTTTGATGTAATAATTAAAGTGCCACAAATAAAAATTGTGACCTGTCCCAGTAAAACATGTACCCAATTATCGACACTGAAAATTCAGTGGTGTCGTGCCATGCCAATGTTTTAAGCCAAACGCTTAGATAAAGATCACCGTCTAAGAATGGAAACAGGAAATGTAAAGCAACACCTTTGCTTAATAGAAGCACAACATATAAAGCGAAAACCAATTCAAACTTACCCTTGTTTCTGCTGCCAGCAAGTATCCCTTCTTTAGAGCTTTGACCAAATCAAGTTTAATTCCTTTCTTTGGGTCAACGACGAGCCTGCCTTCCACGGGGTCGACTAGGTTCTGTTCTATCGCTTGCACCAATGGCCATATTTTTCCTGTGTCAGGTTCTTTGACGACAGTACTTGACGCGTCCACGATCCTTTGGTTGATCGCTTCGCCAAGATTCAGCCTCTTTCTATCCATCACACTTGTGGTTATGAAAGGATCGTTAAGTGCACCGGTAGTCGGGTTATAAATACCAAAGTTTAATGTCTCGATCAAGCTGAAGCTCTTCTTGGGTGTCATGAGCAGACCGCTTTCGATCGCGGCGGTCAGCGTGTTCAGCTTGGACGTCTCGGTGTCTAGAATGTTTCCTTTCTCAGCGTCCATCAGGCCTTTACGGAACGCTTCGGGAAGCTTGACTAGCCTCTTCTTGAGATTATCTTTGACGAGCGCTGTATCTGGGTCTATGTAGCCTAAAATGGCCGCGTCTTTTATTGTAAGCACTTCGCCGGATTGAGAGTCAGTGAAACGAGCGGTAGCCAAGTTCAGTTGTCCGTTTTCTACGGCTTGCTCAAACGTAAGAGGTGCGCGGACGTAGACTATTAAATTATTTTCAAAAATGAAACAAAGCGTTTTCGATCTGTTTTGGGTATCGAAAGAACCCTTCGCATTTTTATCAATAATACCTTCGACTATACCTAACTTTAATGGAACGTATTTATTTTTATGAGGGTCTTTGATTGCAGCCGTTTCAGGGTCAATGAATTCGTACTTTATAGCTTCATCCAACGTGAACTCCCTAAGTACGGGTTCTCTAGACGCGCTTGAGTCGGGTACGTACCGTTTAGTGACAGTTTGAGAAGTGATTGGTTGGAAAACAGTTACGAGGAGGCCTTTGTCGAATGCAATGTCTAGACTATAAGTCTTCTTCACTTTAGTATCGAGGACCCTACCCTTGACGACGTCTACGTCACCTTGCTGAATAGCCAAAGATAATGGTTTGAATTTGTTTGTGAAGCTATCCTTTACAACAGTAGTATCTGGATTCAAAAGGTTGGTTTCAATGGCTTTGTTCAAATCAACGTATTCATTAGTATTCGGATCAACAATTTTACCGTTATCAGCTCTAAATAGACCGTTCCTAATAATTTCTTCTAGACTCAAATTCTTCTTTGTTGTTACAATAAGACCGCGGTGTTTAGCATCATAGAAGTTGATTTGGTTACCGTTTGGCAGATTGTACACGTTATTTTCATCGTCAACCACACCAGTCTCGATAGCTTCATTCAATTTGATGTATTTGCTTGAAGGAATGTGTTTGACTAAAGATGTTTCCGGATTGATAAACTCTTCTTCTATAGCGGTTTTGAGAGACACATTCCTTTCGGAAACAGGATGCACAAATACAAGTTCAGTGATATTGTACATGTTCATAGCTAATGTTTCGTACAAAGTGAATCCTGCACTTTCAATATCTACTATCAGACCTAAGCTCATTGCTTCAGAAAGGGGAATAAGGACGTCAGAACCAGGTTCATGGAACTTACCGCTTCTTCTATCAACAATCTCGCTGCGACAACAATCAGCCAGCGATAGAGGCTTTTCAGATTTTTTATCAAAATAGCAGAGATATTTAGGACTAATGATAGACTTTCTTATAGCTTCATGTAAGGTTATCTTACGGTTTGTGGTAGGGTCAATGATTTTGCCAGTACTGTCTTCGTAAAGACCTTGATGTAATGCTCGCTGTAGACTAATTGGTGCTTTACTGTCTACAAGAAGCCCTATCTCGAACGCTTTACGAATAGTGATTTCTTCATTCTCACTGTTGATGTTTCTAATTTTACCGGTTTGGTCATCAATAACTCCGGTTTCTAAAGATTCGCGTAATGTGATCTTGTCCCACTTTCCGAATCTGTTATCTCGAATGTGAACCGAGTGGGGATCGATTAAATTCATTTTGATGGCCTCCGCTAGAGTGTATTTTTTGCCACTTTGCGGATCCATGAAGAGTCCAGTAATTTCATTGTAAACTCCTTTCTCTAATGCCTCCATAAGCGAAAGAGGTTTGCGAACTTCCACTAAAATACCTCTCTCGAAAGCTTCGCGGAAATCTATCCTTTCGGAGCCTAGTACTATGGTTCCGGTTCTACCGTCTACGATGCCTTTGTCTACAGCAAACTCGAAGGGAATTACCTTACCAGCCACGTGAACTAGAGTCGACTGAGGGTCTATCATACGCTTCTTTATTGCCCTATCCGTCTGTATCTTTTCTTTACTTTGAGGATGAGAGAACTTTCCAGTCTTGGGATCGTAAAAGCCTTTGAAAACTGCCTCAGGAAGACTGAGCTTCCTCTTAGCTGGGACAATGAGTCCGCGTTCCGATGCATCTGTAAGCGAAATCTTGTCACCATGAATAGGATCTCTGACTTTGCCTTCCTTCGAATCAATTATACCTACTTTAATGGCATCAGCTAATGAAATGATTTCTCCTGTAACGGAGTTTCTTACAGTCAAAGCCTTGGGATTGATGTTACCGTCTTTTATAGCATCTTCTAGAGTCATAGTGACACCGTTGATAGTCAGAAGACCTGTCTCTGGGTCATAGAAGCCCTGAACTAAGCCCTCTTGTAAAGTCCATGGTTTTTTGTCACTTAGCAAGTACCCCTTATCGCCAGCATCTTTAAGGTTAATAGCGGGTGATGTTATAAAGCCCTTTTCTAAGTCTATCAACCCTGTTTTTACAGCTTGATCAAACGGCAGAACAGCCTCAGCTCTGTCATCTTTGATTTTGACATCAGAAGGATCTATCAGATTTAGTTTGATAGCTTCTTTGAGCGAAATTACTTCACCAGTTTTTGGGTTCAAAATTTTGCCTGTCTCGGGGGAGTAATAACCTAACTCAATAACATCAAATAATGAGAATGTGACTGCCTTGGTAGCAATTAGGCCCTTCTTTAATGCATCGTCTAATGGAATGTCTTTACCAGTCTTTTTATCTTTAATTTTAGCAGTTTCAGGGTTAATTAATTTAGTGTCAAGAGCTTCTGATAGAGGAACAAGTTTATTAGAAGATGTATCTTTAATTTCTGAAATGGTCGGGTGAACGATATTTCTGTCTACAGCGTCAGAAATACTGATAAGCTGGTCAGTTACTGTGTCTTTAATTTTCCCGGTTTTAGGTTCATAGAGTTCATGAACAATAATTGCTTCAATTGAGATTGCTTTGCGAATAAAAGTGATGAGTCCACGCCGGATGGCTACAGATATTTCAATAGTTTCGCGAGTTTCAACTATTGTAATCACGCCTTCGTATATTTCTATTATACCGCGATCAACTGCGTCTGCCAATGAGATGATTTCGTCTGAATGCGATACTTTTATAAGCAAAGTTTCTTGGTCAATGAGACCCTTTTCTACTGCTTCGCCTATTGGGACTAACGCGCCAGTGTTAAGGTCTTTAATTTCACCAGTCTTAGGATTATAGAGACCTTGTTCAATGGCAGATTCGATAGTGACCTGTTCTGAAACAGATACGTCCTCAGGTTTCTCAACGATCCAACCTAACTGTACGCATTCTAAGAACGGAATTCTCTTCCCTGTTTTAGGGTGAACCATGTGTCCGGTTGTTTTATCAATAATAGGTATAGCGATAGCCTCGTCAAATGTGATGTAATTGTCATGTTTAGAGGTCAGATCTTTTACTAAAATAGATTCAGGATCAAATATTTGCAGACCATAAACGAGTTCTTCGAAAGAAATTTTAGCTCCCGTCTCAGGGTTCAAGAATATCTGCTTTTCAATATCGTACACGCCTATTTCAGACAACTCCTCCGGAGTGAGTCTGTGTGAAATAGCAACGAAGAACGAAGGCTTCACCTCCCTAACTATGACACAATTCTTAGACATGACGTCTACAGGTGTGAATCTACTGATCTGTTCTTGTTCTAATGAGTCTTGGACGGTAAGAGGAGATTCGACTCCGTTTATAACGATCCTACATACTTTTGGCTCGATTTTGCCTTGAGCAATTGCGTCAATCAAAGGAATATTCTCGTATAGTGGCTTAACTTGTTCAAGTTTTTCTTTTGTCACATTCTGTTCAGTAATTTCATCGATTACTCTTAAGGGTTGTCTCTCAGCATCGATAAGCATAGCAGACACCGTTTTACCATCGTGTATCGCAGTCTTAGTCAAAGTAGGTTGTTCCATAGTTTTCTTTTCAACTGGTGTGGTGGCAGAAACTACTGGACCGTATTCAGTTGTATCAGTAATACTGGCATCACCCGAACCACTAGTCTTGGTGGTAGAAGTATGAGTTGTTACTACTTCTTCTGTAAATGCTTGGGATACATCGACGGCACAAGGCTTTGTGGTAAGGCTTTCCGAAGTTTGAACTTGGATAGCCTCCTTCAACTTTTTGTAAGTCTCAGGTTTGACTAAGCCTTTGTCACGTGCCTGATCTAGTGGTACTTTCTCACCAGTCTTGGGATCAACAACTACGGCTTTTTTCACGATGTCAATAACCTTCGCTGCAGCTAAAATGGGTGCACCCACAACAGCTAGGGCGCCGAACTTAGCAGCATCGGCAAGGCTTATCTTTTTGCCAGACGAGTCTTTGATATCGCCAGTTTTTTTATTAACAACGCCCTTGTTAATGGCTTCCTTAAGAGTGATATCTTTGCCTGTCTTTGGGTCTTTGACTATAATACTCTCTGAAGGTACTACGCCTTCCTTAACTGCATCCCATAGGTTATCTGTTACGCCAGATGTTGTGGAAATGACCACAGATGTATTTGGGTCATATATTACGCCTGGAGCTACTTCGACTGGTTTGTTAATATCTACTTTGCTGGTTTCTGGTGTCTTTATTTCATCAGTTATGACACTGATATCTTGAGGCTTTTGCGAGAAAGGCTCTTGTGACTTTTCTTTTGGTTCAATATATTTTTGGAAGTCTTGAGGACGCTTTTGTGTTCGGTCTACCTCATCATCGTCCGGAGACTCAACACGATATTCTTGAATAGTTGTTTCCGACGACTCATGAGGGCTAGTGGTTTCCTCGGTCACTACCTGATAAGATTCATTTTGTGAAAATTCTGTAACTGTGGTGACTCTTGATGACATTGTTGTAGATTGTGACGTAGTTATTGTAGTACTACTACTATGTTCAGTTACATACTCTACTGGTACTGATGTAGAAACCACTGTCCTGACTATTGAAGTCACTTCTTCTCCATCTGGTGTAGTTTGCCTGAACTCTTGTACCACAGGAGTGCCTTCAACTATTTGATGTTCAACCAATTGACCTGACTTATCCTTCGGTTTATCAAAAGTTTCTGTTTGTTTAGAGGATTTAGGACTTTCGCTTCTATCTTCTTTACCGTGAATTGGTTCTTTTTCTAAGTTACTTTGACTAGTAGCTGATAAGTACGTAGGTAGACCAGTGGCATCACATGACTCTGACAAAATCGTATCGTACTCCACTGTCTTAGATGTTGTGGTTTTAATAACAGTCAATATTTCTTCACCATCAGTAGTCATCTGTCGATATTCTTCTACGATTGGTTTACCTTCAATTATTTTCTCTTCAATATTAATAATTCTATTTGGTTCGCGTTTTTCAAGCTGTTTAGTTGCCACTCTATCATCTTTAGTTTCTTGAGGAGAAACTTCATCTTGAAGTTTTTCATTTTTGGCAATAATATCGTGAGATTGCTGTTTGTTATCCTTAATTTGTGTGATTACCGAGCTTTCAATAGTAACACGCTTACTTTCTGATAAATTAAGAGGAGCATCATTTAAAACCTCTTGTTTTGCAGATGGTTTGTCATCGATCTTCTCTTTGATTAAAGGTTTCTGATTGGTAATATCAGTTTTGGTTTCTAATGGTTTAGGTGATTCTTTATCAGTAGGCTTTGTTGTCTTTCTGGGTTGTTCAGTTTCTTGTATAGCCTTAGAGATAGCCAAAGGTTGAGGTGTATTAGATACTTGCTTTGTACGATCGACAACATCATGTTTTGGTATTACATCAGCAGGTACAGCCCTGCCGGAAGATTCAACTACCTGTTCTTGCTTGGACTGCATTATTTTGTTACTGACTGCCTGTGCGCCTTTGACTACAGCCATACCAGCCAACACCGGTGCAGCCACCACAGCAATCAAGCCCATCTTCGCAGCGTTTTTAATGTCAACCAGCTTACCAGTTTTCGGTTCTTTGAGTTTACCAGTTTTTTTGTCAATCAAGCCCGTATCTAAGGCCTTTTTAAGAGTCACTGGCTTACTAGCCGCTACATCGTAGATAACGGAATCTGGATTAATAATTTTCTTTTCCAAAGCTTCTTTGAACGTCAGCTTTTTGTGGGGTGATTTTGGATCTTTAAACTTTTGTGTTTTCTCGTCAAATAGAATCTCAAATGCTTCATTTAGATCCAACATTTCTAACTCTTTCCTTGTTGGTGATGTTGATTTTACGGATTCAGACGGGACTTCTGTATTAAGTATACCAGTGCTGACAGCTTCAGATATACTAACAACTTCACCAGTTTTAGGGTGAGTAAACGTACCTGTTTCGATATTGATGTATCCAAGATTAAGAGCATCTTCGAAACTAAAGTTTGTATCGTTGGTTAAGAACTCTTCCCTACTGGTTTGTTCATCCCTTACGATTCCCTTTACACGCGCTTCTTCTATCGAAATGATTTCACCGGTCTTAGTGTTCTGAACTTCAGTGGCGTTAACAAGTACGTAATCAGCTAACAGCTCAATCATTTTGGTGGTGATGGTGTGTTGTGACGAGAATGTTTCAGTAATAGTTGTTACTACACCACTAGCTTGCATGACATCAGTGGCAGGCTTCACAGCCAGTAATCCCTTTTCTAAAGCTTGTTCAATAGGAATCACTTCCTTGGTGTTAGGATCCGTGAACGTTGCATGTTTAATGTTAACTATGCCCTTATCTAAGGCATCTTCCAAAGACACTGTTTCAGCAGTCTGTGGATAAGGAATAGCCATAATAAGATTTTTCTCTATTGCTTCACCTACAGGAATTATTTCACCAGTAAGTGGATGTCTTATTTCTCCTGTGTGAGGATTAATGAGATTCTTTTTAATAGCTACATTGAGTGTCATGGCAGCTGGGGGTATATCCTCAATAAGTTTTCTTTGTTCGGTAGCCGGGAACACATGAACATTCACGGCTGAAATGAGGTCAAGAGGACCCTCACTAGACTTAACTGTGTTCTTTTCACTGTCGATTATATTCTTTTCAATAGCTTCAGCGAGCGTTATCTTTTTACCAGGTGAAATGGAAATGCTAGACAAAGGATCTACAATCTCGCAAATGATAGCTTCTCTCAACGTCAAGAGGTTACCAGTTTCTGGATGAATTATTTTTCTTGTAGAGGAGTCTAATAAGCCCTGCTCCAAAATTTCAGGGATGGAGAGGCTCCTGGCCAGAGGAATCAATACTTCATCCTGACCTTCACCATCTAAGATACCTCTTTTCAGAGCTTCTTTTATGGACACAACATCACCGTGTAGTGGGTCCACAATTTTACCAACTTTATCATTGACTAAACCAACATCGATAGCTTTATCCAGCGTGATTGGTGCTCCGCATTCATCTTTATAAACTCGCACAACCTCTAAAATTTTGGCAGTTTCCATATCAATAAGTCCTTTCTCTACAGCTTCGAGGGGTGTAACAACTCGTTTCCTAAGCTTCTGAAGAACGATTGGTTTTGTTTCTAATACTTGCGTTTCAGGGGTGCCATCCCTAGCAACATTGATTTTGTACTTAGGTTTTTCTGACGGGGAAGTTTTGTTGATTTGAACCACATCGGAAGGAATCTTTGATTTATGCGTAGTAAGCTCTAAAACTTTTCTATTGTCAGCTGATAGGCTGTTTTGTATGGACTCTACGGTAATAAATCCTTCTGAAACAGCCGCGCCAACTGATATCGGCTTAGAAGTAGTTTGGGAAATAGTAACGGTAGTTGTGCCTGGTTTACCGACTCCAGGAGTAAAATCGATTGTTTTAGTCTCTTTATAAGTTTTGTACGAATCCGGATCAATCAATCCCCTATTGAACGCTTCATCGACTGTAATTTGTTCACCAGTTTTAGGGTCTACGATCATAGTAGTTTCTGGAGATGTCTTCGTACTCTGTGTAAAGTTTACAATACTCGAGCTTGGGGAAGTTACATCGTAAGAAGATACCACTCGTTCAGGGGTATTATCTCTGATAGAGAGTTCATATTTTTTGAACGAAACGGGGTCAATAAGACCTCTTTCATAAGCTACTTCGATAGGTAGTTTCTCGCCAGTATTGGGGTCTACTACTACAGTAACTGTCTTAGACGAAGAAGGTGTTTTAGTCGTTACTTTAGATATTGTCACTGTTCCCTGACTTTCAGGAGATTCTTGGTACTGTTTATAAGTGGTAGGGTCTATCAAACCCTGTGTAAAAGCTTCTTCAATAGGTATATCTTTTCCTGTTTTGGGGTCTGTTATGTAAGTGATGGTGGTGGTACTTAAGGGAGAAGACTTAGTTATAACTTGAGAGAACGTTACAGTGTCTGTACTAGACACTTGGCTTTGACGATGTACTTCGCTTTCTGGTGTCTTGTCCCTGATTGAATCTTCATATTTTTTATACGTCGCCTGATCAACTAAACCTCTTTCGTATGCAACTTCCATGGGCAGTTTCTCTCCAGTTTGCGGGTCGACTACCATAGTACTCTTAACCAGTTGAATTACTTTCGACGCTGCTACCAAAGGCGCTCCTACCACTGCGACTAAACCTATTTTGGCTGCGTCTACAAGACTGAATTTCTTTCCTGATTTGTCTTTATACTCTCCAGTTCGTTTGTCTACAATACCTTTATCTAAAGCCTGTTTCAAAGTTATAGGTTTGGCTGTTTTAGGATCTACGACCGATACAGTACTCGCGGGAACTACTCCGCGATCAACAGCTTCTAAAATATTTTCTGATCCTCCAGTTGCGGTTGAAATGACCAAAGCCGTTGCCGGGTCAAAGATGATACCCGGTGAGACTTGAACTGGCTCTAAGGCCGACTGATCTTCAGCCGTGTCAAAGGGTGTATCAAACACCTCAGATACTTCCATCCTATCCGGCATACCAGCTACAGAGGTTATAGTAATGACTTTCTGAGATGATGTAGCTGTAGTCATTTGTATCAAAACAATGTATTGGCGTTCGATAGCTTCGATCATTGTAAGCAATACGGTCGCATGCTTATAACGACCTTGGTTATCAATAACACGGAATTCTAAAGCCTTGTCTAAAGGCAGTTCCTTTTTTGTTTTAGGATCTTTAACCTTCGCCGACTCTGGGTTGATGATATTGAGTTTAACAGCCTCATCTAGATCCATAACTCTATCTGTGCCTGGGATGGTAAAAAGACCGTTAACAGGATCAAAGAGATTTTGATGAATGGCATCTTTGAGAGTCCAGCCACCACGGGGTAGCTCTATGGTGTTTTTCTTAATGGTCAAAGACGTGACTGAGGGTTCAGATACTACTGATTTACTACTAGTCATTGTTCTAATCTCTTGCACTGATCCCTCGCGGGACGGAATCGTTTCACGAATGGTAAAGTCAGGGCTTTTTACAGTTTCCGGACGGCTATCGCGTTGGACTTTGCCTTCGGGACTCGGCGGCAAGTCCTTGAAGAACGATTTCTTTGTAATTTTAAGCTCTACTACTTGGCCAGGTATCAAGTCTCTTTGAGTAACGCGGTCTGAAATATGAACCACTCGAGGCTCGTTCTGCTCGACACCGAGCAAACCTTGGTCTAAAGCTTGCTGGATTGGCATTATAGTGCCGGTGGAAGGGTCCATGAATGTTTGTTTGTTCTCGTCGATCAAACCACGCTTTATAGCTTCTGCGAACGTGACGATAGTTTCAGATCTTTGTTGAGTGTTTGTCACTGTGACGTAACGTTTGACAGTCTTCGTTACTGTTTGTAATGTCAGAGTTATGTTCAAAAGAGAGTTCAATAATGCTGCACCTTCAGGAGTTATCATGTTGATCTCCACAGCTTTGTTGAATGGAATGGGTTTTTTGGTTGTCGAGTCTAGCAAGTGACCTGTTTTCGGATCAAGAATATTTTTAAATACAGCATCTAGAACTGTAAGTTCTTTACCATTTTCATAAATACCTATCATACGATTAAACATTTCTAAAACTTCAGGCCTAACAATTGACACTTTTGTGCAGTCTTCCAAGTAAACAAGGTCTCCAGTTTCTGATCTTACGAATGTTTCACCATTGACGTACTTTAGATATCCCTTACTAAGTGCTACATTGAATGAAACGAATTCGCCGGTTTTGGGATCTCTAAATCCATCTATATCGAAAAGGGATCTTTGAGAAACCGAAGTGATAAGACCTCTATCTACTGCTTCGGGAATGGAACAGATCTCTTCCGTTAGATTATCGCGGAATTTGCTATCAAGTAGAATTATTTTAGCACCTAACGCTTCTGTCAGTGTTAGAAGCTGACCCGTCGTTGTGTCCGTAATACATTTCACACTATCACTATCGAGAACCCCAGCAGATATTGATTCTAGAATGTTCAACGGCGTTTTATTAGCTGGGGATAGTATTTTACTATCATTAGTCATTAGATTATTGTCACAGACGTCTTTTAGTGTCATTGGTTTGCAAATATACCGTTTGTTTGCCGCATCTTTGAAAGAAAACTTTTCTTTAGTCATGTTATGGACGTATTTCGAATGTTTTGTGTTTATTATGTTCTTCTCTATAGCTTCAGCAAGCGTAATTTTAGTATCATTTTTATGATCAACTATTTCGCGTACGTTAGGGTTTATCAATTCATTGTTAATGGCTACGTCTAGTTGGAATCTATCGCCCGAGTTCCTGTCCAAAATCCAGCCGCTATTATCAACGATGTCTTGACTGATTGCGTCGGAAAGAGACAAAGCACTCGACTTTATTTTAATAATCTCTTTGTATATGAGGTAGCCCCGTTCGTAAGCTTCAGCGATAGTGATGTAGTTTCCACTGGGTAGTCTATAGAGACCTCTTTGTAAATCAACTTGTCCACGATTCAGTGCGTCCGAGATACTCATTCCTTGGCTTGGCCTCTCGCCTTCGACAGTTACCTTGATCCTCTTCTCCGCTGGATCTGATACTCCTTGTTCTGCGTCGTATAATTCACTTTGAATAGCTTCGAGTAATGTGACTTCGTTTCCATCTTCCGTCATGCCACATGGGCCTGTCAATCTCGCGGCTAGTTTCGGGTCTATAAGACCTTCCTTTGCAGCTTGTTCTATCGTCATAGTTTGTCTTGTGTCCGGGGACGACAAGAGCCTCCCTGTTCGGACATCGAGTATTCTCATGCTGATAGCCTGACCCACTGTCAGTATCTCTCTGGTCTCCGGGTGGACTATACCTCTGGATTCAATAATATTGGGTCCCTCGTACATCCTGTGGACTCGTTTTAGCTTTCTCACGTCGGGTCTGTCGTCGTCAGAGATTATTGTTTTCGTTGTATAGTTTGGCGAGGTAAGTTTGCCATTGGCCATGGATTTGACTGGCGCTTGGCCGTCAAGCTCTGTCGAGTGTGACGATCTGACGTATCTGTATTGGAAATGACACGTAAATAATACAGCAAAAAATGTAACATAATGTACATTCGAAACAGTTAAAAACGAATAGAGAAAAAACCAGTTACGGATGTGCTCCAATTGATATGTTACTTTATGTCTGCAATTTACCACTTGCTCCAAACGATAAAGGAATCCTTGTACCAGATACTGAAAGTTTCTAGAACTAGATCATGATCTAACGAATTAAAACATTGGAAACCTGTATCACTCATAGATCTTTACAAATAAGCGAAAGGCTCATTCAAACTACTGATTTTGAAAAACGGAGAAAAAATATTTAGATCGATCAGACACAGTTCTGACTTCACACTTAGATTCCCTGTATCTTGGGTATCAGAAACTAAGAGTACCATGGTACCACAATACCCAGACCCGGAAGAAATAATTGCAGAATCAAATTTTTTTCCGCAGCGAGAATAGAACCCGAGCATTCGACCGCCACGTCACCGCGGTCACCAAATGAAAATTGCCAGTCTTTAGCAACGTTTGTGTAGTCAAAACTGTGATGTCAATCAGTAGCTACCACTTACTTCTCAGAGGTATAGTGCGTGGTATATGTCGTTTCTGTAGTCAAGTCCTGCATGTTGAACTCTTGGCGGAACGACCGGGCGGAGCGGGGCGCCATTGCCTCCACCAGACGCTGAAACCACATTTGAAATTAGATTTTGTTTATCATTCGAAAAGAGGTCGGTACCTTTGGGATTCTGTCATGTGAAATGAGGTTGGTACTCTTAATTTAGATTTTTTATTTTTACTCTTTAATAACAGAAATAAACTTACAACTAATACAAATATAATTTACAAAAAACATAATAATATAATTAAGAATGTATTTTTTAAGCTTTATATTATCTGTTTCCCAAGTAAGAAGTTCTGGTAATATTTTAGTAGAATTAAGAGTATGAGGAAACTAATTCTAGACCTAGATATGACCTAGATTCAGACCTAAATCTGCGGAGATTCTGCACGATTCATGATATTGAATCTTAAAAATTTTGGTAGTTAGCTAAGTTTTAACCTATGCAGGAACATTTATGGCCCACTACAGCCTACCGCACCGACCGCCCACAATATCGGTAAATTAATCTGTAAATAGGTTAATTTACCGATATTGTGGGCGGTGCCAAATATCCTTCGCGAAATAAAATCAAGACATTGCAAAACGACTCAATTCGTAAAATCACAAACAGGATTCAACGAGGTGAATTACCTACTAATAGGTAGTTTGTCCGTTGTTTGTTACGAAATGTCATGTTTGTTGTAAAAGGACAAAATACCGGTCCAGTCGGATCGATAAAGTCATAAGCATTACTTATGGATGACTGTTATATTAAATTAAGTTTTTTTACATGTTTTTATAAAAAATACTTTAATATAGTCATTACTATAATTTTACTTTTAATATATTATATATAAGTTTTTTTTTATAGGTGACCTTAGTTGATTTTTAAAATTGTTTACGTCTACAGGAAAATACTGAATTAGCATGCAAAATACAAGATTTCTTCAATCTTGAGTCGCGCTCTACATATTTTGCCGCATAGTTTCTTGTTCATCGATTTAGAAACCGTAAAATTTAAATTTATTCAATATCTATCGATAGGGCGGGTTTGTGAGGGATTTCCCCTAGAATATGTTGCATTGTTACATCGATATTATACAGCAAGGGGAAGAAAAACGTGCCGAAACCCATATAGTACCCATCCAATATAGTCCAATATAGTCCAACAAAACAAAACAATTACATTTGTTGTCAAGAAACAATATGGAGTGTGCTTATTGTATGAATTTGTAAATATGGAGATGGAATTTAAAATAATTTGCAGCACCTGATGTCTATAGATTTTAAAAATAGAATCATAATATCTTTAATAGTAATAAAAATTGTAACATATTAATGTAACTGCGTCAAACTGCAAATGCTTCATTTATGCAAATTTAAATGTTTTAAAATCATTCCTTGAGTATCTATTGATGTTTGTTTTATAATGATGTTTCAACGTTTTTTGTTTAAAAATGCAAAGCGTTTTTGTTTGAACAGGCGTGCGGTTCATGACAATACCTACATTCATTTTTATTGCGCATTGAATAAGTATTTATATTAAAAATATACGAACCCGGCACTCGTAGGCGAAGTCATACTCATACTCCGCCATGTTTCAGTTTTTTAACACTTCACTAATAGTTTTTCAAGTTCACTTAACACTAACATGATTCACACAATGTCCACACATCTATCAATATTAAGCAACATGTCTTAAAAACGTAACCTATAATGAGTAAAAGTAATAAGTAAAAAAGGTATGCTACAATGAATTTAAAACAAAATATATTACAAGAAAATTAACTATACACAATATATAAAATCATAAAAAGAACACTGCTAGTCGCAGACGTGACTGGCTGAAAACTGAATGAACGCCAAAAAGCCGTAAACCGAAAAAAAATATTAGAAGATTCTAAATTTGAACCATTTCGTAATGGCGCTTCCTAGCCCACGGACGTCTAGACACCGCTGGTCGATTATAAGGTATAATTACATTATTGTTACGAACAGCTGTTTCAGAGGTAGACAGTTTTGAGGTTATGAAAGCTGACTGGCTTATTCAATACTGGGAAGAAAATTTCATCGGTAGTTGCGCGCGCATCCCGGGGAGCGATGTCCGCCTAATCTTGACACTTTGACACGGTTCTGTAACAATGCTTTGGCTGTGGGAATTTACAGAAGGGGTGACTTTGCTCACGTTTAGTTGTGTAACAGGGGTGACCAGTAAGTAGGTAGAGAAGGGGTAGCTTTTAGGTCGCTCATGTTTAGATAGATAAGATATTATTTGACACACAAGACACAGCACAGGCAGAATGAAAAAAACAATAAAAGAAAAAAGAACCAACACATTATAATGTAGTTATAGTTTAGTAAATTTATGATAAAGAAGCTATTCACTATTTTAATTAATCCTTTATCTGATATTTTGGTATGATGTGGCCATTTATAAAGCTCCCTTTAATTAGACATGTGTGTTTCAAGTTACCGAAACATAATACGTGATCCGAAATCTAATTAGCTAGCTTTGATCTAGTTAAACTTTGTTTTATTTGGCATTTGAAATGGTTTATGAGTTGCTAATTTAGAAACCGCATTATGTACAATAAATGAACAAGGTAGGGTATCTACTAGAAGGTATTCAAGATTTTACTTTACAAGCAATTATTTTTCTTGACTGACAATTTTACTAACAAACTCGGCAATTAGCGCGCTGTTAGAAAAGCGTGAAATTAGAAAAGTCTTTCACGGATGAGAATGCAAAAAACACGGCATTTCAATACCTACTATTTATATAAATTGGGACAAAAAATGGACCCCTATCGAATCCTTTAAACTTTCCCTTTTAAAGTATAGTTTCGAGCTGAAATCAGATTTTTGAATAACAACTTTTTTCATTTTATGACAGGTACAACGTACAATAAGTAAGAAAAACGTAGTATTTGTTGTTACAAAGATTAACTTCACGGTCAAAGGCCTTCGTGAATGCCAAACGCTACAGCTGTAATAATAAGAACAAAATATTGGAGTGCTAAATTATCTTTTCAGTGTTAGTCATAATAGTTACACCATATCAAAAAGTCCATTTATTACGTCCAAACTGCATTTAATGTCAAATGTGTGCTCAACTGCTGTTGTTTTTAGGAAACAAGACATAATGTATAGTGATTGTTTTTTCAGGTCTGAGGTTGGTTTCAAAATCAACTTAGGTAATACAAATGATCACTACCTATTAAATTATTAAGTTCAATGCTGGCAAGGATCTACGCTCATTATTAGCTCTATTAGGTACCTAATTTGGATCAATGATTGTCTAATTTTAGTAACCTCTTTATTATAAGACAAGTATTACTAGTAGGTATATGCTTAAAAGAGGTTTCGTCTTTTCTTACCTACTTTTCACGATCAGACAGGTCAATGACCTTAAGCAAAATAACCAAGAAAGAACCGATGTCAGTTATAACAAAGCGCACATAGCGCCAGAGAGAATTGTTCGCAATTTACAAGTCCGTTGACCCGGATAGCGTAATCCGTATAACCGGCTAAAAATACTTCTTTTTTCAGCGATAACTATAAATCTCTTTGCGCAACTACTAATATCATGCCAATAAAACTTGATTTAATGTTAGTGAGACGGCAATGAATAGCGGAAAACTCTTATTTAATTTTTTTTTTATAAACCACACGCTGACTGTATTATGTCGAGGTAAAGGTTTGATGGACGCATTTTGATGCTCTCACTACGCTGTTCTTTTTTTTCATAAGATTTTTTTAGGTTTTCCATTCAGTATACCATCTTCTTCTATTCTTAACGGTCACCTTTCTAACGCAGAGTGGTCAAAGACACACAAGAAGGCTATTACAATAGTACCTAGACATACCTAGTAATTTCGAGATTCAATAAAACCCAATGACCTCTGAGAACAGAAAAATATAACTAGCAATAATAACATCGAGGAACAAGAAACAACTATTTATGATCCAATTTAGGTAATAAAATATAAGCATCCCTGCGATCTAAAGTGATCAATAATGAAACAACGATGCTACGTTTTTCAAAATGAAAATGCAGGCCAGAATTTCATCATACGAGTGAGGTAAGTAAGTTCGTATATGAGTTAGTGGCCAACTCTTGTGACGGAGTTTTAAGGCCGCCTAAAGGCTTCCATCATGGCTTAGGACCGACAATTTAACGTGCCCTCCGAAGCACGGAAGCGGTTAGCTCGTAATGCCATTTGCGGTCACCCATACAAATTGTGACCGCGCACACCGTGCTTAAAACTTCGACGATAATTCAAGTACGTCTAAGCAAGCTACGCCACGAGCGCTTCAAATGAATAGAAAATGCTATATAAAAGTGATAATGATGAAGAAATATCGCCCTTGATAAAGTAGCAAATGAATAGATTGTATATTTGATAAGAGGGCATTTAAGCAATGCTAGTTATAATGACAAGGAAACCAAAAATGCAACACTTACAGATAAATTAACAATAAATAATATAATATATTCTAAATAGAGATTCAGATAATAACAAACTTACATCAATGAGAAAGCAAAAATAATCCATAACCCACGGCAATAACGACGAAAGTCGAATAAATACTGATATTTTTCAGATTGTTGGTACCGATAAACATACGTGAAGCTATCAAAATATTATATCTGTTGCACTTGTGCGAAGTTCGTGTTCATTACAGGATGGATATATTTCACGCGTCTTAAAGTTATCAATGAAAATAAGCGTGAGTTTGTTTGTACATATTTCTACACTAATATTATAAAGAGGAAAACTTTGTTTGTTTGTTTGTTTGTTTGTACTGAATAGGCTCAAAAACTACTGGACCGATTTTAAAAATTCTTTCACCATTCGAAAGCTACATTATCCACGAGTAACATAGGCTATATTTTATTTTGGAAAAAAATAGGGTTCCGTAAGATATTTGGGTTTTTCGGACACAAGGTGTAAAAAATCAACCAGAAAAGTTACTTATTTTGCGTACGCTGCCTAAACTATAAAAGATAGAACCATAAAATGTTCTAATTAATTGTAGATCTTATAAATATCTACAAAAAAGTCCGCGACACACTATACCCATCTATGTCGAGTGAGGCACAGCAACCATTTTTTTATTTAAAAATCTTGAATTTTTTTTGGACTACATTTAAACGCGTTTATTTTACTCATGCTATTAATCCTTATCAAAATAAATGATTTCATCACTAAGAACAGTTTATGGAGATAATATTTGGTCTTTGAATGATTAAAATTGGACGTTTGGTTTTGAAGTTATGGCGAAATTAAAATATTACGATTTCTGCTGCACGACCGCTGCGTAGGGAGCCGACCTCGCGACTGACCGTGTCTTTCCTGGGTAGGCTTTTTGCAGCGGTAACCGACATCCACGCGGGCGGAGCCGCGGGCGACCGCTAGTAGCTCATATACTCGTAGATATGACTAAGACGTAATGTAATAAAATATAATTGCGTTAGGTACTTTGTTTTGTAGAGATAGTTTCTTAAATGATTCTAGTGGCTGAAGTGATAAGGCCTTTTACCATCGTAGATGATTTGCACGGCGTCAGGAGGCAACTTTTACCTTCACAAACGAGACGCTATAGTGCCCAGGACAAATTAAGAAGGAGTAGGCTTGCCCAGCACCTAAAAATATTCCTTCAGAGTCTGGGTCTTGTGGTACCATGGTACTCGTAGTTTCTGATACCCACGACACAGGGAATCTCAGTGCGGGGTCAGGACTATGTATGTGACTGTTGGGTGTTATTTATTTATTATTATTTATCTCTTGTTGAGTCTCACGAGGGAAGTTGATGACAACAGCTAGTGCAACGGCACAAAAATAGTCAGACTTGCCGCGACCTGGCAGCACGTGGCAAACAATTCTCCCGGCTGCCAAACAGCGTGCAATGTTACTGCTGAATGGGTACGTCTATACGACAAGATTTACGAAGGTTAATGTGTTCGAATAGTAATAAAGAAAGATAATAAGGGATAAGAGAGCTGGTGTGGTAAAAATGTAACTACCAAGGCCTTTTACCATCTGTAGATGATTTATACAGCGTCAGGAGGCAACTTTTACCTTCACAAACGGGACGCTGTAGTGCCCGGGACGAATTACGATGGAGTAGGCTTGCCCAGTACCTATTCCATCCTCTCGGCTTAGTCGGCCTTGTCATGGTCAATACGTGCGGAGCTGACTAAGCCGCGGGTTTCCTCACGATGTTTTCACCGTTTGAGAGTACTGGTATTGCGCACATGAATTTTTCGCACAGAAAAATCCATTGGTACACGACCGGGTTTGAACCCACTACCAACTAGACCTCCAGTGCTTTCAGGTAACTGTATACCTATAGCATAATAGCTATGGCACCTAACATACATCTTAATGTGGCTCACGCAAGTCCCTACAACAATAAAGAAGGTGATTTAACCATTCTTCTATATACAGCTCAACATCCTCGCCAAGTAACCTTACTGAGCCATTGAATTAATAAAGGTGACAACAGACATACATACCTATCTACATAGATAGTATAACATACATCTTCGAAGTATTTCTACATAGATTTGAACGCCCCTAGGTTTTGTTCGCATTGAGTCCTATTACACAAACTTCATCTTTTCGTTTCGCCCTCTTCAGGAGTTGAATTTTGGGAATTCCTTTCTTAGTGAGTCCCTACACCACTGAGCATTGGTTTTTTGAATTTATTTACGATTTACAAGGAAAAAAAAATACCAATATTTAGGTACTTAGCAACAAAAAACCACTAAGGTTTGTGTTATTGCTAGTTCAGTTTACAACTAACAATGGTAAAGATATGTTATGGTCAGGCAATTAAGTATAAAATAAAAGGTATAAGTATTAAATTATTAAAACAAAAACAAGAAGTTATCTATTAGGAACTAGGTAGGCAGCTTGGTACTTAAGTAGGTAAATGGTGATAATTGTGTTTTAAAAAGAATGATTTTAGTTTGTATTTTATGTTATTTTTAGTCAGTGTGTCGGTCATGTCACGCGGTAATTTAAATTGGGTGGTCTAGTTGGTAGTGACGCTGCCTTCCGTTCCTAAGGTCGTGAGTTCAAATCTGGTCGTGTACCAATGGATTTTTCTGTGCAAAAATTTTATGTGCGCTATACCAGTAGGTACTCAAACGGTGAAGGAAAACATTGCTAACCCGTGGCTTAGTTAGCTCCGCACGTATTGACCATGTCTTTCCTGTGAACAAGGCCGACTTAGCTGAGAGGATTTAGTACCAAACACGGAGAACATTAATCTCAATTGATGTAATGCGTTCAGTTTAATGCCAAAGTCAAACCGTTTAGTTCGTCCAAAGTAATTTTAAATGTTGCAATCGCTTTAAAATAATTATTCCTAAAATTTGCACCAAACTGTATGGGGATTAAACAAAACTTGTCTGATTGCTGCAATTCCGGTAAAAACAATTCAAATTTAAAAATACCGATAATACAGAAGCCACTTCCATACTTTCTAAGCTGTTTGGGGAAAAAGTGACTATTAATAACTAAAGGATACTCAGATGCTAAATTAACATAGCATCCGAGTATCCTTTAGTTATTAATGTTGTATTACAAATTATGTATTATAATAATTGCATTTCTACAAAATTTATAATTTTTGGTTTTCATTTTGTGGCGTAGCTTGCTTAGACGTTCTTGATTGATCGTTGAAGTTAAGTATAATTCCATTAATAGAATATTATGGACCACAGAGCGTACCTAGCGTAAATTACGGAATTGTTTTCAAATAACTCTAAGCTATATTGACTTAAACATTTACCGGCTCGGCATGACATCATGGTGTTTGTACCACGACATTGCGAGCGATTACACCTGACGCCGGTTTCTGATACTGAGAGAAAATCTATATTAAATATATATTTAACGAGAAATCTTTACAAAAAAAAACAGAAAAAACGATTTTTCTAGGTTATGTTAGTAAAATGTTTGTGTAATCGAAGCCCATGCACCAAAGTGCAGTATCTTCAAAATACAAAAAAAAACTAATTATACTGACTCAACATAACGACTTTAACATAGGAAGTGCCTTAGCTGCCCGGATAAAAAGTACCCTGTGTTATTCCAAGGCATAAACTAGTTTAAGCTTAAAAAAACTAAGGTCTTTTACCATCTATAGTACCTAGATGATTTATGCAGCGTCAGGAGGTAACTTTTACCTTCACAAACGGGACGAATTAAGATAGAGTAGGCTTGCCCAGTACCTATTCCATTCTCTCAGCTTAGTCGGCCTTGTCCACAGGAAAGACATGGTCAATACGTGCGAAGCTGACTAAGCTGCGGGTTTCCGCACGATGTTTTCCTTCACCGTTTGAGAGTACTGGTACAGCGCACATAAATGTTTCGCGCAGAAAAATCCATTGGAACACGACCGGATTTGAATCCACGACCTTAGGATCGGAAGGCGGGGTCACTACCAACTAGACCACTAGATTACAATTATAATATTAGTAGGATTCTTGTAAAAAAAGTGAAAACAGTAGGTAAATAGATAGGTCTATTTGAGAGATAATGATTTGCAAGTGCATTATCTATAATCTACTATCAATACTTTGTGAATAACTGATAAAAACACGTTATTTTGAATAGCACCGGTATGTATAAAACGTGAGACCTTGAGATAAGTCGTCCTAAACCATAATAAAAAGATGACCTAATCGGAGAATTCTTATTCAAATATGCAAAAGGAGTAACAACAAGAATTTAGTCCACATTATGTCCAATTTTGTTTGAATTGTTAATCGGTACAGGAGGTCCTAAATAAGTAAAAACCTGTTCAAAATCCCATTATTATTGATCAATCTAGATTGTGCAGGTAGACAAATGTTCAATTTGCTGGGAAATCAACCGGAAAATGCTAAAGTAAGTTCGTATGAGCTAGTGGTTAACTCTTGTGACGGATATTTTAGGCCGCCTAAAGGCCTTCGTCATGGCTTAACGACTGAAAAGCCGGGACCGACAATTCGACGTGCCCTCCGAAGCACGGAAGCGCTCAGCTCGTAATGCCACTTACGATCACCAATCCCAATTGTGACCGCGCACAATGTTGCTTAACTTCAACGGTCAATCAAGCTACGCCACGAGCGGATAATGCTATGCAATTATTATTGTGATGTGAACTCTATCTAGTTTCAGTTTGCTATTATGTTTATTTTATTTCAGTACTGCCATTCAAAGCCAAAGCATTGCCACGATTTCGTGTCACTAAAATATTTAAAAATAATTATTTTCACCTGTTCGGCAGGTATTTAAGTAAGTAATTATATTTTCGTCAGAAATTGAAGGGTAAATTTTTAAGGTAATTACATGCAACTCTTGCAACATTAAAATATGACACAGTAACCGCGAAAATCACTTCATAAATTCCGATATTGGAGCGTTATCTTTCTGTATACAAAACTTGAGATAAAACATTGAAAGATTACGTTCATAACTTTTATAAGAATTATTCACTGTGTGAACTTCTTGTACGAATGCATACCACCTTATTTTTTAAAAGTTTTTTTTCTGAATAACAATAACAAACACTGGCATCCAACAATATTTGAAATTCGAATTTCGCGTTCGTTCGCTAGCGCGGCAGGCGTCGACCGGCCGTCAGAGTAAGCGCGCAACTGAAAACGGACGTATTTCGTCATCGAATCAAATTGTGATATTTGTGATACGGTGTACTGGCTTTCCGAGTGGAACCCAGCTAATATCAGCTTCATCAAAAGATTTTGTCGACTGTTTTTCCGGACTTCCTAATTCGTTTAAGTTAGACTGAAGTCCTATTTGCGTTCTGGGTCAAACGAGACACTTTAGACTCTAGCTACTGAGTTCTTACTGTGACTCCATCTTTAGTATTTTTTTTATTAAAATGGTAGGTAGGCTACGCATATACATTTACCTATTCTGGATTAAATATCTAGTTACATAGGTCACTACGCCGTTTATCTTGTTGACTTTTCAAGGGCGCCAGCATACTTTTAGCGTGACACAATTTTTACCAATAAGTCCTTACCTAGAGTTTTTATGAAACAGACTTCACCTTTATTTATAAGTCGAAGGTATTTATTATTAGGACCATTTAGAAACTTATAATATATGTATGCTTACATAAGTGTTCTAGCCAATTTATTTTGGTAAATATTCATATTTATCAAAAGTCAAAATAAGCATTGTCCCACATTAATTAATACGGCTTCATCCGATTAGTTTTAAGACTACTATATCTGTTAAAACTACAATGTCTTATCGCTCGCAGCAGTTTCGCAATACATTTCGAAAATAGCCGTAAAACGTATTTGACCTTGACCTTTACATGACCTCAATAGAGCCTAACCCTAGATTTAGAAGCTCGCGTGATCTGAAGGCTTCGTTTATAAACCACTTGACATGACCAAACGAATTGTACGCATTTTACGTTGCCTTTTGGTTGTAATAATAAATATTTTATTACTGACAACATTTTTGGGGTACGCTAGTACTATCAAGGCCGACTAAGCCGAGAGGATGGAATAGGTGCTGGGCAAGTCTACTACATCTTAATTTGTCCCGGGCACTACAAAGTCCCGTATGTGAAGGTAATAGTTGCCTCCTGACGCTGTATAAATCGTCTACTATAGATAGTTAGGCCTTAGACAATACTATTGGTTATTCTATGGTTCGGCTATCGTGTACCAAGAGTCTAAATACCCCTTTCGTATTCTTGACTTCACCTGCCTCGAACCCGCATGGTTCGTAAGAATCGATTTTTATAATAGTTATCCTTATCTGATGTACATAAAAGCGAGCACATACGTGTGTACCTATGTCTATAGACATTGCTATTATTTGATAGAACAGTTGATGGTTCCTTAGATAACATCGCCCCATATTTCAAATCATCTACCAATGTCATCAAGTTATTCAATGTTTCTGTAGCCTTGACACTATGACCATGTGCTTGATGTCGCAAATGACGTCAGTCGCTAGTCAATTCGTAATATCCTCACGCGAATATGCGGGTTAGATAGTGAATTTAAAATATATGTTATGATACGGTTCCGTGGTGGTGTATAAATTCGGCTTTTTTGGTGTGAAAGTGTCAATGACTCGGAAAGTCAAAACTTGTATAGCGGAACGTTGTAAAAGATGAAAAGTATGTAGATACACATTCTGATTTCTACCTGCCAGTTCGAAACTACTTTTATCATCATCATCATTTTTGACCCATATCTACTGACTGCTGGGTTTAGGCACACAACAATAATTAAGAAATAATAATTTTGGACATAGGCCACTTTAGTTCTAAGAGTGCAATATTAGCGCCAAAAACTGGTATTAAAACATTCTGCTACTGGCATTTCCGGTATGTTTAAGGAAACATTTGTATTTTTACGAGGCACCTAATGTTATTCATAATAATAATAAATATTTGCAGATATTTCACAGAGCGCCATCTAGCCCCAAACTAAGCAAAGCTTGTACTATGGGAACCAGAAGTCTGATAAAATATTATAACTACTTTTTTTTTGTAAATATATACTTAGAATACATAATACAACAACAATTTCTCCAGTAGAGGGGATCGAATCCGCGCCTCTTGCGTCTCAGCCGAGCACTCGTCCACCACGCCACAGAGGTCGTCAAATTTTTTTCTGATGACCAAAACAATCCTACAAAACCACTCGTAAAGATACAAAAATCTGTTCTTCAACTTCAGTTTTGGCGATGATGTAATGATGAGTAATTAAAGTAAGAAGATTATGTAGGCAGTAAGGTCTATGTGATGGATTTAAGTCTTAAGTCGAAAATGTTGATAGATTGATGTAAGTTTATTTTAATGACGACTTCTGTGGCGAGGCGGGCGAGTGCTCGACTGAAACGCAAGAGGCGCGGGTTCAATTACCGCTACGGGAGATATGTTCTGCAAATATTTATTACGGGTCTGGGTGTTGTAGTATTATAAGTACCTATGTATTTACAAAGAAAAAGTATAAAAGTATTTCAGCCATCTGGTGGCCATAGTAAAAGCTTTGCTTAGTTTGGGGCTAGATGGCGCTGTGTGAAATGTCCACAAAAAAATGTCATCACGACAATTGCAGTGAAGTTTTTAAAACACGGAAGAACTGAATGATTATTTATTCTGTTTACTCCCAACTCAAGATTTATACAAAACTAGAGGAACGGCCCGAGACTATGGCCGCGCTGGGTTTTATTATACTAACTGACGGCCTCGGTGGCGTGGCGGGCGATTGCTCGGCAGAGACGCAAGAGGCGCGGGTTCGATTCCCGCTGCGGAAGAAATGTTTGCACGATCTGTAAATATTTCTTCCGGGTCTGGGAGTTGTGGTACCATGGTACTCGTAGTTTCTGATACCCACGACACAGAGAATCCTAGTGTGGGATCAGGACTATGTATGTGACTGTTGGGTGTTATTTATTTATTTATTTAACTTACTGCATCGGAGTTGAATTTCAGGAAATAATAATTCAACTCCTGTAGAGGTTTCCAACGGTAGAGGCGAATATGACGTATCTAGGCCTTATGGTACTTGTCAGTCGGTCAGTTTTACAAGACTTTTATATATTTCGATGAAAATTACGATTTGTTATTTAACCCCTCGCACGCTTAGGCAATGTATTTTGAATGTTGACATTTCAGATTACGTCATATCAGGTCATTGACATTAAACCTTTACTGACATTTCAATTTCATCGGTAAATTACGCTCTGAATTTCTTATATTTCGCTCTTTTGCTTTCGCTAGCGCCATGTCAACTCACTCATCATCAGTCATCATCACTAATTTTATTCAACGAATTCCGAGAATATTTTTTGCGCCTACTCGTCATAATGACGTAAGTGACTAGCTTCACGATGCGTCCTGCATTTCTGATTGTGTGGAAAAAGTCAATGAATAGAAGTTTTTTCTGTAAGAGGTATATTGTCAAAAGCGCGCCACTTTACCACACCTATTTTGTGACCAAGTCTAGACCAAACTTCCTTTTACCAAAACCTTTTAACCAGATACATAATATCCGTCTAAAAAAAAACGTGAAGTCCACTTATGGCAAACTAGCTCCCGCCCGCGGCTTCGCTCGCGTGGTTCCAGGATATAAAGTAGCCTCGTATTATTCCAGCACACACTATGTATATTCCAATTTTCATTCAAATCCGTTCAGACGTTACGGCGTGATCGAGGCACAAACATCGTCACATCCTCACAAACTTACTTTTCACCACACTGGTTCGAAAATAACTAGTGACACAACTAGTAGTACTTGACAGTGACAGTGACAAAATTGGTAACCCGTTTCCATTTAGTGCAAAGGCCAATAACTTTTGAATAAAATACAAATTTCTTAACAGAACACGAAGACACGAAGTAAAGAATGATCAGCCATGCATTAAAAGTTTTTGCGTGCCAAGTAACCGAATCTAAGTGTCAATGACATGAACTCAATGGGCTTTTTATGCATGTTTTAATTCTCTAATGCACCAATTGAACTCCGCAGACGGTACAGTGTAAGATAGGTATGTAATTAAAATGTCGCTGTAATTTTTTTTATTAATAGATGTTATTGAAATTGTAGTATAATAATTGGCTGTAGGTAAATCATAAATGCGAAAGTTTGTGAAAATGTGACGATGTGGGGCATTGGTTGTCAAACTGCGGCCCGAAGCTAAGATTAGTGCGGCCCGCGGACCATTTTTACAAGAGAGAACTAACATCTAACGAAAGTAATGTCAAGGTATTAAAAAAATAAAATAAAAGGAAAATCCTACTAATATTATAAATGTGAAAGTTTGTGAGGATGTGAGGATGTAAAGATGTGTGGATGTGACGATGTATGTTTGTGCCTCAATCACGCCCAAACGGCTGAACGGATTTGAATGAAACTTGGAATATACATAATACGTGTGCTGGAATTACATATAGGCTACTTTTTATCCAGGTACAACGCGAGCGAAGCGGCAGCAGCTAGTATATCATATAATTTGTTCATACTATAAATGGTTATTTACCTAAACCAATCAGATCGGAGCTTGGCTGAATTATTCGTCCAAGATCGTGGCCTATATGCGGCCCGTCGTGCCGCCCAGCAGAGTAAGTATTGGCTCTTGGTCAAAAAAGCTTGACGAACACTGATGTGGGGTATCACGGCGTAGCGGCTGAATTAATTTCAAAGAAACTTGAAATAACATGGGCCAGTTTTATCCGGTACCACGCGAGCGCAAACCGCGGGCTGAAGCTATTATTATTATATAAATAGGTTACATTTCATTTGTGTGGTCTATATGAAATACCTATAAGTTCTAAAATATTTCGAACGTCGTGGTAATCGATTTCTAGAAAGGTTATGTCAATGTCAACTTGAAGCTTTTTATTGTTTTCTACCTCGAACTAATCAAATCGATTTATAAAAATATAACTTCTGTAAAACATGTTTTTTTACGCCCAATTATCAGCCTACAGAAAGTCACCTCCTGGAAACTAGGCATCCCCAGAATACTACCAGGACGCACGATTCGTAGCAAAATGGCAGACAATAAAGATGAAATCAACATTTCATAAACAAATTTAATTCTAAAGCCGTAAAACAAATGGTTTCCAAATAAAGGCAATCTACTGCCTACGCGGTTCCTTACCCGAATGCGTGGGAATAATGTATGCTTTTGCATTATAATCCGACGGTAATTTGAGGTTCATGTTAAGGAAATAGTCGAGTAATTAGAGTGAGTAGGATTTACCGCAGTGCTAATTGACGAAGTTTACGAGGTCAACAATCCCGGCATTCGAATGAAAACAAAACTTCAAACGTCAAACTAAACAAGCAACTTTTGACACCTGTCACAATGAAATTCAAATGAAGCTATCAAAGTAGTTTGTATAGGTTAAATTAATAATTTCTTACACTACTAAGGCCTTTTACCATCTATAGTAGATGATTTATACAGCGTCAGGAGGCAACTTTTACCTTCACAAACGGGACGCTGTAGTGCCCGGGACGAATTAAGATGGAGTAGGATTGCCCAGCCCTCTCAGGAAAGACATGTCCAATATTTGCGGAGCTGACTAAGCCGCGGGTTTCCTCACGATATTTTCCTTCACCGTTTGAGAGTACTGGTATAGCGCACATAAATTTTTCGTACAAAAAAATCCATTGGCATAAGACCGGATTTAAACCTACGATCTTAGGATCGGAAGGCGGGGTAGCCAAGTAGACCACCAGTGCTATTTTCTAACACAATTAGCAATAAAATATATAAGTATTTTAAGGTAAATATGTTTGAAAAAAAGCGACAGCAGACGGCCTTGGACGAGGTCTAGTCTGATATAACAGAATGACATCACTTAGAGTGGGCTAACCTCACGCGCAGATCACAATGACGCCAATTTAGTTCTACATCAAGGAAAAACATATCATGAAGCGCTCGTGGTGTAGCTAGCTTAGCCGTTCTTGAATGATTGTTAAAGTTAAGCAAGTGGCATTACGAGCTGAGCGCTTCCGTGCTTCGGAGGGCACGTTAAACTGTCGGTCCCGGCTTTTAAGTCGTTAAGCCACGACGTGGCCTTTAGGCGGCCTAAAAATTCCGTCACAAGAGTTGACCACTAGCTCATACGAACATACATATCGCTCTGCCAATGGTTATGTCCATATCTTTCATCATCTATCATTCATTTATTTTTACTGCATGATATTATCACAAACAAGTAAACACGAATAAAAAAAAACGCATGAAAATGTCAACAGATGTTGATTGCCAATGATTTTAAAAGTTTTCCATCTACGTGACTATTGTTGGATTGCGTGACTCTTAATTTAGTTTAATTCTAGATTATTCGCTCATTAACTCCATTTAGTGAAGTCATTCTAGAGGATATTTCAATAAACCGTGGTTTGTCCGAGGTTAAAGTCATTGGCAGAGATCAAAATAAAAAATACTTTTTAAACGTTGTGTGAATCATGTTAGAAGTCCTACCTGCCTCTACCCCCAAAGCTACAATATAATAAAACAAGATTGCAAATATCCAATAAACAAAGATAATTATTACGCCTAGCGCCATATTGAACGGATTTTCCGTCGCCGATCTTTCGTTGCGGTTAATCCGATAACAATCGATCTTACGCGTAGTGTGCCCGACTATATAAACTTATTGAAATATAATGTATTTACATTCCGCCGCGGAACATCGGCAACGGAAAATCCGTTCAATGTGGCACTAGCCTATGTCAGCTGCTAGTATGGCCATAAAAAAAATACCATTTATAAATATTTGTGTCAATTTGACAGATGTCTATTATGAATGTGACAGTAACTGACATGACGTTCAAATAAAAAAAAATCACTTACCAAAGTAACAATATCCCCAGGGTTGGCTGCGGCAATCCTCCTCAGTCTTTCGTACAACATATCGAGCAGCCTTTGGTATTTCGCGTTCAGTTCGTCCAATTCTTTCGCCACTGCGTCGGAGCCCACAGGTATCCTGTCAGGTTCGACAGTTTTGTTCTGCTTGCGGAGCCATTCAGCCATTTCGACGTCCGCCTGTCGCTTCAGTTGTCGCATGTCGAGGGATGGGTGGACCTCCTCGCATAGCCACTCGGCATAACGCTGACATCTCGACGAGTGGATCTATTTGGTTAGGGTCGAAGCGGGTTAGGATTTTTAGGTTAGTTTTTGGTAGAATGTTTTTTCAGTTGAAGACTGAGGAAAAATATTGGTGAACATTCTGCCAATAGTTGAAGCTATCATTAGAAATTATTTGATTAAATACCTTTCGGAATCTCAGTCACACAGTCACATTCTTACATTCAGACTTATTCATATTTTTTATAATTTGAAAAATGGGGACCAACAAAACTAGAGTAGACTAGATTGATTCGAAAAAAAAAACATTTTTTAAATTATGTTATTAATTTATGGTAAGATTTACAAAACTTTCATTCCAGTAACCTTTCAACATGGCAACACTGTCCAGCTTTCCACGCATACCCGATAGAATCATGCTGGCAAAAAGCCTGTACACGAAACAGGATTCTAAGCGTGCAACACCATTTGCATTGTGCTGTTTGACACCCACATTTCGTGCAGTTTTCACAAAGCTTTCACAAAAAATTTTGTGTATAATTTTATTCTCTTTGTCGTAGTAGGTATTTTATGTATTTTCTACCAAAATAGTAGATTTCCACCTACTGGCAATACAAACAAAAACCATGCAAAGCTCAGAAAAATATTTTTGAATTTCGAATGTCTTTGAGACTGAATACAAAACACATTTTCTTAGTCACAGTGCAAAATCTAGCAGCATCTTATTGCTGTTTCAAGAGTATTATTGCAATCAAACTTCTCTCATTCATAATATTAGTATTAGTTTGCAAAACTAAATACGTTATTTTAAAGCTAGCGTTTTTTTAGCGTCAAAGATTAGCCAAGCGTTACTTGTGAGCAGAGGCGATACTTCATGCATGATAACACAGTTGAGCCTGAAACTCCGCAATACAAGAGACTTGAAGACCCAGAAACAACTAGAAGCACAAATAAGACAGAAGAGACGAAACGCTGGACTTTCTCATTTCCTTTCAAAAACTCACATCTTATCAACAAAAAAAAAAACAAATTACATCATCCATTTTTCATTTTGCAAAAAAAGTAGATGATGCAATATCGTAGGTACAAAAAAACAGGGTGACATTTTGAGAAATACTCTTTGACATAATGTCAAAAGCAGCATGTTGCATTCTACCATTTTTAATGGCAAAGGAAAAGTTTGCTATTCTACTTGTCAAAATGCCACAGATTAAAAATGTTTCTTTAGTTGTCATACCTTGGCCTCTCGAATGAATCTGCCACCATCAACGTTAACCTTCTCAATCTTAGGGGTCCTCTCCACCACACTGGTCAGTAGAGTCTGTGTGAAACATCCCAATGTTATGTTTAGTACAGTGCATACAATTTCAGACCTTATTTTAGATGAGTTTAAGGATCATTTTCTAATGCAATATGTTTTTTAGTACATTGCATACAATTTTAGACCTTATGTTACATAGATTTAATGACCGTTTTCTTGTTGAATATGTACATACATTAAAAGGACTGATTCTATTTCATGCAATTTATAAATTAACATTCACATGCATTTATTCATGACATTAATTTTAATGCACTTAAATATAAATTATGCATAATTGAATAGTATTTTTATGACCATTACAGTAATTGAACTGACCATTACCTTCAGTGTTTATGATTAAGATTTCAATCTCAGTTATCTTAAACATGCAACATATTTCTTAGTTGTAAGTTAATTCAATATTTACAAGAAATGCAGAAACGAATCACTATCGAGGTGAAATCCACACAAATCGAAACACAAGAAAGCAAAACTCAGGAATAAGCAGAACAGCACTGAAAAACATAAATTCATAACGAAAGAATGTGAAAGATATGACTAGAATCAAATTCTCAGAAACCTAAAGGAAATGTTATTATTTATATATAATCTAAAACCAGATTCTAGGTTAAAAGTTGCTTATGATTTTCGACATATTAGCATAAAAAAATATGACGAAATTGTCAATAAATTTCTCTTTCCAAGTGAAGCTCAGAAATATCGTTCAAAATGTTACGTTACGCCCGGAAAGGAATATTATCTGAGCCTGTAGCCAAGGTACTTAAAGCTAGAGCAAAAATTAAGGAACCGAGTAACATATTTGACGGCCTCGGTGGCGTGGCGGGCGATTGCTCGGCAGAGACGCAAGAGGCGCGGGTTCGATTCCCGCTGCGGAATAAACGTTTGCATGTGCTGCAAATATTTCTTCCGGGTCTGGGTGTTGTGGTAGCATGGTACTCGTAGTTTCTGATACCCACGACACAGGGAATCCTATTGTGGGGTCAGGACTATGTATGTGACTGTTGGGTGTTATTTATTTATTTTACAAAAAAATAGCCAAGCGTGGTTTCTTGCCTGTATCTTCCCCGCTTGGTCGCGTTACGAACAGGTGTAAATGCAACGTAGATTTAAGACGTGTCCAAGTGATCCCCGTGATTTTAAGGAATACAACATTTTTGACTTTGACTTTAGAGCAACATATAGTTAAAGACTTAACTACAGACTTGGCTACAGACTCGGCTACATGCTCCGTATAAGACATACCCGAGTCGGCTCGAACTGTTCCCTCGGGCGGACTTCGATCGGCGGCTGTGCTTGAAGCTTGTTGTACGCGTCATCGATCCATTCCGCTTCGTTCTCCAACCCCGCATTGTAGTTCCGGAGGAGCTGGTAGGCTGCTTCGCAACTGCGCAATCTAAAGTCAATGGACTTGTTAGAGGGCGTCAATTTTTATTTTTTACTAGCTGTGCTCCGCGGTTTCATCCGCGTTTTTCTCGTTTCTGTGGAAATACCGAGATAAAATATTGCCTATATTATAGCCTCCCTCAATAAATGGACTATGGCCCATAACTCATTAATAGGTACCAACTCTTAACATCTTACACACGTGATAACTTTTAAACGAAATATCCGATTGAGATGAAACAAAAAGTATTTTACTTCTACATAAATACTCTTGATAACATAATGCTTAATTTCGATAAAGATTAATATTACGATACATATTTAACGTAGTTTTTTTTTCTTCAGACGATTTCATAATTATTTTGAACACAAAATCGGTTATTGTGATTAAACCATGATAGCTAGATATATGTTCTCGCGGACTTTTTTGTAGGTCTTAATGGGATCTACAAACCCGTAGTACATCATTTTGTTCTATTGTCAATAGTTTTTGCAGCGCACGCAAAAATAGGTTTTCGATTTTACACCTTGTGTTACAAAATAGCAATTTTATTACGGATCCCTAATTTTGAAAGAAAAAAAACATAGCCTATAGCCTTCCTCGATAAATGGCCTACCCAACACTGAAAGAATCATTCAAATCGGACCAGTAGTTCCAGAGATTAGCGCGTTCAAACAAACAAACAAACACTGCAGCTTTATAATATTAGTATAGATTATTATTTGTTGTTAACGCGGCAACAGAAATACACTGAAAATTTCAACTCTCTACCTATTACGGTTCATGAGATACAGCCGCTGACAGACATACGGACGGACAGCGGAGGCTTAGTAATTGGGTCACGTTGGCGTTGTACGGAAGCTTAAAAAGGAATGGGAAGCCTTTGCCCTGCAGTAACAACAGATAAAAGGCTAAACAATAATGATAATAATAGGTACATATTACTTAGTGTTCAGAGGGTATTAGGTAAATAACTAAATCAAAAGGAATATAATTTAAAATTGCGCCATCTATGGAAACTTATTTGCAACTCTATCAGAGTCTACAACTCAGGTGTAACAAAGTTTTTGTGCCTGGCTTCGAGGATACTAAGAAGTTAAATCAATGCTACACTTTGCCTAGGTTGTTTTACCATTCGCCAAGGACTCAACGACCCAATAATAACCGTCAATTTATCATTTCTTAGACAAACTATGAAAAAGCGCCATCTATTGATATTACTTTGCAACTCTCACCTTTCAGACAGCTGCGTGCAGACGCTGCTCCATCTATTATTCAGCTGCGAAAGCTCCTTGTGCAGTCTCTCCAGGTCGCCGTGGTGGGTGCGGGGGAGGGAGGCGTGAGGGAGGGCGGAGCGGCTGCTCTCCACCAATCGCCGGCAGCTTTCGGCATCTTCGTTCATCTGGTCGATGGCTATCTGCTGCTTGCTGACCACGACCTGCATACGGAGAAGGTCTTCGTGCATCTGTGGATAAGAAAGTTATAGTGAGCAAGAGTTTGAAAAATGTACTTCATTTTCTTTATATTCTAAGTAGTTCGAAAGTTTCTGACGTATGATATTTGAGGCTTAATCAAACGGTTACGGTACTGAATGAATTGAATTTAGGAGTAGGTATACGTTTTTTCGATAAGACATTTTAGTTGAAGTTTGTTTTTGAAACCTATAAATTATCTAAATATCTGCCTACCACAATGAAAGTAATGGATTGCATACGTCTTTGAGCAGGTCCACGTCGTTGGGCAGGTCGTTGAACTGCGCGAGCTTGATCTCGAACTCTGAGATCGTCTGATGGTTCTCCTCCATGCTGTTCACGACTATCTCCACGTACTTCAACCTACAATGTAAAACATACGAGTTAATACGTTTACCATCTAATCTATTTAAGACTAATGATGGACTAAGGTAAGAGAATCGAAGCGAAGTCATATAGGAGCATATAACGGAAACTAACATTTGAATGAGCAGAACATTTGGGTAAGCGAAATGACGGCGGAGTAAGGCTTTGATGGAGCAGTTGCCTAGAAAGGAATAACGAAGTAGAGGTTGTCCAACTGCTCGATCGGTCAATGACATCAGAAAGGCCATGGTTTTTGGATGCGGTAGGCTTATACCCAACAGTGGGATACTCTGGGTTGTAGATGATGAACTAAGCTTAAATCTACGGGATCTACTCTAAAAATCCGGTCAAAACAAATACAAAACTCACCTCTCCACAAACAGCTGGCTCTTGGAGTGCATGTCATTCCACTTGCCGATCACCTTGTCGAGATTCTTCTTCATAGCGGGAGTCTTAAGGGCGATGCCTGGAACAAGTAAATACCGGTAATACATCAGGTAAAGACAATGTGGAGTTATCATTTACATAACCTCACACCTAATCGCACTCACGCCTAATGTTGCCACTGAAAAACAGCGCTACAGCGACTACTGCTCTGCAATACCATAAAGCTATGTCCTTTTTTACTACATTTTGTCATTACCTGTGTCTTATAATAAATTATTTCTAGTCTATTCATCGCAGTCAAAGATAATCGTTTCTATTTCAATTACTGTGACAGTTCAAACGTGAAATGCACGCTGCGCTCGCCAGAGTATACAAAGATTGATTTGTGATGCTCGCTTCACTCATTGGCAATGTCACCGTTAGGTATGTAGCTCGCTGCTCTCGCGCAGACTAAGACTAAGCACACATCATTTATTTATTTAAGATAAATCATTAGAACGGTTTACCAATTACACTAATTAAATACAATAATTTACAAAAAATATAACAATTAAAGATTACATTTATAAAAAGATTAATTAAAAGATTTTACAATAGTTGATGAACAAAAATCAAAGAGATAATAATGTAGTGAATAAGAGTTTATTTCAGCTAGCATGGGTTAGGTGACAGCTGTCAGATCAGTACTAAGCTATTGTCACTTTTTACCTATTAATTATTCTACTACCTATCCTACTGTCAACCTATCCATACTAAACGAAAAAACTATAATGGCAACTAAACTAGGCAGAATATAGTTTTACCTCTGAAAGTATTTTGCACTTCCTCAACATCGTCTTCCAGCGTATGAACACTAGTCTGCCAGTCCTTATGCTGCAGCACCAGATGTTCCAGCGAGTCCAGGTCTCTGGGAATGTGACTGGCGATCCTCTCGTGCAGTTGCCTCTCCAGGACATCCAGGCGTTCCAGGAGTTGGGAGGACTGTTCCGTGAAGATGCGCGCGGCATTCTTTGACTCTTCTGTAAATGGAATTAACATTAAACATACACACATTATTATTACGACCGTATCCCTAATGGGTTTGACAGAGCCAGATATAATCATAAGAAAACTTGCAGCCACTCCTGATTAAAAGTCCCAAAATGGATATAGTAAACCACGGTGACAGGTGTTCAGCCCATCGCCCATATAGACGGTCCATCATGTTGGAGACGATACTATCCCTTAGTCGACTTTTACGAAATGCTCGGGATGAGAAGCTGGACACATTCTATGTTTTTGTTTACGCCCAGTCCAGCAGAGAAGTATATCCAACAATCACGTACATAGTTCTGTCTAATCCTCACCGTTTCTGATTTCCTATGTCGTGGGTATCAGAAACTACAAATACCATACCGCTAAATCTTACAACATAAGCATTTTTTCCCAAACCCGCGCCTTTTACGTATCAACCAAGCACTCGCCCAAATCGCCACCGAGGTAACTTAGATCAACTTTCAGACAAATTCGTCCAGTCATAACGGGAATGTGTGGAAACATACATTCACTCACAAACTTTCGAATACATACATACATAATATCACGCCTGTTTCCCGTAGGGGTAGGCAGAGATCTCGGATCTCCATTTGCTACGATCCTGACATACTTCTTTCGCTTCATTCACTTTCATAACATTCTTCATACATGCTCGTCGGTTTAGATAACTTGTAATCAAGAAAATATTGTTTCACATAATCACACAATAAAAATATTTTCACAATCAAGCAGAATACAGCTTGATCGCACTCAATACAACAGCATAAAAAATACAGTAAAGTAAATCCACCTGGTTCTTCATAGTAAATTCTTTCCACAGTCCTTTCTTTGTAAACTAATATTATGCACTTTAGAAACATTTGATTGTCAAATGTTTGAGTCAAATCCACTTCGACCGCTGAACAGAAACTGAAAAGGATCACGATTTCTTAAACGGTTTTGCATTGTGGGTGTAAGTGCAGCAGGGTAACTTCCTTGATGACTCTTTGCGTAAGTGCGCGTTTTGAGTATCCTATTAATATCAAAAATTTTATACTTTGTGTGTGTAGCGACTAAACGGGTTTGGGTGAGACTTGGAATAAACGTAGCTCGTGACCTGAAATAAACATACATACATACATAAAATCACGCCTGTTTCCTATAGCGGTAGGCTAATTTCGATCTAAGCAGATGTTCAACAGTTAAGAATCTCGCGAGATTATAATCTAATGGTATTTACGGTGAAAACACACTGATTCTCTAACACCTTATCCTAAAAAACGTAGCCGGCTTCGATCGCTTGGCATCCGAATAAAAATCATGTCGATCAGTTACTACGTGAGAGAAGGGCAAACCAACAAACGTACAGACACACTTTCGGATTTATAAGATTAGTATAGAAAAACTCTTTATTGTGAATAACATACATATTATCACGCCCGTATCCCTAAAGGGGAGGGCACTGTGGGCAGTGCCACAAGTAAACATAAGAAAACTTGCAGCCGCTTAAAGTCCTAAGATGGATGTGGAATGACAAATAAAAACAAAAACAGATATACACAACCAGCGGTATTATTGCTTGAAACAATTTATTTCAGACTAGCTACCGACCGCGGCTTCGCTCGCTCGCCTGTTACCCGGATAAAAAATAACCTATATGTTAATCCATGTAATATGTATATTCCAAGTTTCATTCAAATCCGTTTAGCCGTTTAGTCGTGATTGAGGCACAAACATCCAAACATCCTCACAAACTTTCGGATTTATAGTATAAGTAAGATTATAGTAGTAAGGATTCTAACAAAAATTTCGCAAACTTGACCTACTATTCCTTTATACACTGTGTCACACCCACTTTACTCTTGATTGGAAATTGCAACTGTCACAAATTGTCGAGACCGCCACAGAACCACTAACAGTTAGTACTGACGTATTGGTCAATGTATTGGTACTACCAATCGTGTCACTAGTTCACTAGTCACTAATTCAATCGTGTCACAAGCCAGTGCGGTGAAAGGATTTAAAGAGCGCCTCAAAGGCTCCATGCATTGAAACATGTTTTCGAACTTTTCAGGTACGACATGCCAGTTTCCTCAGATATTTTCCTTACAGTTTGAGAGTGCTGATGTAGAACAAATAATTTTTCCAAACAGAAAAATCCATTGATACACGTTCGGACTTGAACTCACGATCTTAGGATCGGAAGGCGAGGTCACTACCACTAGACCAGTGCTCTCGCACAGCCAGTGTAAGGACGGTACGTGTTTCAATAGTCAAGGTTATGCCTAGCGCCTAAAATATGATGTCATGTTTGGGTGTTCGCTAGATTGGTACAGGGGGCGAGATTGGTTTTAATTGAATTATGAGTTTTGGTTGACATTGAGACAAAAAATTGGTAAGTCTACCTACATAATTATGTGCGTTAATAAAAAAACTTTTTACGAGATAATATCTGACTACGTTGAAGGCAATAAAACTTAGAGATCTGAAAGCTAAACTAATGCTCAGTTCCTATATACTACTTACGAACGACCATTCGTTAATGACCATAGCAACATTGTTTATAGTCAAAAAATGTATGGCATTTATTTTGTCAAACCGCAACGTTGCATGGTAGTGAAGGAACCACGAAAAAAACGGCCAACTATTCGCCGTCCATAGTTGAATAAAGCGCTCGTGGCGTAGCTTGCTTAGACGTTCTTGATTGATCGTTAAGCAACGTTGTGTGCGGTCACAATTCGGATGGGTGACCGCAAGTGGCATTACCAGCTGAGCGCTTCCGTGCTTCGAAGGTCACGTTAAATTGTCGGTCCCGGCTTTTAAGTCGTTATGCCATGACGGAGGCCTTTAGGCGGCCTAAAAACTCCACTAGCTCATACGAACTTATTTATGAACTAAGCATTCAGAGTAGTGAGTACAATACGCTGACCCCGAAATTATGTCATAGTCATATTGTCATACCTTCGATAAATTAGAGTAATGACATGTCATACGAATGTAGGTGTCGCAAGGTCAAGAACATTTAGATCCCAAGTCCATGATATCACCAGCTAATAACCTGACGCATTGTAAACAATTTAACTCATTCTTCGAACAAATCATGATTATGATGTCCAGCAATATTTATTATTTATTACTAACTTACTTCTCTGCTGGACTGGAAGTAAAGAAAAAGCATAGAATGCGTCCAGCTGCTTCTCTCCCCGAGCATGTCGTAAAAGTCGACTAAGGATAGTATCCTTTTCAACATGATGGACCATCTATAAAGGCGATGGGCTGATCACTTATCACCATGGTTCACCATATCCATCTTAGGACTAAATCAGAAGTGGCTGCAAGTATTCATGTTTACTTGTGGCTAAGAGCCATCCTAAGATAGAAATGGTGACAGGTGATCAGCCCATCGCTGATATATAGGTGGTTCATCATGTTGGAGAGGATACTATCCCTTAGTCGACTTTTACAGCATGCTCGGGGACGCATTCTATACTTTTTCTTTACTTCCAGTCCAGCAGAGAAGTAAGAACATTATCTCGTTGCGTAAATACGATTTGATTAAACTATTTCTAGACTTTATAAGCTAACTGATAAATCTAGACCTTACCTCCTTTTCCTCGAGAAAATATTCGCCTTATCTTCTTCATTTTGTCGTAGGAATATAAACTTTATTCACAACATAGATCACACTTTTCAACACTTTATCTAAAGTACTTAAAGTCTACTATTGTGCGGTTTATTCGATTTGTTTGAAGTGATATTCGAGATTCGTTTGAGCTTCATATAAAACTGAACAAATGTTGCTTTTAAATTTTTTAGATGGCTTTCGTAAATAGCTTGTTTTTCGCATATATGTACTAGCTTAAGCTCGCTGCTTCGTTCGCGTAATACCCGGAAAAAAGTAGCCTTTTTGTTATTCCAAATCATGCAACCTACCTAAGTTTATTTTCATAAAAATCGGTTCAGATTTCCCGTTACGACGTTAGTAGGACAGCGATTTTCAGTCAAAATGGTTTGGTCACCTTTATTTAGATAACTGTTTGCTTAGTAAGGCCTAAATCATAATGGATGATTTAAATAGGTAACAGTTAATCCCATTTCGTATTATTAAAGTTACGTAAACTTGACTTATAAATTGACCCTTACCAAGACGAAAAGTTTAGTGCGAAATTCGATTAATTATTTACCTTACTCTTTAAATAATTTAACTAAAAAGTAAAGCCGGTGACGATCGCTGATTGATACTAGAACTATTTAAAGAAAATATGGGAGAAAATTGGCACAAAATGTTAAAAAAAAGAAATACATTTCACACTTCACATTTCTCCTTCACTAGGTACCTATATCGTAACAAACGGTAATATAGCGTGCGTAAGCGCAGAATACGCGACTAATTACGACTGGCAGGCGTCCCGTAGGACCGTCCTTTGTCGCCAACATGGACTACTGGAACAAGTATGTTTGATACTTTAAGATACTAGTTTTAGTTAGGCCACGTAAGAATGAAAACCGCGGGAAATAGTTTGAACGTGGATACGCACAAAGGATTTTCATATTGTTTTATTCAGATGTTATGTATGATAAATAAAAATCGCGCCTCTTTCGTCTCATCCGAGCACTCCCGAGGTTGACAATGTATGATAAATAAATAAATACCCCAAGCAAACACTTCGAAAAGCAAAATATCCACGTTAAAAAAACCGCGGATTTTCTTACGTTGCGCTACTTAAATAAGTATGGCACGAGTTTACTACATCTAATAAATCGGCCCGGTCACTACAGCGTCCTGTTAGTGTAGGCAAAAGTTGCCTCCCTACGCTGTAAAATCGTCCTAGTATTATATCTAATTGATATAATGAGTTATAGCATTGTTCAGTCCTAAGCTTTATGTCTTCTAGATAATCAGATATTTTGTGATAAACGCGTAAATGTTTTATGATAAAAGCATCAAACACAAACGGTCAGACTACACCAATAAATCACAATCAAATAAGTCCACGAATGATGCGGTTAATGAACTTGTCAATCTCATTGTAACTAGCATGGATAGTAAAAGGAAGTGTCTTACTATATTTCTTGACTTGGCCAAGGCATTCGACACGGTCTCTATCCCTCAGCTCCTGACTAAGCTAGAAAACATCGGAGTAAGAGGCCTGCCACTGCAGCTACTAGGAGATTACATGCACAACAGAACTCAGCGTGTAAAAATTGATCAATGGCTAAGTGAAGAGTCCCAGGTTAGCTATGGTGTACCTCAAGGAAGTATCCTAGGCCCCACGTTGTTTTTGGTTTACATAAACAACCTCTGTGACTTAAAAATAAAAAATGGGTCCATTGTCACTTTTGCAGACGACACAGCACTCTTTTTCAGTGGTAACAACTGGGAGGAAGTTTTCAAATGTGCTCAAGATGGCATCAACCAAGTATGCACGTGGCTAAAAAATAATACTCTTACACTTAATGTTATGAAAACAAAGTTTATTCCTTTTGCCCATCGAACTAACCTTCTTCCTCCTACTGCGCTCAAAATCACAGCTCACTCTTGCTCCGTACAATCATCTGTCTGCACATGCCCCCCTCTTGAAAAGGCCGAGCACTTAAAATATCTTGGCGTCACCCTTGATCAGTCACTCACCTTTAAATTCCATATAGAAATCCTCGTCAGTCGTCTTCGTAAACTAATTTATATTTTTAGAACTCTAAAACACGTAGCTGACCATAAGACAAAAAAACTTGTCTATTACGCGCTTTGTCAGTCAATAGTTGAATACTGCATTACATGCTGGGGCGGTGCAGCTAAAACTCATATTATTGAATTAGAAAGGGCTCAGCGTGTTATTCTGAAGGTAGGTGCAGGTCTACCATACCGTTTCCCTACCAAGGACCTATATAAGGAATGGGATGTCCTCACAGTAAGACAAATTTTTATACTACTTGTCACATTAAAGCAACACTCCCAATTAGGATTTGACGCAGATCTCCTGATAAACAAACGAAGAAAAGGTAAAGTTTGTCTTATTACAAACTTCCGCACAAGCTTTGCTCATAAATTCTTTTGCTTTCTTGGACCCTTTATTTACAACAAACTAAATAATACCCTCCGTATTTACGCGCTTCACAAACGTAAATGTAAGGAAACAGTTAGCAAATGGCTAAAAACATGCAATTATGAAGAGACTGAAAAGGTACTAGTTCCTGTTATATAATACTTAATTTGATTAGCATTCCTTTCCATCCACAGACTCCTATTTCCTTCCCTTCCACACACGCACACACCCACTCAACCTCTTACTCAACATTCCACAAACACATACACCTAATCCCCTACAAATGCACACACCCTCCTACAAACGCAATCACACACTTAACGCTCTTATTTTTACACATCAAACATAGATATTCCCTCACAACCCCCCTCCCCTTCCTCCTACACATACACCCACATCAACACACCCACATACACTCTCATACATACAATCTCTCATACTCACTTTTTCTCATACACACATTCACTCACACATGCATACCTACTTATCATTTACTATCTTTGTTGCTTCATACTTTATTAATTCGCGGAGTTGGGAGCACTGGTGACCTGTGTCACAGGTTTGCACAAACCTATTACAGGCACCAGACTCTCACGAAGCAGGTTAAATAAGATTGTACTTTTAAATCTAAATACCCACAACATGTACCTAACCTTTTGTGAGAGTAAATAAATATTTATTATTATTATTATTATTATTATCGTTTACAATTAGTTAATAAAAACCTTTGTGACCTTTGTGACAATGTATTCCTTATCGTTCAAGTATCAAGACTTCCAAGTCTGGTCTAAGGTACAGTAGCGATAAGAGTAACTCGATGTTTCATTAGCAGTGAGTGTGCGAGTGACTCTACTAGTATCTTGGGCAATAGTTTGACTTTATCACACAACTAGACATTCCTATAAATAAATAAATATTTGTAGACATTTCACACAGCGCCATCTAGCCTCAAACTAAGCAAAGCTTGTACTACGAGAACCATATGGCTGATAGAATACCTAAATACTTTTTTTGCAAATAAATTATATCGCAACACCCAGACCCGGAAGATATATTTGGAGAACATAAAAATAATTCTCCCGCAGCGGGAATCGTACCCGCGCCTCTTGCGTCTAAGCCGAGCACTCGCCCGCCACGCCAACGACCTCATTAAAACCGTTCGTGATGACATTGTGTAATAATTATTCAATTATGTTGTAGTAGCTGCCGCCCGCGGCTTCGCTCGCGTGGTACCCGGTTAAAAAATAGCCTATATGTTAATCCAGTACATGTACTATGTATATTCCAAGTTTCATTCAAATCCGTTCAGCCGTTTAGGCGTGAAAGAGTAACAAAGATTCATACATACAAACTTTCGCGTTTATAATATTAGTAGGATAGTAGGAAGTAGGAAACTATCTCATGAAAAACTGTGAATATACATACATAAAATCACACCTGATTCCCATAGGGGTAGGCAGAGATATCCATCTTAACATACTTTCTCAATCCTGATCACTACATCTTCATTCATTCCACATCGCTCTCTTATCACGCTATCTCTCAAAGTCATCCAACACATACTCTGCAACGAACGCAATTCCACTGCATTCACTCTACTCTGATGTTTTTCTGCCATATCCAACTTTCACTACCATACATAAATTTCGGCACTAGTACTCCTACATGCACAGCCAGTCGCCTATTCGGACCCTTTCCGGGCGCTCATAAAGGTGGACAAACCTTTCATTTGTCCATCAAACCCTGAAGGCTCTGTAATCTCTTCTAAACGTAAGGTCGACGTAATTAAACAGTCGGTTGACATCGTCAAACAGTCGATTGACGACATCAAACAGTCTGTTATCATAGTTAAACAGTCGATTGACGACATCAAACAGTCTGTTATCATAGTTAAAACAGTCGATTGACGACATCAAACAGTCTGTTATCATAGTTAAACAGTCGATTGACGACGTTAAACAGTCTGTTATCATAGTTAAACAGTCGATTGACGACATCAAACAGTCGGTTATCATAGTTAAACAGTCGATTGACGACGTCAAGCAGTCGGTTGTCATAGTCAAACTGTTGGTTGAAAAAATCAAACAGTCGGTTGATGGCGTCGGAACAGTCGGTTGACGTCGTCAATCTCTCTTTGTTCAATCACGAACATAAGAGGTACCTCTCTCTTGTCGTTCAATCATGACTATGTGACGTACCTTCTGCCCTGGCGCGTCTTTCGAACTCGTCGAACAGTCTGTTGACGTCGTCGATCTCCCTCCGCAGGCGGCGTAGCTGCGGGTCGGCGGCGTCGCCCTCCGCCAGCAGCTTCTCAGCGTCTTCGTTCAACGCGCGGCGGATGGCCTGGCGTTGTTCCGCGCCCATTGCTACGAACTGGACAGCATACATAATTCTAATTATTGTTAGGGGAACAAAGATCTGCACTGACGTCCCGCGGTGGGGTGTATTAATAATAAATAAATAAATAACACCCAACAGTCACATACATAGTCCTGACCCCACACTAGGATTCTCTGTGTCGTGGGTATCAGGATAGAATAGTGCCAGGATAAAAAGTAGCCTATATGTTATTCCAGCACACATAGTATGTATGTTCCAAGTTTCATTCAAATCCGTTCAACCATTCCGGCGTGATTGAGGCACAAACATCGTCACATCCTCACAAACTTTCACATTTATAATATTAGTAGGATGTCTTAATTCTACTAATATTATAAATGTGAATGTTTGTGAGGATGTATGTATGTTTGTTCCTTAATCACGCCTAAACGGCTGAACGGATTTGAATGAAACTTGGAATATACATGGTACATGTGCTGGATTAACATATATATTTTGTATCTGGGTACCATGCGAGCGAAGCCGCGGGTGGCAGCTAGTTTTATTATAAAGGAAGGGAAATTAATGGTTAAATAAATTTATTACCTGTGGGAAGTCCCATCCTTTGACCACCTTGATGGTAGCGAAGATCATGTTCTGCCTCATTCGAAGCTGCTTTCGCTGCCATAGTTGGATCACCTGTAAAACAATTACTTACTTAGTCTAAGATGTTTTAATATGCATAGACATCGTACCTACATTTACTAATTTCCGGAAGTAAGTTCGTATGAGCTAGTGGCCAACTCTTGTGACGGAGTTTTTAGGCCGCTTAAAGGCCTCCTTCATGGCTTAACGACTTAAAAGCTGGGACCGACTGTTTAGCGTGCCCTCCGAAGCACGGAAGCGCTCAGCTTGTAATGCCACTTGCGGTCAACCATCCAAATTGCGACCGCGCACAACGCTGCTTAACTTCAACGATCAATCAAGAGTCATGGCTTTAAGTCGTTAAGCCACGACAGAGGCCTAAAAACTCCGTCACAAGAGTGGATATTATCAAACAAAAATGAGTAATACAAAAATATCACATTTATCTGACCTATGCTACAATTTTAAAACGAACCTTGTACAAAAACTGACATATTAAAAACAGCACTAAAATCACTACAAATGATACAAAACTAAACCAATTCATGTTACTTCAACTCGCTAATAATTAATCTTGACTGTCAACGCATTCGTGAAGACAGCGTATGAGTATATAGGTCAAGTTTATACATAGGCTAGATATGTTAATGCTATCAACTTCATTTGTTTACCTTCCTAATGTATTCCAGTAATTGTGTTTCACTCACTGTGGTATAGAAATAACTGTTTTGGTTTTATATTTAAAGTTTATAACGGGACTGAATCGCGTACCTCTTTTTAATCATTTCGACATTTCGATCGCGTTGCAGCAATCATGGTCATGGTTACTGAGCTACCGAGGATAAGCAATGTTGTGCGCGGCCAAAAGTTGGATGGGTGGCCACCTGAGATTGCCGCGTGATGTTGACTTTTTGCGCTCCCAGATTTTTTTATGTCCATCCCCGATCTCCGAAAATATCAGTATTCATAAAACCTTAAGACAATTTCATTCCAAAAAATCTTAATACTCAGACTACTCCGCGGGTTACAGCTAGTTATAAATAAATTGAAAAACAGGACATCCACATTTTTAATGTACTTGAAAAAAGTTGTTCTAATGCGGCTGTATACATTTTTATCTATTTATGTTGTATATCTCACAATATTTTAACCAAATTGCTAACCGATTTCGATAGTATTAAAATATGTTCCAAAGTGTGAAGGCGGCCTTAATACTCGGCTCACCTAAACGCAAACTTAACTTGCAATGACTTATTGAGCACATCAGATAAAATATTACAAGTTTTTGTTTAACAAAGTGAACTTTAACTGATTCTGCTGACTTTTATATTTGATTTTGATTCACAATGTCGTTAGATTTCCCCATCTCATGAGCAATGTTAGTATAAGTATAAAGGCCTTTTACCATCTATAGTAGATGATTTATACAGCAGCGTCAGGAGGCAACTTTTACCATCACAAACGGGACGCTGTAGTGCCCGTGACGAATTAAGATGGAGTAGGCTTGCCCAGCACCTATTCCATCCTCTCAGCTTAGTCGGCCTTGTCCACAGGAAAGACATGGTCAATACGTGCGGAGCTGACTAAGCCGCGAGCAATGTCAAAGCCACCCGATTCTCAACGCATCAGATAAAGTTTTCAGAGTTTGTATTTCACTCACCCTATCATAAGACTTCCTCAGTGCGTCGGCAGCGTCAATTGCCTCCTGGCATGGCGGCGGCAGTGCCAGCACGGCGCCCGGCAACTGGGCTTCAGTGCCCGCGCCGCCCAGGCGCACGCGCCAGCGGGACCGAGCGGAATTATCCAGAACTGTCACGGCTGACCCCTTTTCAATGGCCACCTGGGAAAGGACACATCATTTGCATATTTTCATATCTGTTTGTTCTTCAAATTTCACAAAGGTAAGCTGGAAGAAAATGCTAATTAGCATTAAGTTCGCCTATGTACATGTTATTTCTTGTGCAATAAAGAATTTTCTATCTATCTATACCTTTTGGTTACTTATATAGTTTCGAATGCCACATTTAAAACTGTAAAGGCAACCGAAGTGTCAAAGGTTGTACACACCTCGTTGGCGTGTTTTTAAGATTGAAATAATTACGTTGGCATGTTTATAAGATTGAAAGAATTACTTTGGCGTGTTTATAAGACTGAAAGAATTACTTTGACGTGTTTATAAGATTAAAAAAATTACTTTGGCGTGTTTATAAGACTGAAAAAATTACGTTGGCGTGTTTATAAGACCGGAAGACTTACGTTGGCGTGTTTATAAGCGCACACAGTCTCTGCCCTGACTGGCCTGGTGACGGGCGCGCGACGCTGCTTAACCGGTCGAACGCTTCGAGACTCCTCCACCAGTCTGGAGACGGTTCCTCCGTGGGAGTTCAACTCCTCGCGAAGATCCTGCATTCCCTTCAGCAGCCTCTCCCCCTGGTCGAGAGTGAACTCGGATTGCGAGAAGGAGGTGTTGAGGGCTTCTTCGCGCCTGGAAGACAAGCACATTTATACATTTAAAACTCGACTATGATTATATGTGTGCTAGTGACTTCTAGTTCTTTCGAACCAGTGTGGTGAAAGGATTTAAAGTGCGCCTCAAAGGCTCCTTTCACGCACTTGACAGATATTTTAAAAATTTTTAGATGGTGCTGTGTGATATGTCCTCAAAAATTTATTTATTTATTTATTTGGAGGATTTGTTCCCATTACTTCGCATCACAGTACCTCGTTCCACGTTTAACAGCTAGTTTCAATATGCCGATTCGGCTATAGGATGTACTTACTTCTGTATCCATTTCTCCGCATCCTTGACTTCTTCGAAGAAGTGGTGGTACTGAGTGGTGTGCTTCAGGTGGGTCTCGAGACACAGCGTTAGTTGTAGCACCCACGCCCATTGGGACTGCATCACCTGCACAAATAATCAAGGTCGAAGCGATGCGTGATCCAAGAGCTGGTTCTCTGGCTCAACGGATCAGTACTGCCATTCAGCGTGGCAATGCGGCCAGCGTCTTGGGCGTGCTTCCACCGTCTGATGAGCTGGATCAGGTGAGCTATCTATAGACCGTTTGCAACGGCCTTTAGATAGCCCGACTGTTACTTATGTATTTTGTAAATTATAAGTAACCCATCCCAATAGTGACCGCGCACAACATTGCTTAACTTCAATGAACAATCAAGAACATCTAAGCAAGCGATAAAAGGGATCGCTATAATTTTAGAGAATGAAACTAACTATATATTATACTATAGGTTGCTGATGGGCGATCTTGTTACATCGTAGACCTCATTTGAGCTCATTCGGCTCTGATTGAGGTCAAGAGAAAGCCCATTTAATAAAAAAAAATGGTATAGGTACTGAAAATATATAAAACTAGCTCTTAATCCATCACAATAGAGTTCAATATCGTACCTGCAGATGGGTTTCGATGGTTTTCAGCGCGGGATGGTGTTGTGAAATCAGAGCCTCCCCTCTGTCTATCACGTTGCTGAACTGGAGCTCGCGCTTCTCCAGCGAAGACATCAGTTGCTGGAAAATGGAACTTATTAGAACGGAGTAAGGTGGTTTTTAGTACACACTGATAAGGCTAGAATATTTTTCTAGTCTGTTCAAAGAGTCAAGCTAGTTTTTTTTAATAATTAGTGTAGTAAAAATATTAATTGTACTCTAATAGTCAAGCTAGTGTAGTTGGTTTAGGTGCCTAACCCCCGAATACTCAAACGCATCTCAGAGTTGAGCACGTCTCAAATGACGAGTTTTAGACAGATTTTCATCAAAAACTGTCAAAAAAACCGTGACTTGAGATGTGCTCAACTCTGAGTCGCGTTTGAGTATTCAGGGGTAATTGAATTAACTGGTAATCAGGGTAGGCCATAACTTGTTTGTTGCCAAAATCATTGCCTTTGATTGGTACGAATATTTATTAAAATGATCAAAAGCAGGTAAGCTAATTTTTTTTTATTAAGTATAAAAGTAGATATACTACCAGCCATCTAATTCCCATAGTGCAAGCTTTTCTTAGCTTGGAAATAGATGGCGCTGTGAGAAATTTCCAATATTTATTGAAGCAGAGAGTTTATTTCGGAAACAATGCCAAAATAAACAATTTTTACAAAACACAGCTCAACAATTTGAGCAGTATAAAAAGCACATCTAAAATGAACGCGCAAATAAGAGAAACAAATAAAACATTGGAACGAACCTCATTGTCGTCTCCAAAGGAATGCTTGTAAATATAAACCAATTATAAAACACACGACTTAAGCAATTCAACAATTTGAAAGAAAAATCCATTCCTTTGCAGCCTTTATTGTTGATTTTTGTGCGCGTGAACTGATGCGCTCTGTGCGTATGAGTGGGGTAACTCACTACGGTCATCTAGTTATTAAAATATGAAATGGTAACAGCTCCATTATCTAATTTAAAGTCAAAAGGTAGGATATCTGTATGCTTGTACCTCAATCATGGCGTAAAGGCAGTACAGATTTTAATGAAACTTCGAATATACACAGTGACCTGAAACGCATGCGAAGCTGCGGCCGGAAGCTAGTAATATCATAAAGTAAGGTGGATACTTGTATCAAGTAGCGAATCTTTGTATGGAAATAGTACGAAATCGCTTCGCCCATGCAATGAATCACGTTCTTATTTGAGCAGGGGAAAATAGAAAAATTATGAAACAGGAGACTTTTGTTGGTTAATGTTTGAAGCCAGAGTTTTTCCGACATTGGCGAAGTAATGATTAACTTCTTCCACTGAGGCTGTTGGCGAATCTGTTAACTTGAGTAAATTTACATTTTTGAGGGGGTCAATGGCAGCTAAAACTATTTCTCAGGGGGTCAACATCAGATTTCAATATACATACCTCGTAGTAATGCTGTACTGCAGGCAGGTTGATGTGAGGGTCGGCCCAGTCACGAGTGAGCTCCACCTGTTCCTTCTCGTTGAGCCAGTTCAGCTCCGCCGTAGCAGACTGCAGGAAGTCTTGCAGAGCGTCCAAATCTGATATCCTGGGGATAAGTAAGATAGTACATACACTAAGACCTTTTACCATCTATAATAGATGATTTATACTTAACTTCTTTATTTCAATTTCTCTGCTGGACTGGGAGTAAAGAAAAAACATAGAATGCGTCCAGCTGCTTCTCTCCCCGAGCATGTCGTAAAAGTCGACTAAGGGATAGTATCCTCCAACATGATGAGATACAATAAGCAAGTATTCCCAAGGAGGGTTGACGTCAGGCAGGCGGCCGGTCATAAAACACCTTAGCCAAAACTCTTACAGCATGATCCAAGGATCAAGGAACTTTTTTTTTTGTAAATACATACTTATTATACATAATACTACAACACCCAGACTCCGGAAGAAATATTTAAAGAACAAACATTTCTCCCGTAGCGGGAATCGAACCCCGCGCCTCTAGCGTCTCAGCCGAGCACTCGCCCGCCACGTCACCGAGGTCATCGCACGTATTGTAGTATTGAAAACAAGGATTCAGTACTGGGGCAGCGAATAAGCGGTGAGTTACGTACTTCTTGGTGCTGGTGGAGAGCAGTTCCGCGTACAGCTTCTGCAGCTGGTTGAGATGTTGGTTGTACAGCGTCAACTCTTCGCCGGACAGGTTGGCGCGATTGTGGACGCACTGCTCGACCTGAAAATACAATAAAATAGAATCTTTATTGTAAAAACACAAAAAAAATAACAAATTAGGTATTTAAATATGCGTCAAACAATGAGCGGCCTTATCTGCGTTTGTGAGGATGTGACGATGTTTGTGCCTCAATCACGGCTCAACGGATTTGAATGAAACTTGGAAGTAAATGCTGGAATAACATATAAGCTACTTTTTGTCCGGATACCACGCAAAGCCGCGGGCGAAAGCTAGTTGTTTGTAATCCATGGCGCATTGGTGTAGTAGGTACTATTGAAGTATGAATGTATACATCAATACATGGCGTAGTACTATAATGCTGTGTTATTATTGTCTGAACTTGTCGAATTAATTTGAAATGAAGTCGGCTCAGCCGTTACGCCGTGAATTATATATTAGCTATAATATAGCTAAATATAGTTTCGGAAATTCTTCATTTGAGTTTGCTAATCAATAGTACAAATATTACAGAACAAATAAAGACAAAACTTTATTTGCTGACCAAAAATTGGCATCCTTTTCCGAAATCCATAAAATGTCCCATTTTGGGGGTGACTATTAGTTGTCATTATTATTTAAAACTCAGTTTATTTCTTTCTTTCTTTCAGTTTTTGTTAGGGAAATGATCTCTTTAGAAACATGTTAATGAAAACTAAGGCCTTTTACCATCTGTAGTAGATGATTTATGCAGCATCAGGAGGCAACTTTTACCTTCACAAACGGGACGCTGTAGTGCCCGGGACGAATTAAGATGGAGTAGGCTTGCCCAGCACCTATTCCATCCTCTCAGCTTAGTCGGCCTTGTCCACAGGAAAGACATGGTCAATACTGAGCTGATTAAGCCGCGGGTTTCCTCACGATGTTTTCCTTCGCCGTTTAAGAGTACTGGTATAGCGCACATAAATTTTTCGCACAGAAAAATCCATTGGTACACGACCGGATTTGAACCCACAACCTTAGGATCGGAAGGCAGGGTCACTACCAACTAGACCACCAGTGCTTCTCGAGTGCTATAGAAACATGTTAATGAAATGAGTTATTATATTAATAGTGCCTACCTTCGAGTGGAACTGGTCGATCTGTTTGTGCTCACGACTGTGCTTGTCCAGCTCATGCTGTACAGTCTGAAGGTCGGAGCCGTACTCAGATTCGTGAAGTTTTTTCTGAAAGTAAACAAAAAACATTAATTTCACAATAAACGTAATTGTACAAGGGATAGTATCCTCTCCAACATGACGGACCATCTATATGGGCGATGGGCTGATCACCTGTCACCATGGTACACCATATCCATCGTGTTGATTTCTATCACTTTATTCACTCACATTCATTAAACTCAAAAGCAAAGTTATTATATGTGTAACATAGTCAATATTTTATTAAATTTGATTCCCTTAGAAGCCGTGCACATTTGCCCTTAAATGACATAATCAATTATACTTTTTTTTTTAATCGGCCATGTTGGATTTGACCTCTAAAAATGGCTAAAACCATGGTGGGCAACCTTGGTTTTGGCCATTTTGGATGCCATTCTGAACCTACCATTCACAAAATATAGAAAAACCTACCAGTTTCTCCTTGCACCACTTAGTAGCTTCGCTCAGCTGTTGGAACTTGGGGTCGGCATCGTGGACCCTGGTCTCGAGGACTGTGCGCGTCTCCCGCCGGACCGTGGTCTGCTGGACCGGCATGCGGACGGACGATAATCGGGGGAGCAGCCGCCCTGTGAACGACTGCCGAGCGGCCAACCAGCGGTCGTGGATCTGTTGCACTCTGTGGATAAAGTGAAATAAATCATTATTGGTAGAAATTTCATCTCCAAAGCCCTAATTTTACTTGGTAAATACATACTTGTAATACGTTTGTTAATACTAGATAAATATTTTCACCATTTTATGTTTTTGCTAGATGAGACTCGACTACAATCTCCGTAGTTAAGACTACAAGCTACGTATCTACGTAGAAGGCAAGTCAATAATGATTTTTAGGTGAAAAACAGATTTTCCCTGTGAGCGCATGCGCTTCATGGAACGCTAATCTATCTATCTGCTAAATATCCTTTCTGCGTGGATATTTTTTTCAATAACCTGCCGAAACTCCTACAGATTGCACAGATGGTCATAGAAACCAAAAGTATAAATTAAATTAATATTCATCTTTTACATTATATACCTACTCGTACTTATATACTACATATACTATCGCCTTAGGGTTAAAAAAACCTGTAATGATGTTTTTATTGCCTTCTTCTAAATAAAAAAAAACATCTGTCACTCACCTTCTGAGCAGCTCAGCAGCCTGAGGGTACCTGCCCTCCCTAAGTGCATGCGCATCTTGGAACATCTCTTGTATGGTGTGTTCCATAGATCGTAACTCTTGTTCTATCTGTTCTGCCGCCATCTTGGCTTCGGCGGGGTGCACACCGCGCTCTACGCGCCGGATCTCGCTCTCGATGTGTCGCTCGACGTTGTCGAGGCCGGCCTCAGTTTGTTTTATATCCCTGGAATCGAAAATAGCAATATTTGCTTATGGAGACACAATTATATCACACTAGCTAATAAATTCTTTGAGTACCGTCATGCTACCGTCTGCGCCATTTAATAAATAATAAACAATAGTGGTTTTGGAAGATATTATTTGAATTATACATACATACATAAAATCACGCCTGTTTCCTATAGGGGTAGGCAGAGATCACGGATCGCCATTTGCTACGATCCTGACATACTTCTTTCGCTTCATTCACTCTCATTACGTTCCTCATGCATGCTCGTCGGTTTAGGGTACTCTTGACCTGGCCCTTTTCCAAAACTTTGCCGATTTGGTCTATTTGTTATTTGAATCAAATAGCAAGAATTTATTTTAAATCAAACTAGGCAAAGGACGTAGAAAAATAAACTCAAAAATAAACTCAGAACGTAGTTCAAAGAAGCGTAATCCTGGCGCAGCCGGTTGGATAACTTGCAAACGTTATTCATTTTGGAATTCTTAACTATTTTCTGACTGACCTGTGTAGTTTCTCAGCCAGCCGCTGCAGCCGCTCGAGCCGGCGGATCTCGTCGTTGAGATCCCGCTCTCTCTCCTGATGCGCCATCAGCAGCCGCGCCCACGCCTGCTCCAGCGCGTCCGGCCGGAGTGTGGGTTCGATGTCGCACTCGCCCACCGTTTCAAAGTATTTCTGAAAACGAATATTTTAATTTACAACCACCTGTGTGATCACAAGATGATTTGATCATCTTTTTGTAGATGTTGGATGCGTAGATTTATATACATATATACTATATTATATTACTTCTTAGTCGACTTTTACGACATGCTCGGGGAGAGAAGCAGCTGGACGCATTCTATGTTATTTCTTTACTCCCAGTCCAGCAGAGAGTTAGTCAAATAACTAAACCTAATTATACGTGCTTGTATATATTTACTAACAAATTATGGATCTTGTAGTCCGAAATAAAATATTTTTATTTTATTTTTTTATTTATTAGAATGGCCGACTCACCTCCAGCTCCCGGTACTGGTGGAAGAGCTTTTGCTTCTCGCGCTGGCGGAGAGGCACCTCCTCCGCGCGGAACCGGGTGCTCTCGCTCAGCAGCTTCTTCATCTCGATCAAAGTTGACGGGAAAGCACGGTCCTAGATGAAACACAAGGAGTTCAGATATAAAGCTTAGATTTTATATACCTGGTGGGTTAAAAAGGCCACTTTATCTGATCTGCTGATTTGAATTGCGTACGATTCACCGAAATTCCGACAATTTTACGGTAGGTAAAATATGATTCTGCCGCTGAATCGAATTGCTTACAATTCACCTACAATTCGGACGATTTTACGGATTTGCTATAAAATCGATAAATGAATTGCTATAGATGAATTGCGCAAAGTGGCCTTTTTAATCCCACTGGTCTCAGGGAATTTCCTGTGAATTTAGAGATCAAAGAAGGAATAACTGTCTTATTTAATGGTTTACCATCTTGTCTCATTACGATGTTTGTGTCCCTTGACCGCTGCACAATGCATTTTGTGTCAGCGTTCGAGGTCACGGGATGACTAGAGCTACCCCCCAAAGTTGATGGTGGTTTCCGCGACTACCCTCATAACATCTTCAAAATCCCTGATTAAGTCTCGTTTTAACGATTAATGATTATGTGTTTAATTATTTCCAGGTCGTAAGGTGTGGTATAAAGCCGCGGCCTCGGCGTCGAACAGCCACAAGATGTACGAGCGGCTATAAGTCTCACCTGCATTAAGGCGCAGTTCTCGTGCAGCCAGGCGCGGTGTAAAGCCGCGGTCTCGGTGTAGGCGGCCGCGCGACGCTGTGACTCGGCGTCGAACAGCGGGTGCACCGCCGGCGGCTCGGGGAACGTCTCGTAAAGCGACGAGATGTACGTGATGAGCGACTTCTCGTCCGGCTCGTGGGTGTCCACATCTGGAAAGAAGGAAATTTAGAAATGGCCAAACTCAGAAAGGCTACCGTCAGTACGGCCAAAGATAAAATACTACTAGTACGACCTAACTTAAAATATAAAGGCCACTACACTAGATTTTCATACAAATCGAAGCAAAGTACGGCTACACTGCGTCCCAACTTAGTATTTAATAGCCTTTTATTACTCGTAAACAAACCAACTTAGCTGTTTAATCACACTAATATCTATTATAAATTCGTCGAGTGAGTGTGTATTGTCTGTCTCTCTCTATAACAGCTAAACCTTAGATTACACACCTGGAGAAACTTTATAGGTTACTTTCAATCCGTAATTACCAAGCGGAGCCACGGGCGCAAGCGAGCTACCGACTTGGTCTGTATGGGCCCAAGGGCAGACCTTAAGGGGACACCTACATCCCACCTACAACGCAACTTAAGGTCACGCAGTTCAGACCGTCATAACGACAGTAATCATTGTAATCACGTCTAAACGGAACACAATTGCAACGACGATTATTCACGCCAAATTAGATGCATAATGCAGTGATGTTATTGTTTTAGGTCCTTGCCTTTGTTTAACACATTGTCCTATGTAACCAGCTGGGTGCTGACTGGCCAAGCATCCTTGCGAGGCAGCTGCGCGAAGCTGCTCGAACAGACATTACGCAGCTATGAAAAACGCTAACCGACGCGACTTTACGAAAATCTCACGTCATGGCCCTAAACGCCGCCTATGTAATCGCATAAATTGAAGATTTGACGCAAGTTCATATCAGATTCAGAATAATTTATTTGCCAGAACTTGTAGATTAGATCTTATTAGGTTGTCCGCGTCGCATCGCTCACCTAGGACAATGTGTAAAGCCTTGGATACGACGACATTATGCCCGCAAACGTTTGAAGGTACTTACTAATCGAGTGACAGTGACGTTTATCTGTCAAATTTGACAGTAGTCTTAAGGTTATCTTACCCTCGGGGTCCAAAAGTCGAGTAACGCCATACTCCTTCTCGACCACGTGGAATGCTGTCTCCAGTCGCTCACGGACATGCCTAGACCTGAAAACAGATAGATAAATTGAACTAAGTATCTATAGCCCAAAGACTTAGCTGCTTGTTTTGCCTACACTATTCCACTTGAGACTTGAAGCAAGTCTGGGTCTATCATAGCTGAAAAAAACTGTCAAAATAGTACACATAAGTCCTTGCGATGTTTATCTAATGTAAGTCCACTTAAACTAAACCTAAAGACTTGAAAAAATGTCTAAGTCAATCAGTCTGCTATCTGACTCCAGGTACTTGGCGGTGAAGCGGAACTGCCAAATCTCTCGAGCTATTTAGATTTTAGTATCTAGAGCGAGACAATATCTAGGTCCACCATAGCTGGACATAGCAGGAGTATTTTGTCTAATATTTTGCTAGTCGATCAGGTCAAGCAGGTTCTTGTGTTTCAGCACCTTGAACGCCAGCTCTAACGTAATTGAAGGCAGCAAAGGTTACTTTACCGCCCGTGAAACTAAAACCTAAAGACAATGTCTAGCTGAAGAGCTGTTTTATCTGGCGTTACGCCAGTTGATCAGGTCAGTCGGTTCCTGTGCATTAAACGCCAGCCCGTCTATCCTGGAGAAGGTAAAGTCCACTACCCTGACGCCAGGATACCCGGAGGATCCAGCTCAACAGCGCCGCCCGAGCGATGTAGTCTAGTACCTAAAGACCTGAGAATAATTGAAGATAGCCGAGGTCTTTACCTGATGTTACGCCAGTCGATCAGGTCAGGCCGGTTCCTGTGTATTAGTGCATTAAACGCCAGCCCGTCTCTCCAGGAGGAGGTGAAGTCTGCCACCCTGACGCCAGGGTACTTCGCAGTGGAGCGACGCGCCCAGCTCAGCAGCGCCTCCCGAGCTGTCACATTCGGCTCCTGGCCGACCACGATGTCGGATATCTGGGGAAGAAGGACTAAGTTATATTTGGGTAGTAAAAACAACTTCAACGGTTAAATATTGTTGGGAAAACCCTGTTTTTTATAGTCAGGGTTACAATGTCCTACTTTTTTTGAGAACAATAGCAGTCTTTTCAAAGATTACGAAACCTTTAGAAAGTAGGTATCTACTTAAATATGACCTACTTACATGAAAAATGCAAGGCATATAAGGCTCTTTTAGGACTAAGATAAAATCTCAATTACTATAGCACGACTTCTACATACAAATTTATCCTGTTCTATTGACTACAGAGAAAAAAAATGATACGTTCTATCAATGTGTTTTTGATATAAGTGTGTAAGAACAAAAAACAAAAAAACGAAGATGGCCCTTTCCTATTAATCAATAATTTTTCTATTCCTTTTCAAACGCTATTTAACTAATGAAAATAAAATCCATCAGCATAACTTTCATGACATTGACCTTAAGCTCTCTAACGCCATCACAAAATTTGACATGACATGGGAAGCATCTTAATGAAGATATACACAATGAGGTATAAGACACAGACCCGACCGATAGCATCTTATATAAAAGTGAGAGGCTGGGAACATAGTTATATAGAAATTATTCACACAAAATTAATTAGTTTCACACTTTATAAGAGAATTACGAGCGATATACTTGTGTTTTTATCAGATACTGAAATCATACAAAAATGACTACTTCCTTCTAAACTTTACGATCTCGTGGAGCTAAAAAGGCCACTTCGAGCAATTAATTTTTCGTTTTATAGCAAATCCTAAGTGATTCTTGTGATTTTCGTAAAATGGTCCGAATCGCTGGTGAATTGTACGCAATTCGATTCAGTAGCACATTCATATTTGGCCGTAAAATGGTCGGAATTTTGGTAAATCATACCAAATCAATTCAGCAGCCGATCTGATACTTGTTAACCCTTTGTATCGAAATACATGTACTATGTATATTCCAAGTTTCATTCAAATCCGTTCAGCCGTTTAGGCGTGATTGAGGCACAAACATCCAAACATTCAAACATCCTCACAAACTTTTGCATTTATAATATTATTATAGGCAATTTTTTATCCGGGTACCACGCGAGCGAAGCCGCGGGCGGCAGCTAGTTTAATTATAAAATTACCATAGTCAAAACTATAAGGATTATGACAGAACTTTGAGACCCAAAAGGGTTTAAAATTAGCGAACAATCAGACATGACATGATTATTATAAGTTAAATAACCCAGACGATACTTGTAATAGCAGTTGAACTGATCCAGTGAAAGTGCTGGCTGTCTTCCAGAGCTAATAATACTGTTGCTATGAGGAAGTGGGGCCTATCCTGTTATTGCACATTGCACAGACTATAAAAAATATTTGCAGAATGCTGTTTCAATGTCGAGTAATTTCTGTCAAAAATATTCTACTAGTATTATAAACGCGAAAGTTTGTAAGTATGGATGTATTTTACTCTTTCACGCCTTAACGGCTGAACGGATTTTAATGTAACTTGGAATATACATAGTACATGTGCTGGATTAACATATAGGCTTTTTTTATCCGGATACGCGAGCGAAACCGCGGTCGGCAGCTAGTATTCAATAAAACAGTTATTTTAGCGTTTTTAAAATCGAAATAATGTTCGAAACTTACGATAAATCAGTGAGCAAATGTTCATTTGTCTCTGACTAACCCATTAGTTTACTTAAGTTATCAGTCAAGTCAAGATAGATGAATGTAGTTAGTTGAACACGATCCAAAACTTATTAGGAAGGTAATAAAAAAAAAACTTTGTATATTATTTACTACTATCATGCCACAAAAATACAAAATACGTTTAAAAATAACACCTAAATAAATAAATAACACCCAAAAGTCACCTACATAGTTCTGACACCACATTAGAATTAAATTGAAGCGCTCGTGGCGTAGCTTGCTTAGACGATCTTGATTGATCGTTGAAGTTAAGCAACGTTGTGCGCAATGACAATTGGGATGGGTGACTGCAAGTGGCATTACGACCTGACCGCTTCCGTGCTTTGAAGGCCACGTTAAATTGGCGGTCCCAGCTTTTTAGTCGTTAAAGCCATGACGGAGGCCTTTAGGCGGCCTAAAAACTCCGTCACAAGAGTTTGCCACTGGCTCAAACGAGCTTACTTACCCTACATAGTTCTGATACCACACTAGGATTAAATACCTACATATTTCCTTCGTTATTTAGAAAGTTTTTTCTACCACTTGGTAGCTATTGATACCAAATCAGACTAATAATGTAAAGAGTGACCGTTATGGAGTTGACATTATTCGTCAGGTCATTGAACCCGCTGGCAGTAATCGATTTGCAACAGGCACTATCCGTAGAAAACTGAAATACTAGCCGGTACTAGAGACGCACTACAAAACTCTATATCGCTCTACTTCTTTAAATGAGTTTTACTCGCTAGCGACTTGCAAAAAATAGTATGAACACTCGTGACACTTCTGTAACGATTTGTTATACTCGCAATTAAAAAATGCTCATTTTTAATAGTTAGAGCACTATAATAATAACAATATGTTATCCAATTATTGTAATTAATAAGACGATTGTTGACTTTAATAATTATTGTGGAGGATGCTAGCAGCGCCAAGTCGACGGACGGTAAAAATGAGAACTAAATGGTGAACCACAGGTTTTTGACTTGGCGGCTGCTGGCATTCTCCAGCTGGCGTTGAAAGCAAATAACTTGTTTTGTAACTATTTATCATTGTGTAAATTTAAAAGAATATAATAAGTTTGTTGAAAGCAAGGTATTTTTATTTTATAAAACTTCCAAATAAAATAAATTAATTAATTATGTCGCCTCTATCAAAGCTTAGTTATCTACTCAATTCCGTCATAGATGCCCCTAATTTGCTTTCCGCTCTTAATTTCAACATAAAACCTAAATCACGATACCCCTTCCGAAACACTTTTGCCCTTCAGGTTTATGTAAATAATACTTCGTTTTACAATCCCGTTGTCAGAATGTGTCGCTGTTATAATGATTTGCTTATTGAAAATTATGAAATTATCGATATCTTCATCTCAAAACTTCCTCAATTTAAAAAAGTTGTTTTAGCCACTCTTTCTAAAGAGTGTGCTTTAAAATTACACTAGTTTTTTCCATTAGTATTAATCGAGCTTTCTCAGTAAAGCTCGCATTTATTTTATTACCTATCTCATATCAAAACTAAGTACCTACTGCTTTAATAATCATGTTGTGTACACATGTTTTTAGGATACAGTCTAGTCTATAAAATTATGCATGTTTTTGTTACTATTGTGAGTGTATCTGATTGTATTCTGTTTTGTGTGCCTTAATAAATAAATAAATAAATAAATAAATACTCTATGGTAGGCGGGTGCATTGGCTTGCTTACTGTTTACGCAGTTCTTAGGCAAATTGGCTTTAACCATGAGATTTACTTAGTAATGTACTTCGTAAGGAGATATGCACTAGTTGTGAACACAGAATAGCCAAGCAATACGCTCCTTACATTATTCAAAATTACAGAGTATTTAAATTATTGAAATCACTACGATAATTTATTGAATTTACGCCTGTTCGTAACGCGACCAAGCGTGAACTAAAATAAAGGCAAAAAACCAAGATTGGCAACTTTTTTTTTATCCCTTCACTAATACTTCTCTGCTGGACTGGGAGTTAAGAAGAAGCAAAGAATGTGTCCAGCTGCTTCTCTCCCCGAGCATGTCGTAAAAGTCGCCTAAGGGATAGTATCCTCTCCAAAATGATGGACCACCTGAATGGGCGATGGGCTGATCACCTGTCACCATGGTTCACCATATCCATCTTAGGACTTTGAATGCAACTGGCTGCATGTTTTCTTATGTTTAATTGTGGCTAACTCATCCCATTAGGGATACGGGCGTGATAATATGTATGTATGCAGTAAAGAAACTTATTGCTACTGCATTCAAGAGTCTCATGAAGATGTTCAAAAGGGCATTCAGAGGCAAGTCCATGCACATTTAGCATATGCCTACGACAACGATCTTTTTTCATTCATCTTCCGCTGCGTTTCGGCTTCCCCTATTTGAATTGACGTCAAAAGAGGAATATACCAACCGAGTTTCATGCTTCTTTACAGTTTAGGCTGAGCGTTGATTGTCAGTCAGTCCGTACGAGTTTTATATATTTATAACTTGGTTTTTGACGGGTATGGTCAATTGCAAAATTGCACAAATGAATTTTAAGTGTAAACCCTAATCGTGCTTGGGCATTACTACATTAGCTCATTGTCATTCAGTACCCACTCAACGCCAAGGTTGTAAACTTGTAACTGGAGAGGATAACACATTGCGTTAGTATGATGTCCTTTTCATGATGTAAATCTTAATATTTGCAGTTTTCGCACTGCTTAAAACGCACTCTGATTTCAAAATTTTGCTAATATGGACCGTTTGCAATGTTGTGAAGTGTTTGAACTATATGGTAGAAAATCAATGCTTTCGCAAAACATACGTAAACATAATTTGTAAAGGAGACGTGATAGTCCGGGTCGTAGAATAGGCTACCCACCATTACTTGTCCTGGTGTTCTGTAAGAGGCAGGAATAGGCATTTGTTTGGGTATCAACATTTTAAGTACCCTTAAATGCTTGGCAACACACCTTCGGTGGCTAGGCAGCGAGGCAGTGTGGAAGGCCCGATGGTGGCAAGTAACTATTGTCGACCAGACACAATAAGCTAGTATTCCCAAAGAGGTTTGACGTCAGGCAGGCGGCCGATCGTAAAACACCACAACCAAACCTTTTTACAGCATGATTCAAGGTATAAATGATAATGGCGACAATAAGGGCAGGAAGTAGAAGAAGAAGAGACACCTAGATTGCGTACAATTTTGGGGTTATTTACTTGTGGCAAACGAAATATCATTTACTAGGAAAGCCCCGCGACTTTGACAAAGTTTTTTTTCCAAAATCCATCTTCCCGCTGGGTCCTCTAGGAGTTCAAATTTTGGGAATTCCTTTTTTAGCGCAACCCTACACTATATAAAAGCTGCTGAGGCTTCTACTACTACATGTCGTGTCGCTAGTTCTTTTTAACCAGTGTGGTGAAAGGATTTTAATTGTGACACACGATTTCGAACTTTTTAGAAGTGGCTGCAATCATAGCCCACCCCATTAGGGATACTGACGTGATAATATGAATTGAAGAAAACTGAAGTTAGTAAACTTTAATCCAATAACAAAGTATGCAGGTAACAATAGACTTTAAGTTTGACTTGCTTACATAAACAAACAAGTTCGGTACCGCTCGTCCTTGATTGTGATGATATAATGTTGGAATGTAGGGGGCTTAAGTTACTGCAAAAAGTAAGGCCACGCATTTATTCTTGGCTGTATCTTTTAGTTGTTTCAAGACATATTTGTGCAAACAATAAAAAATTAGCATCCTTATTTTTATGAGAATACTAGCTTTCTCCCGCGGCTACGGTCACGTGATACCAGGATAAAAAGTAGCATATAATATGTTATTCCAGCGCACAAGCTATGTTTATTCCAAGTTTTATTCAAATCCTTTCAGTCGTTGCGGCGTGATTGAGGCACAAATATACATCGTCACATCCACACATCCTTACATCCTCGCAAACTTTCGCATTTATAATATTATGAGAATATAACCCCCGAATACTCAAACGCATCTCAGAGTTGAGCACGTCTCAAGTCACGGTTTTTTGACATTTTTTGATGAAAATCTGTCAAAAACTCGTCACGTGAGACGTGCTCAACTCTGAGATACGTTTGAGAATTCGGGGGTAAATTTCATACAAGAAAATTTACTTAAAACTCGACAAGAAATGTGACATGCTTATCTCACTATGAAAATATTCTCTAATCATATTTTTTATAACAAAACAATAATAAAATTGTCCGTGTATATTGTTGATCATGACAACTCATTTCAATTTGCACATGAAAGTATCATTAGACAAGTCGATACCGCAGCAGGAATCAGTCCATGACATAACTCAATCAAGTTTCTATCAAACTAATTATCAACGTTATTCAGATTATGGTGAAAATTATTAAACGGTGGGTGAACTTTGTTATACTGTACTGGTGTTGTGTTCTACGAAATAGAGTCCTGTTCTTTTGGAGATAATGATGAAAATGGAATAGCAATTTTATTGTGGCACTAGTTTGGGACCATCTCATAGTGTAACGTCTCAATATCTAAGGTTTACCGACAATAATAAAACGCTCGTGGCGTAGCTTGCTTAGACGTTCTTGATTGATCGTTGAAGTTAAGCAACGTTGTGCGCGGTCACAATTTTGGATGGGTGAGCGCAAGTGGCGTTACGAGCTGAGCGCTTCCGTGCTTCGGAGGGCACGTCAAATTGTCAGTCCCGGCTTTTAAGTCGTTAAGCCATGATGGAGGCTTTTAGGCGGAGCAAAAAGAGATTGCAAAGGTTTAGGCTGTGCATTGATTGTCAGTCAGTCAGAGACCTACCTAAAAGTTTTATATAATACTAACTGCCACCCGCGGCTTCGCTCACGTGGTACCCGGATGAAATATAGCCTATATGTTAATCCAGCACGTGCACTATGTATATTCCAAGTTTCACTCAAATCCGTTTAGTCGTTTAGGCGTGATTGAGGCACAAACATCCTCACAAACTTTCACATTTACATTACAGTAGGAAGTAGGGAGAAGATATTATCCATCGCTTGGTTGTCATTTGTCTGAATAATGCCATAATTGTTGAAAGCCCTTTGGCACTTTTAATTCATGGCAAATACTTGCGTAGGCGCATATGATGTCATACTGTGTCAGGGTCTTCGCTACAGCCTTTATATAGTGGACATTAATCCATACAATAACCTATTTGAATCCATACTAATATCATAAATGAGAAGGCAACTCTGTCTGTCTGTTATCTTTTGACTCCTAAACTGCTAAACAGATTTTAATGAAATTTGGCAAGGAGATTCCATCCCGGGGAAGAACATATACTACTTTTTATCCTGTAAAACGATCCCAAAATGGAAAAGTATGTAAAAGGATAAACAGGATAACGTATAAATACTTCTTAGACATTTATTTATGACAAGACAGTTAATTTGACATTTACAAACAATTTTGATAATAATTGATACTGCCATTCATATCAATCGGGTCGTCAGCAGCTCTCTTTTTCTTCCAGGGCTGTGGGTGAGGGCCTCTAGCTGGACCGATTTCATAATTTTTTTATTTGATGGATTTGTCTCCGCCGCGAATAGCAGAATAACTACGATTTCCTGTGATATACCGTTCTGTGGCACTTAGTGACCAAATACAGTAACTATTTAAAAAAGATAAAGGTCTAATATTTCACACAAAAATGTTGAATAAAAAAATCCAACTAACTTGTCATCCTAGCCAATTCTAAAACCGTTGTTGATCCCAATCTCAATATTTACAGCATTGCCAATAAAATGCGGACGCCGTTACTGTGAAATCGACAGTCATTACTTATAACAATAGCTTAGAAATAAACATAAACTTTAAATTGTATTTTATAGACGCGTTTTTCTGGATTCGTCATACGTTTTAGCAATAACGGTGAATAGTTTATTAATATCCTGTTTTTTTATTGCCGTTGAAGTAAAAGTCATAAGTATTAGATACATAGCTTAAAATATTCAAAGTAATTTAAAACTTTGGGCCCGATGTCATTCCCGCATTGGGAATCGAACCCGCGCCTCTTGCGTCTCAGCCGAGCACTCACCAGCCACAGAGGTCGTCAATAAATCAAACTAAAACAATAAGCAAAAACTTCTGTAAGCAAATTATCCAAGTTCCAACTTTTCCGCTGTTCATCATGGCGCGACCTACCTAAATGATAAGAATCTAGACTAGACAGACAAAAATCTTGTCCATTGAACGTAAAAACAATTCAAATTATTAATTATTTAAATGACCATTCAGACTGATGATCCAGTAATTGGCTATCTAAAACAATAATATCACATCATCCCAAATAACAGCCATCAAATCTAATGAAAAGTATAGTCATGCTCCGAGAAACATCATCTCAAAACATATTTTAAGCTTTATTCCCTAATACATAAAGTTGAAAGTCGTGAATATCAACTGTGGTAGTAAGACTGTCGCTGTGGACTGCGGTTTTGACAGAGTATAAAATAGTCTATCGTCGTAAAAAGACAATTAAATTTTATTTTGAACTCTACAACATTGTACTAAGGTTGTATTTGTTCACAGGCCTGTGAAATATGGACCAAGATTTTTTGTTCTTCTGAACAAGACAAAACATTTTATTGTTATGAACAAGATTGCAGTATTTAGGAGTTTTTGCGGCAATTTCTGAGATGAGCATTACTTTCAGATGAGATCATTTATGCCAGGTTACATTAGCAAAGGTTTTTTTGTGTTACTCTGTTAAAAATGAGTGGCGCTTTTCGATAAACAACTTTGCTATGGCAATGAACGATCCGTCGGCCGTCAGTATAATAAAGGAATTCGGCATTAGAGAATGATGTTATTCATAATTATACAATTTTTTTTATTAACTTTACGGAGCGTTGTAGAGGGCGCTGGAAAATGCAGTAAATAATTCTGATTGGTTACAAAACGCCATATTGTTTTTCAACCAAAGAAGGGTTCAAAATAAAACAAAATATTCAAATCTTACATTCAACTCTTCTAGAAAAACTGAAATAAATGGCTAGGTATTCATTTTATTTATATTTATTATTGTTTTTAGATGAGTTGTGATTGGTTGAAGAGAAATAGGTCAAAAAAACCTAGGACCTTTTTGACTAATTCTAAAGACTGAAGGGGTAATATCACAAACCTAGTTTTGATTTTTCTTCTACTACTACTAGTTCTTTGGACCAGTGTGGTGAAAGGATTTTAAGTGCGCCTCAAAGATGCACATTTCTGAAGAAATTTCTCAAGACATTTCTGCCATATTCAGCCGTTTTCTTGCTACATTCAATCAACATTTCTCAAGCGTTTTTTTCACAGGAAAATCTACATTAGGACTATTTAGGACTCTAATTAAGTACCTAGTTGACTAGAACTAGTTTTCTACGACTTTACTGCCTAGGTATAAATATCAAATTGCTTTTGTAAAACTGTTTGTGTGTTTGACGACCTCGGTGGCGTGGTGCAGTGCTCGGCTGAGACGCAAGGGGTGCGAGTTCGATTCCCGCTACGGGATGTTCTGCAAATATTTCTTCTGAGTCTGGGTGTTGTAGTATGACAAGAATGTATTTACAAAAAAAAGTATAAAAGTATTTTATCAGCCATCTGGTGCCCATATTACAAGCTTTGCTTAGTTCGGGGCTAGATGGCGCTGTGTGAAATGTTCACTTACAAATATTTATTCATTTATGTTTGTCAAACAATCACGTCGTCACGAACGTCCTGATTTCTCCCGATGTTCCTAAGTTATGAGAGAGGGAGCACTGGTGGCCTAGTGGTTACGGACCCGCCTTCCGATTATAAGGTAAGGTAGGTTCATAGCTGTAAGATCATGATTGCTGTTTCCCTACGAATAAAAAAATATCCTCTCTATGTCGTCCAATCATCTGGCAGGTAATGGTTATTTAAGTTCAGAAAATATGCAAGCAAAACCGCAGTCAAAAGCTAGTAGAGTAAAATAAGGCTTTGAAGGAATTACAGTACTATGTCTGCCATCCGAGCAATTAGTATTTCGCAGTAACTGTTGATAAACATAATTAGTGGATGCCTCCCAGTTTTACCATCTTCAGTTTACCTTCTCTTGTCGTCACACTGGTTATTTTATTGGCGCATACATAATATCACGCCCGTATCTATCCGTAATGGGGTGGGCAGAACCACAAGTATTTTATTTGTAACATTGACCATTGGTTTGAGAACGGACGGAATGAGTAAGCGAAATAAATTTACATACATAATATCACGCCTGTTTCTCATAGGGGTAGGCAGAGATCACGGATCTCCATTTGCTACGATCCTGACATACTTCTTTCGCTTCATTCACTCCCATAACATTCTTCATACACGCTCGTCGGTTTAAGGTACTCTTGACCTGGCCCTTTTCCAAAATGTCGCCAATTTGGTCCAGGTACGTACGCCTAGTTCTTCCCCTTCCAACGGTACCATTCACACTCGCCTCATACACCTGTTTCGTTATCTTTTTTCATTCATCCTCTCTACATGACCAAACAATCCTAACTTTATGTTTAGAAAATTGCTAAATGAATAACGTAAACCCTACAAAAAATAATAAAATTGATCAATTGGCTCACCAAATAACTAGGTACACGTATTAGACCACTTATTCCGATAATGGTAAACAAATGCGTTACACAAGCATGCAATTGACTAGTTCAATGACCTCTTCGAAGTTCAATGCTGAACCGAATTAGATCGAGTCGATCATGTTTAAAGATGATAGAATACTTTGTGAAATGTTTGAAGGGCATGTTCGTACATGTTGAGATAGCAAATTAAATTATATCACCGTGAGTTTGGATTTAAAGTATCTTGGCATTTTACTACCTAGCTATTATATATTGCGAGCAGTTTTTTTCGATGCCTTAATCTTCATATAATTTGGATGTTTGTTTTTATACAACAAAGGAATATTGTTAGTTGGCGAAGAAGTCACCATGAACAAAGCCACGAATACTTGACAAAACAAGTTTGAAGTTTGATTGAAAAAAAAAAAATCTTTATCAACTATTTGTAATTTTTGGTAACATTTTACAGCCGCCATATTGAATATTTTGACACTTCATTTTATTTTATTATTCTCGTACCCTTTGCGTAACCCAGACTCATTTGTCAAAATCTATCCAGACCTCAGAACAGCAAACCAACTTCGTATAGGCCAGACGTTTACCACCGAATACTCAAACGCGACTCAGAGTTGAGCACGTGTCAATTCACGGTTTTTGACAGTTTTTGATGAAAATCTGTCAAAAACTCGTCACTTGAGACGGGGTAAGACACACATCCTCCCCAACGAAGGAAGCTATCCTTCGTAGTCGAGTGAAAATTTAAATAAATGTGGCCAGTTTATTTTTATTCTGAAGTGGATGAGAGTGACCATCAGAAAGTGAAGGAATTAAAAGATTGCATATGGCTAACTGCAGATGGCGCGTCTGGTTATAAGTGGCCATTTCTGTTACAGAGCTGAGTTGGTGGATGATCTCACTGTACTTCTAGACTAGCTTCACGCGGTTACCGAAGAAAATGTAGCCTATATGTAATTCCCAAGTCAAACTACGAATATAGAGGTATATTCCAAGTTTCATGTCCAAATCCGTTCAGCCGTTGATTCCGTTCCATCCCGAGGCAAAAAAAAGTTTGACAAGATTTGGACAAGACTTTCCTTTGCTTATCTCCAACGTTTGATCAATATAACTAAGGCCTTTTACCATCTATAGTATATGATTTATACAGCTTCAGGAGGAAACTTTTACCTTCGACGGACGCTGTAGTGCCCGGGACGAATTAAGATGGAGTAGGCTTGCTCAGCACCTATTCCATCCTCTCAGCTTAGTAGGCCTTGTCCACAGGAAAGACATGGTTAATACGTGCGGAGCTGACTAAGCCGCGGGTTTCCTCACGATGTTTTCCTTCACCTTTCGAGAGTACTGGTATAGAGCTCATAAATTTTTCGCATAGAAAAATCCATAGATCAACATAATACAAGAGGTTTTAATTCACTGACCATGTTTGAAAAACACCAACAACACATTACCTCCCAGATGGATAGCAATGTTGCTCTACATAGAACCGTTCCCAGCGAACACTGCTCTACTTGGAAGACTTAGTTGCATCAAAGACTCAAGAGCTAGAATATCAAAATCGTGGGCGCTGCTCGTGACCACCTGATAACCGTCGGCCACGACCCAGCTGCATCCCGAACGAACAGCCTTTAGCCTAAAACTTCACTTGCTGAGTTAGATACAGTCATAATAAGTTTTAAAAACTAAATTAAAACTCCTTGGTGCCATCCTATAGAAACTAACAGGTATAGTTTAGCTTAGTGGCCATCGACACATTCGAATAAAAAGTAATAATATATTTCCAGGTTATCATTTCAACATTTTATTTCAAGATTATTAAATATTAATTGCAAAGTATAAATCCTTAAGACATATAATTTATATGGGACCACCTCGGAATCATTTTCTATACCTACACTAGTGAAAGAATCATCAAAATCGGTTAACTATTGGCGGGATGCGTAACAAATATACAAAAAAAACATACAGTCATTGATAACCTCCTCCTTGAAGTCGGTAAAAATAATCTATGCCCGGTCAGATGCACCTACATTGTGGGTTCTGTCAATTCCCCATGAATTAGGCAACACACTGACAACAAAATACCCAGGGTTTAAATGCAATCTGTAAATTGAACACGCCATATAAAACAGGCTATAAAACTGACTAGGGCACAAACAATTGGTCAATTAAGACGCCATCAGGCTTCAGATCGTCTGATGGTCCCTGGGAAGGCTGCCATTGTGGCCGGCTCGATTGTTCCCTTATCAGTTAACCCACGGTGCGCTGATAACGGCGACCGTTATATGGCGAATGTAATTGAGCTTTTGTAAAGAATAATTATGATGATGGACACCATCGTTCACCATATCCATCTTGGGACTGAATCAGAAGTGGCCGCAAGTTTTTTTTTTATGTTTGCTTGTGGCTCTGCCCACCCCTTTAGGGATAAAGGCGTGATAATATGTATGTATGTACATAATAATAATTACATGATCTTTTCTTGCATTATGTATTCCAAGGTGGAATGTACCATTTTTTTTATTAGCTTTGCTATAATCTGAAAACGGACTTCACTCGTCGACATTCATAATAGCATGACTATTGAGTTCATTGACCCCATTCACATGAGAAGGCGTTATCAGTAACAGTTTTGTTATCCTTCCACTAATCAATTTAGCATGGGTTTGTGATAATATGAATTCTTATTGTTTAATCTTTTATTAAACTTAAAACGGCAAAAAAAATACAATTTTTAGGTGTTTATACCTAGTCTCACTAGTTCTTTAAAAGGAACAAGTGTGGTGAAAAGAAGGTAAGTAGCGCACATAAACTTTTTTGTATCTATTTTTTAGGGAACTCTCCGTCGATTTACGACGAAGGCTGTTCCATCGTATCACATAAACCTTTCGAATAGAAAAAGTCCATTGGGTATCGATCGAACTCACGACCTTATGATCGAAAAGTTAGGCCAATACCACTAGACCACCAATGCTTTTCGTGTACAATCACCCACAACCGAAATAGGATATTAGGATCAAAAAGTAAACTAGAGAAGAAGCGCTGTGTTCTTGGACCCAAAATATACACATTTATCACGGCAGCATCTCTAATGGCGTGGGCAGAGCCACAAGTAATCATAAGCAAACTTTATAATAAACCCGCCCAATATTTTGGCAATTAATGATGTTTTGCTATTTGTTTTATAACGTCACACATAATGGAAAAGTAAATATTCTTCACACAGCGAATAATTATTATTATTGACCTCGGTGACGTGGCGGGCGAGCGCTCGGCTGAGACGCAAGAGGCGCGGGTTCGATTCCCGCTACGGGAGAAATGTTTGTATGTTCTGCAAATATTTCTTCCGGGTCTGGGCGTTGGTAGTATTATGTATTGCCAAAAAAAAGTATATAAGTATTCTATCAGCCATCTGATGCCCATAGTACAAGCTTTGCTTAGTTTAGGGCTAGATGGCGCTGTGTGAAATGTCCACAAATATTTATTTAATCGTGAAGCCGTTTCGATGCGCAGTAGCCAATTTAGTATGAAAAAGCTGCACTGAGCAAGACGAACGGCTTACTTCACGAATGCCCAGATTGATCGTACTATATGCAACTTAATTTCAATAATCTAAGGCGCTACGATGAGATCATGACCGTTGACACCAGAACTTAAATGGTCATGAATACCAGCATGACGTATTCGAAGATATGAAGCAAAAACAACGAAATTACTGTGAGAACCGACGTGGGATGGATACAATTTATATATCGTAGAATATGGCCGTTAATGTGGATCGAACAATAATGGTTATAGAACTACAAAACTTTGGCCAACCCATATGCATTTGCGGGGTGAAAAATGAGCTGGGGGACGGCATGGGTAACAGGTAGCATGGTGTATTGAATATTCGATTACATACGATTACATACATAATTATAACGCCCGTATCCCTAATGGGGTGGGCAGAGCCACAAGTAAACATAAGTAAATTTGCAGCCACATCTGATTTAGTCCCAAGATGGATATGGTGAACCTTTACTATTGGATACTATCCCTTAGTCGACTTTTACGAGGGGAGCAAAGCAGCTGGACGCATTCTATGTTTTTTTTTACTCCCAGTCCAGCAGAGGAGTAAAAAGTGAATATTCGATTAAATACAAAATGTTAAGAGAGATAAAAGTTTTCTCAGTTTCATACATATTACCATGCCCGTATCCCTAATAGAAAGGCAGAACTACATGTAATCATAATAAAACTTGCAGGCACTCCTGATTCAACGTCCTGGTAACAGGCGATCAGCCCATCGCCCGCAATGTCGGAGAGGACTATCCCTTAGTCGACTTTCCCGAGTTATAAGACGTGAATTTCTAAAATCTATTAGTATTTACCGAGATAGATCATTCTATAATCAAAACTGACCATTGTTTTTGGATGCGCGAGTCACAGGAGCGGAATGAAGGATACTAAGGGCTACAGATGTTAATGATGATGATGGATTATTCTGTGGCGCCGTAACTACAGACGTTAGTGATCTGGGAAAACTGATTGTGGACTTACAGAAAACAAAGTGGTTTGTAAATCAAATTCTCATTTCGAGTTACACACATAAAACTGTATGGCTAACGGAACTTAAAACTCCTGGGAGTGCAGTTGTCCTTAGCACTTGCGGGAAATATATCTAAATGAATAATAGGCTTTCCCATTCAAATAGATATAGAAGGGATAGACAAGAGAAAATACCGACGTGATATATAAGCAATAAAATGGTGAGCAATGTGATATTAGTACTATTTGTGTCCCTAATGTTGTCGAACCAGTGTGTTGAGAGGATTTTATGTGCGCCTCAAAGAGACTCCAGAGTTATGAGATGATGATGATGATGTATAATGGAACGAAAATAATATCTACTCTACAGAACAATTGTTATTTTGAATTTACGTCTGGGGCTTTATTCTTTATGACCAAACGAAACTTGACAGCTAACACGTCGCGTATTGTCATATAGTACACGATAAAATGGTGATTCCACAAACGTGTCTGCGTTTGCCCGCGTTACGCTATACGTAACGTAACATACGTTACGTATAGCGTAAAGTATGGAAGGAGCAGGCAATATTTTTCGCAACGATTTTTTGTTTAGGTTAATTTGGCTTTCAAATTCAAATAATAATCCAAATAGAACATTGTAACAGGATGTTCTAACAATTACCCCTGTATTGATGACTTCCATAGGATATCGTAAATCTACTACGAAAAAAAGTTCCAAAACGTCAAACAAAACGGATATAAATGTCATGAATATTTAAATTAAATGCATAATTTAAAACATATAAAACGGAGAAATGATTTCATCTTATAAATATTTCGAGTCCGTAACAATATCTAAATGTTTGAAACTCTTACGTTACTGAGTGACTTGTAATCAATGCACAGCCTAAACCATAAAACCTTTAAGCATAAAGCATGGGGGTATATTCCTCCTATGGAGTAGGGATGCAGTAGGAAAGGAATTCACAAAAATCAACTCCAAAGCGGGAAGATGAAGTTTGTATGGAAACTAAAAGGGTAAAGTCGCGAGACATTCCATTACTTCGGTATCCTACTTATATTAATATTGTGAAAGTTTGTGAGGATGTCACTGCTGAACGGATTTGGCTAAAACTTGAAATATACATAGCACGTGTGCTGGAATAACATGTAAGCTGCTTTTTATATACAACGCGTGCGAAGCCGCGAGCGTAAGCTAGTAAACTTATAAATTAAGATATTACTGTAAAATACCAGTTTTGTCAACAATAATACTGTTATTTTGCAGTTCTGAGAAGTGTGTGGATAATGCTTGAGTGAGGTCATAACACTTTCGAGTCAAGATCAGCCATGTTACACTTAGTTTTGTAAAATAATTTAACGCTCTGTGGTCATTCGAGACCTAAAAAATAAATGGAAATAAAAAAATCTGGATCAGCAACTGTTGAGCTATCTTTAGACCTTTTGCAACAGTATTTCGTGTAAATACTTGTGTTAGTTGCTTCTTTCTGTAAATAAATATCAACAAAGAACAACAATTTGTAAATATAGCCGATTCCAATAATCTAAAAATTAATGGCGCTTTTCGAAAGATAATAACGCTGCTATGGGAATTAACGGTTCTTCGTCCATTAGTAGAATATTGAAATCTGCCAGGAGTATTATCAAAGTTAGGACAAGTGGCAAGATGGCGGCCGGAAGGCGGCAGGTGCGCCTCATGACATGCGCGCGCGCAGCCGAGCGGCAACGTAAGCTTACCCGTGCACTATAGTTCAGTTGTTTCTGAGTGAGGGTATTGTTGAGGTCACGTGCTTTGTGTTCAAAAGGAACGTCTTCACCACACTGGTTCCTTTACCAACAGTAGCTATTAAAGGTGGACATGATCGTGGTTTTAAAACAAAGTCACCATCTGTGTGTTTGTCCGCTTAGTTCTTTAACGCAACGAAATTTTGATAGCTACGGTTTTCCTTTTTTTTAGATGTTTAGCAGTCACTTCATATTTGACGCTTTCAAGTTTCAAAAGATACCGCAATAGAGTCACTCTTGGTCATAAGTACCTCTAGACTCAGTTACTCTAAAGTCTAGGGTAACTGAGAAATGGTTTTAGCATAACAAGTAATACAAGTAAACTTAAGCCCTGCATGAGGGAGCATCGAAAGTGTCCGTTACGCGCTAATTAACTGGTTCTAGAAAGGGTTACTGTGAAAGTGACATCACATGATACAGCCGATATCGCTTTCAAACAAGAATAAGTAATAGAAAACATAGAATATCATTCCTTTACCACCGTCACAAATCAAAGGTGTCAAAAAGAAATACTCCAACAGATGTCCTGATATTTGCTTGACTTGACTGAATGTAACTGACAGAATCAATCAATTTTGTTTAACGAAGAGACACGTATCAGACTTTTAAACAAATATGATTCTGAAGAAAATCCACGATTAGCAACAGTTAGGAGATAAACAATTTCTAAATAATCCTAAAGATTTCATTGAGAAATAAAATACTTTGAAAGTCAAACTTTAGACAAGAGGCGGGTATTGTTCAATGAGTAAACAAAAGAGAGCAAAGGGGAAAGACAAATCAAGAAAGATAATAAAGCAGTAAAAGACCTAACAGTAGATCTCGGATTGTGATTCAGGCGCGCGCATCGAGCCGAATCGCCGAAGTGATTTACACATGTGCCTTTGTTTAGCCGTGAAATTACTAGGTACTTAAATACTAGTAAGTATACTAGTAGGTACATTTATTGTACTAATGCTTGTAAGTTCTAGTACAAACAGATTTTTTAAGGATGTCACGATGTGAGCATTTTTGTCCGTCAATCACGGCGTAGTGATTGAACGGATTTGAATGAAACTTGGAATATATAGGCTACTTTCTATCCGATTGCTAGTCAAATTCGATGACAGCAGACTTAAAAATTAAATTATCTAGTGTGTGCTTTATTTAATATTTCTTAAGTTTTAAACTCAATCACAAATTGGCGATCAAGTTGGCCAGAGTTCTTAAAGAGGAGATTGGAAATAATAATAACAACTATGACGTAATGATCGAAAGATTATTGGTAATAATATTATGTTGATGGATCCTATTACTGCTTACAAAGGTAATAAGTGAAAATAATCCTAGAGACAAAATAGTAGAGATGCTACATGACATGATTACATTTAATTTAAATATGATTTAAATAGTTTTTGAAGTTATTGCAAAATCCATAATTACAGTAAATGTGAACTGAAGTGTGAACAAGCGAAAAATTGAAGAATCTACCACAGTATATGCTTAATTCTAGAAATCTAGATACACTTTCCGGTTCCACAACAGCATTCCTAACGCCTCCGCGTCATCTTGCAAGATCGGTAGCAATTTTGACATCACGCAGTAAACAAAAGATGTGGGAGTAGGGTTGCCATCTCTAAAATTTGGCAACCAGGACAAGATGCGTGAAAACCCTGGATTTTGGAGCCCAGAACCCGGACATATCAAGCGTTTTTTTTTTTAATTTAGCGAGTTGCTGCGCGCGTGAACAGTGGTGTCGCGGGCGGCCCAAGACTTTAAATTTTTAAACCCGGACTATGAAACCCCGCCCGGACGCTCCCCTGACGGCCTCTGAACTAGGACAAATCCGGGGAAACCCGGTCGGATGGCAACCCTATGTGGAAGTGACATCACGATCTAAAGCTTTTGTTTTTACGAAACAGCGACGCAGTATGTAGATCGTGAGCTGTACATAGATGAGACTAGCACAGGACCAATTGGATGATACAAAGCAAAGGGAGGCCTAAGACAGACTGATGATAAAGTAAGTTCGTATGGCCAACTCTTGTGACGGAGTTTTTAGGCCGCCTAAAAGCCTCCGTCATGGCTTAACGACTTAAAAGCCGGGACCGACAATTTAAAGTTCCCTCCGAAGCACCGAAGCGCTCAGCTCATAATGCCACTTGCAGTCACCTATCCCAATTGTGACCGCGCGCAACACTGCTTACTTACGAACGACGACGGATTACCATAACAAAGTTATTATCTGTTGAAAAGCGATGTTAACTGTATATGGAAGTGTTAAACCTAAAAAAAAAAACAAAAACAAAACTGCAATCATAACTGGTCGTCTTTTTGCCGCTGTCAATCAGAACTGCGCAAAAAGTCCGCATGATTCCCAGCACATAACTCACATCTCACGGTCAATTTAGCACATATGTTACATGCTGCCTTCCTTGCATTAATTATTGGAGAAAACATAGCATTATCTAATTCTTTAGTTATTGCATACAATTAGTCTGGACGAAGCGTAGTTTGTCTAGGTATGTCTTTAACGCTTTCAATTTTTTATCGTTATTGGAAACCAACGGTTCGTGAAAACGAATATTGAAGTATATCTTAAATATATGAAGCACAACGACATGAGTTAACTCTTTAAATAGAGTCCCTAAGACTATCAACTCTTGTGACGGAGTTTTTAAGCCGCCTAAAGGCCTCCGTCATAGCTCTCCAACTTAAAAGCCGGGACCGACAATTTAACGTGCCCTCGTATTGCCACCTGCGGTCACCCATCTTAAATTGTGACCGCGCACAACGTTGCTTAACTTTGAAATGAATAGCTAATCTTAATTGCAAAATAGTAGTGGTGGTGAAATTAAAGCTTAAGACAGGAATGTTTGGAAATTCATGGGGCAGACCATTGCCCAGCTGTAGGACAAGAAAGATTATTTAAAAAGAACAAAAAAAGTGTTGTTCAATGTGAGCAAACTGTATTACAAGCAATGTAAAAAGAGAAGAAAATACAAAGATGTTTTAAAATGCTATAGTAAGAATATTCACCAGCTGTTTCTAGCCACATGCTGTAAGGGTATTGAAACAGGTTCAAAAGGTCTAAAGACGGTCTTATAGACCGAGGGCTAGCTGACATTTTGAAATAACAATGGAGCTGAAGGCAAATAAATCGTATCTCTAAAGTGATAAGTGTGTCAAAAATGGATTTTCTCAGTAAATTTAAATAAAAACTAGTAGAACGAACTGCTACTTTTATAATATCTTCTAGCCGTGGTATCCGTGGAGATGAAATTCGAGAATTCTTTATTTAATCAGACTCATAAAATACCACAAGAGGAACCCTTCCATTCTTTATTCTTCTGTTCGTTTTCTCTAATTTTTTATCTTAAAAAAACTTTTTTATATATTTTGCTCTGTAGTGTGTAAAATCACGTTTTGCTTGACCGAATTTATTTATTTATCTCCCGCGATACAAGCCTGACCTGTCGGGATCAACGGTAATTTGTAACATGTGTGAAATTTCTTTTGGTAAATAACATACATACATATTACCACGCCCATATCCCTAACGAGGTGGGCAAAGCCACAAGTAATCATAAGAAAACTTGCAGCTACTAGTCATAACTCCTAGGATGGATAATATGTTGAACCATGGTGACAAGTAATTTGGTAAATAAATATATTTGTATTCAAGGACTTTACGTTGAATGTCAGTCAATCAGTCAGTCAGTAACGTAACGAGTTTTATGTATCTAGATAGCACAATGATTTCAATTACCTCCCGTAGACATTTTGAATCACAAATGCTATGTTCAAATTGTAAATAGAAAGTATAGATAACTCAACAATAGAAGCATTCAAAGTTCAGCTCTTGAAATAAACTCAATAATGTCATGTACTATTTCCAACCGCCATAACATTGATAACCTATCTTGTGGTGAAATAATGCGGCGATCTTTATAAAATGTCTGAGATCTGAAATTTATTCTTGATTCTAAAATAAATCAATATTTGTGGACATTTCAAACAGCGCCATCTAGCCCCAAACTAAGCAAAGCTTAGTTAAAAGCCGGGACCGACAATTTAACGTTCCCTCCGAAGCACGGAAGCGCTCAGCTCGTAACGCCACTTGCGGTCACCCATCCCAGTTGTAACTGCGTACAATGTTGCTTAACTTCAACGATCAATCGAGAACACTTAAGCAAGCTACCTACGCCACGAGCGCTTCGCAAGTATAAGGTGAGATATACATTTTTGAAATATTAACCTTTGTCTTAAAACGGAATATTTGTAAGCATCTTATGACAGTAGTCATTAAAGATGACGTCATCAAGGCTGCGCAGGTCATATACTGTGCGCAATTCGTCAGTATTTGCATAGAATTATAGCTGATGATAAATAATTAACCTCACTAATATAGTATTGACGCTATAATACCTCTATCTATAATAATAATAATAAATATTTGTGGACATTTCACACAGCGCCATCTAGCCCCAAACTAAGCAAAGATTGTACTATGGGCACCAGATGGCTGATAGAATACTTATATACTTATTTTTTGTAAATACATACTTATAATACATAATACGACACCCAGACCTGGAAGAAATATTTGCAGAACATACAAACATTTCTCCCATAGCGGGAATATAATTATGTCACATAGTATGACTTTACTAAAGTATCGTACCAAAATAAGAATCAGAAGTTATTTTTGGATTTACTAAAGACCTTACGAGCCATAACTAAAGTTCTTAAGCCTTAACTAAAGTCAAATATAATATATCTTGACCCTGTATTTGATGTTGGTTGATTGCTTCCATGTTTTGAATATTAAAATGCATTTTTAGTATTTCCTGTGGAGCTAAAGCGTTAATTCCGTGAGTCAAGGCCAGGGTATTGATCTATTGCTTTTTGCTAAATGATTCCTGATGTTGTTTTAATAGAGGCGAAAGTGCAGTTTGTGTTTCCAAGAGCAAGTCAATGTCACGACTTCACCACAAAAACACATGAAAACATCAGTGTCACACACACACACCCAACAGTCACATATGTACATAGTCCTGACCCCACACTAGGATTCCCTGTGTCGTGAGTATCAGAAACTACGAGTACCATGGTACCACAACACCCAGACCCGGAAGAAATATTTACAGATCATGCAAACATTTCTTCCGCAGCGGGAATCGAACCCGCGCCTCTTGCGTCGCCGAGCAATCGCCCGCCACGCCACCGAGGTAGTCGAGTCAGTGGTGACAGACAATCAACGCACAGCCTAAACCACAAGTCCTAGAAGCGTGAAACTCGAAAAGTATATTCCTTTTATGGTGTAGGGTTGCAGTATGAAAGGAATTCTCGAAATTCAACAACGAAAATTAATGAATGAAAAAAAAAAATCTAAGGGCGTTCTAAAGTTTGTATGGAAACTTTTTAAAAGGCAGTGCAAGTGGCTTGAATCTCGGTTTGGATACTTAAATTAACAATAAAATGAAAAAGTGTTTCAAGATTTTTCAAAACTACCCTGAAAAAGAAGTAAAATGAGGTGTCAAAGTTAGTATGGGAACTTTTTAACAAGCAATGCGATTGGCTTAAAACTCCGTTTGGACAATTTAAGTAAAAAATAAATGGACACGTGTTCTTGGGTTTTTTTAAATTAACCTCAATAAGGGGTAAAATGGAGTGTCAAAATTTAGTGAAGCAGCGCGTGTAAGCTAGTAAATTCTAAAGTAGAGGTCATACTCTCTAATACCAGGGTTTAAATCTCCATTAGGGACAGAAAGACTAATGTAGTCCAACGAGGTCAACAGTGCCATATGTTAGAGTACAAACGTCTGGGACCGAGCACGATCCACTCTCTCTAAAGGCGAATGGCATAACCGATCTCCATGTTGGGAGTCTCGAGACTTTGGCATCTAGGATTGTCTTCGCATGGTAAGATGTGAAATTACTTCGACAAATAATCATGACGGTGTTGGCACAAGGAAAAAGGAAAAGAGCAAACTTTTTTGACATAAAAACTACATAATACGCAATAAGTAACTAGGGGAACAAAGGGGAACAAAGATCTGCACTGACGTCCCGCGGTGGGGTGTATTGTGCATTATCCCCCCTGCTAACCCTCCCCCAGCCAGCCCAACTCCTTGAAGTATCGGAGGAGGACCTTGGGATGTTGGCAGCAGCGTTAATAAGTAACTACGTCAAGTAATGAACGATCCGTTATTCGTTAGTAGAAAATTGAAACAGGGCGTTAGTCGTAATACCGACCTAAAACTATCTATAAACAAGTACCGTTTGCGTGCACGAAAACCGTGGCTCAGTCTTACAATAAATCTGGTAAGTATACCAAATGACCCGAAAGTCTGAATTACAATAATACGTAATTGTTCAAGTGTCTACCATAATTACCTTGACTTTGATATACAGTGATACACTAACTTTTACGGCAATAATCTTGAAGGTGATTACTATACTTTTTTCACGCCTTATAATTATGTAATTTATCTCTTATGGCTTGTGGGAAGAATATTGGGAAATTGGCGAGCAAAACTAACAATTGTTTAAATAATTGTGAACATTTGACACAGCGCCATCTAGCCCCAAACTAAGCTAAGCTAGTAATGTAGGCACTAGATGGCTGATAGAATACTTATATACTTGTTCTTTGTAAATACATACTTATAATACTACAACACCCAGACCCAGAAGAATTATTTGCAGAACATACAAACATTTCTCGCGTAGCGGGAACCGAACCCGCACCTCTTGCGTCTCACTCAGCCGAGCACTCGCCCGCCACGTCATCGAGGTCGTTGAATAGGATTAAGTATGTAATCTTAAACGCAGAGCATAAACTTTATTCAGTTGTTTCGTACGAAATACGTCACACAGCAAAGATAGCCTGCGCAAAAACACAGAAGTAGCTTGTTGGTATTTATAAAAATCTTGGACAATACTAATGTTTTAGTTTACCTTGACTCTTCTGGGAAGCGAAGAGGATTCCATCTCCACATGTCTGTAGTGCTCCGAGCGATGCGTCTCCCTCCCCCTCATATCCTCAGTCGAAGCCTTCTCCTCCCCCCGCGTCAGTGTAGTCACCTTCCTCACGATCCTCGTGGTGATCCTCCTCTGCCCCAGTTCGTCTTTCTTCGAGATCTTCGTCGACTCCAGCGAGGAGCCGAGGACCTCGGTCGACAGCCGCTTGTTCGTGTGAATCGCCTGCAGTTCTGACACCCCCCGCCCTCCTGCCGACGTCGGCACGGCCAGAGCGCTCTCTCCATCGTATTCAAAGTGCGTCTGGTTGCCGTCATGGACAATCCTCCCGTTGTATTCCTCACGGTACGATCCGGAACGGGACCGGTAACTCGTCCTTTCTGCTCCGGGATAGTTCCCATCGTAGACAGTCTCGTGTCTCGTCAGTCCGTCTCGCAAGCTCCTGGGGACGGACGCGAGGTTCAAGCTGGTCGTGATGGGGGATCCCACGGGGGACGGGCTGGACTTTTTGAGGCTGGACTTGAGAGGCTTTGCGTCATCTCCCTCTAGCGTGCCCTGGACGAACAGCCGCTTGCTGCCGCCTTCTTTCACGAAGCGATACATGGACATCGTGCAGCCTTATAGGCTAAGGTGATGCATGCTAGATGGCTACGACTGCGATACGATACGTTATTATAGATTCGATGCGCGTATCCGATAGTGTACAGGTGACAACTCTTCGTTCTTGTTTCCGTGAATAAACTAAGAGTGAACATAATGATAATGCAAATACTCGAGCAAATACGATCATGTCAGAGATAAAAGACTTTTTATTCGTGATTAAATTATTATGAAACTATTTGTGTAGGTATACCAAAGACGCAAAAGGGGAGAAGTTTAAGGACATCAAGTAATACAATTTTTTGACGTAATTTCACATCTGATTGATAAAAGAACTGAGACGTTACGTATTAAAACAGGCAATATTTACTTTTCCAAGTACTATAGGTAGGTACTAGGTAGGTACAAACTCTCGCTTATTAACACCTTTAGAGCATTTAAGAAAGCGATTAAAGTTCTGTTGAAACTAAAAGTTGTGTGGTAACCGCGTTGAAGGCATTGCCCATTTATGGGCAGCAGGGGCGTATATGGACAAGCCTTCCGGCGGACGTCAGCCTTATTGCTCAACCTAAAAGGACAGACTACAATGCGAAGGTATTTTCTATAACCACCTCTAATGCTTAGCCTCTTTGAAGTAAGGAAGGAAGAGTTAAGCAAACCTCCTTTGAGGTGATTTGAAAAGGTTTTAATAGTGTTGGGGACAGTGTAGCGTATTCCTGAATCGTATTATGGCATTTTCATTTATTGTAATTTTTAATTTATATATTTGACAATAGATTTTACTCGACTTTGTGATTTTTGAAACTTTCATTTATGTTATTTTTCTACAGACTATATTTATTTCAATCATTTATGCTGCAATATTTTCCACATACAAAAAAATCACCAGTTTTTTTATGAAACAATTACGAAATCAGATGTAACTACGAATAACTGAGTAAATAGAGACAATGCATCACCGAAACAAAATGTGGTCAAACTTGACCCGAATGCTGAGTAAATATGACTTACATAACGACTGGTTTTACACATGAGCATATTGAATGAACCGCCATTGATAGTTTTGTAGGCGCCATTTTGTATTTGTTGACAGGTGATTTTAACTTTTTGGTTTCTTCTTTATAATTTCGGAGTTTTACTTCTCTGCTGGACTGGGAGTAAGAAAAAACATAAAATGCGTCCGCTTCTCTCGCCGAACACGTCTTAAAAGTTGACTAAGGGATAGTATCCTCTCCAACATGATGAACCATCTATTAAACTGACATTTTTGTATATTTTTAAGACTTGTTTTTATTTGCATTATCATTGAATTGCCAATGTCATAGCCCTTATACAGACTTATTACTAAACAAAAACAAAAAAGATACATTTTGACTTTCAAATTCAAAACATCGATCTGTAGGTGTAGGTTGGTTTATTTCAACATGGCCTAGTAACGTCGATGACATAATTTGACATAAAAAGCAGCACTTTTTATAATTTGTTGTTCTAATCATACATCATTTTTATGATAATCAATTGTACAAGCGTAGGTGGTTATTTAATGTATTTTTTGCGAGGGTGGTAAGGAATCCAATGGTGACACCCACAGTAGTATAGGACCTTCTGGCTCCTTGTATGGGGATGACATTTAGAATGTAATTGTCGCTTTGGTTTTAATAGCCGCTAGATATTCATGGTGCATTATAGGAAATCAATTATACAAATTATTACCTACATATTTTGGAAGCCCGTGGATTAATTTTTATTTTTTATTTTGAATACAGAGTTTTTAAACAAAAGCAATGATTACATGACAAATAAAGAATAAAAACGGAATTGTATCTATGATATTAAAAAAATGCAATAAGTGATGGGACAAACGTATCGAAAAAATCGAATAACACACATTGATCGATAAACAACGCATAAAGCTCGTGAAGCTGTTGATGCGAAACAACAGGTTTTTGTTTACAAACCGACCCCTGTTCAATCAGCTGGGAAAGGGATGTCATGTGAAACCAACTGGATATCCGTTAGTCTTTTCTATAAAAAGTCCTTAAGCATAATTTGCTCTACATAGTCATATTGTCCTTCATGTAAAGTTACTTTTGTAACTTATTACGTTTGAAGTTACTTTTGAACATTTTGAAACCACATTTGGGGCCAAAATATAGAAATTATTTCTTTCTCAACCTGTTATTAGAAGAAAAAGAAGCTTAGTAGAGTTTCATTGTTTACAAACATTGGTACTGTATTGTCAAAAATATCGTATGTCAACAGTGTGTGTGATTGTTTGTACTTTATGAATAAAAATCACAGCTTTAATGTATCAGCATTGTTTGTGGTAGTTTTATGAATAAAATCCACATTGGTCTAGATCAAAATAGACCATAAACATTTATGTATGACATCACGCGAATTCTCACGATCATAACTAAATCGATTCCTCATACACTACTGATCACTTCCTAACATAAATATCACACAGATGAAGCAAGTTTTCACGAACAATGCTCACTTGTTACGTGTTGGGAAATAAATTTAGCGCCAATTAGCAGTTTCAGTTGAACAGCTAACGATTTCGTTGCTTCGTACATTTTCATTAAGTATTTTGAAACAAACAGGATTTCCTTGAAAAGCGGTTTTAAAAAACATTGTAAAAGAACCATAAGTATTGTTCTACCGTTCCGTTGTCACCGGTAAATCTATCGGTAAAGCCAAATTCGCGTATCGAATCCTGAATGCACAACACTAAACATTCCAATTTTAAACATACACACCACCAATTTGTTTTTCGAACACTGGTTAGTTTGTTATTGGTTATATTTTTATTTGATAGAAGTTCGTTTTCGTTGTTCGAAGTTTGAATTTGGTTTTGAAATGACGCGACGCGTGCGATGCGGTTGGTGGGTTGCAGGTGACTGGCGCGCAAAAGTTATGCCACCGTAGTTACTAGTTAGATCGTGCTTGAGAGGCGTGACGATGAAAAAATAAGTTATTTTGTACGTGGGACCATGGTTTTGCAGTGCACATACCATGATAGTAATGCTGAATACCTTGGATTACTGTGAAGAGTTTTAACGGTATCTGGCTGAACTGAACTGAGGCCTTTTACTATAATAGTAGATGATTCATACAGCGTCAGAAGGAAACTTTTACCTTCACAAACGGACGCTGTAGTGCCCGGGACGAATTAAGATGTAGTAGGCTTGCCCAACACCTATTCCATCCCCTCAGCTTAGTCAGCCTTGTCCACAGGAAAGACATGGTCAATACGGTGCGGAGCTGACTAAGCCGCGGGTTTCCTCACGTTTTCCTTCGCCGTTCAAGAGTACTGGTATATAGTGCACATGCTTTTTCGAACAGAAAAATCCATTTTTGCGCGTCCGGATTTGAACCCACTACCTTCCACGAACACGAGGATGGGAAGGCATTATGCACGCCGTTGACAAACTACGAATAGAATAGCTATAATAATCTACCTATAACACTATCAAACCAAGGTAATTCTTGCTATTTAAGTATAAATACTTAAATCAAAATAATAACTTAATAGGGGAGGACACAATTTTGTCGTTGTCAGAGGTCTAATCGCATATTGCCATATCTTCCAGAAAAAAATATTAGCTAATTAGGTATCACATATAAATAAGTTAACATTTTGCATTACACTACTGTCATTACAATCAGACTCAGTCGATAACTTTTTCAGAACTTTAAAACAATTAATTGATTTCAAAATTGAATTAAAAGTGCTTATCTTTAAATTAATCATAAATTATTTTCGATATTTGGTAAGGAAGATGTCCAAAATATCATCATCATCATCATTATCATCAGTCTATGGCAGTCCACAGCTGAACATAGGCATTCCCTAATGAGCGCCATCGCGCCCCATCTTCGGATAAAAACAAGGACAGTTAGATATACTGGTTTCCATGTCGTACCAACTATTTGTCCTTAATGTAACATCCATTGTCTGTGACAAGTTGTATCAATGGACCAGAACACCGTGTGGGTGATGTATAGCACCTGTCCTCAGGCATATTGACTTGCTAATATACTCAGAACAATAAATACATAGAAGCCACACTAAATTTAAGACTGAGTCAGCTATACCTGTCACTTTCTTCTTTATGGACATATTCTTGTCTTGGAATGAGACAAGTGTAATGAATCTGTTATTATTTTGTGTTGCTCGTACCAGGCTCAACGTCAAACTTGGTTACCATGACGTCATGGTTACCTTTGTTACGACACCAAATTAAAGAGGTAATAGAAATAGAAAGTTCATCTTGTGTGTTGGGTGACATCTTTACGTATCAGGGTTATGTTTACATTCGAACGGAGCTTTGTTATGAATGAAAAAATATAAAATTTTGTTAATATTACTTATCTGTAAAGCTTTCGTTGTAGGTAATGTTAAAATTAAAGGTGAAATAATGTCTTGTGCAGTGCCAGGATGTAAATCTCATTCGTCCAGAAGGCAAAATAAAGATGTGAATATAAGTTGCTACCGGTAAGTGTTTTGTTGAATTGTAGAATCAAAGTCTCAATTTTAATGTGTAAGGGGGCAAATTTTATACAATATACCATCATAGAATCATGTTTGATAAGGATTTACTGCCTGTTTTATGCAAAAAACACAAAACATATAGGTTATCATAGTGTTGTTCCACTGTACCAGATCGACTATTTATCGATAGATTACTCTTAAGTACCTACCACTGTAAGTACTTGATTATGTACTTTTTACTACTCATATCATATCCTAATTCCTAATATAAAAAATGTAGATACTTAGATCTTTGTTACTGGTAGACCGATAGAACGGCTCAGCCAATTTAGATTGCGTTACATTACAATATAGAACAAGGGTCTCTCAAAGTAACTCTGACTGTCTTTTACGCCTTCACGACTAAACCGCAGAACCAATTTTGATGAATTTTGGTATAAAGATAGATGGGACCTTGGTGAAGATAATAAGCTACTCGAAGTACCAATCCTGCCCAGACGAAGTCGAGGGTACCAGTAGTTTGATTATAATGCTATCTTTTTTTTAAGGGATCGATAAAAATTATGCAATGGACGTGGAATTAGCAGATTTCAGAAGTATGAACCCAGAAACTGACCCAGAAAGATGTACCAAGCGATGATGATGATGTATTACCTACACCTAGCTTTAGGAGAGTTCGAATTGATCCCTGGATATCACTGAATAAATGCTATTTGATTTTGACTTTTATTTGGAAATAATGAATCCTTATAGTTTCGGCATGTCCGCCCTTGTCGTTTTTCTAGTACCTAAACTGGTAAAGTAGCTATGATTGATTATATTGATCAGCATCATAGTAAATTTTTTTATCGATAAAGAATAGTTACGATGAGGCTATGTTCCCTTCCCTATGAAAATCTTCAATTGTCTATGATACATATTTATCGGTACGGGACGGGAAGACGGCTGTCTTACAGCAATATATTTGTCTCTCTTTAACTAATTGTCTCCTAGCATAGGAGTAAGAAGCAACATACTATAATTATTAGCAGCAAATTTTAACCTGCCTTCTATGTATTTATTGTTCTGAGCTAATATATCATTTACTATGCAGAACATTGTCAACCTGTATTTCTATAAGTTATTGCAAATTAATAATATTGATCTATTTACTATGCCTTATTTTTTACAAGCTCGATTATACATATTAACCTGAATAATAAATAGGTTTTTTTCAAAGCAATAAATATTTTTGAGTATATTTGCGCTAAGTAGCGCCATCTATCCAACGCGCTTGTAAAGCTTAACCAAGCGCAGATACGAACCTCTGCCGCCGCAGCAAGTGGCGCCATCTAGTGTCGAGTAGCTAAAGCACAAGCAGAATCTTGCGCTCGCGATTAAAATACTTTTTTCTCGATGTTCCTTACCAACAGGGTCTGCCAGAGGTTCGCATGTGCAAATAAAACATGTGAGATAATTTGAACAATGCGCAAGTGCAGGAATTATAACAGTACCTAAAATCCCTAACATTAATTTATCATAACATTTTTCGCGCCATTTTATTTCTTGAAACCATTGAAAAAATAATACTCAGATGGATATTATTAATCATTTTCTATCAATTCTGAGATGACTAGCTAAACCCTAAAGCTAGGGGATTTGTTCCTATGAAATCAAATGAGTCACGTCAAACCATACTCACACACAAAGTGTCTAACAGGAAATACTATGATGTATAAAAATACGTCAATTTTAAATGTTAACCCTACTTGCACTCTAAAAAGACCATTCGATTGCAGTAACAGTAGTAAGGTAGGTAAAACGGGGGGTCATTGAGGTCATGGGTTGGATCTAGGTCGAATAACGATTATTTTTCTATCTCATTAATCTGTCCTGACTAGACTTTGACTATTAAAAGTTGGAACCGCCATTAATAGTGGAGCTGCGGGACAAATAAATAAGAATGAATATGTCGCAAATCCAGGACCTTCGAGTGGAAAGTGAGGGTAGGCGGGCGTAGGCGACACCATCTGTCGTAGCCTTCAGCCCACGCGGCACGCCTGATGTCATTGATCATGACTTTTTGAAGGTTTTGGTGGTCCAATTGGTCAACATTCATAAACTTGACCAACAAAGAATCTAAAACTGGAGACGTAGTCCGCGTTGTCAAAGTGTGTTGACATTGACATTGACATAAGCTAGCAAAATGCTCATGACAACCGAACCGCTAAAATTCAGTCAAATATCTAAATGTGAAGTTGGATGGCAAAAGCAAAGGGAGGCCTGCTGCCCAGCGGTGGACAAAAACGTTCAGATGGATGATGATGGTGATGATGTAGACTATAAGTCTATTATAGGCTCTGGTACATTCAGTGACTAGAATTGGGGTCAATGCATGACTAAATAAGGACACAGGGATGCTGAGACCCCAGAGCTTACTCATAGTGACGTCACCGATCCGCCGATTGGAAAGCAAGACCAAGTGATTCATTCACGAGTGGCAATTGACCATCTGCGAATGAGGTAATGGTTAAAAATATTTGTTTCCCATCGTGATTTTAGTAGTCATAAAATCGTGATTATTTTTATGAGTAGGTACCTCATTTCTCTCAGACGGTAAGATCCTAAAGATTATAATTTTATTATACTTAATTCAAACGTTATTAGATATACTAAAATAAACAATACTGAATCGGGTAACAGACAAAAGACTCACAAAAATAAAAAAATATCGAAACAGAAAATAATATTTGTAAAGTTCCGCTATTCGTCCATAGATGGCGTTACCTGTTAGTAAACATTACAAGTGTTTGAGATTATGCAGGACGAATCTAATCTAACGTACACCATCAAATTCTGCAATACTTCTCTTTTCATAGCCACTTCACCTTATCCTGGTCAATTACCAAACAGTGAAATAAAACATCGTGAGGAAATCGGCATAACGTAGAACCTAAAAGTTCACAGACGTGTTACACGCTCGAAAGGAACATCTTTTCAAACTCTTTCACCACACTGGTTCGAAAGAACTAATGACACGTCTAGTAGCAGTAGTAGAAGTACCAAGAAATAATCAAACTATTTTGTTTATTCTGTCATTCTTGTACAATTCTATTTCAACAACTTTTTTTAGTCCAACCAAATTGATTGAATTCAATCAATCGATTGGAATCAATTGATCTGAGTGACCGATTGTTATTTTATTAGCTGCATTGATCAAAAGAGGATCCTACATGATTAAATTACTAACTCCAGCCCGTGGTTTCACTTGTGGCATTTTTGTTACTTCAATATAAGGTCTTCAATTTGGTTGTTTTTTTTCTTTTTAAACGTATGTTGTGTATTCCGATTAGTTTATTTCTCTTTACTTTCCTTTATGATCTCAATACTAGACTTTGACAGTAGTCTCATAATCATGATTTACGAGAAGAGTGTTAGATATGAATGTGGATTGATATGTGGGTAGAGGTTAGCCAAAGAAAATATGGATGGACTGTGTGAAAGATGACATGAGTAAGAAAGGAGTGAACGTTGAGATGACTTCTGACAGACGGAAATGGAAAGAAATACATGTTGTGCCGACCCCACATAAAGTGGGACAAGGGCAGGGAAATGATGATACTTTCAACTGAAATCCCTAATGTTGGGAGACATTTCAGTATGACGATTATGTAGATCATTTGTAACTGGACTGCTGGACTGGGAGTAAAGAAAAAGCACAGAATGCGTCTAGCTACTTCTCTCCCCGAGCATGTCGTAAAAGTCGACTAAGGGATAGTATCCTCTCCGACATGATGGATCTATATGGGCGATGGACTGATCACCATGGTTCACCATATCTTAGGACTTTTAATCAGAAGTGGCTGCAAGTTTTCTTATGTTTACTTGTGGTTCTGCCCATCCCATTAGGGATAGGGGCGTGATAATTATGTATGTATGTATGTATGTAAATAGATACTGATTGCAACAGAGTTGCATGATCATCCTAGATCCCTAGATCTCCACGAAGATGTATTTAAGGTGACATTCCGTCAAAACAGCATCGACTAAAACCAAGAACCACACAACAAGTTATGAATGAAGTATTTATACGAATGCCTCGCGGTTATTGGGAGCTTTAAAACCCGGAACCAAGTAGGTATTTGGAGAGTAGACTTCACAGTTACGGGTCGGGGGTCAACGACCCGGCCTTTGTCGGCATCTCACTGAGTTAACAAGCTCGTGAAAACCCGCGCTGAAGCGCTCGGCCAAAAATGTGGTCTGCCACCCTAATGTTAAAATAAATAAATAAATGTTTGTGGACATTTCACACAGCGCCATCTAGCCCCAAACTAAGCAAAGCTTGTACTATGGGAACCAGATGGCTGATAGAATACCTATATAATTATTTTTTTTGTTAATACATACTTATAATACATAATACTACAACACCCAGACCCGGAAGAAACATTTGCAGAATATATAAATATTTCTCCCGTAGCGGGAATCGAACCCGCGCCTCTTGCGTCTCAGCCGAGCACTCGCCCGCCACGCCACCGAGGTATCAGTACATTTTCACTTCATAAAAACAACAAGGTTGATTTTCCCTTGCAATCATATTCTGACGGTTACTTATGTATTGTCTTAGCGCGATTTTAGTTACACAGGAAGTTTTATCAAAACTGGTAGACCATTTTTTTGGCCTACCGTACCTACCAGGCAGCCTGATATGCTTAGCTAAGTATTAAAATGTCGATCGGGGAACTACTGAATTTGTGTGAAAGATAAAATTAAATCTGCATAGTAGGTTCCAAAATAGCACTTATCTAGACCATCTACATCGGACTTATCTGCATCAACATCATCATCACGAAAGCAACGTTGTTTTTCTATCAAATAATGTACAATGACGCTTTTCGACCACAGACTAGGATTGAGTCAACGATTGTAGATATGGTTTCTCTTCGAAGCAATGCTGTTTATCTATTACTTAGGTTCCGAAAAGTGGGACAGGAATATTGGTGAGCGAATCAGTGTGGTGAAAGATTTAATCTTGTACACAGCACGAGTAGCGCTTTGCGACAGTTCATTAATAAACCCAGACAAGGGCGGGGCCACTTTCAATGGACCAGTCCGTTGCAGCCCTATTCGCAAACGTTCTTTACCGTTTCTCATAACTTTAGGAAAAAACCGGTTTTCTTGTTAAAATAATACTTGGTTTCGTTCAGTTCGATTAAAAATGAAGATTTGAATTTGAGTTATAAGAACTTTATACGTTATAGAATAACACGTCGCAGATTTTTAGGCAAATAAAATGTGCAAATAAATATTAATGGTGACAGAAAAATTTGATTTTTGTAATGGATGTTTTTTTTATTATTTCCTGCCCAATTGCGAGCGTCTTTGAATAAGGACTCTGTGCACTTGCATCCTGCACCGCAACAAGAAAGTCAATTATTTTGTAATATAGAGAGTAATTTAATATGATTTATAATAAAACATAATATTTATGGAGACTATGATAAATATTGTATTTATTGACTACATACATACATAATTATCACGCCCGTATCCGTGATGAGGTGGGCAGAGCCACAAGTAATCATAAGAAAACTTGCAGCCACTCCCGATTTAAAGTTCCAAGATTGATATGGTGAACCATGGAGACAGGTGATCAGCCCATCGCCCATATAAATGGTACACTAAATTACGAAACGAAGGAAACGTGTGGTGTACATAAACCCCAGATTTTCTCAAAATTGCAAGAATTAACACCGGGAAAAAACCGGTTCATAACAAATGTATAATATTTTTCAATTTCACTGAATATAATCCTATAATATTAGACAGTAAACAATAAATATTATAATAATAACAATTAAAACTCAAATTCTACACGCGTCAACACCTAATTCCAACGGAAACTAAATATTTTTGTACATCTACACCCAAAAAGCAAATACCAAATTTGTTTACAAGTATGTAGTCATAAGCAAATACATAGGTATTTATAGCCAATATAATAATGAAGTGTACACACGGAATGTAGATATTGGTTATTATTTAAGATGACATCACTGTGTGCCGAAGGGTAGTGGCATGACCAGACCGGGTAATTTTTATAAAAAATAATAAACAACACCTAACGTTCATAGTTCTGATCGTACACTAGGACTATTACCTGTGTCGTGTGTATCATTACGGTTCATGAGATACAGCCCTCTGACGGGCAGACAGACTGATGGGCAGCGGAGTCTTAGTAATAGGTTCCCGTTGGCACGGAACCCTAAAAAATGACTTTCTTTTGGAAATATTTTAATATTATTATCACTTATAGTATTTTTTAGAGTTGTTATTATTTAACATCCTGTAAGTTAGCGCCACTCCATAAAAGGGTAGTCAGTTAAGTGTGTCAGAGTGCAGCACCCACGCGTCATATTATGTACAAATAATATCATTATTTTTATGTAGGTATGTGAGTGCAATGTCAGAGGGCTATCGTTTTGTTCATGCGTTTTTATCCTTGTATGGATATATGTAGTAATATAGTTATAAAAGTCACTTTAACAACATATTTTGCAAAATATTTTATGCCAGGTGTTGCCAGCGACTTCGTTCGCATTGAATATGATTTTCGAAATTTAAACTTGATAAAAAAATCTATGGAGTGCAAAAAGTGCGGTGACCCATCCCAATACTGACCGCACCCGGCGATGCTTAACATTCGTTATCTAGGTTCCTCATGTAAACTTTCATCCCTTATATACCTCTATGAGTATTTAAAAAAAAATTGCCTATGTGCTTCTCCGGGATGCAATCTATCTTGCCAAATTTCATTAAAATCAAAATTAAATCAAAAATAAAAGAAACATTTTTTAACGTTCGTAATCGATTATCTAAGCTACCTATTTAAAAAGTATACAGAGTAAAAGTCATATTAAAAAGTACAATGTACGATGGTACGATTTATCCAGGTAAAAAAAACCTAAAAAATTCAAATACATGTCAAATTAACCTATAAGGTGCAGTTTATTAATTCATTGGTTACTCCTTCAACACTCAAAATGGACATTTCCGGTTGAAAGGAGTTCCATTGAAATAAAGCGGTGTCACCGAAAGGACAAGTGACATTACAAGAGCATTTGAAACTAAACAAAGTTACAAAATGTCAAATAGTTGCGTCACAAACAAAGGTTACATCAAAAAGCTCGTTATGTCGCTCGCTTTCTATGAGTTCTGCAATCGGAATGAGTCTTGTGTGATATTTGATAGTGGTCCTTGCTTATGTCACTCTTTGTAAGTTCAATTGAATGTCGCAATAATGGGGCTTCGCTTAGGCCCGGCGCACACTATCGGAACGACACGGCATGCCTAAGGACGCTTCGGCATGCTTAAGAACGCCTCGGCATGCCTAAGGACGCCTCGGCATGCCTAAGGAGGCTTCGGCATGCCTAATAAAGACGCATAAGGATCCCATGTGCCATCCAGTTTTAAACAGTAACAAATTGATAAGACAACTCTTAAACAGTGTTTAAAATTGACTGTCGCCAACAGGAACTGATGGTTGAAAGAAACTGTAACGACATGTAAGTTGCCTGAGGAGGTAGTCAGTGGAAGGACAAAACGAGTTTGTCAACTAAATTGACGAATTTTTCAGACTTTTACGCGGTGAAGTTTGTGATAGTATAGTAACCAAATTAAATTTATGTTTGACTTCAAATAACAGATTAAAGTCCCTTTGGCCATGTGACATTTCACTAGTCATGTCACTAGTTCTTTCGAACCACTGTGGTGAAAAGATTTAAAGTGCTCCTCCTTTCGTGCAATTGACATGTGTCAAAGTCAAAAGTGACAAAGCTCGAAAACATGTGTTCTCGAACTAAATTCAGTTAAGTAATATTATTTTATTAACCTCCATCTTTTCCAAGTGAGGGGTACGGCCCAGTAGCACAATTAACATGATAAAAGATCGTTGTTTATTGTATTTGCAATTCAAGTGAGTTTGCGATGACTCACGCGTGATGCAAACGTATTGTTCAGACTACCAACTGAATTCACTTTCGCTAATAATTTAGTATGTCCAAGGTTCGATGTACAGCCTGCACAGCCTGACTGAACTAAGTTTGTATGAGCTGGTGGCCAACTCTTGTGACGGAGTTTTTAGGCCACCTAAAGGCCTCCGTCATGGTTTGACGACTTAAAAGCCGGTACCGACAATTTAACCTGCCCTCCGAAGCACGGAAGTGCTCAGCTCGTAATGCCAATAGTAACCCATTAAAATTGTAACCACACACAACGTTGCTTAACTTCAACTATCAATAAAGATCGTCTAAGCAAGCTAAGCCACGAGCGCTTCTTAAGCTACACTTTCACGAGCCTGAACTAAGATCTAAACATTCAATTAGTTTTATAATGTTTTTACAGTAAATTAACGAAACAGGCGTATGAGGCGACAAGTGAATGAGGTGAGCGTATGAGAAGGTAAAGACCTCGGCGTACGTACCTGGACAAAATCGGCAACGTTTTGGAAAAGGGCCAGATCAAGAGGACCTTAAACCGACGAGCATGCGTGAAGAATGTAATGAGTGAATGAAGCTAATGAAGTATGTCAGGATCGTAGCAAATTCAGATGCGTGATCTCTGCCTATCCTTATGGTAAACATACGTGATTTTATTATGTGTGTTATTTCAGTTTTTAGTGAAGTTTAACAGGACAAAAACTCTAAAAAATACGTGAAATCATCTACTAAATTCCTGATATCGAGTTTTTTTTGTGTATTTCCTTCTGACATCATTTTCAAGGCTTTAGATTATTGTACAGTTTTAGTAGAATCATAGCTTCAAAATAAAGACAGCTGGTTCAATTATTGTTTAAAAGAAAATTTACATTATACAGATTCATACACACATATTATCACGCCTGTATCCCTAATGGGCTGGGCAGAGTCACAAGTAAAATAAGAAAACTTGTGGCCACTTCTGATTCGGACCTAAGATTGATATGGTGAACCATGGTGACAGGTGATCAGCCCATCACCCATATAGGTGGTCCATCATGTTGGAGGATACTATTCCTTAGTCGACTTTTAAGACATGCTCGGGAAGAGAAGCAGCTGGACGCATTCATGCTTTTTCTTCACTCCCAGTCCAGCAGAGAAGTATAAATAATACAAAATAGTGGAAACAATGTTTTCAATTCATATTGTCGACATTTTAAAAGCTTTTAAACAATTTTAAGCGCATCAAAGTGTTAAGTTCGGTCATAATGTCAGTTACACAAAGTAATTTAGACTTGCGAGTAATGACTGCAATTATAATCAGAACCGTACAGTGATATTTTATCTGATCATGCAAGTGGATGGCCGGATGGGAGAAGCAATTTGGAGCACTTCCTTTTATGCAGTTGCATTGAGATATCTTCAGAGAGCCTTCAAACTTGTGTTATCTACTTCCAGGAGGAGTTTTTTGATTCGTGTTTCCTTTATGTCTCGCGATATCTCGGTCAATTGTTAACCAACTTTGGTGATTATTTCGCTGGTGTGCAGATGATGAAGCGCTCGTGGCGTAACTTGCTTAGGCGTATATAAAACTAAAATAAAAAAACAAAAAGTGGCCCCATACAATATGCATTTATTTACATTTACGGAACCCTTCGTGGTGTAAGCATTCGACTCGCACTTGATAGTTTTTATTTTAAAGTAAATTTATGTAACAAAACATAATATTCATAAAAAACGACTTCATTTACCTACATGTACCTACATAGTTTTGCTTACTGGATCGACATTTAAATAAATTGATTACTTAACCTTATTCGAAGTTTATTTGTGTTTATCTTCAAATGATTTCATTAAAAAATCCGTAATTAAAAAACCGGTTTTCAATTTTTAACGGTCATTACAAAGTTTAAATGTCTCTGCGTGATATCATTAGTACGTGCTAGGCGATATGGACGTGTATTGTAACGACTTAGACCAGAATACATGATTTTTGTGTCAAGGAATTATAGCTTATAAGGACATTTAGGATTCTAAAGTTGCCATTGTAGTAAGCTAGTGTGTACGATACGATTAGAATTTATTAAATCGCCTTTACTAAAGGTGACTGCGAAAGCAGTCTAATAAATTCATTCATACAAACATAACTATTTTGTAATGGAAACCAGACTATTAAAAAAGTATAATAGAGAAGACCTATTTACAGGTAAAAAATAAACAAATTGGAAAGCGCTTGTGATTGAAACAGAAACTAGAAAATAATTTCCAAAAACCGGTTTTCGAAACTTTTTATCAATGAAAAGTCTACGACCTCGGTGGCGTGGTGGGCGAGTGCTCGGCTGAGACGCAAGAAGCGCGGGTTCGATTCCCGCTACGGGAGAAATGTTTGCATGTTCTGCAAATAATTCTTTCGGGTCTGGGTGTTGTATTATTATGTATAAGTATGTATTTACAGAAAAAAAATTATATAAGTATTCTATCAGCCATCTGGTCCCCATGGTACAAGCTTTGCTTAGTTTGGGACTAGATGGCGGTGAAATGTTCACAAATATTTATTACTACTATTAATAAAACTCTAATTTTTGTCAAACTTTGAACATTTATCTCTCCCTTTTTACATTTTTCTTATCAAATAATGTTTTTTTTTAACACCGCAAGGAAACAGACTAAGAAAAGACAAGTTACGCAACTAAGCCTATAAGTAATAGAGCTAAATTGGATTACTTCGAAAACGGACAAGGACGAGTCGGTCATTAGAAACCGGTGATGGAGATTTTTTGCTTGTCTGTAACTTATTGATGTTGATATTTGAAATTCTGATTCTCTGGAGAAATAAATAAGAAGAATTTCAATAAGATTTTAAACATTAGCCCCAAACTAAGCAAAGCTAATTATAACTACACCCAGACCCGGAAGAAATATTTTTCAGAACATACAAATATTTCTCCCGTAGCGGGACTCGAACCCGCGCCTCTTGCGTCTCAGCCGAGCACTCGCCCGTCACGCCACCGAGGTCGTCACATTATGTGACGGAATGAGATTTAACGAAGAAAACCGATAAATAATAGGTAACTTATACATTCTGATCCTATCGAATTCCCTGTGTCGTGGGTATCAGAAACTGCGGTTCTTTTGAATGGTTCTACTTCTGAATGGTTTTCGTCGCCTATAGAAAACCACAGCTGGACTTAAGGCTGTATGGTTTTATTTTGGTAGCTCTATGAACAGATAATTATTCTTAGGTATGTTGTAAGTAATGAGACCGCTAGAGTGAGTAATCAAGAGTGTAATTATGTAGGTAGAATCATGTAAGCAAGCACATAATAAAGATATTAGACGTAGATGTTCATAAGTAATGATGATCCCGAGCTACGAATACATTCTCACGCCAAGTTGTTCGATATTTGAAAGTTGCGTGACCATAGTCAAGAACTTTTATTTCAAAATTGGAACGAGTCTGTTCTACCACAGACTGCAGTATGCGAAATGTAAAAACAAAACAAAATGGCGGGAATGACCAATGATTTTGAAAAGAGAAAAATGCAACAAAATGTTGTATTCCGCTGATAAAAAAAAAAACATTTTTTTCGCTTGTTCAATGATAGGGTACTTTGAGGTCATCGAAGATATTTTAATCCATTTTTTGTTTATTTACTCCTCAAAATCCAATTAAAATCAACAAAACGACTACACTAGATCCAATTATGATTCTTAATCCAAATCTAGAAATTGTAGATATTCGTTTGCGCGATAAGGTCACTCACGAATACATACTCACGATCTAATAAAAACAGATTAGATTAATTTTATTTTAAAATAGACAAATAACAATAAGTTACTAATCCTAGTAGATGTTTTTCTTTGTTTGAAATTTATTTAGTTTTAATTAGAATAATATTTTTCTCTAGAGGCTAATTTTTAGAATTGAGAATTCTAGATTTGAAAGGTCGTCTAGGTAGCTAAGTATTCAGACAAATGTTGGGCAGAATTCTACTAAATGTATTCAAGATTTATTTTTTCTATTATAAAAGATACTTATATTTTCTTTTCTTACAAAAATATTAATTTAAAACACATTTCCAAAACATTTTGAAAAATAATCGCAATATTTGTGATAGGTAAATGAATTCCTAGAAATTTCGATCATGACGACTGCCACCATGGTAAGGCCAGGGTTGCGGGTTCAAGTCCCGCCCAGATAAAATTTTTAGCAGTAATATAAAAAACTAAAATTTGACACTTTTTCGGAATTTCAACCCGTCCTAGCAAAATTTTCTAAACTAAAAAAATATGTGATCATAAATTTGAATCATATTCTAAAATTAAACTTAAATCTGAACTAAAACTAAATTAACCTGGAAAGTTTTATTAAATCTGTATTTTTTTTAATTAACCTATATCGTCGTATAAAAGTGTTGGCCGGACGTTTTTAACTTCTTCGAGATAGTTGGCGAGAGAAATTTTCCTAGTAGTGGGACGAAAAAGGTTATATCTGAAATAAAACTAAACTGACCTGGAAGTGCAGGATGATGGTCCATATCAGGCCGAGGGTGAGCTTCGGATTCCCGTCCACGATGTCCTCAGCGCGGATGTTCACCAGCTTGATCTTCTTGTAACGGAGGAAGTCAAGTGCCATCTGGACGTTCTGCAGCATGTGGAACCTCATGCGTCCTCGCTCGCGCGGCTGTAATGATGACAGGTTAGAGTGAGACAGATAGATCTTTTATAGTCTTGCTATGCAGAGGTGAGAATAAGACGATTTTTACACCACTAGGTACGTAAAAATCTTCTCACATACACACTTCAAGTAGCGCTTTGTGATTTACGAGTAGTTCTTTGTGGTACCATGGTACTCGTAGTTTCTGATACCCACGACACAGGGAATCCTGGTGTGAAAGAATTTTCATTCATTCATTCGCACCCCTCACTATCATGATATCATGATTGAACCCCAGATAGTGGATAGTTCTGATGGATTAGCCCCGGAAGCAATCCCCGAGTTAATTGATAGGGGCGGGGTTAATTTGAAAGCTTTTGGCATGACGGTGTGAAATAAAGGGGAGGAGATTTAAGGCTTTATAAATATCAAATACAAGCAAAGAAACAAGGAAAGTATCCTATAATTATATCTAGCTTCCGCTTGCGGCTTTGTTTGGTATCCGGAAAAAATAAGCTGATGATGATGATGTTCCAGGTCTATGTTGGTACAATGTATATTAAAAGTCTCAATTAAAACTGTCAAAACACAAACACAAATCTTCTCAACCATTAAGAAGGATTTGTGATATTAGTAAAAGTCGACTATCCTCCAAACTTGATGGACCATCTCAATGAGCTGATCACCTGTCACTATGGTTCACCATATACATCTTGGGACTTTCAATCAGGAGTGGCTGAAAGTTTTCTTATGATTAGGTACTTATGGCTTTGCCCACCCCATTACGGAATACCCCGCTACCCCATACGGGCGCGATAAAATTATGCACGTATGTAATGTTTAAACTATTAGTATACTAGCTGCCGCCCGCGGCTTCGCTCGCTTGGTACCCGGATAAAAAATAGCCTATATGTTAATCCAGTACATGTACTATGTATATTCCAAGTTTCGTTCAGATCCGTTCAGCCGTTTAGGCGTGATTGAGGCACAAACATCCAAACATCCAAACATCCAAACTCACAAACTTTCGCATTTATAATATAAGTAAGATTACTATTAGGATAGTTATTAATATCAACCTCAGAACAATAAATACATAGAAGGCAGGTTAAAATTTGCTGCTAATAATTATAGTATGTTGCTTCTTACTCCTATGCTAGGAGACAATTAGTTAAAGAGAGACAAATATATTGCTGTAAGACAGCCGTCTTCCCGTCCCGTACCGATAAATATGTATCATAGACAATTGAAGATTTTCATAGGGAAGGGAACATAGCCTCATCGTAACTATTCTTTATCGATAAAAAAATTTACTATGATGCTGATCAATATAATCAATCATAGCTACTTTACCAGTTTAGGTACTAGAAAAACGACAAGGGCGGACATGCCGAAACTATAAGGATTCATTATTTCCAAATAAAAGTCAAAATCAAATAGCATTTATTCAGTGATATCCAGGGATCAATTCGAACTCTCCTAAAGCTAGGTGTAGGTAATACATCATCATCATCGCTTGGTACATCTTTCTGGGTCAGTTTCTGGGTTCATACTTCTGAAATCTGCTAATTCCACGTCCATTGCATAATTTTTATCGATCCCTTAAAAAAAAGATAGCATTATAATCAAACTACTGGTACCCTCGACTTCGTCTGGGCAGGATTGGTACTTCGAGTAGCTTATTATCTTCACCAAGGTCCCATCTATCTTTATACCAAAATTCATCAAAATTGGTTCTGCGGTTTAGTCGTGAAGGCGTAAAAGACAGTCAGAGTTACTTTGAGAGACCCTTGTTCTATATTGTAATGTAACGCAATCTAAATTGGCTGAGCCGTTCTATCGGTCTACCAGTAACAAAGATCTAAGTATCTACATTTTTTATATTAGGAATTAGGATATGATATGAGTAGTAAAAAGTACATAATCAAGTACTTACAGTGGTAGGTACTTAAGAGTAATCTATCGATAAATAGTCGATCTGGTACAGTGGAACAACACTATGATAACCTATATGTTTTGTGTTTTTTGCATAAAACAGGCAGTAAATCCTTATCAAACATGATTCTATGATGGTATATTGTATAAAATTTGCCCCCTTACACATTAAAATTGAGACTTTGATTCTACAATTCAACAAAACACTTACCGGTAGCAACTTATATTCACATCTTTATTTTGCCTTCTGGACGAATGAGATTTACATCCTGGCACTGCACAAGACATTATTTCACCTTTAATTTTAACATTACCTACAACGAAAGCTTTACAGATAAGTAATATTAACAAAATTTTATATTTTTTCATTCATAACAAAGCTCCGTTCGAATGTAAACATAACCCTGATACGTAAAGATGTCACCCAACACACAAGATGAACTTTCTATTTCTATTACCTCTTTAATTTGGTGTCGTAACAAAGGTAACCATGACGTCATGGTAACCAAGTTTGACGTTGAGCCTGGTACGAGCAACACAAAATAATAACAGATTCATTACACTTGTCTCATTCCAAGACAAGAATATGTCCATAAAGAAGAAAGTGACAGGTATAGCTGACTCAGTCTTAAATTTAGTGTGGCTTCTATGTATTTATTGTTCTGAGATATCAACGAAAAAAAAACAAGAAGAGTATCTAGGTGAGACTATTAAATATAATGTGACCAAATAACCAGTGAATATGATATCAACTTCTCAATAAACAATCATTACCATGAGCTTATACCATTTATAGGGTAATCCAGCCGACCAATTTACATATTTGTTTTCGTGTAAGTAATAAAACAAGTTCTACATTTACGATCTTTACTTCAACTACTCGTGTCACAAGTTCCAAGACCAGTGTGGTGAAGGTGCGGCTCAAAGGCTCCCTTAAAGCAGTAGATACATGTTTTCAAACATTTTGGGTTCCACGACTTGCCGTTTCCTTACGATATTTCCTTCACCATTTGAGAGCACGACCGGATTCAAACCCAGGGCCTTGGGCTCGAGCCCGCTGCTACTAGTCCACTAGTGCTCTCGTGTTAATAGTAAAACTAGTTCAATTTTATGAGCTTAAAGAACCCGTCTGGTCTGTCACGCGAAAACAACATTAAAGTGGTCCAACTTGGACCTCAGAGTAAGGAAACAGATGGTGGAAAGGTCATAAGTTCAGATATTAAACGTGATACTGGTGAAATAAAAGTTGTAAATAAGACATTAGGTGATAAAATAAATGTAAAATAAATATATTCTTTAGTTAGTCACAATTTAGATGATAAAATACAAGTAAAAGTAATATACATAGTTATTAAATTATAGTAAAAGAAGGTGATGATGATTTTATAGAAAATGAAAATTACAAATGTTAATTCGAATGGACTTAGTGATTATTAGAACTGCTGATAAATTCGATGCTATTTTTAAGAGATGACATTGACCGTAGCTATGATAATTGATACATTTATCAAGAAGCTTAATCGAGACTATATTATTCTTTAATTTTTTTATAAAACAGGCTATATTCTACCGGACGTATATTGGCACATTAACTTTAGAGATTCAAATATAGAAGTGCACTTTTATTACCTCAGTTATGATGTTGATGAAAAAAGATATCAGGACTTATAGGAATATGGATCGTTCTAGCGAAATGTGCAGACGATTATAGTCAAAACCGCAGATGGCAGTGTAATGAAAATATTTAAAGAGCTCCTTAAAGGCCCCACGCAATTGGGAAGGAAGGCACGAACAAAAGAAGCAGAAGACAATGACGATGAAGAGTACTTACGAGGTGTTCGCCAGATAGCACCTCCAGCAGCGATATGAGGTTGAGTCCATCGCGCAGGTCCTCGAAGAGATCGTTCACATGTCGATTCACCTGCACACAATAAACAATATTACTTTCATATTGATAACATATTAACAAGCTGGTCATATAACCAGCCAGGTATTGACGATATTGTAAAGACGGCGGGAGTCCCCTGGATTAAGTTAGCGCAGGATCAGAAATAATGACGTGCTAAAGAGGCCTATACCCAGCAGTATGTGTATTTAGGCTGAAATGATGATCATTAAAAAGCTAAGGATAACTTAAGAAAAACTATAAAAAAATACTTGAAGATAACTATGCTAATAAGTGAATTAATATACCAAGGAAATTATTAACTGTAGAGAATTGAAAACAATTTCAAAAGATACTTATAAAAAATAAGAAAGCTCTAAAAAATATAAAAGATCACAGAACTCTTTCAGGATCTAACTTAGTATCTGGAGATCTAAAAGGATAAAAGACCATTTGCATAGGTCAAAGTATATTTACTGAAGAAGTGCTGAAGACCTACTGCTGAAGAACTTTGGAATATGTTTATATTCCAAAGTTTAAAAGAATATGAATTATAGTGCATACGAAAACAATATAAAACTGCTGATTTGTTATATAAAGCGAAACAAAACCACTAAAGATAAAACTTTATAAAGAGTGGTACAAAATAATACCAAGACCATGACTATTATTCTAACAATAAAATCTTAAGTGCTAGAAATCACTAAGTGAAATAAACTGTGCAAACAAATAACTAATAAAAAAGCGTGTAGTAACTCAAACGCGGCTACATTAACAGGCTTCAAAAACAAACGAAACTCACAACAACTACAACTTACTTGTTGCGGCGGACAACAGGGTTGGTTGTTGATGACCTCGCACACGTGTAGCCTGGTGTAAGTCTGTCCGAGCAGCGAGGGGAAAATATACGTTAGAACCTGGATTTAGATACATTTGGAACTAGCTACAACGATCAGTTAAAACTTATTACTGAAGAAACACTCAAAACAAACCACAACGCTGATGATAAAAACGATTCTAATGATCAGTGAATAAAACTAAAAATACAGCCATATACTTAAGTGACAGCTTACATGATATATATTTGTGAAAAGGTAATTAATAAAGCAAATGTTAACGAAGTCAAAATATTATAGACGATAGAAGCAATAACGAGTACTGATCAGTTGCTGATTATCTAGTCGGTCTAGTTTTTAGACGCAGTGACAGGAATAACAAGCTGTAAAGAGTTAATGAGCAACACAAGGATGCAGCTATCAATGTTGGGTAGTACAAAGTAAGCTAATTTGATGATAACATTTTCTTAAAGATAAACATCAAAGCTGCCGATAAACATATACCTATTAAAATTGATAATGATAATAATCACGCTAGAAACTACTACATTAAAATAGACATAAAATGTGGTGTATGTTATAGGAACTACAATATCTGGTGCTACTGTTTATCTATTAATAAAGCCAAAATAATAGTATTTAAAAAGATTTACACGATCTAATAGATAAGCGTGAAATACTAAGCAAAATTCAGCGATTGTAAGGACATTGAAATATTAAAATTATATATCTGACATAGTTCTACCAAATAATGATAGCTTAGGCGCAATGTTTTGTAAATAAACACACAAATTCAAATTAAAACATAGTTACAAAAACGTTGCAGCAAAAAGTTTTATAAAAACTATGATTGATGATTTTTTGCCTGTAGCTCTGTCAAATTTAGCGTAGATCATATTAAAATATGTGGTAAATTACGCAATATAATTGAATCGGTCATTACTGAGGATATTTTGATTTATAAGAAGTAAAATATACAGACAGTCATCTCGACATAACTTCTTCGCTTGTATTTTTAATTGGTCTTAATCAACTACAGTACTAGATAAGTACTATTAAAAAATAGGCTAGATTTAATCAATCTTTACGGAAGCTATGGACAGAGCTGACCATTGTCAATTGTAAAGGCACTTAAAAACAAACAACTAAACATAGATGACAAAGCATAACGAAACGATACGAAACGATGTAAAACTAAACCAGCTGTGTATACTACAGACCTTGAGGTACTTCCAGTGCTGCTCCAATCCAATGAAAAGCGATGGAAAACAAACATTGAGACACCTTAAAATAAAATTGTAACACGAAATTTTAACAAGCGTTGCTCAAGGGACGATTCTTGGGTCTGTTTTCAACATTCCCCGAAAATCTAAATGTTTTTTTGCAAACAAAACAAAATCCTTTTCTGTTACATTCGTGTTCACTTGAGCTTGTTGGTTAAAATTCCTTTAGAAAGGTACTAATAATATTCAAATACTTAATCTTGGTGCTTATAATTAATTAAAACACTGTAAAGATACATAAATAAGCTGTCACAATTTCTAAAGGACAGGCTGAGACGTCAATATCTGCCAAAAACAAACCAAATACATACGTTGAAAAATAGCGCGATTGCCCCCAGAAATGAACCAGACTCGTCGATCTATATCAACAGCTCTGATAAGCTATATTAAGATCAATAGCCCACCCTATGAGATATTACTCATTACAAGACAGAGATCATTCTACTCTTCGTATCACAGTCAAATGAAATTATGTTACTGACTGACAGTCACAGTACAGTCTTACCCCCGAATACTCAAACGCGAGTCAGAGTTGAGCACGTCTCAACTCACGGTTTCAGTTTCTGATGAAAATCTGTCAAAAAATCGTCATTTGAGAAATCAGCGTCATCAGCGCTTCAAAGAACTAGTACTCGGCTAGTATTAGTAGTTGAATACAGGAACGAGGCATAAAAGTGATTGCAGTATAAACGTGTACAAAGTCACTGGATCTTCAAAAGCAGCATAAATGAGTCATTCAAATGATGGATAGCGCTATTAGGATGTTAACCGGTCATTCCGTTTGTTTATTGTATGTACAGTTGTACGACTGTTTATTGATTTTGATTAAATGTTGCCTTATAGATCTATACTAATATTATAAAGCTGCAGAGTTTGTTTGTTTGTTTGTTTGAACGCGCTAATCTCTGGAACCACTGGTCCGATTTGAATGATTCTTTCAATGTTGGGTAGTCCATTTATCGAGGAAGGCTATAGGCTATGTTTTTTTTTCAAAATTAGGGATCCGTAATAAAATTGCTATTTTGTAACACAAGGTGTAAAATCGAAAACCTATTTTTGCGTGCGCTGCAAAAACTATTGACAATAGAACAAAATAATGTACTACGGGTTTGTAGATCCCATTAAGACCTACAAAAAAGTCCGCGGGAACATATATCTAGCTATCATGGTTTAATCACAATAACCGATTTTGTGTTCAAAATAATTATTAAATCGTGTGAAGAAAAAAAAACTACGTTAAATATGTATCGTAATATAAATCTTTTTCGAAATTAAGCATTATGTAATCAAGAGTATTTATGTAGAAGTAAAATACTTTTTGTTTCATCTCAATCGGATATTTCGTTTAAAAGTTATCACGTGTGTAAGATGTTAAGAGTTGGTACCTATTAATGAGTTATGGGCCATAGTCCATTTATTGAGGGAGGCTATAATACCTATAGGCAATATTTTATCTCGGTATTTCCACGGAAACGAGAAAAACGCGGGCGAAACCGCGGAGCACAGCTAGTTGATGATAAGGTCGGTATGAGCTGGTAACTGCGAGACAGTAACTTCGATGCTACCTAAATTCTGCGCAATCAGTTTTTTTAATAAACACTTGTATATTATGTAACTAGCTGCCGCCCGCGGCTTCGCTCGCATGGTACCCGGATAAAGCCGCCGTAAGCGCAAATAAAATGTGTTTATTTACAACATCACATTAGAAACCTCTAAAATTATCAGTGTTTCTCTACTATATTATGCATGTATTATACATTATATACCTTCCCCTTGAATCACTCTATCTATTAAAAAAAACCGCATCAAAATCCGTTGCGTAGTTTTAAAGATCTAAGCATAAAAAGGGACAGCAGCGGGAAATGACTTTGTTTTAAACTATATAGTAATCAAGCATTAACCGACTTTAAAATAGGAAGGGTTCCCAGTGAGTTTGTGAGGTTGATATGCCGCAACGGTTACGATTTGAATGAATCTTGGATAACACACAGTGTGTATATATTATTCCTAAGTTTAAGGTTCTACGACATGCCGGTATCTCACGAGGTTTTCCTTCACCGGTAGAGAACTTTTACACATATTTTTTTCGAACAGGAAAATCCATTGGTGCACGACCGGATTGGAACCCACGACCGTAGGATCGAAAGGCGGAACCGCTTCGTACACTAAAAATTCGTAAAATATGCGAATATTTTGTTCCGCAGCGGGAATCGAAGCACCTCTTGCTTCTCGGCCGGGAACTCACCCGCCACGCCATCGAGGTATTAAAGAGTATGACACAATAATAATGCATTTATCATAACCGTTGCACAGAAAACTTTTACGAAATGCAATTTCCCAACCACCTCCATAAAAGGTCCTTCGTTTCGTAATTTTACATTTCTGTGGGTGTTCTGAGACCAATTATGGTTTTAGACCACTCACTGGGCAAAGAAATATATATTTTTTTGACACCCACTTACTAGATTGTTAACTGATTGTGTCATAAGTATCGTTACAATACAATTTTGGTAAGACAGGACGAAAAAAATAATATATTTTTTTAATTACTAACTGTTTCGTACGGCTATATTTCTTTTATAGGTATTGCACCGCCCGCCCGCCCGATTTTTTAATAAATATAGTCATTTTTACATAAATAGAGTTCAACCTCCCTAACGAAAAACGTTTAAAATTAGTAGGTTACCTAAGTCATTCGTTCATCGGGCAAAAACAAAGGTAAAAACATCACAACAGCCAGGCACGCAGGAATCATCAAAACCAACATGATGTCACGGAGGTATGACGAGATAAAAACCACGAACTAAGAACAACATGATGGGATTTAATGATGATTTTGATGACGTAACCGAGACACGGCAGCGAAGTGTTAAATAATAACGTCATAGATGCCAAAAGCTAGTTGTTTCTAATAAGAATGGTAATTTTGAAGTCAATATTTTCCATTTTAAGGAACAGTTACAGATAATGGTGTCCTCATTTTTCTCAATCAGGTTTGTCCATAGCGGCCTCGGTGGCGTGGCGGGCGATTGCTCGGCAGAGACGTAAGAGGCACGAGTTCGCTTCCCACTGAGGTAGAAATGTTTGCATGTTCTGCAAATATTTCTTCCGGGTCTGGGTGTTGTGGTACCATGGTACTCGTAGTTTCTGATACCCACGCCACAGGGAATCCTAGTGTGGGGTCAGGACTATGTATATGACTGTTGGGTGTTATTTATTTATTTATAGCTCACTTTTGAGGGAGTTGCAGGTAAGGGCCTCGGGCATGTAACCCATCGCCTTGGTGTCTACTCGTACGAACTATAATCTCTGCGCTTAATGTCTTCCTGGCTCGCAGGAGACTCGATGATCTGGCCAACTCCGAGATGTTACCAAACCCAAAGCCGTTCGACTTTGACAGTTGTCTGACATTGACAGCTGACAGCTTTTTTACATCGACACTGACAGTTGTCAAAGAAGTGGCGCTCGTGAGACAGAAAAATGTATACAAACTCTGGGGCTACTAAGAATGACCCAGTAAGTTACTTCACTAGGTTAGTACATAAGTTAGGCATGATTGAGTTATGACTAAGTCATTGGGTCAAACGGATGGTTGGAACATGCGTCATGTAAACCTACAACATCCTTTGTTGGAACCCAATCCGAAGCTATTTTAATAACAATCTAATTATGCAAAGGTTTCATAGAAATGGTACAGTCGAATCAAAGAATCTGGGCGAAAATATGAACTCAAATTTCTTCTTGACAACTGAGGTAAAAAAGCTACTTTGAGCAATTCACTTTTCAATCTTATAGCAAATCCAAAGTGATTCCTGTTATTTTCGTAAAATGGTCCGATTTGTAGGTGAATTGTATGCAATTCAAATCAGATAAAGTGTCCTTTTTAGCCCACCAGACTTAGGAACGATATTTTGGAAATGTCAAAAAAAACCCGGCAAAGGATTAGCATGGGTAAATTGTGTACCGAAGAATGATAATATGAATAAACCAAAAACAGTAGACAAAAAAATATTCGCGAGACTCTTTTCACGCAACTATACTTTGTACCTACTAGAAAAATACTGATCGCGTATAAAAGAGACAATCTTGGCAAAATTAACTTACAAATATTTTCGATGCTGACCGTATAGAAAGCACATGGAAGGTAGTGAAACATTAGTTTGCACAGCTGCGAAGTTGCAAACATTGGTGGAATACGCCGGCCGTGCCTTGCCTAAACAAAACAAAACTGTCATTCTGACAGCTCACGTCAAATAAAGTTATAGACGTTTACTGCGGGTACTTTTGTACCTACTACATTAACGGACTTTGTCGAACTTGTCACTTAGAAAAAAAATACAGCCATATCAGCCGTTTGTGTCCCATCAAAGACAAAGCTAAGATTGGGCAAAGACGATCACGATACAATTCTGTGCTTTCCCAGTCAAATAGTTTGTCATGTCATATCCGACATTTTAATTAGGTATTTGAAAAAAATATTTTACTTCAGGGGTCTTATTCACTATGACCAAACAAAACGTAATGGGGGCTCATTACGATGTGTGGAATCACCGTGTTATTGACAATTTTGTATTGCAAAAACGCGACAAGGCGCATCACAAACACGTTACGAGCTGTCAAGTTTCCTTTGGTCATAGCAAATAAGGCCCCAGCTTGTTTAAGAGTCTACTTTGCTCTTACAAATTAATAAATGATTTGTTGGTAAGACGGATAATGACATCATACCCTGAAGAATCATCTGTTCAAAGTTACCAACATAAGAAAACATAAAAAAAAAACACAACAAGCCCATCCATAACCCCAATTTAATTTAAATCAAAAAATCCATTACCAACATAATAAAAATAAATCAGCGCCATACTTTCATCAATCAACTCCTTTTTGGCGGCACTTTCAAACATTCGCTCATACTTAAATATTCTTTGCGTTTCATCGCCATATCATATTCGTTCATTATCTCTGCACATGTTTTAAAATATGGTTTGGTGTTTTAAAAAACTACGACCGTTACGTTACTAACCCCCGAATACTCAAACACATCTCAAAGTTGAGCACGTATCAAATGACGATTTTTTTTTGCCAGAATTTCATCAGAAACTTTCAAAAAACCGTAAGTTGAGACGTGCTCAACTTTGAGTCGCGTTTGAGTATTCTGGGGTAAATATAGTATCCTCTCCAACATGATGGACCATCTATATGAGCGATGGGCTGATCACCTGTCACCATGATTCATATCCGTCTGAGACTTTGTTCAGACTTTGAATCAGGAGTGGCTGCAAGTTTTCTTATGACTACTTGTGGCTCTGCCCACCCCATTAGGGATACGAGCGTGATAATATACATGCATACTAAATATAAAATCGTACGTCAAATTTAATGGTAAAGCGCGAGACCACATAGGAGGATATGGTTCCGTAGTAATTAGCTTGTTATTTTTGACCTTGCACAAAGCTTACTAGCTACTAATTCAACTAGCTTTCACTCGTGACTTCACTCGTGCTGTACCCATATACAAACTAGCTTAAGTATATGTTATTCCAGCACACGTGTATATTCCAAGTTACAACCTTCAGTCGTTACGCCGTAAATGAGACACAATGATACAACAGCCTCACATACAAACTTTTATATGATTTGCTAACTGGTTCGTTTCTTTACAGTTCTCACTTTAAAGAAACGATTGTATCACTTTCTTATGAATAAGGACGTCTTTTTCTTAACACATAAAGAGTGTTTGTCTGAGTCAAGTCCACTTTTGGCCTGTGTTTGTAATTGGCTACCATTTTAGGTTGATTCGATAAGCCTTCTTTCATTATTGATTACGTCAATTGCCTCAATTAGGTACTGATTAAGGCAATGTCAATTTTATTTACGGTGCGTTGAAAGCAAGATTGTTGTATGCACATACAGATGCAACATAAGAACATAATAATCAATCAACATAATTTTATTATCAAGACTGTAGAAAGATTGAGGAGTTGGTAGACTACCGTGGTATGGACATGACATGAGGAAGGATAATAATAATAATAACACCCAACAGTCACATACATAGTCTTGACCCCACACTAGGATTCCCTGTGTCGTGGGTATCAGAAACTACGAGTACCATGCTACCACAACACCCAGACCCGGAAGAAATATTTACAGATCATGCAAACATTTCTTCCGCAGCGGGAATCGAACCCGCGCCTCTTGCGTCTCTGCCGAGCAATCACCCGCCACGCTACCGAGGCCGTCGGTAAAAGATAAAAGTGAAACATGACAAAGGGGAGTGAATGAAAACATGCTTTGCCGATCCCACATAGAGTGGGATAGGATAAGGGCAGGAAGATGATGACTCTACCTATCATTATATACCTACATATGTTTTTCAAAATCTACTTTTTCCGTATAAAAATCAAGTAAAAAAACTTTGTCAATATCGGAGATCGAATCGAATGGATTCTAAAAATCGAATGGATTTTCAGTCAGTAAGTAAAACAATCGAATTAAGAAACGAATATGCAAAATAATTAGGTATTTGCTTGTTCTTTTCATGACTGCAAAATGCAATGAACTCGTTAATAAACAAAGTGGTTTATTCAAACAAATCCACAAAGGCAGTTCGCATCCTCTGCTTGTTTACAAATGTCCGGCAGACAAAGGAATGCCTACTGCAAATTTGTTTTGAAGAAGTTCCAATTTAAACGGAGAGTTTCGCACTTAGCGGTTCAAGGAAAAGGACCCTAAAAAGAAAAATGTTCTACTCTCAAAATTATTCTAAATGACGAAAGGATTTTCGATAAACGAAGATTGACGATTAAGGATGACCAACTTGACCTAAAACGCGTCTGCCTTAAAAAGTGACAGCTTCTAAGAATGGAACTGAACTGCAGTACAGGATGCAACCATGCACTTTGAGAAGATACGCATTTTGATCCTTACTAGTACGCAATAGAACAGAAAATGCGATGGCCACTGAATTTCCACTAAACACAACTATGAACTCTATTTGCTTACCAATAAAGTATTGTTCTGACATTTACCACGTGATACTTGTCAAAAAGTTGCAACAATGAACTGCATCGCCTAGACAATAAGGTTTATGTTGTGACAGCTGACACGTGCTATCATCATTATTCAATGCACCTCGCGTTTATAGCCCCAGCACGATCCACGGAATATTGGCTGGCGTCAAACATTGACAATTACAGTACACGAGTTTATTACAAAGTGTGTAATAGGTGCGTTGTGTACCAAAAGATGACAGTAGCGAAGCGAACAAACGTCATTAATGTTTTGTTGACATTGCATGTAACCAGCTCTCTTTTTTACAGCGTAATCACAAGTTAAACTGAACAAAATATGAAGGCCATACATTTTAGGACCCCCTGCGATTGCTAGATATAAGCAAAAATTCAAATTAATTTAGAGCTGTGCAGATACAAGATACTTACTATATTTTAATTTATATTTAGTTCCTCATGATATAACACAATCTTTACGCAGTCTGATTTATTGTATAATGTGCAATAGTGTTATAAAATCAAGGATTTGTATCAGTATTAAAAACTAGAGGATTTCCGTATTAATGATTAAATCTATTTATTTAAATGTTTAAAACTGACGTTACTGACTGACTGACTGAAATTGACAGTCTGTCAACTAACGTTAAACCGTAAGCCCTAAAAGCATGTTTAGAGGGTGTGTTCGTTTTATGGTGTAAGGGCTAAGAGAAGACTATTCGAAAATCAACTCCCAGAGGAAGCAGCGGGAAGATGAAGTTTATAAATGAAAAACAACTGAACGCTGAACAAATCTGCGGGGCATTTCACGAGTGTGCAAAAACATGTTATGAAATATACAATTTTATTTACATCCATTTTAAAATGTAGAAGGCTTTCCGTATTACTGATAAATATAATCTATAACTGATAATATAACGTCTATTGATGCAATCCAGTGATTGAATAACGGCTATTCAATGACAAGGTCGATTTTCACAGTTGACCTAGACGAGCCAAGGCTGATGAAATTATCGTGTGCGCGGTCATTTTGGTTTTGACGTAATTTACATGTGTGACATTGACAGATTTGACGTTTAAAAATGTCTGTTACAACCTTATCCTTTTTTTATACTCAATTGTTTTTAATGATAAACGGTCATTTGTAGAATTGTGACGAAATGTTATAGTAGCGAAAAAAAGAAGTGAGTTCAAAAAATATTGGATAGGTATTATTTTAACGTGATTTAAAAAGAATTTAAATAGAATTGTGACAGCTTACAGCAATTATTATATACCTAAAGTTGTATTCTTAAAATGTGTTTACCTTTTTTAAGTGTTTGTTGACCCATTTTGTGAACGTCTTCTTCTGGATGGCGTCTCGTTCATCTGAAATAGATAAAATAACAATTTAATAAATTGTTTTTGTTTGTGCTTTTGACACCCTTTGCTTTGTTGTAATTATTGGCCATCGACCAAAAAAAGTTTAATAGCACAATAATTATGTATTTTTAGATCATTTTACGATCTAAAAATACATTATTTATTGTATTGTATTACATTCATTCATAGACAACGATCAATAGACAATAGTTTTAGAAAAAAGAAACGTTTAAATTAAGAACCATAGACCGTTAGAACATCTGTACGGTTCAACGAACTTCATCGATAATACTGTAATGGTTTATTTGTGTTCAACTATTTCGACGCAAATCTTTGACTATACGTACGTCGGAAATGCGCACTATGATTTTAATTTAGATTGTCTTTATAGAGAACTAAGCCCGTGCATGGCAAAAAGACAAAGAAAAAAAAATGACTTTTTTATCCAGGCAAGCGAAGCCGCTGGTGTGTTAGTAAGTCATACATCCATATTAATATTGTAAATGCAAAAGTAACTCTGTATATCCGTTACCTTTTCACACCTAAACAGCTGAACAGTTAATTTGATCATATCAGGCAAGGAGATACATTGCATCCTGGGAAAGGACATTTTGTGTCAAAACAATTTATGTGGATGAAATCCCAGGAAACAAATCGGCCATAATCACATAACTTAGGTACCATCCCATCCATTTCCATACTTTCACCATCACTCTTTCAAACACCACATTCTTCAAGAACCAGACAGACAAACATACATTATTATCACACCCATATATCATGTTGGAGAGGATACTATCCCTTAGTCGACGAGATGCTCAGGGAGAGAAGCAGCTGGACGCATTGTTTTTTTTTTTACTTTATTCCTAGTCCAGGTACAAAACATAACCAGACAAATCTGCCCTCCTAGTGAAGAACGTAGTAACTATGTCAAACATGTTTTGAAGAAAAATGAGAACAGAATGTATTTTGTTAGGCGATTCCGAATATGTATTTAACTATTTTTATCAAAAATGCTCGTTACTGCATTCTTCACTAAGAGAGCAGAAATCTATACATTTATAAACTAGACTAGTTGCCGCCCGCGGCTTCGCTCGTGTGGTATCCGAATAAAAAATAGCCTATATGTTAATCCAGCACATGTACTATGTATATTCCAAGTTTCATTCAATTCCGTTTAGCCGTTTAGGCGTGATTGAGGCACAAACATCCAAACATCCTCACAAACTTTCGCATTTATAATATAAGTAAGATAAATGTAATCAAGGTAGACAACATACTCTATTCTCAGTTAATTACATACGTTAGAAAGAGACAGCAAAGCGAGACAGAGAACGCGTAATGTCTCATTCATCGAGGTTTCAATTAACAACTATTTAAACAGCAGTTATAAATAACAAGATCAAGTGCAAGTCAACATTCAAAGCATGACTGGTATTTCCGGACTTTTCCGATCTTCTGTAATTCCGTAAGTCTCAATACAATATTTTTAATAGGTTGAAGATGATGATCATGACTAAGTAAGTAAGTTCGTATGAGCTAGTGGCCAACTCTTGTGACGGAGTTTTTAGGCCGCCTAAAGGCCTCCGACGTGGCTTAGCGACTAACCGTACCCTCCGAAGCACGGAAGCGCTCAGCTCGTAATGCCACTTTCGGTCACCTATCCAAACTGTGACCGCGCACAAAGCTGCTTAACTTCAACGATCAATCAAGAACGTCTAAGCAAGCGTCTGTTTTGTTATAGATATCACCTATAAAAATCAGAGGAAGTTTGAAAGTAGCGCCAGTGACAGAGAGGATGAGGAATAATAGGTTAGCGTGGTATGGATGGACATGTTATGCGGAGGGAAGAAAGTCATGTTACAAGGAAAGTGCTGAATATGAATGTGGATGGATACACGGGCAGGGGAAGGCCTAAGAAAAGATGGATGGATTGTGTGAAAGAGGACATGCGTATGAAAGGAGTAAATACTGAGATGACGAGTGATAGGAGAAGATGGAAGAGAAAAACATGTTGTGCCGACCCCACCTAGTGGGATAAGGGCAGGAAAATGATGATAACCACCTATAAAAATAAGACATTTTGGCTTACGAAGGTTCAATTTTGAGGCTTATTTTCATTCGCATACTTCTTACTACGTATGGGTAAATATTGATTATGTAGATAAGACCGCCCTAAATAACAATGCGGGTGCATCGTTCGTGGTAGATACAGTAGATATTATCAGCAACAAGAACTTCATAAAGTTTGATGATGTTAAAATACCCGGAAAAGATGGAATCCAAGTACAGAGCACCGCTTTGACATATTACTATTTGAAAAGAAAATTGTAAATCTGTATAAGCAAATTCAAATCTTGAGAGCACTGGTAGTCTGGTTGGTAGTGACCCCGCCTTCCGACCCTGAGGTGGTTCAAACCCGGTCATGTACAAATGGATTTTCTGTGCGAAAAAATTATGTGCGCTATACCAGTACTCCAAAATGGTGAAAAGCGTCGTGAGGAGTCAGCTCCGCGCATATGGACCATGTCTTTCCTGTGGACAAGGCCGACTATGCTGAAAGGATGGAATAGGTGCTGGGCGAGTCGAATTTGCACACGAAGGGTTCAGTACATAGTACAAGAAAAAGTGTAAGTACTTTGTATAGGGGCTCCCTTTTTTATTATTTGTTGTTATAGCGGCAATAGAAACATACACTGAGAAAATTTCAACTCTCTGCCATGAGATACAGGCACCTAATCACGTAAGTATTTCTTTCTCTAAATACAGTTTAATACATAAGAGTTAATATTTGCAAGTAAAAACTATTTTCATAACTATTTAGACTAAAGAAATATAAAAATTAAACTATTCTTGAACTTACAACCATCGCTGACTGTACTATGTATATAGGCATAATAAAGGATAATATATAGCACATCACACCATGGGTGTTGATTGAGTTTAACTCGCTTCGTCTGAATACAATCTGCATTCACAGCACACAGCAGTTTGTGATTTGCTAAATGAGCGTGGTAAGATGCTAAATGGTAAGCACTAGTTTCCAAAGTACTGAGTACTGTTCTTTTATTTTCCGGGCAGGAGATAGTTCTGGACTCTAATGAATTGTTGTGTAATATTTCATTTTTCATTTTTTATGCTAAATTTGTAGTACTTCTTACTTATATTATAAACGCGAAAGTTTGTGAGGATGTTTGGATGTTTGCGCCTTAATCACGCCTAAACAGCTGAACGGATTTTAATGAAACTTGGAATATACATAGTACGCGTGCTGGATTAACATATAGAGTCAAGCCGCGGGCGGCAGCTAGTATATATTTTCACCTTTATCAATACATTTATCAATTCTATTTGTTGTCGTCTGAAGATAAGATTACGAACATAATACTATCTGCGGGGACCACGCATGTTGATTATGTGAAAAATCCGCACTGTTGTGACAAAATTCCTAAGGTCGTGGGTTCAAACCCGGTCGTGTACTAACTAATTTTCCTGTGTGAAAAAATTATGTACGCTATACCAGTATTCTCGAACGGTGAAGGAAAACATCGTGAGGAAACCCGCGGCTTAGTCAGCTCCGCACGTATTGATTATGTCTTTCCTGTGGACAAGGCCGACTAAGTTGAGAGGATGGAATAAGTGCTGGGCAAGCCTACTCCATCATAATTCGTCCCGGGCACTACAGCGTCCCGTTTGTGAAAGTAAAAGTTGCTTCCTGACGCTGTATAAATGATCAACTATAGATGATAAAATGCCTTAGTTTTGTGACAAAATTATTTACCTATTTTATTTACTAAGTCAAGATATCATAGTTGTTAAATTTTATGAGACGATGGAACTAAATTGTATAGTTCAACAGTGATAATACCTCACTAGAAAGGCAAATTTACGTAAGCGCCAATCGAGAAAAAGCCGTTTAAAGTTCTTTTTTTTTCGTTTTTTAATCATAACTTTTTACCTAATTATCGAATTTTGATGACGTCAACGTAAGATTTCATTATTTTTTCGTTTTCTATGTCCAGCAATTCATATTATTGTATGGACTGTTATTTTAGGATAATAACTCAATATGCCTATTTTGGTGCTCACGTAATTTTGCCTTTCCAGTGACGATATGTATATATGCATAAACCGTCTTAAGTAGGCGTACATACAATGATACATGGCAAAAACTTATCAAGGCACCTTGAATGCAAAATGCTGCATTGACCCAGTTAGCTATCTCATTGCTAAGTTAGATTTTGTTTTGGATAAGCTGATTCAGGTCATGCTGACATACTCAAAGCTTCCGTTTTAAATCCAGTTCTACACAGAACTCAGGAAGTCGATGAGACGTAAAAGTTCTTATCCAAGTGCACGTAAGCACTAAAGTAAGTTCGTATGAGCTAGTGGCCAACTCTAGTGACGGAGTTTTTAGGCCGCCTAAAGGCCTCCGTCGTGGCTTAACGACTTAAAAGCCGGGACCGACGATTTAACGTGCCCTCCGAAGCACGGAAGCGCTCAGCTCGTAATGCCACTTGCGCTCACCCGTCCAAATTGTGACCGCGCACAACGTTGCTTAACTTTAACGATCAATCACGAACGTCTAAGAAAGCTACGCCACGAGCGCTTCAAGTAAACACTAGTGACACGACTAACACCAACTACAAGTACCACTGGTTCAACCAGTGTGATGAAAAGATTGAAAGTGCGTCTCGAAGCCTCCTTTCATGCACTTGACGCATGTTATTGAGTTTTTTTAAGGTTCTAAGACATGCCGGTTTCCTCACGATGTTTTTCGCCAAATCGAATAATTGGTAATAACAAGAAAACTACAAAATGAATCATAAAACTGGTTTCAATAACTAAAGAAATAGTTATTACCTACCTATCAAAGTAAACATCATCTGAAAATATAGTAGGCTTTCCGAGATCTAGAATAAAATATGCGCAAAACATGGATTTTTCAAGATATTTCTGAATCGTGTTTTCCTAATTTTAGTTTTACTTTGAGGAACCGAAGAAAAATTATTAGAATCTCATTTTCTTTTTGAATAAACACATTTTATTTACTAACAACAGAGTTTTTCATCGATTTTAGTGAGCAAAATCCGCTATTGCACAGTCTTGATGGACTCAAGATATTGACTGGCGCTAATACCTACTCGTTTACTATCGATGCAAAACTTAAGTACTTAGTCCTTAACAAATATCGGAGCGGCAGAAGAGAACTAGACACTTTAAGAGTCTTCAAATGTACTTCAAATTGTGCACTGTAAATGTACCCCTGTTGTTTTGCTATTCTGAGCTTGTGAGGATGTGTGGATGTGACGATGTATGTTTGTGCCTCAATGACGCCGTAACGGCTGAACGGATTTGAAAGACACTTAGAATATACATAGTATGTGTGCTGGAATAACATATAGGCTACTTTTTATCCGGATATCGCGCGAGCGAAGCCGCGGGCGAAAGCTAGTTTGTTCATAAACTTGGCAACCCCTGTCATTAGCCACGTCACAGCCTTCCAAGCACAATGCCAGCTTCACATAACTTCCAAGTCTCCGAGGTACATATTCATGACACCAAGTGTCACCATGTTTTCCTTATCTTGGCTCCGTACATGGCGTGTACATTCCAGATTTGGCTGGGTTACGATAACAGAGTTTTGAGCACTACCGGCCTTACCCTGTGCCATAAATAACAGCCAACAGTCACATAGTCCTGACCCCAGGCATCCCTGTCGTGGATATCAGAAACTACGAGTACCATGGTACCACAACACCCGGAAGAAATATTTGGTGGTTCAGGTGATCAGCCCATCATCATCGTCTTCCTGCCCTAATCCCACTCTATGTGGAGTCGGCATAGCATGATCCTTGGATCATGCTGTAAGAGTTTTGGCTAAGGTGTTTTATGACCGGCCGCCTGCCTGACGTCAACCCTCCTTGGGAATACTTGCTTATTGTATCTCATCATGTTGGAGGATGCTATCCCTTAGTCGACTTTTACGACATGCTCGGAGAGAGGAACCGCTGGACGCATTCCAAGTTTTATTACTCCCAGTCCAGCAAAGAAGTTATCATATTTTCTCAGTAACCATTTAAGCAACAGTAATTATGAATTGAAGCGATTTCAATTTAGAGTTGATTGCACATATTAACCGATCCGTTCCGATGACCTCAGGGTTAAAAGAATCATAGATCATTTTGAAGCTGTATGTACTTTTTATAAATGACATTTTGGCTCTTTCTGCACACGTACATAATTATCACGCCCGTCATCCTTTAAGAAAACTTAAATCATAAGCAAATTTGCAGCCACTCCTGATTCAAAGTCCTAACATGGATATGGTGAACTATGGTGACAGGTGATCAGCCCATCGCCCATTTATGTATCTGCCTATCTAGTCGTGTCGCTTATCACGCCTAAACTGCTAAACAAATTTTGATATATTTGGCAAAGAGATTCCATCCGGGAGAAGGACATAGGTTACTTTTTATTCTGTAAAACGATCCCAAAATGGAAAAAGGATGTAGAAGATAACGCATAAATCCTTCTTAGACATTAATTTATGACAAGACGTTAATTTGACATTTATAAAGTTTTGATAATTGACAACGTCATTCATATCAATCGGGTCGTCAGCAGCTTTCTTTTTCTTGCAGGGCTGTGGGTAAGGGCCTCTAGCTGATGCTATATACATTTTCGTTGCGCATACAACGTTGCGGGACACAGCTACGTGTAGTTAGTTAGGAATAAATAAGACATAAAAAAACAAAAACTAGCAACAATTCAAATGTTTAATACTCTATTATCGTCAAAAATATTATTAAAACATTTACTATTACTATTTATGAGTCCAACACACAAAAATAACACGCAAATTCTGTTAATGGTCACACATCCACATCACACAACTAGTTTTATGGATATACCATGTTATTGAGATATTGATCAGTTTTCAATTAATTAAAACTAGTTTTTAAGGTAAATGTAAGAAAATAAACCGAAAAAATAAGCGTCGAAGGACCATCCATATTTGGATATCTATTGACAGGAAATATCGGTCAAGTGCGAGTCGCATTCGCACAGGAAGGGTTCCGTACCTGTACATAAATGTTTCTTGAATGGGGGTCCTTTTTATATTTATTATTAAACAAGGCATATAGTTATGCCCGGATGCAATATTTTTCTAACAAACAACGGATCATTCATTACCATAGCAAAATTATAATGTCGAAAAACGCCATACGTACATTATACACTTTGACAGAAAAACAAAGTTGCTACCGATCCGTCGTCCATTACTTATTGGAATCGGGCATTAGAGGAAAATGTTGCCAGTACAAATACACAAGCCTGAGTCAGTCGGAAGTTAGTAAATACCTGAACACGACACTCAACCAAACACGCATTCTCTATACCCATCACCACGAACCTGACTGTTGAATAAAGAATTCCCAACACGTTGTACCTTTGAATTTGGTCAAGTTCTCCTCGTAAACCTGATCATGGCTGTCTGTCAGTTCCCCGCGATGCCTTTTGGGCTGATGGGGACCATCGTAGTAGCTCCCGTTTACGCCCTCCGCCTCTTGAGGGTCGAAGCCGAGGCGTTCCTTGTAGTAGGCTTGAGTCGACATTTCAAACACTTCTCATCACTCAGGTGATGATCGACCGAACTCGTTCCTCAACAGGTACACTGCAAAAGGATTCGCCAAAATCCTTCCACAATAAACCCGTGTACGGCAGAAGGTCGTATTTAAACGATCGGCTATATCACCGATGTCATCCAGTCCACTCTACACAAAAGGAAAGTTGAAACCTCCCTTGACACACAGTCACACAATTGATCTTGACACAATTTTTTTCTTATTTATCGTTTAAAATTATATGGCAACATTAGTTTGAAAATGGAATGTTTTGTTTTTAGTTTTAAAGTCGTTTCACTCGGATCGGTTTGCACGTTTCGTTGACATTTGTGTAAATAAACGTTGGAAACACTGCCTGTGGAAACAAAGAAGGATTTACATGTTTGAGCATTTCGGGAACTGCCAACTTATTATTTGAACACAGACAATCATACTGATGTAATATATTTTAAACGTGTCCAACAGACACATCTATATGAAGTCGTATAGAGAACAGAAGATTTTCGCGTATTTCATCAGTATGAGAACTAGCTTATAGAAAGGCTATTGTCTTACCGAGGACTTTGGTAACGGCCTTGTTTTATGAAATAAATCGTTTTGTCTATGCCACGACTACCGGTTCAATGACTCAGAACATTTTCTAAGAAAAATACCGTCTAGGAAATACAAAAATAATTTGTTTCATTTTATGACACAAGTTTTACTAGCAAAAAACTAAATGGTCTGTGGTTATAAACTTAAAACAGCCATCACGTATAATTGATTAATTGCCAGTACACAATAGTACCTTAAGAGGACTTCAAATAAGCCGATTAATTGTAACTGGTAACACTGGCCTCGGCGTGGCCGAAAAATAATGTAATTTGTCATTTACTGGCCTCTTTACCCGTACCGGCTTTCCTTGGTTTCATTCATTAATTATCATTGCCATTTTGACAAAATAAATGCTGATTTGAGAAGCTTATTTAGTAAAGCAATTTCCGTAGTGTAAGTTTCGCTTTATGCAACAGTAGGATTTGATCACAAAAACTTGGACATAAAATACCTAGTTTTTATAGATACCTTGTTGGAATATTTCGAACTGTTTTACAAGACAATATTTATAGGTTATCATTTATTTTACAATCATCTTGACAAAAAAATTAATTAATATCTGCCGAGTCTCATCCTACAATACAGTATATCTACAAAAAGTAATATCACAATACCTACTTAAATAATTTCTCTTCAGCAACTGTGCTTTTAGCTAGTTCGCAGGGTTATTGACCGGCTGTTAAATTGACCTTGTCAACAATTTCTTAGATTTTTTCTAACTTGAGGCTATACGAGGCAAGATTTTTTAAATTTTGGCGGAATTATTGCGAATTGCGTAGATTTATGATGTAGGTAAACGTTTATGCTAAAACATTTTACAAGGTCAATGCACTTCAAATGAAGTCCATATTTTTAGTACTACAGATTTTTTTTATTTCTAATTCAAATCTTAAGACCATTATTATCAACTTTTACGACATGCTCGGGGAGAGAAGCAGCTCGACGCATTCTATGTTTTTTTTTACTTTTAGTCCAGCAGAGAAGTATTAGTTAAGTTATAATTTTATTCTTATAACCATTATTATTCTAAAAAAACTATTCGACACCGAACAATCACAACACATCAACCAAATAATCAACACGGCCGTTTTTTACTATTTTTTCTAGTGTTTTTGCTACTTTTAACACTGACAGTCATCATTAAGACAAAAGCGACCGCTCCGATTACCAGAACATGATATAGGATGAATAAAAACTCATCTAAAACCGGTTTTAGACTACAATACAGGCGCTCGAACTGTGATGAAGAGACCAGTTTGCAGACAAAAATCCAAGGTCTTGCGACCTTCATGGATGCTGTTCTATCGTGGGAAAGAGGAGACAATAGAAATTCGGGGCCGGTGTGCAAGCGGGTTTGACCAGTTACCAGCTGACTATGCCAAGCTACACAAAAATATATATCCAGATTAAAAAAAATATTGGATTTAATAAATTGGTATTATTTTTGAGTAATTTGATAATGCTGTCGATTGAAACTGAACCTAATTTGACAATTATCCTTGACGGCCTCGGTGGCGTGGCGGGCGATTGCTCGGCAGAGACGCAAGAGGCGCGGGTTCGATTCCCGTTGCGGAAGAAATGTTTGCATAATCTGTAAATATTTCTTCCGGGTCTGGGTGTTGTGGTACCATGGTACTCGTAGTTTCTGATACCCACGACACAGGGAATCCTAGTGTGGGATCAGGACTATGTATGTGACTGGTGGGTGTTATTTACATTTATTTATTTATTTATCTCAATAGAAGGGACAGGATTTTTTTGTAACTGTCAAATTAAGTTTCATTTGGGAAAATGGACATATAAAGATTTGAAAAAGCAGCTGCTATCAAACAGACTTACTTAAAATTTTCAGTTGTTCTGCACATTTTTGTTAAACAAAATCGTATTCTATTCGGTTTCATTCAACACAGAGTCAAAGAAAAGACTCACAACCTTGTGTATGGTCCAGTAATTGCTTTCAAACTTTTTTATGACATAAAACCATGGCAAAAAAGCGATTATTCTGCAAAGTTTCATTCAATTTCGGAACTCGCCGACAATAACCCCCTACCTCTATAAAGACCGGATACCATTGTTATGTTTGAGAACTTGACCAATGCAGGAATTTCGTCAGACGCAGAATATACTGATAGATGTTTTGAAATGTCATCTGTACTGACATGACATAGAAACTAAAAAGTACACGAATTGTTACGACATACTTATAATGCGCTTGGGTAACTGTAGGCTTAGTTTTTGTGTGGTTTGGTGATAAAGTAAGTTCGTATGAGCTAGTGGCCAACTCTTGTGACGGAGTTTTTAGGCCGCCTAAAGGCCTCCGTCATGGTTTAACGTTTAACGTAAGAGATGCACAAGATGAATATATTTGTCTTGTCTAACTATATGTTTTTTTCCGTCTCTGTACTGTAGACATCACATCCACCTATTTTAAAGCATCTCTCTTGCCTCAAAGGTTTGCTGGTAGAAAACTCTTTAAGAGTTAAGTTCGCCATTGTGCATGCACTTTTTAATAAAAAAAAATTGTGGACATTTCACACAGCGCCATCTAGCCCCAAACTAAGCAAAGCTTGTACCATGGGAACCAGATGGCTGATAGAATACTTATATACTTTTTTTTTTTGTAAATATATAGTCATAATACATAATACTACAACACCCAGACCCGGAAGAAATATTCACAGAACATACAAACATTTCTCCCTTAGCGGGAATCGAAACCGCGCCTCCTTCGTCTCAGCCGAGCACCCGCCCGCCACGCCACCGAGGTCGTCAAATGTTTTATTTGTAAGTGTTTCGTGTGTTTCAGAATTTCAGGATATTCATAATCAGAGGTTAAAAGTGTCATTTCAGAAACGAATTGAATTCATCGCATGATATCATTACCATTTGTTTCAATAAACGAAACAATTGAGACTGCATTCAACTTCCATTTCTTCTTGCATTCGTTGCCGCGAAATGAGCTGGCAACTATGTCAGGGTTGACGAATTTAAATTGTAAAAATGTCTTGTAAAATTAAAACTATTTAGGTACTCGTGTCAATAATGCGGTGAAAGAATTAAAGTACGCTCCTCATGTACTTACTACTTAAAATAGGTATGTAAATAATAAATAAATAACAACCAACAGTCACACAGTCCTGACTCCACACTAGGATTTCCTGTGTCGTGGGTATCAGAAACTACGAGTACCATGGTACCACAACACCCAGACCCGGAACAAATATTTACAGATCATGCAAACATTTCTTCCGCAGCGGGAATCGAACCCGCGCCTCTTGCGTCTCTGCCGAGCAATCGTCCGCCACGCCATCGAGGCTGTACGAAAATTCCTAGCTTAATGAATGATTTAACGTGCCACTTTAGACATCTGCCCGAACATTTGCAAGTATTTATTTTTATTTATTTATTTATTGGAAAACCAACAGCTACAGAAACAAATTAAATTAAATATACTTATAAGAAACAGAAAGCCAATAATAGGTTTTCACGTTTAAAAACATTTTACGATACAAAAACTGTCTTGAACAAATTACGCTAAAGAAGATATTATAGAATATATAAATGTACAAAAAAAGAAAAACAGAGAAAAGCAAGCTTCCAAACATACCTACAGTAGTACCTCAAATATTGTGTGCCTCGGCAATTTTCCTCTACCTATGAAACACTAATCGACGCGATGATGATATCCCTATCCTATCCTGCTATATTATAAATGTGAAAGTTTGTGAGGATGTTTGTATGTTTGTGCCTCAATCACGCCTAAACGGCTGAACGGATTTGAATAAACCTTGGAATACTTATACGTAGAACATGTACTTACTGGATTAACATTTAGGCTATTTTTTTATCCGGATACCACGCGAGCGAAGTCGCGGGCGGCAGCTAGTTTAATACATATAAAGATGTTATAATAATTACGTAGATACCTTTTTTTTAATGGTTGGTTCAGTTATTATTCATTGACTATTCGTTGCATATTTGGACAAATTCGGTTTTCTTACAAAGCACGACGTTTGCCGGAGCGCACAATATTTGTGGTTACGGTATGTACCAGGTTTTATCGATCGTGTAATCTCAAAGATCTTTCGCATAAAACAACGAAAGGCAATGCTGTCAACTTGACGATGAGATAACATCAAGAATGTATTAATGAGCATGAAATAAGTTTCTATAGTTAAATGAAAACCTTGTTAAACATTACTAATTGAATAGTTAATTAATTTAACCGTAAATCAATCAACAAATTAGGTTACCGTCTCGTTAAATTGAAAAATTGAGTTCGATTCAGTAAATTCGAGTCGGCGACTAATTTTGCCCAAGATCGCCCACCTACGTCCACTGTGTGATCTAAGTAAAGTTATAAGGTTATATGAATTTAAAATGAAAAAATATATTGCCTCAGCGACATAATAATAATAACACCCAACAGTTACATACATAGTCCTGACCCCACACTAGGATTCCCTGTGTCGTGGGTATCAGAAACTACGAGTACCATGGTACCACAACACCCGGACCCGGAAGAAATATTTACAGAACATGCAAACATTTCTTCCGCAGCGGGAATCGAACCCGCGCCTCTGCGTCTCTGCCGAGCAATCGCCCGCCACGCCACCGAGGCTGTCTTGAAATTTTAATCCTAATTCAGATTCTATAACCATTTTTAAGCAAGTTTTTCTGAAAGGTATTTTAATCTATCCTACTTCCTACTAATATTTCAAATGCGAAAGTTTTTGAGGATGTGACTATGTTTGTGCCTCAAACACGCCGTAACGGCTGAACGGATTTAAATGAAACTTGGAATATACATAGTACGTGTGCTGGAATAACATATATGCTACTTTTTGTCCTGATACTACGCGAGCGAAGCCGCGGTCTTATAAATCAATAAACTTGAAAGCTCAGTATAAAACACCAAGATTAAAAACAGATAAAAAGTTATTTTAGAATCTCACAGAACGTGATGGCATTTTAAATAACGAACGGAGATTATTTTCTAAACTTATTTGATTTATTGTTATATAATAATAATTTAAATAGAAGCCATTTATTTACATATATCTGTAATTTTAATACATAATTGCACATTTTATAATTGTTCTTCTTTGAAGTCGATGATAATCTTGACATGAAGTAAATATGCCATTCAGATAGTAAAGTTGTCGATAAAATAAAATTACTACTGACTGACTTAATGAAAATCAACGCACAGCCTTAACTATATAAGTCCTAACGAAACTTGGAGGGTATATTTCTCTTACGGTGTTGGGTGAACTAAGAAAAGAATTGTCAAAATTAAACTCTAAAGGACTCAGCGGGAAGATAAAGTTTGTGTAAAAAAACTTGACGTATACAAAGTCGCGGAATGTTCACTAGTTTTAATACATAATTATACATTATATCGGGTTTTAAGTAAAATTGATGCGATAAAAATCTAGACATCAAATAGTAAATATCGTCATTCAGATCGATAACAAAGTTATCAATAAATGTCATTGTCAAGCAACTGTTTAGAGGTTAATTACATAATGAGCCATTTAACCACGACCTTTCTTACTTTCATCTTGGACTCTGACTTAATGACACAAATATAAAACTAAAGGAAATCTCACCGAAAAAACAAGTTTCGTATCCTTTGACATCTGACAATAACACCATTTATTTTATTAAAAAATGTAGTCTTAAATCGTTACCTAATTATGTAACATAGTTGCCAAAATGAGCAGCAGATTTTGAAGTCTACTATACCAATCGATTTTATGAAAGGATCCTGATCATGTTTTTTAAATAGTCTATTTTGAGAAAACGTGTTTTTATGCGCGCGAAAATACCTAGTATGTCATTAATTCAAGAATTAGTATAATACACGAATACCTATTGACTTGACAGGCAGGAAGTATCAGAAATGTCAGTTGGGTCAAACTGTCAAATACATAATTGATATTACTTCCATTGATCTGATTCTATTCCCATAGGCGTGACCGGTTGCGGTAGAAAAACAAATTCAGTAGAACGAACAAGTACTTTAGCGCTTAGTTCAAATATTTAACTTAAAATATGGTAATGATTTTAGCTTACGTGCCATCGAGGAAATTTTATACAATTTTGAATCTTACGCCTCTTAGTATAAGATATATAGTTTGATCACGCAAAAGGCTGCACCTTCTGTGCGAAGAATAACAAATTTAGGTAAACAGTATCGATGGCTAAGTGTCAATTGCCAAATTCTTGACTTAGGCGAGTGTTCTGATTGGTCAGTTAACGTTTAAACAATAATTATGAATGACTTCCGCGGCTCTCATTAACAGCGAGCAAATATTGTAAATATAATGACAGACAATGTTAAAAGCAAAGTGCCTGTCAAAAAATTGGGTTAAACAGCCGTTCAAATGTGTAATTAGCTGATGTATAAGTATTAGGTTCATTGGTGCTGTGTTATTCAAGAAATAAATCAAAAACTAATTGACAATCAAGATCACAGAATAGCGGATTGACAGTCGACACTGACAGCTGTCAACAACTTAAACTACCATCACGACATTGCTAAATGAAGTATGGACGATAGGAATATGATAAAATAATCGATGAATTTAAAAATGAAAAAGATAGACAAGGTGCGATCAGCGTAATGTTTTTGACATAACATTCATGACTGCTAGCAATAAAATTAAAGATCAATAACCCGAGAGCTGAATCTCGAGATCGAATTACGCAGAGACGAAAGATGGTCGAAAAAATATAACGAAATGGTACAAAGTCTATTAATAGCAATGTAAGTGCGAGTGAGATTGTATTTCAGAGTTCCATACATTATGAAAACCTTTTATAAATGCTATCGACCTAAGACAAATTACAGATGACATAACATCTAGAATTTCACGCTAAGATATGCAAGTCTATTAATTCCAGCCTTGAAGATACCTAGGTTAAAGTGCCGAGGCAAAATAGAGGACGGTAGCACATTCCATTCCTTAGTAGTGCGCATTAGAAATATCCAGCAAGACTACCTATAGATATGTTGTAAGTCTCATTATAGGGTCAATTTGCTAGCTCAAACATTCAAGTCCAACCGCTAGTATCTTATGAAATCAAAAAATATTTTAAAGCGCTCGTGGCGTAGCTTGCTTAGACGTTCTTGATTGATCGTTGAAGTCAAGTAACGTTGTACGCGGTCACAATAATATTGGGATGGGTGACTGCAAGTGGCATTACGAGCTGAGCGGTCTCGTGCTTCGGAGGGCACGTTTAATTGTCGGTCCCGACTCTTAAGTCGTGTCACAAGAGTTGGCCACTGGCTCATACGAACTTACTTAAAAAATATTCATGTGTCATCTGTCTATTGAAAAAGCTGCAGTTTTAAAGAGAGTGGGTACCCTAAATTGTGTTGGATCTCGTGCGAACAAAATTAGAATATCTCAAAACGAATCCATTGTACGTGATATATTCGGACTTATGAGGCAGTCCATGACCAACGACTGGGGCCCGTTATATGACATCGCCGTGAAATCTCTAATGAAATGAAGTTGCGAAGGGCCCTCAGTCGCAGATTAACGAATAGTTACTAGAACCGAATAGATTTAGAAGGTTTAAGGTCAGGCATGACATACTTTGACAGCGTTAAAGATAAGAAAACTACAGTAAACAAAACAAGTTAAAGAAATAAACACACAAATGACATTGACAGTGACAGCGCATCTAATGACTGTGATTGCAGTCTATTTGCTACTTAGTTTGAATTTGAAAAGTACAGCTTAATTTGAAATATTTTTTTATTTACAATTTCACTACCATACTATCATCTGTCTCGTATAGCGAGTGGTCACCATCTTATTTTAATATTTAAAACACAAAAAGCTGACTATTTAAAGTCTTTGTAACTTGGGTGATGATCATCTCTAAAATCATCTCGCTTTGGCAAAGGATGGTCAAATCAACAATGTTGACCACTGCAAACAGCGGCAACAATGCCAAGAGTGCGCTCAAGGCATCCAACACCGGTCCTAACGGGACCTGGCTAACTACCACGGATATACCAATGTAAATACCTATTGGATGTGGCATTTCTAACATTACTAGTCATGTCAATAGTTCTAACTAGTGTGGTGAAATAATTTAAAGTGGTCCTCAAAGGCTCCTTGACGTGCACTAGACACACATGTTTTTGAACTTTTTATACGGCTTGCCGGTTTCCTCACGATGTTTTCCTTCACCGTTTGAGAGTACTGGTACAGCACACACAATTTTTTCGAACAGAAAAATCCATTGGTGTAATGAATTCACGACCTTAAAATGAGAAGGCGAAGCCGCTACCACTAGACCATCTGTGCAGAGAGGCCAGCGCTCAAGATTCGGCGACATCCAAGAGTAGTCAAAGGCCTAATTATAAAAGATCTCTTGAATTTGAGTACCTAAGCTTTTTAAAAAAGTAAGCTGTACCTACGTATACAAATAATTTAAAATTCGCATAGAAACTGCTCAGTCCTAAACGAAAATTCTCATACATACGTTCATTAGGTTTGACAGTTGTTTGCAGTTAATGACTAGCGCCATTTTGTTACAATGAAATAATCACAGACTTGACCTGTCACTGTCAAAAGTTTTTAGGTTACAAAAACGTCATTGACCGTCCTAGATTTTATATCCTCATTAAATTGAAAAGATAATTTGATCAAACAATTTATCTCAAATAATGCTCAACTTTTTCTTCTCAATTCCCGGTAAATAACAACAAGATAGCACCTTTCACCTCTTCGATCACCACTGCCGTCTTAATAGCCACAGGATATGTTAGTCTAGTAAAAAACCAGCAATGGTCGCCTGGTTTACTGATATAAACGCCGTGGTCTAGTATTTTGATTGTTTGAATCGTTATCTCTGCTGACTATGCGTCTGAAGCCAAATGTTTTGTAAATACATCGTTTAATTCTTTCCGTGGCATTTTGCTTCGTTTGACTTTTGAGACATTATTTGTCGGGGTGGGGTCACTACCAACTAGACCACCAGTGCTCTCTGTATGACCACTACCGCAAATATTGTGCGCCTCGACAATTTTCGAACTAACGCGATGGCAATAATGTAATACAGAGATGTTACAATCATTATGTAGATACCTACTTATTTTTATAAAGGGTTGGTTGAGGTATTATTACTTGACTAAAGTAAGTTCGTAGCTAGTGGCCAACTCTTGTGACCGAGTTTTTAGGCCGCCTAAAGGCCTCCGTCATGGCTTAACTACTTAAAAGCCGGGACTGACAATTTACGTGCCCTCCGAAGCACGGAAGCGCTCAGCTCATAGTACCACTTGCGGTCACCCATCCAAATTGTGACCGTGCACAACGTTGCTTAACTTCAAAGATCAATCGAGAACGTCTAAGCAAGCTACGCCACGAGCGTTTCATTACTTGACTATTGGAAGTTATTCGACGAAGTTTTCCGAGGCGTACAATATTTGTAGCGCACATTATCGGGATTCGGTGAGCTTGTCACACAAACACCCGAATACTCAAACGCGACTCTAGAGTTGAGCACGTCTCAAGTCATGGTGTTTTGCCAGTTTTTGATGAAAATCTGTCAAAAACTCATCACTTGAGAAGTGCTCAACTCTGAGATGCGTTTGAGTATTCGGGGGTAAGTGACAAAACGCAAAGCTTTGCCGAATCCCGCTAATGTGGCCACAGCATAACGAAGGTACCTATGCTTTATACATACCTACTAAAGATTCTAGTGGAGCGAATATATTAAGAAATGTAGGTAGTATTACTATGAACCCGTTCAGAATATTTATCAGTTACTTAAAATCGTATAGAAATCGGTTCATTATGATAACAAATTAACAGACATTCCAAAATTCTAAGAAAATATTCTCTACGAAAATAATTTTGTGTCTGACGTTATTACGAGGGTAATTATTGACGAGGTAATTGTTGTTTTAAAAGTTTTAAATCCTAATTTGAGCTAGACAATGCATTTCTAATTTACGTAACGAGCAAATTAGGATTACAGCATCATCCATTACATTACAATTAATTATAATTTCTAATTACCCTAGTTACTTTGAGTTTGACGTTTTTGACAGTGAGTTTTAATCGTCTGTTAACGGATCTGACTGTCATCTTGACACTTTACAATTGAATAGGGGACATAAATATAGAAGAGATATTTTAAAACAGTTTTCAAAATTCATTGACAGAGTCACGCAACCGCAAAAAGGTCGCTAAAGCGTAGTTAAACCCTATTGTGTCATGTTGCGGTTGTCATATTTTCTGACAAGTAAATTACATTATATTCAATACCTACATGCTAACTTTAGGGTGACAATTTATATTTGTCAAAATTTAACCCTGCGAGGGGTTGGGTAAACTTTGACGTCAAAATGTGACATTTGACATTGGGGAGGCGCTCAACTCAATAAGACTTCATTTCGATATCATTTTACCTAATTTGAATTATGGATAAGTAAATAAATTATCTCTCATTATGTCGATACGAGTATACGTTAAATCGGTTCCGCGGTTTAATCTAATTTTATCATTCGTCCACGGCATCAAAATATTATGAATTTATGTTCGTAGTTTCAAAGAAATTCGTTTAGCAAGAAAGAAGTCCGTTTTAGTAATTCTTAGATTTTATTATGTTTAGTTAGTTACTTACTTATTAGGTACTTATAAAATTGAGAGTAAGTTTCAAAACACGATTCATTTACTGAAAGAGTATCTAAACAGTTAGAAGTAAGAAAAAGTAAAAAACAATAAGCAAAATGCTCATAAAAATATATAGATACTTGTTCAATATTGTTTGAAATACCAAAATACAAAAGAATTTGGTGAACAGTGTCACAGGTATGACGTTATCTGTGAGTCAGGTTTTAAAAACTGATACAGCTAAGATTATTTTGTAACGTCTTTTGACGTTAAAAAAACCGTATACCCACAAGTGATAAACTGGTGAATGGTAACAAGAATTATTATTTTAATAATATAGCACCTACCGCGGAATCAATTGTTTTCCGTTCAATAACAATGACGGCATAAAATAACCTTTATCGGCGGTAACGTGCATTTATATGGCGGAGAAATATCGCAAACAAACTATGTAGGTACTTTAATTGAAGTTCACATAAGAAAGCGTCGGCTTATGCCGCTGGTTAGAACGCTAACCGTAACCTACTTTTTGTTGAAAAAAGTTCGTGGCATAGACAAACACCTGACCGGACTCGCCTTGAAGACACATTAGCACGATCAATGCGAGTATCCGATAATTATTTTGCAATTTACATCACCGGTAAAGATTACGACGACACGAAAAAACAGCGAACATCTCAACTCTCATAACCTCTACCAAAATCCTCAGCGTTCCATTGAATAATCAGCGAAAAACGTTAAAAACACACACATACACTTGTAGTTGACACGTATTTATTTATTGCCCGGTGTGAATTTCGTAAAATTCAAGATGGCGGCGGCGAGAGTACCGCGACGCCGAGTATCGGTCGGCCAACTGAAGCTCACGCGGCGAACTGTCAAACTGGCTTGCTTTATCTGTGTGCGAGTTCACACCTGTGTGCTGTCCGTGTGTATCGGTGAACGGAGGCTTGAATTGAATGGATAAAGCCTAGTAAAGGCATGCATACTTGCGAGTTTGTGATTCAGAATACGTAGGTTGGTAAAAATACGTAATTATCGAAGCTATTTGCAACAACACTATCAATTTGCGGTTCGGGAGCTGTCAAATGTCAAGGTTGACAGTTATTTCATTGGCGTAGACGGTTTAACCTAAATTTTGAGATTACGGTGCTGCGATTGCGACATTCTTTTGCTTTCCCGTTGACTAATCGCGAGAGGAATTTTAGTAGCTTCATCACATTATTTGAAGATTCGAAGTGCAGCCAAATCTTGCAAACGTAATCTAAAAAGCATTTTGATTAAACATTCAATTTGTAAGAATTAAGATTGACATATAGAAACATTTGATCTATTACGGACTGTTATAAATTGGCCATATATTTTCAATTGAATTGGAAAAGCTGACAGCTACTTATTAAATGAATGCATCTGGGCATAATAAATTACAGCTGAATGAAAACAACGTTGTAGATGGACATGCTTAACATGATTAAATTGAATAAAGTGAATTCATTGAATTAAAATCAAGAAAATATTTCATAAGAAGTGATTGTAACTATGCTGCCCTAGAATTTCACTAGATATCTCTTTGATTACTTCTCTGCTGGACTGGGAGTAGGAAAAACATAGAATGCGTCCAGCTGCTTCTCTCTCCGAGCATGTTGTAAAAGTCGCTAAGGGATAGTATCCTTTCCAACATGATGAGCCATCTACATTATGTATATGGGCGATGGGCTGATCACCTGTCACCGTACGGTTCACCAAATTCATCTTGGGATTTTAAATCAAGAGGCTGCAAGGTTTTCTTATGATTACTTGCGTTTCTGCCCACCCCATTGATAAACATAACTAAAGATGCTAAAGTCTGAACCATTAGTAATAGGTATCATAGAACAAAACGATTTAGATAAGTTGGAAAGTAACTTCAAGCTGTTCAAATGTAGACGTCAAAATAAAAGAATATGAAGAATGCGACATTGAGAGACCTTGCAGATCCTACCTGAGGCCCTGCACACACGCACACAAAGTTGCAGTTGCTAATTTCGATACCAGCATCCCAAAAAGGGAAATAAAACTGGTATCGTTTGAAATTGTTAGTAACATAGTGTCAAATACATCTCTATAGAGAGCTTCTTTTTTTGATACTTGTGATACTGATGACATTTTCATATACATTGACAAATAGAAACATTTTGTTTCATATTTTGCTTTTCAGGCAAATGACAATTCGAATACCATTTGTATTACGAGTTAGTCAATTGAATAGCATCGCAAAAACAGAATCGTCGTAATAACTATCGCTGCTAATGATTCATTTTAAAAATACTGCTAATTACAGCTGTATTGGTCATGTACTGTTGTCGTTTCCATTAGAAGCTTTTTTCATGAGATGGTACCAGACGATTTTGATGGCGTATACAAGAACAAACTGCGATAGTTAAGCATAATTCAAATCACTAAAATTGGGCACTACAAAATCCTGTTTTGTGTTTTCCTAAACTTGATTTGGGCCCTCAATGTTGCCGTCAAATATGTGTGAGAAATCAGAGCTGTTTAATGTTCATAGCTGTCAAAAAAGTTTAGTTTTAAGACAATAAACAACAGTCAAACAAACTATAATAGTACGCACATCTTTGTCCATTGAAGTGTGTCAGATTTGACAAGTACAGCAGGTGAGCTGGTGTTTCACGGTCTACCAGCTCTTTGGTACAATTGTAGTTTACGAGCTATTTATGATAATGAGCTGGATAGACCATTTAAGATGTAGAGCGAACAAAATGTAATTGAAAACCTGCTATATCTACAACCTTTGAATTAAATTGATGTAAGAGCGCCTAAAATAATCTTTATAAATTAGAAGTTGTCAAAGTGACATTTAACGATCTGTCATTATAATATCCATGTTTTTAAAGAGTTAACAGTGGCTGTATAAATTGTTGACTGAACAAAATAGTTTTTTTTTAATTATACATCTCTGTCAAACTGACCCTTGCATACGACTTTTCATTCGAAGCAGCTCAAAGCTCTTAATTGACACCTGACATGCAAAGTACACAGCTTCCATACACTTTTAGTTCCTTTATGTGTCTGCAGTTTATCCATAATAATACTAATACCATAACATAACAGCATCCTTTAAATCTTTTGTTACCTGCAACAAAATAATTTAAGATATAAGACAGATTTTGCATATTGTATCTGCAGTTTGGATGAAGTATAGATGGAGTATCGCGCACATATCACGCACAAAATGGAAAGAACCCTTGGGAGTCAGAAGTATATGCCACCCAAACAAGAGACGGGCGGATGACATAATCCAAATAGCTGGAAAGAACTGGAGAAAAGTAGCAGAAAAAAGAACTGCATGGAAGGTAATGGAGGAAGGAGGCTTTCACTGAAAGAGGGGTTCCTATTTCAAATTAAATTATATTATTTTAATTTTATGTACAGTCACGGAATGTACAAGTCAAAACTCAAAGTAAAACTCAATACTATTGAAAACCGTATTAACGGGTAACCAAAATGAATGGGTTTTTAAGGGGTTACCCCGTAAAAAAGGTTTCTAATCAAAACTGTAACACATAATAAGTAATGTGGTTTCTACCAACACCTTAAAAACCCCTTTCCAAAACCCCATAACGGGTTTCCGAATCGGTGCCTGTGTACAACTTACAACTTTTTTATAGAAATAGAAAACAAGTAGCTTTATTATTATTATAGTAGAGTAGGTTTGCCCAGCAAGTACCGTCTTAGCTTAGTCAAGCTCGAAAAGACATACAATTTAATCTATTAAAAAGCTTTCCAGACACATATTCCATTAAATTCCCTTCCCTTTCACAGACGGAACGGTTAAAAGCGACCTTCACCCCATTACGACCCTTCCCTCGAGACGAGTCTACCCCTTCAGACATTGTTGCACCCCAATAGACAACGCTTGCCAGCTTGCAGCCCTCAAGTTGGAGCCCAGATCAAAACCTACTCATATTGTCAAACTCAAAGTTTATGAGGACTGCCTTAATTGAAGCTACTGAACTACAGGATTTAAAATAACCGGTCAAGTGCGAGTCGCAATCGCCACGAAGTTTTCCGTATCATCGCACATGTACATAAATGTTTCTTGTATTTATTTTTATTACTTGTTGATAAAGCGGCAATAGAAATACACACTCTGTGAAAATAAATAACAATTCGCGTAGTGTTTCTGGTAATATATACAATTTTCCTTATGAACATTAAAATTGGACGTGACAGAAATAAATTCGCAAAAATGTTATTAACCTATTTAAATCTAGGGCAACTTGAACTGTCATAATGACAGTCATGCAGCAGACTCAAGGTTAACGTGAATTATTTGACATAAAATTGAAAATCGCACTTCTTTGTGCTTAAGCTTGGCGCGAGTACGAATGCCTAGAAAAATGAAGTATAAATAGTTCTCCTAGTTTTTAGGGTTCCGTATCCAAGGGTGCCAACGCGACCCCATTACTGAGCCTTCGCTGTCCATCCGTCCGTCCGTCAGAGGGCTGTATCTTATGAACCGTAATAGGTAGTGAGTTGAAATTTTCAGTGTGTATTTCTATTGCCACTATCACAATAAATAATAAAAATAAAATAAAAGGGCAATACAAGAAACATTAATGTATAGTGGCGGAATGAAAAGGTTCGTTTTCAAATTGATTCGTTTGACGTGTCGCGAGACATGTTACCTTTTGAATCTAAGACACAGAACAAACTGTTGCATAGAAAATTATGTTTAAACGCTCGACAACAAGGTTCAAATTGACGCCCAACAAAGTTGTTTGACAACAAAATTCATCGTGTCGTACAGGATAATGTTTTACTGAATTAAAACCATAATTGATTCTTCCACTAGTGCAAGCGAAAACCGACCTCAAGGTGACGAACCTTTTCATTCCGTGACTGTACATATAAGATGGTACGGAACCCTTTATGTGCGAATTCGACTCGCACTTGATATTATTGTTTATTGTTGGAAGAGGAAGTCCTAGGCGTAAGTTTGTGGACCAAATCGGTGACGTTTTGGAGAAAAGCCAGGAGCCCAATTCTCGCTTCATTCGATACGTAATATGATATATACTTATCATTATCGCAACTTATTTCTACTATCATAAGATATTACATTATCACAACTTATTTCTACTGTCATAACGATCCCGTGCCAAAAGCCGATTCACGAGCATAATAGATAAAATTACGGTAATATATCAATGATCTCTATTTTCATTCAACACTTCATACAGATTATAATAGTTGTATGTTATAATATGTTTTTCTACTTTTGAGGGCGATGGTAGCAAAGACCTTACTGCCTAGTCTTTCGTTCATTTATTTTCTTTCGTATTTATTTTTATAATCTTCCGCACATTGCATATCGAACGATTTATCGTTGATTTTATCGACAGTGACTTTTCGAGCATACCGAAGTATCAATTCATTCGATACTTTGACAGCTTTGGCGATGTCTATCGAATATGATAATATAATCTATTTCCTGAGAATCTGGCCCCAGGTAGGACTGTAGCAAACGGAGAATCGTAGTCTCTGCCTACCCCTATGGGTAACAGGCGTGATATTATGTATGTACGTACTTGTATGTATGAAAATCGCCCTTTTTGCGATCTCGTAACTCGCAATTTTATTGCAAAAGCTTAGTCACGCGACTTCTAGTTTTTGTCGTCTCAAGAACCTCGCAAGTTATTGTATTAAATTTTATTATTGTAACTACATACGTCGCCAGCCTTTTGGGGACCTTACCTGCGGTCGGTGATCTGAGCTCTGTTTTCTATCTGTAGGCGAACTCAGATAAAAAACTGAGCTCATTTTTATTTCTTATTATTATTATTATTATACTGATTACCTTAAAGTTTTTAATGTTATTATAATTTGTCTTTGTAGATTAAAAATAAATAATTTGTTCACAGACTAAATAAGGTTTAAGCACAAGTTATTATTGAACTTAGAAATGAGCTGTCAGAATGATGTCACAAGTTCTTTGGAACGCCAGATGCAAATTATTGGGCCATAATGAGTCAGGTTTGACAAATAAGTCTTTTAGCATTGACTATACAAACCGCCTACGTATACGATATCATCATATTCTTTGAATTATAACTATCAAATTCCTGAGACATAAAAATATTTTACCAATATTTTGATAAACAAATAAATACTGGACATTTTACACAGCGCCATCTAGAACAAACTAAGCAAAACTTGTACATATAAATTGACATTGTAAACTTCGTCGACATTGATTTTTTTTGCGACTAAAGACTGTTTTTTTGACCTCGAGTTATTTTGTTTAGATATTTGTATACCTACGATATTTTAATAAAAATAAACAGTTTGTCTGATTTATAACTTGACAGATTAATTTATATTTTTGCTGATAATCTAAATTAGTAGTTTTATGGTTTTAATTCCAATCACAGATGGATTTTATTACTTGTTTTTGAGTATGTTCCTGTCTTTTTTATTGTGATACTTTTTTATTATTGTTCATGAAAAAGAAGGACTTCTTAATTCGGCTGATTTTTGTTAGTAGGTTTGAGCCACCACAATATCTCCGCCAAAATTGTGATATCTACATTCTAAGATATACTAATGTTGTATTGTAACTCTTTACTTGTTTTAGATTATGTAAAATTTGCTTCAATATTCTCATAACTGCCGCCTTTTTTGTTTGGTAAAATAACTAAAAACTCCTCGGTCCCGTTTCACATTCAAACTGTGATAAAAACAAAAGAATGTCAGTCAGGAGTTCTTGAAAAAGAAAGAAAATGAAAAGATGCTAATTTTATAATTTTCTGTATTTTGATGTATTTCCAGCCTCTACTAACTATCTCTATGAAAAAATAATGTCCATCTGTTGCTTCGTTACTGTAAACTAGGTGGTAAAAGGCCTTATATTATTAGTACCAATGTTTTCTAAAAGTCCTTTTACGTGATTCTATGACGATTAAATCTAGAGATGCAGCTTTGATCAGTTCCTAAGTATTCCTAGGTCGACATGCGCTCTATATCCGTCAAGGAAACACCATACGAGAGTAAAATAATCACTTAATCAAATGCCTTTTAAGTGTGTTTGAATAGCAGGAAAACCTAATTACAATAATAAGAAGTCATGTTCTGACGAAAAAAAAATCCACTTCATCTCAACTTAAGATAATATTTCTTGTATAGGGCCCCCTTTATTTTTATTATTTGTTATAGCGGCAATAGAATACACTCTGTGAAAATTTCATCTCTACCTATTACAGTTCATGGGATACAGCCCGCTGACAGACGGTCGGGCGGACAGCGGCGGCTTAGTAATAGGGTACCGTTGGCACCCTTCGGGTACGGAACCCTAAAAATAAGAAATGCTTAAAAAATACTCAGTAAAACTTATTTACATTTGAAGAGCAATAAATGTCTAGTGGTAGAACCGCCTTCTGATCCTAAGGTCGTAGGAAATCTAACAAGCCTGCTGGATCCCACTGTTGGTCAAAGGCCTTCCCTTTTCCATTCACCAACACAATAATATTATTGAAGCAAACTATTTGGTTACTAAACACCTGACTATGTCTAGTACGTAGGAGTGCTTAGTCAGCAGGAAGTGGGTACAGACCTGGCTCTTTCTCTTCGTTTGCCAATATAGGTAGGGTTGCCAAAATCAAGTCGGTCAGTTTTTCTGATCCTTGTTACTTCTTTGTTGGACTGAGAGTAAAGAAAAACATAGAATACATCCAGCTGCTTCTCTCCCCAAACATGTCGAAAAAGTCGACCAAGGGATTATACTCCCTAAAATATTAAAATAAATATATATTTGTGGACATTTAACACCATCTAGCACCAAACTAAGCAAAGCTTGTACTATGGGCACCATAATGGCTGATAGAATACTTGTAATACTACAACTCCCATATATTTGCAGAACGTATAAACATTTCTCCCGTGGCGGGAATTGAACCTGCGCCGCGTCACAGCCGAGCTCTCACCCGCCACGCCACCGAGATCGACAGATGATGGACCATCTATATGGGAGATGGGCTGATCACCTGTCACCATGATTCACTATATCCATCTTGGGTCTTTGAATTGAAATTGGCTACAAGTTTTCTTATGATTACTTGTGGCTCTGTCATCCGGGCGTGATAATAATATGATATTTTGTATGACTTAGAAATGTATGAATTTGACAGCCCTATCCTAGATAACATTGTCACAATACTGCGTAGGCGCACACCGAGGCAAACTGCAATCAAACTAGATGTGAGCCTATCAGCTGACAGGTATTTCATATTTGCATTCAGAATGCATAGTCCGAGTTTTTCTACCTACTCCATCGGGTTAACGCTGTGGCTTAGCTTACTTAGACGTTCTTGATTGATCGTTGAAGTCAAGCAATGTTGTGCACGGTCACAATTGGGATGGGTGACAACAAGTGGCATAACGAGCTGAGCGCTTCCGTGCTTAGGAGGACACGTTAAATTGTCGTTCCCCGCTTTTAAGTCGTTAAGCCATGACGGAGGCCTTTAGGCGGCCTAAAAACTCCGTCACAAGAGTTGGCCACTAGCTCATACGAAATTACTTACTTTATCGGGTTAACACGTGAACTACAATTTGTATGGACAAAAGATAGATAAAAGGGAGAAGATGTCGCACCTAGGGAGCCTGTTTGAAGTAAATCTTAATATATAAAACTTCTACATTACTGACTGACTGTCAGACTGACTGACAATCAACGCACAGCCTAAACAATAAGTCCTAGAAGCAACTTGGAGGGTATATCCTAAGGTGTAGAGGTGCACTAAGAAAGGTATTCCCGAAATTCAACTCCTGGAGGACGTAGCGGGAAGATGAAGTACATACATAAAATCATGCCTGTTTCCCTTTCCCTTAAGGGTAGGCAGAGAACACGGATCGCCATTTTGTTTGTTTTGTTTGAAGATGAAGTTTTATTAAATAAAAACTCATCGCGAACAGAGTCACGGGGCGCTCCACTGGTGCTGTATATTTTTGCAGTGGCGTTTAGCGACTCCGTTAGACGCTAAGTGCTACATGCTTCCTCTTCTTAGTCGCTACACTCTTGACAGTGGTCGTGGTCGTCAGCTCAGGAGTAGTGGCTCGCTTTACAATTTTGCGCCGTTCGTCTCTAATGGTGGCCTTTCTAGAGCATTCGTGTAGCGGACCATTCAACGCTACCTTGACTTGGTCCGGCTATATGCTACGGCTCACTATTAGCAGCAGCAAAGCAAAGCCAAGGACGAAAGTTAAACCATTATCTGGCTAGAGAGAGAAAGCAAAGCCATTGACGGAATAATCAGATACAGGTAGGTACAGCAGACACCTACAAATCATAGCAGGTGATAAATCTGAACTAAACATTTACATTCTGGTTCTAAGTCGTACTTAATACGAGTACTTTCACTGTCCTGTTGACGTAAACCAATTTGCAATCAACCGAAGTAGTACCTAAATATGGCCTTTTAAAATAAAATTAGCGCGTTCCAACTAGCGCGATAGATGGCGCTGACATGACGATGACAAAGGGCCTTTAAACAAGATCGATAATTTTAGTGTGTTGAATGATTTGATATTAAAGGAACATGCTAATTTTATAATTTTCTGTATTTTCCTGAATAAAAACACATGTGAGATTGAGTATATTTGTGGTTTTAATTAAATAAATTAAGTTAAATAGTCTACAATCAACATGTATTATAGTGAAATTAAATCAAGCTCTCTTTCGAAATAAGTTTATCAAAATCGGTTCAGCTGTTACGATATGTTTATTAGTCCACATAACTCAGACGTCTCCCTATTCCCTACGCATTAGTGGGCTGCGGGGCGAGAGTTTAACTAAAACTAAGTCATGTATTTTCCATAATTAAATACAATTTAGATTCCTTTCGATTCCTAACTTCTCTGCTGGACTGGGAGTAAAGAAATAACAGAATGCATCCTGCTGCTTCTCTCCCCGAGCATGTCGTAAAAGTCGACTAAGGGATAGTATCCTCCAACATGATGAGATACAATAAGCAACCTTAGCCAAAACTCTAACACCATGATCCAAAGATCATCCTGTGCCGACCCCACATAGAGTGGGATTAGGGCAGGAAGATTATGATGAAATACAATTTAGATTTCCTCGTATACATTTCAAGGAAAAGTTTTATTAAGGAAAACGCAACAATATAATACAATGCAGGTCATGGGGTCATGCAATAACCTACCTATATGATAGCAAGAGCATTATAATAGGTTAGAAGTGGTCAGGAAAAAACAATATTTATATACCCACCTTTTTTATTTATAAACTTGACTTTGAAGAATGAGGGTATGTGCATTCTTTTGGCTGAAGTTTTAGCCTAAACCAACAGTTGTACCCAAAAGTAAAGAAAACACATAGAATGCGTCCAGCTGCTTCTCTCCCCGAGCATGTCGTAAAAGTCGACTAAGGGATAGTATCCTCCAAAATGATGAGATACAATAAGCAAGTATTCCCAAGGAGGGTTGACGTCAGGCAGGCGGCCGGTCATAAAACACCTTAGCCAAAACTCTTACAGCTCTTACTTGTGCCGACCCCACGTAGAGTGGGATGATGATGATGATGATGATGATGAATAACCTAGGCTATTTTACCACACTGATGCGAACCTGGTGCAGTGGCTAGTCAAAATACTCGTATGTTTAAACTTACTTCCGCCTATTAGCCATTACTCATTAGTATTTAGTATTAACCAATCGAGCTTAATAACTTCCTCCATCATAAACTAAGTTCAGTTCATTGCATTTTCACCTTTATGACTAAACTATAAGGATCAAAATCGCCGAGCTCGATTAGTGATGGTTTTAGACCGCGCAAGTCAATCGTAAAATCAATGAAATTCACGAGATTTCGCAAATAGAAAGTGCGTTGAACGAACTTTTGTAACCTATACTGCCGTCATAAGAAAAAAGGACGTTTCTACATAAATTCCGAAACGTAGAAAAAAATACTGGTAGATGCGTCTTTTTTTAACTGATTCCGATGATGTATATAACTCAATTATAAAAAAATGTCAGATACGTCTTTTTTACTTATGACGGCAGTATAGCACTGGTGGTCTAGTGGTGACCCCGCCGATGTTTAGGTCGTGGGTTCAAGGTGTGAACCAATGGATGTTTCTGCTCGAAAATGTATGTTCTGTATACCAGTTTACCACACTGGTTCGAAGAAACTTGTGACACGAAAGTAGTAGTCAATGACATCAAAAATGGCTATAGTTTTTGGATACGTGATGTAGGTACAGGACCAGAAAAAATGGCGTAAATAAAAGGATACTAAGAGTTACGGTTGATGATTACAATGATCCGTTGGCACAAAATTTATTTCAATAAAGCAGTGGCATCGGATCAATGACATCGGGAACTTTTTGTTTGATCAGATGCAACCATAAACTGATCATATGATCAGATGGGAATGAAAATGAAATGAAAAAATATAGAATGCGTCCAGCTGCTTCTCTCCCCGAGCATGTCGTAAAAGTCGACTAAGGGATAGTATCCTCCAACATGATGAGATACAAGAAGCAAGTATTCCCAAGGAGGATTGACGTCAGGCAGGCGGCCGGTCATAAAACACCTTAGCCAAAACTCTTACAGCTCTTACTTGTGCCGACCCCACATAGAGTGGGATGATGATGATGATGATGATGTGTTTCAGCGGTCTTCACACTAGGCAAGCCTGTATCGTGAAGACCAATATACAACTAGGAAGGCCCTAAGAAGGCGTTAGGAACCTTGATATAAACAACCTCATATCAGTTCTACGAGATAAAACAAACAAGACACAGATACCTCGTTTACGTGGGCCCAACAGTGGGTGTGGTGATCTAACGCTTAACCAATTATGGTGAGGTTTTCCTCCATAATCAGCGATGAATTGTAGCTTTTCGTAGCCTTTATTGGTGACGATTTATAGGAGTTTTTTGACTTTTATTGTTTTCGGTTTTAAGAGTTTGCTGAACTTGCGAGGTTTCAAGGTGAAAAGAAGATGAATAGCAATAGAACCTCTCTACCTATCTTATCAGTGTCCGTGCACCCACAGCTGGGCATAGGCTTCCGATACGCTATTCCTTGCGGTCCCTCGTCAACGTAGCTGAGCATCAATTGCTGCCCAGCAACATAATGTTTGTAAGAGTTTTGGCTAAGGTGTTTTATGACCGGTCGCCTGCCTGACGTCAACCCTCCTTGGGTATACTTGCCTATTGTATCTCATTATGTTGGAGGATACTATCCCTTAGTCGACTTTTACGATATGCTCTTAGATAGAAGCAGCTGGACGCATTCTATGTCTTTTCTTTACTCCCAGTCCAGCGAAGAACTAGTATTTTGGACCATTTGGTAATGTAAATTCAGTTAAAAACATAAATAAATCAAATAATAATGTTTGATTGGTAAGCAAGATTTAAAGCTGCACCTTTAAAGTCAATAACTTAAGTAGTTCCCGAAAGAATCAGAAGTGTCTGACGGATGGACGGTCAACAAAGTCACATCATAACCCTTCAAGACCTCTGACTGCATGTTCTACAAATATTTCTTTTTCTGAATGTTGTGGTACAATGGTATTCGTAGTTTTTGATACTCACGATACAGGGAAACCTAGTGTGGGGTCAGGACTTTAGGACTATGTTTATACTTGTCGGATGTTATAATTACAAGGCTTCCTATCTAGGTCTGGCTATTTGTGTAACAAAATATATAATTTAGGCAGACAAGAAACAATTACAGTATAAGACAAATGACGTCCCACACCTCACCTAGTTAGAACCTGAACAAAGGGTTTCACAATGATCTATAACTCAAATACATCATAATAAATACTAGCTCCCACGACTTCAAATGGTGCCTGGATAATCTTCTATACATACATGTTATCACGCCCGCATCCCTAATGGGGTGGGCAGAGCCACACGAATCATGAGAAAACATGCAGACACTGCCGATTGAAAATCCCAAGATGGATATGATGAACCATGGTGACAGGTGATCAGCCCATTGCTCATATAGATGGTCCAACATGTTGGAGAGGATACTATCCCTTAGTCGACTTTTACGGCATGCTCGAAGCAGCTGGACGCATTCTATGTTTTTTCTTTACTCTCAGTCCAGCAGAGAAGTAAAACTATAACAAACGATCTCTGTGTAAGAAAATAATTTCGATCCGTTGTTCTGTTACTGCCTGAAATAAGGTTTTTTGCATCAAAATAGTTTATGATTCAGACAGTGACAAAATTATGTTAATTCAAGTAACACAAGAGCAAAACCGTGAGCAAAACTAATAGGTATTTAATAGGGTAATTTTTAGTTTCTAACTATCATCCTACTTAAGTACCTAAGTACATTGCATATTTTTGACGAATCTGAGAGCCTATTCAAACCTAATAAGGTTTTCAGGCACAATATTTTATGTAAACAAGTATTTACCTTTTAGGTGAAGTCAAATTAAAAAAAAACCCTTTTTACAACTCCATGTGGGGTCGGCACAACATGTATTATCTTCTGTTTTCGTTCTTCCATTTCCCTCTGTCAGAAAACATCTTCTCACTCACTCATCTTTCACACGATCCCTTCAATTTTGAGTCTCCAACCAATATTTTAAGATATATTGGTATAGACATGTCATGAGAAGGGAAGAATGTCATGGAACTAGAAGTGTGTTAGATATGAATGTGGAAGGATATTTGGGTAGAGATAGGCCAAAGAAAAGATGGATGGACTGTGTGAACGATGACATGAGTAAGAAAGGAGTGTTGAAATGACTTCTAACAGAGGCAAATGGAAGGAGAATACATGTTGTGCCGACCCCACATAAAGTGGTACAAGGGCAGGGAAATGATGACTGGTTAAAAAGTCGTGAGCCGTGAACATATTTTATTACTATCAAATATTTAAATGAGTAATGACTAAGTAGTACCTACATACATTGACGTAGGTAGGTATTATGCATTAATCTAAGGATATCCTACACGTGATCGGCGTGCAGCCATTGCCAGCTTCACTGGTGGTACAATCAATCTACAAATTCATTACTAACTCGAATTTGCATATTAAATTAATCAATTTAACACCAGTTGTGTTGGTTGATTGTTTCATTGACATTTTTAATATCCTCGTAATTCTGCTAATATGAGCATGACAACCTCACATTCTCATAAAAAAAACCGTTCAGCTAGTTAGGCGTAAATTAAAATTAGTATCTAATAAAATTATACCTTATAGGATATATATATTTCCCGTGCAACGTATACCAGTCCCTTGAAATCAATCATCATCTTCCTGCCCTTATCCCACTCTATATGAGGTCGGCACAGCATGCATGATCCTTGGATCATGCTGTAAGAGTTTTGGCTAAGGTGTTTTATGACCGGCCGCCTGCCTGACGTCAACCCTCCTTGGGAATACTTGCTTATTCTCATCATGTTGGAGGATACTATCCCTCAGTCGACTTTTACGACATGCTCGGGGAGAGAAGCAGTAAGTCCCTTGAATATGTCGCCCCACAGCTGGGCTAAGGTCTCACCCCAACTCTATTAACCATCTCGGCCCTTCGATATATCAGATCATCCATACATGGGTATGAAAGCTTGGTGTTAAGTAAGTAAGTAGCTAGTGGCCAACTCTTGTGACGGAGTTTTTAGGCCGCCTAAAGGCCTCCGTCGTGGCTTAACGACTTAAACCCGTGACCGACAATTTAACATGCCCTCCGAAGCATGGAAGCGCTCAGCTCGTAATGCCACTTGCCGTCACCCATCCCAATCGTGACCGCGCACAACGTTGTTTAACTTCAACGATCAATCAAGAACGTCTAAGCAAGCTACGTCACGAGCGCTTTAAGCTTAAGTTTGGTGTTGTTTGTCATAAATAGGTTCATCCAATTCCATGATTGTGTCTATCTGGCTGAGTATTGATGCGGCTTCCTGACCAAATAGTAAGTGCCAATTGGCAACTCAATGCTACCAAAAGAAAGTCACAAAAGCGTATAAAACCTCTTTAATCTTGGCTCTTGGACAACAGTGAATTGACCAATACAACAAGACATATTTCACGCCCGCATGCCTAATGGGGTAGACAGACCGCAACTTATTATAAGTATTATAAGTAAACTTGCGGTCACTGCTCATTCAAAGTCCAAGATGGATAAAGTGAATCATGGTGACAGGTGATCAGCCCATCGCCCATATAAATGGTCCAACATGTTGGAGAGGATACTATCCCTTAGTCGACTTTACGACATGCTAGGGAGAGAAGCAGCTGGACGTATTCTGTTTTTCTTTGCTTCCAGTCCAACAGAGAAGTAGTTTATTTTATTCATACAAAATCTTATTTTCTCTCATAGTATGTAATTATTTTTGCTAATGTTATGGATGGATTATTTAAACAAGACCGATTAAAAAAGAATAAAAACGAAAGTCCCGCCAAATCCTGACAAAAAACTGACGAGCCTGTCAAACTACTAAGTACAGTTACCATAAACAATCACTGTTATTTTTTAAAATGTGGGCGTGCGTTTTTTGCTTAGTCCCTCTTAGTCCTACATTGGGTGCGACATTTAGGATGTAAAAAATACCAATTTACTGAATATCGACTGATCGTAGTAACGGTATTTATTGTAATCTTGTCAACATTGTAAATGCGAAATTTTGTGTGTTAGTGTGTGTTTGTTTTTCACTGTGGGCGGAGACACTTGGAATAGTAAATAAACATTATTTCAAGAATGTGCTCTTCAAATATTGTAAGACGCGGAACTAGATTTGCCGTAAAATCGATAATGTCATCGTTTGATGATGTCACTCTGAGTCTGTATTTGGCGTCGCCTCCACGCCACCTACGAACAGTAGGTAAACAGAACCTTCCAAGGTGATAGGAAAGTACTAAGCCATTGATTTAAAAGGAAATAGATGAGACTATGAGTTAAATTCTTGTGTACCTAACCTATGTATTATTGACGACCTCGGTGGCGTGGTGGGCGAGTGCTCGGCTGAGACGCAAGAGGCGCGGGTTCGATACCCGCTACGGGATAAATATTTGTATGTTCTGCAAATCTGCTGAACAAATGTCTCCCTCAAACTGTCCTTTAAGATTTCCCACCATCCTCTCTCGAAGGAGTCGAGATTATCCCCCAACGCTTTCTCAGACGACTACGGCATCGCCTTCGGCTGCCAGGATGTTATGGCATCATCCCATTTGTCCGAATTCATCCGGCTAACGTAACCTGCCCAGACTCACTTGAGCCGGGCGAACAAAATTCAAAAGCATATTTCTCGTACCTACAAGAAACTTGAATAAGCAGTAAGCATGTTTATCATTTAATCCAGCTCGTCCAAGCTGTACTTAGCTCAACTCTAATCCCATAATCAAGTTACTATTAGCTTACTCTTTAAATAATCACATTTAATATTCTATAGATGTAAACTATTTGAATGGTTCAGACATAGAACTAATTTGGAACAGTCATTTAAAATGTCAATGTCAAAATATACGTATTTTTGACAGAAAGAAAAAAGAAAAAAAATATTAGGTATGTGAGCGAGGGAAAAATGTATTGCGTTGGTATTTTGAGAATACAAAAATAAATGTGAAAATATAATAAGCTAACTATCTAGAAGTTAAGAGAAGTACAGGATTAAATTAAGTAAACTGACCAATTGTATTTTTTATTGAAGCAACATTCCAACATCTAGGTAGGTACCCAATATTATACCATCATTCAAATCTAAACACCAAACTGGTACTCTTATAATGATCTTGCTAGACGCCAACATTAAGTACCAAGGACTAAATCGGCAACATTCTACTCTATATAAGCACAAATTCACAAAACTAGTTTTATTAGGTTACCTACCTGGTTTGATTTGGTTTTAACGTAGGCAGGCGCCAAGCCTAGCTTGGTGACAAGACTTTTGGCGATGTATGATTGATGATGGAAGCCAACTTCTCAAAATATCTTTCTAGTTTTTTTTTCAAAAGGATTGCTATAGAGAATATGTATGTATTTTTTACTATTACAATATTTGTCTCTAATTGAATCACATGCATCTATGTTTGATTAAAAAATATGGTACGGGCACAACATTAGTGTTCCGTGAGTAAAGGCCTTATTTTTTAAGTTTTATTTCTATTTGTATAATTTAAGTTGTAAGGTAACTACCGCTAAAACAATATTTGAAACAATAACTTTTTTATTAATGTCAAGCCCAGTCAACGACCCCTCGCAAATTTAGGAGAAACAGACGAAAACGTTCGGTTTGGCCTGAATTACTTCTGGAATTGATGCGACTTTTAACTATTTGTAGCCACGCGATTCCTATGCAGAGCGTAAAATTTGCAACAGCGCCATCTAGCGGGGAGTAGCGGATAAGTTTTATGAAAACGGGACGTAAGATATGTTAATTAGTATTGTCCAGAATCACTAAATTAAATATATTATTGAGAAAAATTGACTACGTACGTGACTCACACAAGACGGATTTACTTTATCCCACATAAAATAGTTAGCTAAGAGATAAGTTTAATTATTATATCAGATTTGATAACGACAGACACAAAATCACGTGTAATCCTTACCTACGTATACGTAGATTACAGCTACTCATTCTTTAAATTCAATAATTTAATTATCTATTACCCTTAAAAGTTTTCACAGTATTTCCTGCACGACTGGAAACTTTCAAGCATTTATTTTATGTAGCTTCGATGACTTCATAGCTTCTTGATGCCTGGACCATATAAACCTTCATAGATATTTATTCCATCAAGGCTTTTATTACCTGAAACAAAAAATGAGTAATTTTAGAACCTGTATTTCATCGATCCAAATAGTAAAGAACTTGTGTGTAGCGCCATCTAGTGTAACTCTCGCGATTTAGTGAGTGACTGGGTTCACTACATACCATGACCCCGAAAGTGCAGGGCAATGATGATAGAGTGCGCTACTAGTACTTAATTAATCTATACGAATAACTTGTTTGTTCGAGATACTTGTTTACATGACTGACAATACACGCACAGCCTAAACCTAGAAGCATCAAACTTGAAAAATATATTCCTCTTATGGTATAGGGGAAAGAAAGAAAGGATTGAACAGATTCGTAATCCGGCAGATTCCCTACTCGACAGATTCTGGATTGGACAGATTCGTAATTCGGCATATTCGCTACTCGACAGAAGTACAGGTATAAATAAAATAGCAAGTAGGGTACCTACTTACTTACCTGGTAAGTGTTGTATTTGTATCATGCGCATAATGTATTTGCTCCAAATAAACAAATAAATTAAATAAATAAGTACTTTCTACCTGCCTACCTAGTTATTATAGCAGTTATTATGGAAATAAAAAACTTAGCCTAACCTTAATACCATGACCCCACATATAAAACGGCGCATACTGAACCGTGCAGTTTTACAAAATATTTGGAGGTAATTTGGGAAGCGTGGTACAGTGTGGCCGTAAGAATTGTGTAGTAGGTAGTGTTGTAGACGTCAGTTCTCTTTCGTATTTGGTCTAAAATGCTGTGCCTATTGGGACAAATATGAAAAGTGTGTTTGTGGGAAGGTGTATAAGTATTGGCAACTTCATATAGGGATGCAGTGAATAGAACACTAGCCAAAACTCTTACATACTCTTTCTCGACCCCACATAGAGTGGGATGAGTGCAGGAAGATGATGAGTGTATCAGCTCATGTAACTTATTCTTGATCATCGCTCTCATGCTTTCCTTCTATCCTTCCTTCTATGATGTTTTTTAAGAAGCTGCCACAACGCTAGTCGGTGAAATTGCGATATAGCTAGTTGCGTAGCAAAAACTTGGGAAGTTTACACACATTCGTTCATAATTTGCGGCCATAGTCATCATTTAGCGTCCAAATTCCAGTACTAATTAGAATAATTACACTACGCGTACAGTACGCAGTTCGCAGACAGAATAACGACTGGTAAAAAATAGCGTAACTGGTGGTCTAGTGGAGTAGTGACCCCACCTTCCGATCCTAAGGTCGTGAGTTCAAATCCGGTCGTGTACCAATGAATTTTTCTGTGCGAAAAATGTATGTGCGCTATACCAGTACTCTCCAACGGTGAAGGAAAACATCGTAAGGAAACCCGCGGCTTAGTCAGCTCCGCACATATTGACCATGTCTTTCCTGTGGACAAGGCCGACTAAGCTGAGAAGATGGAATAGGTGCTGGGCAAGCTTACTCATGTTAATTCGTCCCAGGCACTACAGCGTCAGCGCCAGGCATTTTTTCTGTATAATATCGGTGTTTCACATGTAATTCTTTCATATGACAAAATTTTACAATTTTTTTTTACAATTCACGCCAGAAGTTACGCTTTACACCACAGCAAAGTACAATTTGACAAAAAAAAACGACCTTACGACCCTAAGTGTAGCTAATTTTTCTGGCCTGACACAACTGCTAAATAAAATATGTCATGTTCAGTGACAGTAAGTATGTTTCACGCATCATAAATTGCGGCAAACCTGTTTAGATAAGATATTTATTATATTTTTAACCTTCCAAGTTACTTAGCCCTTTCATGAATCATACAAGGCCCCAATTGTATTTAACCCCAACGTATTTACTTCTCTGTTGGGCTGAGAGTAAAGAAAGAGCATAGAATGCGTCCAGCTGCTTCTATCCCCGAGCATGTCGTAAAAGTCGACTAATTGATGCTCTCCAAAATGATGGAACACCTATATGGGCGATGGGCTGATCACCTGTCACCGTGGTCCACTGTATCCATCTTAGGGCTTTAAATCAGAAGTGGCTGCAAGTTTTCTAATGTTTACTTGTGGCTCTGCCCACCCCGTTAGGGAGGCGTGATAATATGCATGTATGTATTTACCAAAGGCATTCGTCTAAAATTCACGCAAAACTTGTACTATTGGAACAGATGGCTGATAGAACACTTTTATACTTTTTTTTGTAAATACATACTTATAATAAGTAATACTACAACATCCAGACCCGGAAGAAATATTTGCAGAACATTTCTCCCGCAGCAGGTATCGAACTCGCGCCTTTTGCGTCTCAGCCGAGCACTGGCCCGCCACGCCACCGCACCGAGGTCGTCAATAAAGACTATAGATTCTAAGAACTTTCGTGAATAATATTTACATTTCCTTATTACTTTATGATAGTTTCGAATTGCTGATATTAAGTTTAATAACTATAGGGTGTAAATAATTCACCATAAAACTAGGTATATAAATCATTCCATAGCAAACATAGTCCAGATAAGATAAGATATTATCTATCTATTACTATCTATGACAAACCTATGCCTAAGATAAAAATATCGATTTTTGGAATATAAAATATTTTATGCTTTGTAAATCGTTTGGTTTTTGTTTTTTTAGAGGTAAAATCATTGATCCGTGGCAACTTGGGCGATTTTGCGTTGTTTGTTTGTGGATAAGGACGTCGTGTACCAATGGATTTTTCTGTGTCACGACTAAGCTGCGAGGATGGAATAGGTGCTGGGCAAACCTACTTCATCTTAATTAGTCCCGGGCACTACAGCGTCCCGTTTGTGAAAGTACCTAGAAGTTGCCTCCTGACGCTGTATAAATCATCTACTATAGATGGTAAAAGGCCTTGCTTAGTTAGTAAAATGTCCATGTAGCAAAACGTCCAACTATCAGATGGTCCTCTGTATAAACGCATCATACGCAGTTACCATTTTTGACAACTGCCAAAGCACAATTCATTTCAGTCTCATGATTAGCACAACAGGAAGAAGTAAAATAGGTAAGGTACCATGTTTCACACGCTAGCGTGCCTACAGTTTTACCTAAATATTTAGCAACACATCGCTAAATACTTACATAGAAACAGCCTTATTGGGACTTTGGCTAGTAGACACATAAGTACAAATTGTCAGTTCGATGAGATAACTGGTAAGAAAAATAAAACCAATTTTAGTTTGTTTAGTTTGAACTAGCTGTACACGCGACTTCGTCCGAGACGCCATTTATAACGTTTTTTTGTAGTTTTCTGTACATAATTTTTATTAGTTTCAGTTTTTAACAGCTATAGTTTGGCTCCAAGGAGTTATTGTTGTATAGTTTAATTTACCCTTTCGGGCAGGCGATGTTATACCGTATGGCCTAGTCTTTCGGTAACTTATTTTCTTTCGAAGTTATTTCGTTCACCAAGCCGCAGTCTTTTAGGGTTTATTACTAAGCCCCCGCTGTCCGTCCGTCTGTCCGTCTGTCAGCGGACTGTATCTCATGAACCGTAATAGCAAGAGTTGAAATTTTTACAGATTGTGTATTTCTATTGACGCTATAACAACAAATAATAAAAACAAAAGAATTAAAAGGGGGCCCCGAAGATTTATGCACAAGTACGATGGTACAGAAATCTTAACCAGCACTTGACCGATTTTTTTAGTGTAATTATTACTAATTATCATAAGTTCAAAACACACTGAGTAGCATCTAGGTAGCTACACCCACGCCAGTTTTACACGGGAAGGATGGTGGCAATTTGAGCAGGTGTACAATGGGAGGTGCGGATACTAAAAATTACAGTTACCTACTGCCGGTTTCCCAACTTTGATTGTGATGAATGACTCCTGTAATCCGACTGTTAGGTTTAAGATATATCGACGCTTTCTGGGACAAAGGGCGTAACCATTTTGGCCAAAATGACTGTTTTAATGCAGTTTTACTTAAGTTTTTACACTATGGATCTGTAATAGGGTAGTGCGATAACGTGTATTTATTTTCACGTCTACTACTAGGTTTTACCTGTATTTAAAGATAATATTCTGAAATTTTTAGATACTTTGCACCAAAAAAATTACACGTGAGGTTGGGTAAGGGAGGGGGAACAGTCTAGAGTATCACCGGGAGGAGAGGGGGGGGCAAAGTTGCTGAAAAACATCACGTGATCAAAGGACGACTCCTTACGGCTTAATCTATGCTTTGATCGTCATTCAGTCAGTAGCGTATGAGTTTTATACATTTAGAATAGTCTGAGAGAATAGTCATCAGCGCCTTTTGTGACCTCTGATATTGCACTTTTAATCTGTGGCGTAATACATGATGTCATCTGTCATTCCGCCGTGATTGACAACTAATCTGCCAAGGAGATTACAATTTAATTGAAACCTATTGAAACTATAAGTACCAATGTTGCTGATTATATTATGATAGCATATATTTTTAACCCCCAACGAAAAAGTGGAGTGTTCCAATTTGTGTATCTGTCTGTGGGACCTTAGTTCCCAAACGAATGAACCGATTTTGATGCGTTTTTTTTCGTATGAAAGCTGATATGATCGAGTTGGTTCTTAGCTATAATTTATGAATCTGTTCAGGCGTTTTGTTTGGAGAGCACTGGTGGTCTAGTTGGTAGTGACCCCGCCTTCCGATCCAAAGGTCGTGAGTTCAAATCCGGGTCGTGTACCAATGGATTTTTCTGTGTGAAAAATATATGTGCACTATACCAGTACTCTCAAACGGTGAAGGAAAACATCGTGAGGAAACCTGCGGCTTAGTCAGCTCCGCACGTATTGACCATGTCTTTCCTGTGGACAAGGCCGACTAAGCTGAGAGGATGGAATAGGTGCTGGGCAAGCCTAATCCATCTTAATTGTTCCCGGGCACTACAGCGTCCCGTTTGTGAAGGTAAAAGTTACCTCCTGACGCTAATACTTTATCTTAATACTCGTATGTGAACTGACATAAAACTCAGTTTGTCTATTACTTTCCTAGCGAGATCCATTTAAGGCACCGATTAGAGCATGTAATATTATGTTTTTCAAACACAAAGTGAAAGTGTTGACGCAACTCATCTCTGAAAGTGAAGTAATAAAACAAACTTTCATGCTGCGACAGAAATAGCAGCTTCCCGGTTTGATGCACTTGACAGTGACAGATTGTGTGTTGCATCTTGTCATCTCGTCAAATGCTAGGCAAGCTGTATTTTATTTTCCTACTAGCTTTCCCCCGCGACTCTACTCGCTTGGTACCTAATAATAAGTACTCTATCAGTTATTCGAAGTCATAGTTGACGGCCTCGGTGGTGTGGCGGGCGATTGCTCGGCAGAGATGCAAGAGGCGCGGGCTCGATTCCCGCTGCGGAAGAAATGTTTGCATGTTCTGCAAATATTTCTTCCGGGTCTGGGTGTTGTGGTACCATGGTACTCGTAGTTTCTGATACCCACGACACAGGGAATTCTAGTGTGGGGTCAGGACTATGTATGTGACTGTTGGGTGTTATTTATTATTTATTTATAAACTATGAGTATTTAGTTACGGATTTGAGTAGGAACAAACAATACATAAACGAATAGCTTTCGCAATGTTGCCTGAATTAAAGTTATTGTATTTTAGGTTTGGTCACGGCTAGACGCATACAAATTCAAGTCGTTTGTAAGGCGTTTCACTGTATTTCTTTTTTCAAATCACACAAGCCATAGATACCCAAATCCTACAATCCTATTAATATCATAAATGCGAAAGTTTGTAAGGATGTGAGGATGTATATTTGTGCCTAAATCACGCCGTAACGACTGAACGGATTTGAATGAAACTTGGAATATCCATAGTATGTGTGCTGGAATAACATATAGCCTACTTTTTTTGCGGATACCAAACGAGCGAAGCCGCGGGCGAAAGCTAGTGCCCAATTAAATTGGACAGATATGTACCTAAAAAATTTAAAACGTAACAAGGGCATCGAAAGTAAAACAATAATTGATGGTATGACAAAAATAGTCGCTTCCCGGTTTGTTGAACTTGAAACCAGCACTGCCGCATGCCGAGCAATTTATAGACGCAAGATGTCACATTTCACTACTGACGTTTACAAAAAAGACTGAATTCGATCCGAACTTTGAATTTTAGGGACTTTAATTGGTACCGTATAAATAAAAAACTTGTCAAGTGCGAGTCGAATCAGCACATGAAGGGTTCCGTGCCATCCAAAAAATTTTTTCTTGTATAGGCCCCCTTTTATTTTTATTATTTGTTATAGTGGCAATAAAAATACACGAATGTGAAAATTTCAATTGTCTGCCTATTTGTATATTTCAATTGTCTGCCTATAATGTTCACGGCCCGCTGACAGACGGCCGGACGGGCAGCAAGATTTAGTAATAAAGGACGAAAGTTAAAAGAAAAAATGTATATTTCTTTTTCTTATGAATAAACACATTTCATAAACTTACATCAGATTTTTTTGGTGAGTGAATCGAGTACGGCACACTCTTAAGTATTTCTTTCATTTCAACAACTCTACTTAATTTAATATTCGTGCTACAAAGTGGGTTAAATGTTCAGTAAATTACTAGCATTGTTCTATTAATAATGTTGTAAACCTTATTATTCAGATAAGCATGCGATGCTCATTATTACTTATTATTTGCGCCATGAAATAACATTTTCTATATTTAAAAGGTAGGACATTGTGTTCTACACTTCCTAGTAGGTTTATTTAACCCCTTATCAAACAAGTACAGTACTTCTCTGATGGACTGGAAGTAAAGAAAAAGCATACAATGCGTCCAGCTGCTTCTCTCCCCGAGCATGTCGTAAAAGGCGACCAAGGGTTAATATCCTCTCGAAAATTATGGACCACCTATATGGACGATGGGCTGATCACCTGTCCCCATGGTTCGCCATATGCATCTTGGGAGTTTGGATCAGAAGTGGCTGCAAATGTTTACTTGTGGCTCTGTCCACCCCATTAGGGATACGGCGGCGTGATAATATGTATGTATGTATGTTATCAAACAAGTGTACACAAAAAACTCTAATTTAACTTTTAATTTCCTCTAGGATTAATTTTACAGTTATACAACTGCAAAGTACCTGTGTAGATATAGATACCTAGTACCTACATAATCGATCTATTAACTTATTAGTAGCTAATAGATAAATCAATGAAAATATACGAACTATCTCAAACTTATCTTACTCTCAAACTTATTACTCTGCTGGACTGGGAGTAAAGAAAAAGCATAAAATGCATCCAGCTGCTTCTCTCCCCGAGCATGTCGTTAAAGTCGACAAAGTGATTATCCTCTCCAATATGATGGACCATCTATATAAATAGAACTGTATCAAAGTATGAATGTCCATCAGGATAGTAAATATTGGTAAAACTATGTCTAATGGAGGACTGCAGTTAATTTTTTTATTAAAATAAGTAAGTTCGTATGAGCTAGTGGCCAGCTCTTGTGACGGAGATTTTAGGCCGTCATAACGACTTTAAAGCCGGGACCGACCATTTAACGTGTCCTCCGAACCATGGAAGCGCTCAGCTCGTAATGCCACTTGCGGTCACCCGTGCAAATTGTGACCGCGCACAACGTTGCTTAACTTCAACGATCAATCAAGAGCGAGCGCTATATTATTTTATTAAAATGAAGCTAGTACACACAAATGAATACTATTATCATCAAAAACTCATCAAGTTCAGGTTTGTAAACAATCATTTGCTATAAACGGTAAGTATTCGCATTTAATTTAGACATAGTAACCTTGTATAGAATAATTATGAGGAAGTTAGTTAGATTTCGATTACATGGTGAGATGGTGACCACCTGTCCAGTTCCAAGAATTTTAATACATCATCATTTCATAACAATCTAAATGACAGTCCAATGCGAAGGTCAATGATGTCATTTGCAGTTTGCAACAGGTCTGAGCTCGATATTATGCAAATTGTCGAAGAATCAATTTACCTCAGCGATTGAGCGGTTAAAAGGTTACAAGTGATAAGCGAATGTGACAAAAACAATCCTACTATAATAATTATAATGAGAAAGTTTGTATGGTCGTGATAATACTGTATTGTAGGGTTTTACTATAATACAGTATTATCACGATGTTCTCGAATATCATGATAATATTGATGCGTATCGCAGTATCATGATCATATCACAGTTTAGGACGTTCAATACTTGTGATATCGGGATAATAATGGTGATACCATTATCACGATAATACTCATCATCGTCTCATTCATCTCCCTGCCCTAATCCCATATACGTGGGGTCGGCACAACATGTATTTTTCTTAGACTTCACTCTATCAGCCGTCATCTCAGTATTCATTGCGTTCTTACTCGTGTCATCTTTCACGCAATACATCCTCTTTTCTTTGGTTATCACGATATATCACGATAATACTGATATGTGTAATATGAAACTTGGAATACAGTTTGTGACCTGGTATAACATTTAGGCTACTTTTAATTTGGATACAACAAGAACGAGTACGGTACAACGAGTGGAGCCGCCGGTTGAAGCTAGTCTTATCTACGTACGACTAGCTGCCACCGGCATCCGTTCTTTAATTGATATTTACCCAAAATAAGTAGAGTGAGGTGCAAAAGTTTATCAGTTACAACGATAAAGAAATGGAAACAAAAACAAATGCAAAACTCAGTTTAAATCCGCAGAATTCATTATCAAACGTTCGAATGCGAACCATACAGTCAATTGTAAAAAGTTCAAGCTATAAGGAATGCTAAAGCTCTTCGCTATTTATGCACCTTCATAAAAATAATTTGAAATCTTAACATACGCCTAGGTTTTCCCCGTTGGAAGGGAAATACTTAGGTACCTGGATCAAATCGGTGATGTTTTGGAGAAAGGCAGTCAAGTCAAGAGTACCCAAAACCGACGAGCAAGCATGAAGAATGTGAATGAAACGAGAGTAGTATGTCAGGACCATAACAAATGGAAATCCGTGGTCTCTACCCACCCCTATGGGAAACAGGCGTGACATTATGTACGTAAATCTAAATGATTTTAAAATAAAGGCTGATGTCATCAGTAAAATGCAACAGGTTGAATGGCCGTAGCTATATGCAAACGAGAGGAGGTATCAATTGATTGCTCGTATACGATTGAGCAGTTAGCTCGGTCTGATGGGTGAGCAAATAGCGGAATTGAGAAGTGGCCACTGATACCTACAGAAAGCAAACGTCACTGGATCAGACCGAGAAAACTATTTGGTGAACTAGAAGGATATTGGCATAAGTACATACAAGACCTGATGTTAAGAAACAGTGTGGTCTAAGATGGAGCACGCTTACCTAGAAGAAACCTATTGATTTTCGATTTGTAGACACCCATATTACTTCAGGAAATACAGACCCCGGCAGGGAGTTCCACTTTTTGCAGTGCGTATGAAAAATGTGGACTCAAAGCGCCTTTTTACGTACACTGGAAATGCCAACCATGTACCAGATGGCTCTTTATCGGGTATCTGGAGGTCCCATGGAAGAAAGGAGACGGAGAAACTAAATTGTACAGTTCCTGAGCGCACCCTCCTGAATGTATCTGATAAAAGACATATAAACTAGTCTTAGAGAACTCCCCTACCTACAAGCCAGGACCGAGCGCGCTGTGGTATAAAAGGCAGCCGCAATCTACACTCCGGGCATTCTGCGCGTAGCTTTCGAACAGGACAGACGTTTATAGTTCACTTAGTAGCAGTACATAGAGATTATGTAATTGGTAGTTGGTACATAGGTACTTGTCAGTCTATGTACATAAGTCGAGTCATTGTGTTTGTTTGGTTGTCTTTATTGGCGGTACATTGAATTGTAATCATTCCTAAATAAATAAGGTTAGGTTGATAGTTTGGTGTTTTTTAAAAAGTAATTTTCCTATGGTTCTATAAGACTAGCGACTCTACGGCGATGCTCAAGGCTTTGTAGCCGAGACTCAACCAAAGAGTCCTCACCTATTTTAGCTTCCTGGCGTGTTAGTGGGAGTAAACCAGTTACCGTTAGAAACCAGCCAACTCTTGTAACGGAGTTTTTAGGTCGCCTAAAGGCCTCCGTCATGGCTTAACGACTTAAAAGCCGGGACCGACATTTAACGTGCCCTCCGAATCACGGAAGCGCTCAGCTCGTAATGCCACCTGTCGGTCACCCATCCCAATTGTGACCGATAACACTATCATTTTCCCGTCTGGTGCGTGATAATTATAGTGGTTTAGAATATCACAAACTAATCGGCTAAGGAGTTAACGAAATAATTTCATAGAATATCAGCATCTTGTCTCATCGCTTATAACTTGGACTACAAGTGATCACATTTAAGATAACGAGTGTGTGGGCGGTCAGTATTGTCAATTTGTAACGACTTTTTCATTATTATTGACAATTTGCATTGGTATAAAAAATAAATTAAACTGTTATAAAGGTAGTGTTATTATTTCAAGTCTTATAAACTTTTTCGGGAAATATATGTTATTTATCTGTTATGTATTTTCTTAAACAACCTAATTTGATAGCGATCTCTGTTATCTCAATATTTATGGGAGGTCAGAATTTTTAGGACTGTCAAATTATATTAAGTTTGACGCTCAGAACAATAAAATATCTTCCAAGGTTTGAAGGCTCCTCGACTATTCTATGACAGTGGCAAGGAACTTAATAATGACAGTGACGTCTAGTCAACTGTCACAACTTGGACATAAACCTCAAACCTTGGTCTAAGGACGCATATTCTGGGTCAACACTGATAACATCTTAATAAGTATATTTTGACAATGACATCACCTGTTTGTGCAGGTGCCCTTAGATTACAAGGTCTTATCTATTAGGATTAGGACATAACAGGTTTTTGAAGGATTTATTATGTCACGGGGCGGTGTGAAATACTATGACGATTTACTTCCGAGATAATGTCACAAGCTTGAGTACTTTTTGCTTGTAAACAGGTCCCAAGTCCAAACTACCTATATAACTTGTTCGAAATTACTGAAAAGTAGATTTACTTTCTGTTCTTTTGATATATCTTCTCTAATTTTTAACAAGTTTGTTGATGACTGAACCGAAAATATAAAGTTTGTATTTGGAAAAAGGACTATATGGAAATTATATTACTAGCTGCCGCCTGCAGCTTCGCTCGTGTTGTAACCGGGTCAAAAGTAGCTTAGATGTTATTCCAGCACACGTATTGTATATTCCAAATTTCATTCAAATCCGTTCAGTCGTTCAGGCGTGATTGAGGCACAAACATACAAACATCCTCACAAACTTTCACATTTATAATATAGTAGGATTTATTTTAAGATTCCCACCAGGTCCCATTTCGAACGGGACCGGATCTAGTGGGAATGACTCAACTCCACAAAACGATAATAAAAACGGTGGAACAAAAAACGATCCAAAACAAACAAGTAAAAGTGAAAGAAAGAATTGTATTACGTACCTACTTATACTAAACACGAAGATCTAAATACCTACCAATTTAAAAATTGTAAGCAATTAAAGCTCATGGCTTACACTATGGCACATTGAAAAACATAATTTACTTAAATAAACAAATTATTGCATGCATTGCATTATTGCAACAAACAAATTAGCATGGTATTAGCGTATTAATTTTGGAACTTTGAATCAGAAGTGGCTGCAAGTTTTCTTACGATTACTTGTGGCTCTGCCCAACCCATTACAGATACGGGCGTGATAATAATGTATGTATAGGGGCACTGAGTGGGCGGGGTATGCGTTATTGGTAAGCTATCCACGGATATCCGTTTACTATCCGGTATCTGGAATATCCGGCTGCTTTTTGGTCTACCCGGTATCCGGCTTGAGACATCAGGTCAACGAACCACGCACGGCACTAAGAATGACCTACATTTCTCGATAATAAGTTGGTGTAGGTTTGTGTGTGGGTGCTTCGTTTAGTTTATCTATAGCATCTAGCCGGCTTTGGTTTTCGCTGATCCAAATTCGAATTTCAAAAGTTTGCAAGAACAAATCACTCTTCGTCAACTAATGAGAAGTGACGAAGTAACAGCCGCAAACTGTATCGCTGTTGAAATTCCAAACAATATATCAGTTACGAAGCAAAAAGTCTAACTAATTATGTTGTATGAATCAATTTCAAGATAATATCTGTCTTTCAGTCTTTTTCATCAAGTACTAATATTATAAACGCAAAAGTATGAATGTTTGTTTGTTTCAGCTGGAATTAAGACTATTGGACCAAACTAGGTCAGAATCGGGATGGGTGACCGCAAGTGGCATTATGAGCTAAGCGCTTTCGTGCTTTGGAGAGCATGTTAAAAGTCGGTCCCGGCTTTTAAGTCGTTAAGCAATGACGGAGGCCTTTAGGCGGCCTAAAAACTCCATCACAAGAGTTGGCCACTAGCTCATACGAACTTAAGAAAATGTCGTGAGGAAATTCGTAGAACTTAAATGGTTAATCTTCGTGACGCACACTATACCTACCTAGGCGACTGTACCTAGACCTAGCGTACAGCAGTAGGTAACTACAATACCTAGGCGATTCCATTGTACCCTTCTTTCAAAGTATAGGTACCTAGTCTACTTTCGCTGTCACTCGCTCCTTGCACCAACAGTTGTGTAAAAACTCAGTTGTCCATCGGAGCGCGACCGCTCACTTTCTCAAGCGCTCGCACGAAACCGTATGTAAAACTAGTCTTATCGCGAGCTACTTATATTCAAGTTATTTGCAATAATTACAGGTGATCAATGAGACTGTGTCACTTACTTCTCTGCTGGACTGGGAGTAAAGGAAAAACATAGAATGCGTCCAGCTGCTTCTCTCCCCGAGCATGTCGTAAAAGTCGACTAAGGGATAGTATCTTCTGCAATATGATGAGATACAATAAGCAAGTATTCCCAAGGAGGGTTGACGTCAGGCAGGCGGCCGGTCATAAAACACCTTAGCCAAAACACATAGAGTGGGATAAGGTGATGAATGAGACTGTGTCATTATTTTTATGTGACAGTAAAAAACCGTACCATCGTACAAGTAGAAATGTTGCTTGTATTTTATTATTTGAAAAAAGAAAGAAATAACATTTATTTGGCACACACAAAGAAAACAGATTACAAGCGGTCAAAGGACTAAAAATGAGGCACAGAAAAGAGAAAGAGAAGACAGACAAAAGCGACAAAAAGTACCTATTGACTACTAATCTAGTCGAAACTAATCTAAAACTACAATTAATAACCATTAATTTAACTATTTGCGTCATTTCTTTCTTTTTCTTTCTTTCTATTTACTATAAACTAGAGTTTAGGTAGGTGTACTTAGATCCACGTAAGATGAGCACGCGTGAAAATTTAAACATAGATATTTGGTTCACATAGGTATTTGTCTATTGTTTTAAGTTTTTTTCTTGCAAAAATATACACCTGAAGTATCCAACATTAACAAGTTTTCAAGAAACTTTTATTCCACATCCGAATATTGCTCGTGGTCCATATGCTTAGTCCTCTACATCTTCTAGAGGCACGCAGAGGTAGATAGAATTCAATAAATACCAGCTAAGCACAGAACAACCATTTTGAACTACACTGTTCTTAAGTATACACTACACTATAGGTTAGAAAGTGTCAAGCAAGGCTAAATGACCTGTATCCAAGCCATGAAATCAAGCATTCCACCTACGTGCAAAAAGACCTGCATCCAAACCATGAATTCACATTCCACCAGTTGTCGTAGGTCAGTGACACACACAGAACGTGCATGTAGGCGTATGCTTTTTGCTCGCGCTAATCGTTTGATTTATGCTTAACTGCTCACGTTTGACCGATAGGACAGGTTATGGAGAGGTCGATGAACTATTGATGGTAGATAACGCTCATTGAGAAATGGCGGGCTTTGCGCCATTGTTTACTAACAAGTATTGTCTGAGCTTGCGATAGGTTTTATGTAACAAAAATCTTGTGATATTGTAGGCGGAAATACAAATACATTTTGATAAGCTTGGGAAGCGTGAGAATAGACAATGCGTGATAATAGACAATGGATATTAAGAAAAGCTTTTAATTTTTCACATAGCATTTCACATTAGCCACACACAACACTTCACTTCCACAGCAAAATGGCCACCTCGGTGGCGCGGCAGGCGTGTACTCAGCTGTGACGAGAGGCGCGGGTTCGATTCCCGCTACGGGAGAAATGTTTGCAAGTTCTGCGAATATTTCTTCTGGGTCTGGGTGTTGTAATTATACTATATAAAGCTCGATTACCACTGACTGACTCACTCACTCATTGACATCATTGTTCTCCCAGAAGGAGACGAGATGGACGATGATGATGTATGGGGGGTATGTTCGATGAGTTCCTGTGAGTATGGGAAAAATCCGAAAACCCCCATTTTCCTCCCCCCTCGCCCCCCCCACGTTCGGTGTCCCGATTCTTCCCGACGAGGGCATGTTTTTTTTACAGATTCGGATGGAGGGTGCTCGAAGGAATACATTTTTTTTTCTCCCCCCCCCTTTGGACCCCCTTTGACCCCCCCTTCTATTGGATCTCCGAAATGACTCGTGAAATGGGATTTTTTCAAGTGGATTCGTATAGGGAATAGGATGGCGAGTAAAGTTAAATAAAAAAATCCCCCCCCTCCCTCCAATTTTCACCCCCTCTTGCTTGTATCTCCGAAATTACCCACGATTCGAGTTCGCGTTTGGTCGATTCGTATAGAGAATGAGATGGCGAGTAAAAGTTCATAAAAAATTCCCCCCCTCCCCCCCAATTTTCACCCCCTCTTGCTTGTATCTCCGAAACGGTTCGTCCGATTGGGCTGAAATTTTGGTTCCAAGGGTTTTGAGGGTTGCTGATGCCGAATGTTTTTTTTTTTTTTCTAAGAAACGACATCCTCGCGGGCTGCTTGCAGCCCGCGCCCCCACGCGACCTCCAAGAAACAATACCCTCGCGGGCTGCTTGCAGCCCGCGCCCCCACGCGACCTCAAAGAAACAACCTCCTCGCGGGCTGCTTGCAGCCCGCGCCCGCAAGCGAAAATACTAGTTATATACTATATAAAGCTCGATTACCACTCACTGACTCACTGACTCATTGACATCATTGTTCTCCCAGAAGGAGACGAGATGGACGATGATGATGTATGGGGGAAATGTTTGATGAGTCCCAGTGAGTATGGGAAAAATCCTAAAACCCCCCTTTTCCTCCCCCCTCGCCCCCCCCACGTTCGGTGTCCCGATTCTTCCCGACGAGGGCATGTTTTTTTTACAGATTCGGATAGAGGGTGCTCGAAGGAATACATTTTTTTTACTCCCCCCCCTTTCGACCCCCCTTTGACCCCCCCTTCAACTGGTTCTCCGAAATGACTCGTAAAATGGGATTTTTTCAAGTGGATTCGTACAGAGAATAGGATGGCGAGTAAAATTCTATAAAAAATTCCCCCCCTCCCCCCAATTTTCACCCCCTCTTGCTTGTATCTCCGAAACGGTTTGTCCGATTGGGCTGAAATTTTGGTTCCGAGGGTTTTGAGGGTCGCTGATGCCGAATGTTTTTTTTTTTTTTTTTTTTTTTAATTTTTTTTTTTTTTTCTTTTTCCTCCAGCAGCATTTCCGTCACTCGCGGGCTGCTTGCAGCCCGCGCCCCCAAGCGACCTCTAAGAAACGATATCCTCGCGGGCTGCTTGCAGCCCGCGCCCAAACGCGACCTCAAAGAAACAACCTCCTCGCGGCTGCTTGCAGCCCGCGCCCCCACGCGACCTCCAAGAAACGATACCCTCGCGGGCTGCTTGCAGCCCGCGCCCGCAAGCGAAAATACTAGTTATACTATATAAAGCTCGATTACCACTCACTGACTCACTCACTCATTGACATCATTGTTCTCCCGGAAGGAGACGAGATGGACGATGATGATGTATGGGGGAAATGTTCGGGGAGTCCCGGTGAGTATGGGAAAAATCCGAAAACCCCCATTTTCCTCCCCCCTCGCCCCCCCCCACGTTCGGTGTCCCGATTCTTCCCGACGAGGGCATGTTTTTTTTACAGATTCGGATAGAGGGTGCTCGAGGGAATACATTTTTTTTTCTCCCCCCCCCCCTTTGGACCCCCCTTTGACCCCCCCTTCTAAGGGTTCTCCGAAATGACTCGTGATATGGGATTTTTTCAAGTGGATTCGTATAGAGAATAGGATGGCGAGTAAAGTTAAATAAAATTTTGACCCCCCTCCCTCCCAATTTTCACCCCCTCTTTTACGCATCTCCGAAATTACCCACGATTCGAGATCGCGGTTGGTCGATTCGTATAGAGAATGGGATGGCGAGTAAAATTTCATAAAAAAATCCCCCCCTCCCCCCCAATTTTCACCCCCTCTTGCTTGTATCTCCGAAACGGTTAAAACGGTTAAACGATACCCTCGCGGGCTGCTTGCAGCCCGCGCCTGCAAGCGAAAATACTAGTTATTATTATTATTATTATATTATATATAGCTGCAAACCCACTGACTCACTCACTCACTGACATCATTGTTCTCCCAGAAGGAGACGAGATGGGTTAAAATGATGTATGGGGGAAGTGTTCAGGGAATCAATTCCAATTTGGGAAAAATCCGAAATCTTCGAAAACTGCTCCTCATCAGGGACCTCACCTACTGCCAGACGAAACTAGAAGACCGACACCCACCCTGCTTGCGGAATGTGGACGTGCACCCTGGTCGAATCCGATGTGCGGTGAAAAAAATTCAAAATGGCGGAAAACAAGATGGCCGCCATACAAACTTTGACCGACGATATCTCGAAAACTAAAAGCGACAAGTAATGGGTGCTCGAACAAATGTCATAGAGGATGGCGCGACGCAAATGCCGAAAGTGTCAGTTTTTTTTTTTTTTTTTTTTTTTCACCAGCAGCGATTACGTCCCTCGCGAGCTGCGTGCAGCTCGCGCCCGCAAGCGAAAATACTAGTATTAAATATAAGTATGTATTTGCAAAAAAAGTACATAAGTTCTATCAGCCTTCTGGTTCCATAGAACAAGCTTTGCTTAGTTTGGGGCTAGATGTTGTTGTGTAAAATGTCGATATATATTTAAAAAAATGTACATCTCCAATCAAGACTGGTCACAGCCTATGACCAATTCTTTATTAATGCTAGTCGACTAAAATATAATTCCTCAACAATATGGACAATCTATTAAGGGAATTGGTCTGACCACCTGTCACCATGATCCACCATATCCATCTTGGGATTTTGAATCAGGAGTGGCTGCAAGTTTTCTTATCATTACTTGTGGTTCTGCCCATCCCATTAGCGATAGGAGCGTGATATGCATTAGTCAACAACAGTCTGTTTATTCACCAACATAACCAATAGCTCAGTAACCCATGATTGTGTTGGTAATTGTGGCCCAAAGATGTTATCGATGTCTTGCTATATAAATCTCACTTACTGGCCGGGATGTATCTCAAACCGGATCGATGCCATACCTAAATAAGAAAAGTATAACTCGTCTTGTTGGTACGCATTGCACGTGCGGAGGCCGCTAGTTGCTGACTGAGTAGCGAATACAGGGTTACTTGGGCCATTGAACACCTAAAAGTATTTTAAAAGAGGTTTTTTTTCGTAGTTTAAATACACTGAATCAGTCAAGGTATACTTTGGCCTGTCGTGGTTTATTTACAGTCTATAGTAGATGTTTTATAGCGTCAGGAGGCAACTTTTACCTTCACAAACTAGGTTGTAGTGCCCGGGACGAAATAAGATGGAGTAGGCTTGCCCAGCACCTATTCCATCCGAGGCGTACAATATTTGCTACGACTAGTCTTTTCGAAGTTCATAGTTTTTTCAAACCAGTCAGACTCATTATGTAGGTACTAATGAATAATTAAGAAATAAAATTTTGTTGACCACATAATGAAACAGTGATTAATTACTGGAGAAATCTCCCAAGGTAAGCAGTCTTGAGAAACCATGAACATGAAACGAATAATTTAACAGTCAAGCGTTTTTCCAAAAAAAAGTAAGTAATACTAATTGACGACCTCGGCGTAGCGGGCGAGTGCTCTGCGGGTTCGATTCCCGCTACGGGAGAAATGTTTGTATGTTCTGCAAATATTTCTTCCGGGCCTGGGTATGGTAGTATTATAAGTATGTGTTTACAAAAAAAAGTTTTATAAGTAATTCTATCAGCCATCTGGTGCCCATAGTACAAGCTTTGCTTAGTTTGGGGCTAGATGGCGCTGTGTCAAATGCCCTCAGTTATTTATTTATTGGCAGATTTACCGATCAAAGCACACATCTAGTTGAGAGTGACATTAGAAGCACTAGACAGAAAAAATATCTAATACTCTATGGAGCAAATCGTGTGCACGTACCCTTACTAGAAAAAAAACAAAATAAAAATGGAGCGAATCGTTTTGTTTAAGAAAATATGTAATTAATATTATTTTCAAACACTACCTTATAGAAATCAAAGAAGATAACACAATACCTAATGCATTTTGTTTACTGGCCAAGCCACGACTCTGCGTGACGATCTGACCGCCACAACTTTCGAGTAGATCGGTGACACTACGAGTAGAAAACAGCACACATTATCCATGCATGGCTGGCGAGAAACAACGGCAAGTGGACAACACGACGCCTGAAGGCTATGAACCCATTTATGAATGTGCGAAAGATAATCTACTTATTCTACTCAGTCTATGTGGGGTCGGCACAGCATGATCCTTGGATCACGCTGTAAGAGTTTTGGCTAAGGTGTTTTATGACCGGCCGCCTGCCTGACGTCAACCCTCCTTGGGAATACTTGCTTGTATCTCATCATGTTGGAGGATACTATCCCTTAGTCGACTTTTACGACATGCTCGGGGAGATAAGCAGCTGGACAGCTATGTTTATTCTTTACTCCCAGTTCAGCAGAGAAGTATAGAGCAATATTTATGGAGTGTGAAGCAATAAAGTGACGACTGCAACTTTTTTTTGTTATTTGGTAGTAAGGCAAATTAGCAATCGCACGTTTTGTTTGGAATATTATGACGATTCAACATGGTGAACCATGGTGACAGGTGATCAGCCCATCGCCCATTATAGATGGTACATCATGTTGGAGAAGAAACTATACCTTAGTCGACTTGCTCGGAGAAAGAAGCTGGACACATTTTGTTTTTTTTCATTACTCCCAGTCCAACAGAGAAATAGTCTTTTTACAGTTAGCAATAAACCACAAATGGCGCGTACATGACTTTATTACGTGACGTGTCGACGAGCAACTGGAAATCCTGTTTCAGAAAGGCAAAATGGTTTCTATTTCTAGTTCATAAACGGTTATATATTTACAGACAACAATCTTTCCTCAGAATTGCGTAAACCCATGTTCGGAACAGGTTCCCATTCTATTTCTGATAACAAGGAGAGAACATTTATGTGAAGGTACAGAGGACAAAGCTTGTGAAATCTAGTTACGTTTGCATTTCCAGACATTACGTTATGCTCCGATCACGGGCGTAGCCAGGTGGAGGGTTTTGGGGGTTCAAAGACCCCCCCCCCCCCCAGAAAAGTTCAGATATTATCATTCATAGAATTAAAATAAGAACAGGCGTGCGGCATATCTCATTGATGTCGCGGGCAACATCTAGTCTTTAATATTATTATTAGGGGTTATTTATTGTACTTTTAGTCGTTTTATTTTTTATTTTCTTGACCCCCCCCCCCCCCCCCCCTCCCCCCCCGATACTAAAACCTGGCTACGCCCGTGGCTCCGATAGACACAATCTGAAATGATCTAGTGTGTGTTTATCTTTATTTTAACTAATTTCTTTTTGTAGTTTTAAAATATGAAGAAACTATACATTTATTGACAGAAAGAAACTTACAACTAATACAAATATGATTTACAAAATACAAAAGAAAAGGTCTATAGATAGCTCACTTGATCCAGCTCATCAGACGGTGCAAGCGTGCCCAAGACGCTGGCCGCATTGCCACTATGAATGGCAATACTGATCCGTTGAGCCAAATAAGAACCAGCTCTTGGATTGCGCATCGCTTAAAGAAACTTTTTTGATTATATTTTTTATCGCTTAATTTTGCGCAACTAGGTACTTGATTAATTATATTGTGCGTCAAAGATGAGGCGTGGATTCAATTCCCGCTACGGGAGAAATGTTTGTATGTTCTACAAATATTTCTTCCATGTCTGGGTGTTGCAGTAGTATAAGTATGTGTTTACAAAAAAAAATATAAGTATTCTATCAGCCATCTGGTGCGTATAGTACAAGCTTTGCTTAGTTTGGGGCTAGATGGCGCTGTGTGTAATGTCCACAGATATTTATTTATTACTTGCTGCCGCCCGCGGCTTCGCTCGCGTGGTATCCGGATAAAAAATAGCCTATATGTTAATCCAGTACATGTATTATGTATATTCCAAGTTTCATTCAAATCCGTTCAGCCATTTAGGCGTGATTGAGGCACAAACATCCAAACTCACAAACTTTCGCATTTATAATATTAATATTTATTTATTATTTATATATGTATATTTACAGATTACGTATTTTTTTATTTATCTGAACTTTGACAATGACATTTATTAAAGACTTGGATATTAGTCTTTTCGCCTCACCATACCCTATGTCATAAAACCGAAGTAGCTGGTGGCAATTAGACCATGGAATTTATTGGCTAATCATCTGTCTTATCGCAAATAGAACACAATAAAATTACGTCTCTAATTGGCGTGCTTATCTAAACATCGATCTTATAAGCACTAGTACAGTACGTTCAACGTAACTTGACATTCCTGAAGTTTGCCGTTTCGATGCGCAGTGGACAATTTAGTATGAAAAAACTATACTGCGTATGTCCAACCGCTAACTTCACGCATGTCAAGTTACGTTAAAGTGCGACCTTCAAGAAATATAAGAGCGTAAAAAATAGATGTTAACAGCATATTGACATTTATTTATTTTGCCTTTAAATCATATTTTTCTATTCTTGATGAAACTCAAGATTCAACCTTCCGTGAATTCAAGTTATGAATAAGCTTTATTAGGTTGTGGCCTTAACATCCGCAAACAAACGTATTTTACCAAAATAGGAGCGCTCATTAGGCCATAGCATAGACAAAATAAGTTTATTTTTCCGCCTTTGCAGACGGGCGACCTTTGATGTCGCGCTTCGAAAATATTGTAGCGAGTTATTTATTGCTGGCAATAAATCGTCTCACTTGCTCAACGTGACTTGAATAATCTAGTTTGCTATTTATAAAATCAATTAAAAACTAAAAATATGTTTGTATCCTTAATTCTATAAAGAATATGTACATAAAAAGTTATGTGTAAGATTCTTATTTTTAGATTTAAATTAGTTCTCTACAGCCCTCTAGCACCTTAGTAATAAAATACAGAGACCATGTAAAATGAATTCAAACAAGTTATAAAACGATTCAATTCGCGTCGAATAATCTGTTCAGTTATTAAACTTTTGTTTCGGACACGGCATGTTTGCCAATTACAACTCATGCTTTGTTATTTAGAAAAGAAGCTTTTGGCGCAGTGCGCATCTTAAATGCATCAATATTTGTGGGCATTGGACACAGCGCCATCTAGCTACAAATTAAGCAAAGCACTATGTACTATGGACACCAGATGGCTGATAAAATACTTTTTTTTTTAATACATACTTAAATACAGCCGAGCACTCGCCCGCCACGAGTTCGTCTCTTTGATCTTGGGTTTTAAGTTTATTTCCCGAGTTTTTTGAGAGCATTGGTGGTCTAGTGGACCTGCCTTCCAATCCCAAGTTCGGTGGATTCAAATCAGGTAATGCAATAATTTTTTACACTCAAACGGTGAAAGAAACCGGCATCAGCAAGTCGTAGAATCTAAAAAGTTCGAAAACTTGTGTCAAATGCACGAAATTAGCCTTTGAGGCGTAATTTAAATCCTTTCACCACATTGGTTCGAAAGAACTAGTGACACGACTAGTAGTAGAAGCTAATTTCCCGCGTACTAGTCAAGGATTTGAACCTACGTCACTGAAAACTTACGTCCTCTACTCTGCCCTCCTAGTGAAGGATGCAGTAACTATGTCAAACATGTTTTGAAGAAAAATTAAAACAGATTATTGTATTTTGTTAGGCGATTCCAAATATAGTATGTATCTATAATAATATAATACAGTATTTTATAGAACATTTTTTTGTCAAAAATGCCTATACATTTTTTGACAAAAAATCCTCCTAGTGAAGACACTAGGAGGGCAGTACTTCAGTCAAACTGGAGATACAATTTATGTAGTAGTTAGTAGTAGTAGCAGGCAAAAGTCGCCCGTCTGCATTGTTTGTCACTAGTTCACCTGACGCGATTATTAAACTGACAGGTCGCCAGTGAGCCGCGCCTGGTGACGTCACTAGCATGTGGGTTAGAGCACGCTAAATGAACTGGAAACGGAGGATTGAACAGGTTTATGCGATTTAAGAGTAGAATAGAGAAAAAAAAACGAAGGCCTTTTACCATCTATAGTAGATGATTTATACAGCGTCAGGAGGCAACTTTTACCTTCACAACGGGACGCTGTAGTGCCCGGGACGAACTAAGATGGAGTAGGCTTGCCCAGCACCTATTCCATCCTCTCAGCTTAGTCGGCCTTGTCCACAGGAAAGACATGGTCAATACGTGCGGAGCTGACTAAGCCGCGGGTTTCCTCACGATGTTTTCCTTCACCGTTTGAGAGTACTGGTATAGTGCACATAAATTTTTCGCACAGAAAAATCCATTGGTACACGACCGGATTTGAAACCACGACCTTAGGATCGGAAGGCGGGGTCACTACCAACTAGACCACCAGTGCTCTCACTGTTAGACTGATACCTACTCTAACAACAAAATAAAAGGGAGCCCCATACAACAAACTTTCATGTACATAGACGATGATACGGAACCCTTCGTGTGTTTTTGTACCGTTATGTGTAATAGGCTCGTGATTTTTTATTATGTAGACCATGGTTACGTATGCACACAGTAATTTAAATAAGTTTAAAGTTTTATTATTTACTAGCTGCCGCCCGCGGCTTCGCTCACGTTGTACCCAGATAAAAAGTAGCCAATGTTATTCCAGCACACGTATTATGTATAATCCAAGTTTCATTCAAATCCGTTTAGACGTGATTGAGGCACAAACATACAAACATCCTCACAAACTGTCACATTTATAATAGAGTAGGATTAAAAAAACGCGCCGCGAATTTGACCGCGTTGAGTTTCTTCATAAAATCTTTATATTCCCGCCGTGTTTTGGAGTTGAATTTTGGGAATTCCTTTCTTAGTACACCCCTACACTATAAGAATATTCTCTCCAAGTTCCGTGCTCCTAGGACTTACGGTTTAGGCTGTGCGTTGATTTTCAGTCCGACAGTATCGTAAATTTTATATATTTAGACTACCATAAAGTAGGTTTTATGGTATGTAAATTTTAAGTAAGTATACTACTTATGTTGGTTTTAAAGCAAGGTTGGTCGTGATCGTGACTATCTCGAGTTACCCACAGTGATAAATCGGATAGAACATACCAACCTTCTTCCTCAAGGTCCTTTAGATATCTAATGGGTGCGACCTCTTTTAGCAAAACATTTTATTTTTGGAAAAGATGGCGGCTTTGTTAATGAACGACACAAAAATTATGGTGGAAATTAAATTAACGAATGATTTAACTTACTTCCTTCCTTACTTCCTGTAACACAGTGAAAACTAACACAGGAAGAAGTGCATCACTAAGTTTGTAGGCATAGGTTTTTGTGAAATAAAATATTTGTATTTGATTATGCAGTAAGGTCTTCAACACTATCGCCTGCCGAAAAGAGAAACTATCAAACAGAACATTTTAGTTGACACTGACACTAGTTGAATATAACAAATGTCAAAAAGAAGAAAAAAATAAACTATTTTATTATGTAATATAAAAAATTTGGATAAAAACAAGATGGCACCCTAATGAACGCCACTTTATGACTACTTGTACGATGAAACTACTTGTAAATTTACGAAAGTCTGGGCAATAAGATCTTGGAACTATTGCCTGTCCGAAAGGAAAAACCATAAAACTGTGGATTAGAATTGGCTTAGTAATATCCACACAAGTTAAAACGGCTATAATGCCGCCATCTTACTTAAATATTATAAATGTGAAAGTGTGAAATGAGTTTGCTGCGTTTATCACCGCCAGCTGAACGGATTTGGCTGTAATCAATACAAAGATTTAAATATTTGAATCAATAATAATCAATAATCATTTATTTCGTTAAATACATAACACGTCAAGGTTTGTTTTTCCTTACATTAGTAAGTAACTTACAATATTAAAATTAATTAACATTCAAGAATTTAATACAATTATATAAATAAATTAAAAAATAAAATAATAAGCAATAAAAAAAAGTTAAGTTAATTTACATAACCTAATTAGCAGCCTTCACCTTTACAGGCCAAGAACTCCTCGTAGCTATAATAGCTTTTGTCAATAAGCCAGTGCTTAAGCTTGGTTTAAAAACATGCCAGGCTTATCGCCTTCGTTACACATTCAGGAAGACTGTTGTACACTGTCTGTAACTTGGAATACACATAGTTTATGACCTGGAAATCCTGGAATAATACATAGGGTACTATCCGGGTAGGAAACACGTGTGGGTACTAGTCCTACATATGTGAGAAAAAGTTTGTGAGAATGTTTGGATGTTTGCCTCAATCACGCTCCGTACTTAACGGCAGATTGTGTTTGAATGAAAATTGGAATAAACATACATTGTACATACATATGTACATAAGTACATATTATCACACCCGTATCCCTAACAGGGTGGGCAGAATCACAAGTTATCATAAGAAGACTTGCAGCCACTTCTGATCCAAGACTCCCACGATGGATATGGTGAACCATGGTGATAGGTGATCAGCCCATCGCCCATATAGGTTCGTCAAGATGGTGGATACTAGGTACTCTTTAATCGACTTTTACGACATGCTAGGAGAGAGAAGCAGCTGGACGCATTCTGTTTTTTATTTACTCCCAGTCCAGCAAAGAACAATACATTGTAAATGTGGAATTATTATATAGGCTACTTATTATACGGGTATTACGTGACGAGGCCGCGGGTATATACTAGGACATTATATTCCATGCCTCTTAGGGAAGTTACTATCAGGAACTTGTCAAAGAATGTTAAATAATGGCACTAGGTGCCTGCCTACTTACCACCTATTTATTAGCGTACTGAAGCAAGTAAATAATTCAGCTATTTACTTAATTATTCGCGATTACTAAGGCCATTTAATATAATAATAGTTAATTATCCTACAGTTTGTCTGTATTAATTACCTGGCGTTTACCTTTTTGCGCCAACATAAAGCGAAGTTCCGGACAAAAAGATGGCGGCCTTGTGAACGAAAACCACAAAAACTACAAAAGAAATTAAAATAACGAAAGACTAGGCAATAAGGTCTTCGTCACCATCGCCTACCCAAAAGGATAAACTGAAAAACAACAACTTTTTCGCTCAAACAGAGCAAAGTTCCGTTAAAAATCACGTTCCAATTTTAAAATTCAATTCACGTTGAGTCACAGGATTCGGAAAGTAAATCCACCTATCGTGGATTACTCGCTTCGCGGGTCAATGACTGCCAACTGACCAATGCTCGGTCAGGGTCCAGTCGTGACATTGCACAAGTTCTTTTTACGAAATTATTAACTGTCAAAGCTTGTTTTATAAACGTGATAAAAAAATCCAAAGCGAAAGTGAATGAAAAACAAAAACCGATCAATCGCGAGTCGAATTCGCACACGAAGGATTCCGTACCATCATACTTTTGTACATAAATGTTTCTTGTATGGGTCTCCTTTTATTTTACTTTATTATTTGTTGTTATAGCGGCAAAATAACAATAAATAAATATTTGAGAATATTTGACACAGCGCCATCTAGCCCCAAACTAAGCAAAGCTAGTACTATGGGCACCAGATGGCTGTTATAATACTGTCTCCTATACTCTTATTTTGTAAATTCATACTTATATAATAAAACAACACCCAGACCCAGAATAAATATTTGCAGAACATACAAACGTTTCTCCTGTAGTGGGAATCGAACGCACTCCTCTTGAGTCTCAGCCGAACACTCGCTCAAAACGCCAACGTGATCGCCAATACCGTAATACATCTTACTTATATTATAAAATTGAAAAGTCTTAGTTTGCTTGAAATTACCGGCGTAAAGCTCAAAACGCAACGATAGCGCGTACTAACTTCACCTGTGCTGCCATCTAGTACGAAAGTTTGTAACGATGTTTGCATGTTTGTGCCTCAATCACGCCTAAACAGCTGAACGGATCTGAACGAAACTTGGAATATACATAGTACATGTACTGGATTAACATATAGGCTATTTTTTATCCGGGTACCACGCGAGCGGAGCCGCGGACGGCAGCTAGTTAGAATATACATCATTGTGATGAATTAAAGTTGGAAATTAGGACTATCAGATAAAGTTAAACGTAAATTGATGATGTTAGCTTTGACTACAAGTGGGCAGTGTAGTCAATGAAGATAGATCAGCCTTCATAAATTAGAACCACTATACCTAATTACCTACCTACTTAAAGCGTAGTTACACTACTATCACGCCCATATCCCTAATGGGGTGGGCAGAGCCACAAGTTAACATAAGAAAACTTGCAGCCACCTCTGATTTAAAGTTCTAAGATGGATATTGTGAACCATGGTGACAGGTGATCAGCCTATCGCCCATATAGGTGGTCCATCATTTCGGAGAGGATACTATCCCTTAGTCGACTTTTACGACATGCTCGGGGAGAGAAGCAGCTGGACGCATTCTATGCTTTTTCTTTACTTCCAGTCCAGTGGAAAGTAACACTCATACATAAATAAATCATAAATAAATATTTGTGGACATTTTATACACAGCGCCATCTAGCCCCAAACGAAGCAAAGCTTGTACTATAGGAACCAGATGGCTGATAGAATACTTAAATACTTTTTTTTGTAAATACTTACTTATAATACATAATACTACAACACCCAGACCCGGAAGAAATATTTGCAGAACATACAACCCGCGCCTATTGCGTCTCAGCCGAGCACACGCCCGCCACGCTACCGAGGTCGTCAAAGTTAAAGGCCTTAGTTTTCTGATCTGCTGATACGACCTAAATAAACCAGACTGGTTAGGCGTCTGAAAGGATGGCGCCTCTGACGTCATTTTAGACATAATGCAATGGTAACATACAGGGTGGGTGGGTTAATGGGTATGTTATGTCCCTATAATAACATACGTCATACTTTTCTCTCTTCATTTTATTTGATCGTTTGGGAAGACCTTTCCCAAGACGTGGGACAGCATAATAGCTATGTTTGTGTGGATGTGACGATGTTTGTGCCTCAATCACGCAGTAACGGCTGAACGGATTTGAATGAAACTTGGAACATACAAAGTATGTGTGCTGGAATAACATAATAGCCTACTTTTTACCCTGGTACGCCTCCTGGTCTTTAAGCTGCGGGCGGAAGCTAGTCTTATCTAAAATAACTAGCTCACCCAAATGATCTATTTAAATGCGTAGACAATTTGCCCAACTTCTTAAATATTATATTGCTTAAGAATGAGGCCATACATGGCTAACTTCAGCCCAGCAAAGTTTGGCAAACAACGTAGACTAAATTTTGTAGATACAGTTCTGTTTCTGATTATGTAGCAAAAGTGTGAGGTGCCTCGTGCCATTCATTCCTACATTTGAATATATGAGCTGAAACCACAGTACTGGTTTTTAAGTGGCAATTTCTTTTTTCTTCTGACGTCAGAACGAATCTAATTAAATCTCTTACCCCCGAATACTCAAACACGACTCAGAGTTGAGCACATCTCAAGTCACGGTTTTTTGACAGTTTTTGATGAAAATCTGTCAAAAAAAAATCGTCATTTGAGACGTGCTCAACTTTGATATGCATTTGAGTATTCGGGGGTTAGTGATTAAATTCTCTCAGTGAGCTTGAGTTTCAAATGACTTTTTAATTCTCGCCAAAAGATGGCAGCTTACTAAATCAAAATCGTGAATTTAATTATTGATCAGACTATAAATACATGACTGTCATGTTTTATTACTGACCGCCTTTCAAATCCTGCATATCGAATGTCCTTATGCACACATTCTAATACCCTTCACAACCTATTGGACCATTATATACCATTATTATAGATAGAGCATTCTCTGTATTTTTGTTTGTGTGTTTTTGACGGTCTCGGTGTGGCCTGGCGGGCGTGAAGAGCTAAGACGTAAGCCCGGTTTCCACCGCGAAAGGGTTATAAGTGGGAAATGGCTAAGCCAAACGGACTCCTTTTAAATGAAATAAGGTTTATGTTTCCACCAACAAAGAGTTTTACTCATTCAATCCGCCCAGCTTTCCTTTTTTTTCTGTAGAAACTCTATTTGATTTGTCATTGCGAAATTAACGGACTCCGCTCCCTAGAACAGAGCGAGTTCATTTCAACATTTTCTTCTTCCCTTTTTCCATTCACCTCGATCTAAGGTATCTGTAGGCCGGTTTGTAGGGCATCGACGTCCCTCCCTCTCTTGGGCCGAGAAGGAACAAGTACAAAGTTTAATTAAGAAGCCAGTATGATAGAGATTGTAAAAAACTAATTACAATACTGATTATATAGCAAACGAAAGGCTGTTACATAGCCTGTCTGTCGAAAATTTGGTAAAATGATGCAACAATAAATACGCTCTCAATGCAAAGTGCGCTGTACCGAAACGCGACCACAATCGCTTTCTTATAACAAAAACAAATCGTAAATTAATAACAGCCTGTCGGTTCTTGTATAAAATTAAAGTAAACAGAGATGAACACGCGAAATGGTTGGGCTATCGACTGAAGAACTTTCTATAACACAGTAGGTAGGTAGGTATCTATGCGTATGCTACGCCAGTACCGTGAGAAATAAGAATATACTTACCACATACATACATACATAAAATTACACCTGTTTCCCGTAGGGGTAGACAGAGATCACGGATCACCATTTGCGACGATCCTGACATACTTCTTTCGCTTCATTCACTCTCATTACATTCCTCATGCATGCTCGTCGGTTTAGGGTACTCCTGACCTGGCCCTTTTCCAAAACGACGCCAATTTGGTCCAGGTACGTGCGCCGAGGTTTTTTCCCGAGGTCTACTCACCACAACAGCAAATAAATTACAATAGTAGAACTAATTATCTGCTCGACTGGAAGTAGAGAAAAGCATAGAATGCGTCCAGCTGCTTCTCTTCCCGAGCATGTCGTAAAAGTTGACTAGGGGATAGACTCTCCAAATGATGGGCCATCTATATGGGCGATGGGCTGATCACCTATCACCATGGTTCACCATATCCATCTTAGGACTTTAAATCAGAAGTGGCTGCAAGTTTTCTTATGTTTACTTGTGGCTCTGCCCACCCCATTAGGGATACCTACGGGCGTGATAATATGTATGTATGTAGTAGAAGCCCAAACGCTGGTCCGATCACGTTTCTGAACAGCTGAATATTCCCGTCAAGACCGCTCTTCATCAGGCCGAGAACCGTGGCATATGGATACAAACCACAGACTATGTCCTCGCACGGAGTCACGAGCCTCAACAGTAAGGGATTTATAATGGAAGAGTACAGTAACGCCTGCAGCTTCACATGACTCCAAGTTATTAGTCGTTGTATGAACAAATGCTAAGTTTTGCACAGCTGAAAGTGGTTTTTATTTATTATCGACATAGCCTTTGAAGCAAACATTCTCGTCTGTGCAACGACCTAGATAAGAACGCAATGTACGTTATGCAAATAAAAGTAGCAGATTCACAGCATACATGAATTCTAATAAATTATTAAACCAGCCAACATTCACCCAAATCCATGGGTGGTCCAATAACTGGAGCGTGGCTACTTGTAGAAATTTTAAGTTATATGGTCCACCGGCGACTGTACGTCTAGTCTAGTTTATGTAGGTAGTATCCAAATGTTGGCTCAAGTCCAAAAGCATGTCTTGCCTCCGATTGAATTTGGGAAACTGGATAAAAATCTAATTCTTTGCGGAGCTTAGGTTCCAGTTAGGGTTACCATATCTCAGGATTTGTCCTGAGGTCTCAGGATTTTTAGGTTCTTCTGAGGATTGCGGCCGCATTTTGGAAATCTCAGGTTTTTGGAATTTTCAATAAAATAGAGTAGATTTTTCAGATCTTTTTATTATGTACAAAAACAAATAATAATCTTCTGTACTTATATAGAGATTAATTTAAAAATAAACTTTGGTCATGTGAATTGCACAAATAAAATCAACACTTCGTGCCGCGGGCTACAAACCTGTAAATTACGTTTTCGCGAGAATTCGAAAAATTCCAGCAAATCTCTGGATTTTTCAATGGAAATGAAGCTTTTTGTTGGGACTTTTAAATTTTCTATCTGGTAACCCTAATTCCAGTAAAACCAAACTCAAACTCAGCCTCGAACTCCTATTTTACGTAAATAGGAGTTTTGAGTTTACGATGCACATACAGACGAATTACTTTCAAGATAAACTCAAACAAGACTTTTATGGATAAGATATTTTGCATTTATATTATTCCAGCACACGAACTATATACATTAACTTCAATTCAAATCCGTTTAGCCGTTACGGCGTGGCATTGAGGCACGAAAATCTTCACTTAAATATCCATCCTAGAGTCCTAGACTATAGCATAATATAATAATTCTGACGCCTCATTAATTTTAAAAAGAAATTCTTCTAATTATTTATTCAGCTAAGGGGTGGGCGTTCGTTTTTTCTACAGCTTTTTTGCAACTGATGTAGGTAACTTTCCTCTCGTTTCAAATCCGTTCCCATTTCCCGAGGTAAACACTAATCTGCATTTTCATGCATGGCTCGCCGCAATCTCATTATAACCATACAACAATGGTTTATTGGACTCATTCATGGTGAAAGTATTGTGAATACACTAATGGTGCTTGTATACGGGCAAGGCAATTAACTGTACTTAGTCTAGCTAGACGTGGTGATGGCCGCTGGAGTAAAGCCTTGGCCGAGGACAGGCCGAAGAAATCCAGGACTTCTGACAGCGCGTTGAGTTGATGACATCGAAAAAGGTCGCGGGCAAAACCTGGATAAGAGGCGCACAGGACCAAGGAGGCTGGTAAAATTGGAAGGAGGCCTATACCCAGCACTGGATATACCAGGCTGAAATGATAATGAGGATTCACTCACTGTAGTGTTAGATTCCAAGTTTTAAAAGAAAACTTGGTAAGTCGCCATGGACTGTTGATTTGAGATGTATTTGGTGACAGCAGTTTACTTAGAGCCCTCAGAAAATGAGTTTAATAAGCTTACTTACGCGTTAGGTAAGGTGAGCCAGAATTAATGATTACTCATTTCTGGCCGTCAAGTTGTATAATTAGCAGTGATATCCCTTGAACTCGGTTTAGAAATCGGCTGTTAGGTGGGTTGTATGCAGGGTCTGTACCCACGTAGATTTTTTTTTCTAAATCCTTTATACACAACTGCACACTCAGGTCAGCGACAATTGCTCAATTTAAATTGCCCGTGCATCGTGTGCTGTAGTTGAAACAGTCCATTGACTGCATGGAAAGTAAGAAAATGGTGAATGTAATTAGCTGGGCGGGATGGCCTTGAATTTATGAATATTAGAGCTTGTAATGGCGACCATAATCACAGAATTACTTGTTCTGTGCAATTACTTTGAACTATTATAATAAGGCCGATGATGGTTTGCAAAGCCGAGTACTTTTTTTTCTCCAAAGCTTATTTTTCTGAGCCAAAGCTAAAAGCTTGGGATAAATGTTGCCATCTCTTATAGTTACGATGACATTGACAGTTTCAATTTCTTCATTGCCGTTATGGTTTGATTGAGGCTCATCCAACATCGTCACATCCTCACATAGAAAAATTAGTTTAGGAAAACAGCGGACTGGTGAATATGAAAGAAAATAAATATATAGATACCTAGTTAATAAATCTACATAATGTATACCTATTTTCAAGGCTTGTCATTGTGTTTTCTCGAAGCTTCTTTTAGTCACATTGAATGAATAAATAAATTCTATAGGTGCTTTGTTCTATGTTTTTATTTTCGTACAATAAAACGTAGAACTCAGACGGTATACAAAGAGGAAGATTCATGACAGAATTTGACTCAGTGACCTTCACAAAAATTCCACATTCAGTTTGAATAATACGGTCTTTGTCCTGACGTCACAGTATTCAATGTTTCGTATACCAGAAGCCTTTAAAAACAAAACGATAAAGTAGGTACTTATTATAATGAAAGAAACACAGTTTGCGGAGTATCGCTATCAAAAGTAGGTATTTATAAAGAAATTGAGTTCAAATCCTATATATGTTATAAATTCGAAAGTTTGTGAGGATGTCTGTATTTTTGTAACTCAATCCTGTCATAAAAGCTGAACGAATAACAATTAAACTTGTAACACGATAATGATATAGGTAGGCTTTTCATCCAGGTAACGTGCGAGCGAAGTCGCAGGCGGAAGCTAGTAAATCAATACTCCTTAGCACGAACAGTCCAGGCACTAAAACATCATTCTCAACTTGACTTCACCACTGACTTCACCACTGGGTAGGTTCAGGCCTTCCTTTGTCCTCAGTCCGTTGCTAGTCTTAACCAGGTCGAGTTCAGTTCACATAATTCATTTAACTAATTTTGAAGGAAATAGTGTTTATTTCAGATGTAAAGTTACATAAAGTTTTTGCTCTCACCGAAAAACCTCTCGCTTGAAAATTCACGCTACAATTATTCCATGTTTCGGTTTCCCTCGCGTGTTTATTCAGCTTGTAAATTGGAAAACGACCTATTTTCCCCAAGGTAAGTATTTACAAGCCATAGTGCAGCATTTTTGACATGATATATCGCTGACTATGGCGCTTAGCGCAGGAGCGGCGCACTGCGAAAATAATTGCTACTAAAGTTCGAATCAGTACAAGTGTGGTGAAATGTTTTAAAGTGTGCCTCAACGGCTCATTAACTTCGTTTTCGAACTTTTTGGTTCTAAGACATGACGATTTCCTTACGATGTTTCCCTTCGCCTTTCGAGAGTATTGGGCAACTATTGTTACAAATTAAAATTTCGATTTACTTATTCGATTAGTAGTAGGACGTCAAATATTTTTATCTCGGGTTTTGTTGTTATATGTATAAGGGAATTTATGGATTGGGCAAAGTATAGGCAAGCCTAACCTGGTAACTCCAAAAGAAGAAAAAAGTAGTTGTTTAATGCTACAAAAAGTAATAAATAACGAATAAAAGATAATTTGGTTCATTTCATGCCTACATCGTACACAAAGCATGCCGCGCTTTAACTTCAGTTCAAATAAGCTGTGAGTTTGTAGCATATAATACATCTCAAGAAAATGATATTGAGATGATTGCTTACGCAGAGCGCATCTATTAAATAAGTTGGTACACGGTACTGGCCTTGAACCCGCGACCTCTCGATTATTTACCTCTGCGTCAGCTAACGAGGCTCCCACGCGTTCTTCAGATTTCGATGATGGTTTGTATCAAGATCAAGTTCAATTTAATTCATACGTTTCTGATTCTGTACCTACTCTAAGAGCCGATATCACAATTCAAATTTACGTTCAGCTTCTAAACTAAGTTCAAGAGCTCTCAATCTAACAGTTTTAATACAGACAACTCTTGAAGTCAGTTCAGTCAGAGTTAAACGCTATTCAGATTCTTCTGATTCATATTGTGTTGATGGATATACCCGGAAGGCCTCCTAAACATTTAAATTCTTGGTTGTATATAATTAATTGCTGCCGCCCGCGGCTTCGCTCGTGTGGTACCCGGATAAAAAATAGCCTATAACATGTTAATCCAGCACATGTACTATGTATATTCCAAGTTTCATTCAAATCCGTTCAGCCGATTAGGCGTGACTGAGGCACAAACATCCAAATATCCTCACAAACTTTTGCATTTATAATATAAGTAAGAAGATTTGTAGCGGCAGTAGAAATACATACCTACTCTGTGAAAACTTCAACTATCTACCTTACAGTTCATGACATAAGAGTCAAGGACTGTATCTCATGAACCGTAATAGAAGAGACTGACAGACGGACAGCGGTGGCTTAGTTCTGCGCCGTACTTTTCAACAGATTTATCGCGACACTAATAGATATTCTACACTAAAACAAAAGAAAGTCACCATCACGACAAGAAAGGCAATCCTTGAAATGAATCATCCATTAAACAAAGTCGTGACCTTTCTAGCTGTATTGATTGTTACCGACGCGCTATTCCAGTCTAGCCCACAATGGCCCACATCTAGACCTAAAGTGTGCCGTAGACGTATCGATTTCTGTCTAAAATATACGGGTGATTCCACGACTTTTAACTCTTTAGGTCCTAAGATTTATTTGTAACGTTGTTTGGTAGATGAAAGTTTTTGTCTGCTTGTTCAATCTCTACCTATTACGATTCATGAGAGACAGCCCGCTGACAGACGGACGGACGGACGGACGTGGATGCTTAGTAATAGGGTCCCGTTGGCACCCTTCGGGTACGGAACCCCAAAAAGAAAAGCAAAACCTTAGCAAGCAAGCTTTTTGGTTTTTTATTATTATGACAACAAATAGGGATATTTTGAATTTGAGGAATTTAAGCTTTATTCCTGCTAGAACTGTAGTCTGTCATGTCATACATAATATCAAGTCTATTTCCTATAGGGATAGATAGAGACCACAGATCTCCATTTGCTACGGTTTTATTCACTCTCATTACATTCTTCATGCATGCTCGTCGGTTTAAGGTACTCTTGACTTGGCTTTTCTCCTTGCTTTGACGTTCTTTGATAAATTAAAGAGAAAAATAGCTTTGTTCAAACCGATTTGTAAATAAAACAGGGCTCTTTGTTGACTGATCGTTATCATCAGTCAAACAACAAATAGAGGAATTTCGATTAGATAGATTAAGCTCTATTTCTGCTAGGACTTTCGTCTCTGTCATCTCTTTTATTTCCATCTATCAAGAAGGAATAAACTTATTTGATTTGATAGAGCAAAAGATCATGATCCACATCCTGATTATACCCCATTGCTTGCCTCCCTATGTTTGTGTCGTCCATCAGTCTTGTGCTATTCTCGTCCATCCACGGCCCACGTTTTTTTTATTCGTTAGAATAGAACTACCGTGAGAAAATCTAAAAATATCCTATAACGTCGAGTTCAATGCACTTACTACCTTATTTAGTCCAAAGTAACAACAAAACAAAGACTCACAACTAGAAAGAAACAATAGATTTTGGTTTTGCGTAACTGATTCCTCAACCTGTACAAAGCTTAGTTGTTCACGGCCGGAAACACCGTCAAATGGTACAGTCGCCTAAAATAACTTGTCATACGTTATAACTTTCACTTTTACAACAAAATGGTGTCACAGCAGTAAAATAAATACTAAATAAAACCTGACATACATAGTTCTGACCCCACACTGGGATTCCCTGTATCATTGGTATCAGAAACTACGAGTACCATGGTACCACAACACCTAGAACCGGAAGAAATATTTGCAGAACATGCAAACATTTCTTCCTCAACGGGAATCGAACCCGCGCCTCTTGCGTCTCAGACGCTACGTCACCAAACTTCAGTCTCTGACTGTAGAGGTAAGTGTAGAAATACTTTAAAAGCTACTCACTCGCCTCACAGACCTTTTAACACGTGATTCTACGAAACATTGCCGCGTGCAAACATTTTAAACAATGGTAGCGAGCTTGCGTATTTACACAAAGGTATGTTGTGGCTGTGATTAATTTGGTAAATATGTTAGGGAAATAAAGTTTATTTGAACTACACGATCGCTCTTAGTTGCTATAAGCCTGTAAAATTCACACGGATTATTTTAGACGAGACTCCACTCGAAGTTTTTTTTGCGTACCCGGACAATAAGCAGCCTAAACAATAGTAAAAAGTCACATTTTCAAACATTTCCGTTTCATTTCAACATTTCAAACATCTGTATCTACGATACCGCGTGAAAGAAGTACAGAGCAACAAACTCAAACACTTCCGTATCTATAATTTTAGTAAGGAAGTAAGAATATAACAATATAGGAAGGGTAATTAGACCATTTGTGTGTATTTATTTATTAGTAAATATATTTTGGTAACAAAATAACACGCACTTTAGGTTCTACGACATGGCGGTTTCCTCGCGATGTTTTCATTCACCGTTTGAGAGTACGCACATAATTTTATCGAACAGAAAAATCCATTGGCGTACGATTGAATTTGAACCCACAACCTTGGATCGTAAGGCGGGGTCTCTCTCTACCACTGCTCTTGCACAGCAAAACCACATCCCCGAAGTTACATAGGTACATTTTTTTGTGTATTTACGTAGTAATAATATTTATTTCACAAAAACTATGACTACAAATAGTTTAACGTTCTTTGACAAAAAGCTCTGTGGTATTCATTGTTCACTAATGAATAAAATGGCCAAGATCATAATTCATTTTTAAGAATAATTTATACTGAATATGTGATTCTAGGATATGGAGAAGGTTGATGGTTTCTTTTCAGGATAGGAAGCAGGATTTTGCAGGCGTTGGGGCGGGATCAGGAAATAACCTGGAATATAAAGGTTTAGATTAGGAAATGCTTATAAGTAAGTAAGTTCGTATGAGCTAGTGGCCAGCTCTTGTGACGGAGTTTTCAGGCCGCCCAAAGGCCTCCGTTATGGCTTAAAAGCCGGGACCGACATTTAACGTGCCCTCCGAAGCACGGAAGCGCTCAAATAACTAGCTATATTCTACCAAATTAGATGGACAAGATGTTTTAAACTGCTAGGTCAGTATCATTTAAACATATCCCAATTCTAAGCCCTCTATTTGTGCAACTTTTTAGTTATGTTTTTCAACAAAGAATAAAATAATAATGAAGGAATCAAATCAGCAAAAGAAAACAAATGTTTTTACATCTGCTGCCAATGGTTGTGGCTACATAGATATCGAACAAATAAAGTTAAATAGTCTATTATTAGACACAACAGTCATTGTAGCAAGCATGCCATTTTTAAAGACCAAAGTTCAGATGTCCACCTTCCTACTAGTTACGGGATTCTTAATTGTTGATGAGTTTCCCCGCTCGACCCAAGATTTTTCTATTACTTCTACTGGTAATGTAACTAGTTCTGTGAACCAGAGGATTTAAAGTGCACCTCAATGGCACCTCTCGTGCATTTGACACATGTTTTCAAACTGTTTTAGGTTCTACGACATGACGGTTTCTATTACATTTTTTTTATAGCTGTCGAGATATTTCTGACAGAGTTGCAAATGCATACAAATACATACTATTATCACGCCCATATCCCTAATGAGGTGGGCAGAGCCGAAAATAAACGAAAGAAAACTTGCAACCACTCCTGATTAAAAATCCTAAGATATGGTGAACCATGGTGACAGGTTTTCAGCTCATCGCCCATATAAATAGTCCAGCATGTTGGAGAGGATAGATACTATCTTTTAGTCGACTTAGTCCTTAGAGAGAAGCAGCTGGACGCATTCTATGCTTTTTCTTTTACCCCCAGTCCAGCAGAGAAGTAAAGTTGCAAAATGAAAGAGGAATATTTAAGAGTTGCTTTTCGTATCGTTCCTATCGCGTTGATGTAAAAATAACAATGTACACGTACTGTAGGGAAACCCCCACGGCAAAAGGTCAGCGCCTAATGCTTTATCGATTAGCACATTCGTCGCACCCACGCGGTAGGGTAGGTACTTGTGCAAATGATAGATTTTTATGTGAATAGCACGTTACTTTAATGAAGGATAGCATTGTATGTACAATCGGAGAAGAGGCGTATAAAATTTTTGTATTGTTGGCGACGAGGTTAATATTAAATGATGATTTAATTATTATTAGGAATTCACAAAATACCTGTCAGATGGTTTCTTATAAGTAATTATACACTAGCGAATATAATACTACTTAGTATCCTTCCAAAGCTCTATTCGCATGATACCTTTATAAAATGCGTGATGTTATTTCACTTAATAAACAGTTTGCAAGTTTTAAACGTTACGAAGTTGAGTAGCCAGGGCAGACATCCTGCCAGCTTTAATTTATAATACCTATTAGTAGTAAAATTTTAATCCATAAAATTATAAAAACACAATTAAATTCAACGCGCATAGGACTCAAGTTGAACGAACTCCGAAATTAGGAACATCCTCTTTAGTTGGTTGTAAAACTTAGAGGAATTGACATGTCACCTTTTGTTTTACGATGATTGCGCTTAAGTGGCTAGACGGGTGATGGTTTTAACGGTGGACTTTTGAATTTTGAATGAATAGGGCCTCTGGAACATCTTTAAACATCAAAATAGGGAGCATAGACCATTGTTTTGGGAGAGAAATGTTGAACATAAATTGCTATCTTGATAAGGATCCAATTAGTTCCTTGAGTTTAGAGTACATTGATGTGAGACGGTAGTGTTTACAAGGCAATGTAAAACAGGCCCCGTAATAATGTATAGGGATTCTGTGTTTTATGCATGTTTTATTCGTAATTCACAAAATTTATATTTTTCGGTTCTAACTAAAAGTTAGTTTGATATTACGTAGTTGTTTTGACAAATTCAGGGAATTCCCGGGCATTTTCGGAACCGGAATTCCCCGGGAGCATACGCTTGCGATTAGGTCGCCGCTGTTTCAATATGAAAGTTCTTCTGTTTTCTACAACTAAATTAAAGTTCAATATACTTTATCTCAAAGGATTTTTTATGATAACTTTAAGTCGTCTTAAATCTACGTTGATTTACGCCTGTTCGGATCGCGACCAAGCTGGGAGATATAGGCAAGAAACCACGCATAACAATTTTTTATTTGGAAATTGATCCCTGTAAAGACTTACTGATTGAGTACCACACCACGTTCCTATTTTAGTAAGTTAGATGAAACATGAAACATAAAACATTATTTATTGATTAACCAAAACTAAGTACTACTTAAGTTTACTTAAATAAGGTAATGAAGTCAGGATAGAAGAATTTAGGTAGTATACTATTCCGTAATTTATACCAATAAATCGGGAGTAAATTATGTATCATTATTTACTGGAGATTTATTGGTAACGTAGAAAATTATCATAACAATCATCAGATAGAGCGAGCCATGAGACAGGATGTCGTAAATAAACTTTATCTCTTTGACATTCAAAATCTCGAGGTCCATACGAGTTTCAAACTGAATCTGTCGCGATCTGAATTTATTCGCATCAAAACTGGTTTAGCATTCTTTGAATTGAATTTTGTAGCTTTCTCACGTATCATTTAATTTATCATGGCGTTCTAACCTGCGAATTTGGCAGTGTTGAGTCTTTTCATACAAATTCTCTGCGTCCTTAAGAGTTGAATTTTGGGAATTCTTTTCTTAGCACCTCTGTCTTCTTCTCTGTCGTTTCGCTCTTGGCAGAGCGGTCATGGTCACGTCGAGGCACCCACGTTGGTGGGAGAGGTGGACACATCTCTTCGCACGATCTTCCGCCATCTCTCCCTGTTAGCAGACTGTGAAGCGCTCGTGGCGTAGCTTGCTTAGACGTGCTTGATTGATCGTTGAAGTTAAGCAACGTTGTGCGCGTTCACAATTTGGATAGGTATTTTTGTGACGGACTCTTGTGACGGAGTTTTTAGGCCGCCTAAAGGCCTCCATCATAGCTTAACGGCTAAAAATCCGGGACCGACAATTTAACGTGCCCTCCGAAGCACGGAAGCGCTCAGCTCGTAATGCCACTTGCGGTCACCCATCCCAATACGTCGAAGCAAGCTACTGTGCTGTCTTCGGCTGTGTTGATTATCAGTCGGCAACGTACGAGTTTAATGTATCATGTTCACCGTATATGATTCTAGTAATTTCGTTTTAGTTCATGCGAAACCGGCATAACAGGTTGGGCCCGGCTTGTTCATTTACTTACTTAATTAAGTAGGTAACTAAGTATGAACCTAATTAATTAATTAGGTATGATATTATTTAGGCAGGTTTATCTTCATTATGGTGTTCTTATCATGTTTAATTGTTTTTAAATACTTTGTTTGCATTTATACCGTGCTAGCTGCCGCCCGCGGCTTCGCTCGCGTGGTACCCGGATAAAGAGACAAGTTTCATTCAAATCCGTTCAGCCGTTTAGGCGTGATTGAGGCACAAACATCCAAACTCATAAACTTTCGCATTTATAATATAAGTAAGAAGTAAGATTGACAGATTGTCATCTCAAAAGAACTTTCAGAGACAATCATCATTTCACCTTCTCCAGACGACCACAGAAAACAACGGGTTATTTACTAAAAAAACCTCGTAGTTAGAACCTGTTATATTTCTGTTGTCCAACTGGCCAGAAACAAAATGAAATAAAAAAAACTAAGTCATGGAATTCAGTTTTAATTTAAGAACAAAGGGTTGTATTAAGTTTCACGGGATGAAGGCCAGTGTTGTTTTAGTGCGAGAGGGATGTATGATCTAATGAGAATAGAGTGAGACGGCGAGAGGAAATTTGTTTTAGTGTTGAGATTACCAATTTTCTTCAGATGAGACTAGGAATGCTGTAGGTACATTCTTAATTCAATTTAAAATAGATTCATTCGGTGTAATCTTTCAGTAATCAGTATTAAGTAAGTTCGTATGAGCTATAGTGGCCAGCTCTTGTGTTTTTAGGCCGCCTAAAGGCCTCCGTCATAGCTTAACGACTTACAAAGCCGGGACCGACAATTATAACGCGCCCTCCGAAGCACGAGTAATCAGTATACTTTTGCGTAAAGCCTAATAAGTTCAAAATCATGTGTCAAGGAGCCTTTGAGGAGCATTTTGAAGCCTTTCACCGTACTGGTTTGAAAGAACTAGTACACGACTTGTAGTAGTAGTTGCCTGTGAGCATCAGTTGGCGTAGGGGTCACCAGCCGCTCGATAGGTTTTATTGGTATAAATTAGTATTTTGCATTGTTGAATCACCCGGAAGTGACGTGCAAATAGATAGGTCCAATACCTAGAAAGAGTGCTAGATAGATAATAATAATCTACAAAGCTACAATGATAAAGTAGATGTTTCATAGCAGGCCTGGTCTATTTACACCAGACAGAAGAATTGTGAAAATATCAGTGAATTTCGTAAACATACTCCAACTCAAAGTAGGATAATGATTTGCAGAAAAATATTTCAAATGCGAAGACTTTTTTACAATGGACGACTTTCCTGGGCGGCTATGACAGACAAATAGATCGTAGCTGTCACTGTCAAAAAATAATTATAAAGAAAAAAATACCCGCCTTTTTAATACAAGGTACAAATAATAAATCATTGTACCGCAAAGTATAAAAGGATTGGGGTAGGTATTATTTCAATACGCTCACCTGCGTGAGACATCTGCTGGATTACGGCGCCGTTTGGTTAACGGTTAAATAGCTTGCAATGTTTTTCTGTATGTACATAACGATAGGTAAGTAGGTACCTAGTACCAACTAGGAATAAGCATTACCTTCAGATAGGTACCTAGGTTATTTTGTCATAACACTTACCCCCGAATACTCAAACGCGACTCCGAGTTGAGCACGTCTCAAGTCACGGTTTTTTGACAGTTTTTGATGAAAATCTATCAAAAATTCGTCACTTGAGACGTGCTCAACTCTGAGATCCGTTTGAGTATTCGGGGGTCAGAAACTACCTACCTACTTAGTACTTACACTTTTGAAAAGTTAGGTTATGGGCCTAGTAACATTTTTATTTTGTGGCTTCGATTCAATAACCTACCTAGCTACCTACCTTATCGCATTTTGTAGGTGTTCATTCATTCATTAATGAATGAATAAATGAAACTAGGTACTTATCTACCTAAGGTAAACATAACTTAATTAAGTACGGTATTTATGTAGGTAGGTAGATAGGTGCTAGTACCTACCTATACTTTTTTATTACCTAGGGTACTTACCTATCGACAAAAACTTAGGTTAGTGTGTCTGCTAAGTAGGTAGTTAGGTATCTTTAATTCATTACAGTTTTATTGTTTAGGTAGTAGGTACCTACATAATTAAGTACCTACCTAATTTCCCTTCTTTTGTTCAACTTTCGCGGCCACGACAATAAAATAAAACCTCCTTAGCCTAGCTGCCATGGGAAAGTCACACGATATGGGGTTATTCCACGCAGGTGGCAACAGAGCTATGTGAAAACCGGCCCGCATTTGCCAACCCTGAGCGGAAAAAAAAACAACCTTGAACTTATTGTACTGAAAGAATAACTCTTTTGGAAATGTTGAATTTTTCAAATGAGTACTTTTCACTTGAAGACTCGAATGGTGTTTGAAAATAAGTAGATAAGACCTTCGTAATTACAACAAATAGGTACGTTCAGATACTTGGTATTTTGTGAAACAAGTAGGTACGTACTACCTACATTTTAGGTACATTTGAAAGTGAAAACAACTGGCGTTTAGTAAATAAACACGCAAAACAAAATAGACACTGCTAAAACGAGTACAGTAGACTGTAAGCTAGAGTTTACCTACACATTTTTATCACTATCAGGCAGGACTGTGCAAACATTAATCTCAGAACCGTCATGCACGATAACGTGACCCGATTACTACAAAAAACAACGATTCAGCCGTGATTCAATCAAGTAATTGCCGGTGGAGCAATTTGTCCATAAAGTACTGTACCAACCTGCTATTCTCAACACTGCACGGTCCGCCGGATCCAGCTGAAGAATGGACAAAGGCTTGTCCTTCGCCCATTCTTTCAAGCTAAAGTCGTTCTCAAATTCCATTTTTCTGTCATCCAAAACACGTAGTCTCGCACGCACTCTCGCACATAGTTGAATCGATCCACACAACCAACACTAGCGGCAAATGCACAACACGAACATTATTATTTAAATTATTACACAAGATTAAAAAGTAAACAAAACGTAACGTTCATTGTAGAAATTAATCGATAACGCTTACGAAGGATACGGCGAAATGCGTATTCAATGTCAGTCACACAAAGTTACTTTACTGTTGTCACAATAAAACAGTATTAACTAAGCTTTTACTGAATCTAATGCAAGGTATATCGATAGGAACTCCAAAACAAAAGGACGGAGGAGTGATAGATAACACTGTTTTGTAGGTTATCAATACACAAAATCGTCATACACCGAGCCGGCGGGCAGACATGATGCGACTGATTAGTTCGAAAAGAAGCCGCAACACGTCGCTGATATCGCTCAGCTGTTTTCGCGCATGAACATCTTTCTATTATACTACTAAATCAAATAGTCTTTAGCTCAGTGCGGACCATTCCCATTTCATTAGATTTTATGTTAGCCGTATACTATCTTATTTAGGTACTAGTACCGCCATCTAGCAATCTGAATACAAGATTACGGCTTTACAGTAAATTCACCAGATGTCATTAAAAAGTGCTACCATCTTTACCAATTAAAATAATACCGTTCTATTAGGTATATAGATTAAAACGACTTCAAAAGGGAGGCACTAAATAAAATTCAGCTGTATATTTTTATTTGTAGTGTTTGAATGGATGTTTTTACTTTAGCTTTATTCTAAGAAATTTAAACTAGCCTACTGGGTATCATCTCCCCGAGTGAGCAAAGTGGTGATGTGAAAGTATTCATTGATGTCGGTTACTTTTGGTAGGTACCTATAATAGTTTTTTGTATAGGTACATAATATAAATTATATAATATTTGTACTTGTATCCGCTTTACTTGTACTGTACTATAACCAATTGCAACCGATCATCAAATCAATTTCACCTAGCTAGTCTAGATAGATGCAATCGGTTATTCCGAGTATTCTAGTAATCTATCGATGAGATTTTACCGCCGCAGCCCCCGCGTCCCGGCCACGCCGCGCTGCCATGGCCACCACCACCACACAGAAAGCTTTCATCATTCATATTTTATAAAGTTTTATATTCTCTGCGTGAAGAGTGGAAATCGAAGAGTCCTTATACTTGCAGTGGGACGAGATGGATATACTTTCTACCAAATGGTAGTTTTTATAAGGGAAAACACTGGTCGTCATGACAACCAGAACTGTCAAACTCCAAGAATTACCTACAACTTCGTTTTGTTTACAATTTTGGTTTGATTTCTCCCCCAATTCTCAGTTTTCCCAAAGATAAAGAAACTATCTAGAAGATAAATAATGAATCAACTCAATTTTCTCCACTATCGAATATAGAAGTACAGAATTGAATAGGTGGAGTAAAAATGTTAGTATTAAAGGTTTCAGAAGTTAGTAAAAAGTTTTGTCAATAAATACCCATAACCGGTAATTTTCGTGCCAGACAGTATTATTGAGCTATGCGGGTGACCTAATTTAACTCTCCCTTTGTTTTGTGACCCCATAAATTCGAACGAGTCACGGAATACGAACAGGGAAACTGTTCACAAAGGTTTTCTAGTAAAAAAGTGCTGAGACAAAGTGAAAATGGAAGTAAATTTGAGCTGCTACGAAGGAAGTTGATGATGGATGAGTTCTCACCGAAGGTATGCCCTAAAATTGATTATTTTTACTTTTATTTTATGTATAGGCCTTTCTTTCCAATGCTAACCAAGGCCATTGGATACTCGCTATTTTCGTAATGTCATCAGACCAGCTGGCAAGTGGTTTGCCTGGTGATCTATGACCCTCATGTGGCCACTACTCAGTCACTGCCTTTGTTCACCTGCCATCTTTCTGCCTTGCCGAGTGAGCTGCCTATCTCCACTTTAACAGATTGATCCTTCTACCTACGGCCAGTCGGCCACTAACCTGGACAAGTCTCAATTCATGTGAATTAAAAGTGAAGTTAAAATTGGATTAAGTGATTTGAAGTGGCCAGGAAAAACTGTTAACAATATCCTTCCTTTTTCCAGGCTCCGTATAGCAGAATCCTTAAGCCCAGTCCATCAAAACGCACACTGACAGCTAACTTCTCATCTCAACTTAAGCTGTTTGATGTCACGCAAACAAAGAAAGACAATACTCTACGAGACAGCATGAGACAGGTAATGCTAGTTAATGAGCTTGACATCCTCGCTGGTATTGCAGGTGAGTGCCTGGCAGTATGTGCAAGGGTGCAGATTTGATTACGGCAGCAGGGAAAATGTATGCATGTACAGCATATATTTCTTCTAAGTCTGGGTGTTGTGGTACCATAGTACTATGGTACCTATTTGGTCGGAACTATGTATGCATTGGTCCAAACGATATAGCTTCATTTATGAGGAGCTAACGGAGCAACCCCTTAAGGGTCGTAAGGGTTCCATGGAAAAAAAATATTTCTAGATTCGATTAACTGAAAACTCGGTACAAATAAACTTTAAAATAAATAATAAAACACTTAAAAGATACACACCATTTCGAACAACACTTATTTTTTAATCACCTCCAGTGGGATTGCAATGCAAGGTCTAAAGTTTGTATGGAAACTTTTTAACTGACTGTGCGATTAATTTGAAAATTCGTCTGGAAATTAAGATTCAAAATCATTGGACACATATTTCGGTGTTTTTCTAAATATACTTATCTCAAAAAGGGGTAAAATGTGGTGTCATAATTTACACCGCATGGTCGAAGCCGTGCGTGTAAACTAGTTTACAATATAATTTAGTCTTTGTTGACCCTATAAATACAGGCCTATTTACTTTGACAGAACATTCTGGAGGAAGTAATGAAGAAAACTGAGTCAATGATGGATGGCAGTGAGAATCAGGTGTATGAAGACCCCAGAGATGTTATAGGTAATGGTTTGTGGCTCTGCCCACCCCATTAGGGATACGGGCGTAACGTGTATATTACTAATATTGCGTAGCGTAGCGTATTGCCGAACTTCTCTGCTGGACTGGGAGTAAAGAAAAAACATAAAATGCGTCCAGCTGCTTCTCTCCCCGAGCATGTAAAAGTCGACTAAGGGATAGTATCCTCTACATCTACAACATGATGAGATACAATAAGCAAGTATTCCCAAGGAGGGTTGACGTCAGGCAGGCGGCCGGTCATAAAACACCTTAGCCAAAACGACCCCACATAGAGTGGGATAAGGGCAGGAAGATGATGAATTAGCGTATTGCCGAAACGCTCATTTCGTAGCTTGCTTTAGACGTTCTTGATTTATCGTTGAAGTTAAGCAACGTTGTGCGCGGTCACAATTGAGATGGGTGACCGTAATTGGCACCCCGGCGTTTAAGTCTTAAAACTCCGTTACAAGAGTTGGCCACTAGCTCATACGAACTTACTATTGTATTGAATTGAATATTGTATATTACAGACAAGCCCGCTAAGCCTCCTCGGAAACGCACCATCCAAGCTGTAGCAGTGTCGTCTCCACGGCAGGGCAAGGAACAGAGGTCCTTACTGCGAGAACAGAAGAGAAAACTCACTAAGAAGTACGAGAGCCTCATCAATACTCTCATGGAACGCTGTGAAGAGAACATTGTAGCGGTGAGCTTGATAGGGTTTCCTACTCGCAGGGTGCCAATGGAACTCTATTTGGACGACTTCGGTGAAGAGGCGGGCGAGTGCTCGGCAGAGACGCAAGAGCGTTCGATTCCCGCTGCGGAAGAAATTTGCATGTTCTGCAAATATTTGTTCCGGGTCTGGGTGTTGTGGTGCCATGGTACTCGTAGTTTCTGATACCCACGACACAGGGAATCCTAGTGTGGGGTCAGGACTATGTATGTAACTGTTGGGTGTTATTTATTTATACTGTTATGGTTTGGGCTGTCCTTTGATAGTCAGTCAGTAAGTAACATAAAAGTATTATAAATTCAGATAATTTTGATAAAATTTCCTTACAGCTTTCAGAAAAGGACACTCTCATATCGAAGTTGAAAGTTAAACTCCGCAGTGTTCTTGAATACAACCGGCAGTTTGCAGAAGAGAATGACACGCTGAGGACCCAGTACGAAACACTTGCTAAGGTAGGCACATAAGAATAATGTTATAATTTTACACATATTAATTGAGACCTTTGCCCAGCAGTGGGACGATATAGGTTAACAAAAAAAAAATTGAATCCGTTTCAAATCCAAATATCTGAGATAATTATCCAAATCTGCATAGTGTTTTTTTAATTGGGACAGGTTCCTTAGAAAGTTTTCCTTCGTCTGATTTATGTTTTAAAAGTTATTTTACCTCTTTCTATGTAGTACGTAGAAGAGTGTAAAGCGGTGATCAGAGAAGAGAGGGAGAGAAATAGAGAGTTGGAAGTGAAGAGAAGAGATTTAGAAGAGAGGGTGAACAAGTTTGAAGTACCTGATAGAGGTAAGTAAACTATACATATCATTTATTATAAGGAGAAATAATTAAATAATTTTCGTTAATAGAATAATAAGCTTTCTAAATAAAATGTCACTTTTAGTCCCTTTGCCTTTTGGTCCCCGTTAACGAAGAACCAACCAGCTGTTTTTGAATAGATTTGAAAAAGGGTAGCTTTTTTTTTAAAATAATTCAATGCTGATGAAGTCGCAGGTAGCAACTTGTAGATATAAAAAAAAACATACATACATAACCATTACGCCTGTATCCCTAACGGGGTGGGCAGAACCACAAGTTATCATAAGAAAACTTGCAGCCACTTCTGATCCAAGACTCCTAAGATGGATATGGTGAACCATGGTGACAGGTGATCAGCCCATTGCCCATATAGGTCCATCAAGTTGGAGGATACTATCCCTTAGTTGACTTTCACGACATGCTCGGGGAGAGAAGCAGCTGGACGCATTCAATGCTTTTCTATACTTCCAGTCCAGCAGAAAAATAAATTTTATTTAATATACCGTCGCGAGTTTGAAAAAACAATTTTGTTACTTATAATTTTGTGAAAAATCTTATGTTACAGATCACTCTGCCAGCCAGGCCATCCCACTAGTGGAGGTGTGTATGAGTTGCAGCAGTCGTCAGATCATACTCGGCCAAGCGCGGGAGCACAGCTCGCGCCTGCTGAAAGATATGCAGGCGATGAAGGACGTGCTCTACAGGTGACAAGAAGAACACATGTTGTGTTTACCTGTAATTATTAAATAAATAATTATGGACATTTCACACAGCGCCATCTAGCCTCAAACTAAGCGAAGCTAAGTACTATGGGAACCAGATGACTGATACAAAACTTATATATATTTTTTGTAAATACATACTTATGATATAGAGACGCAATAGGCGCGGGTTCGATCCCCGCTACTGGAGAAATGTTTGCATGATCTGTAAATATTTCTTCCAGGTCTGGGTGTTGTGGTACCATGGTACTCGTAGTTTCTGATACCCAAGACACGGAATCCTAGTGTGGGGTCAGGACTATGTATGTGACTGTTGGGTGTTATTTATTTATTTATTTATCAGCCATCTGGTTCCGATAGTACAAGCTTTGCTTAGTTTGGGGCTAGATGGCGCTGTGTGAAATGCCCACAAATATTTATTTATTTTGAAAAATATCATCACTGGAAAGGCAAAATTACGTAAGCGCCAAAATGGCGCCAAAATAGGTATATTGAGTTATTATTCTAAAATAGCAGTCCAAATAAATAATATGAATTGCTGGACATAGAAAATGAAAAAAGAATGAAATCTTACTTTGACGTCATCAAAATTCTATAATTAGGTAGTTATGATTAAAAAACGAAAAAAAATGAACTTAAACGGCTTTTTCTCGATTGGCGCTTACGTAAATTTGCCTTTCCAGTGACGATATTTATTTATTGTTTATAGGCTGAATGTTCAACTATCCCGGTACCAGGAGAAGCTGCGATCCAGTATCCATCAGCAAGCAGGCGTGAAGGACGGATACAAACCTGACGCGGACGGACTGGACTCGCTCATCAACGCCAGCCTAGGGCTCAGAGGAACAGGTGATGATGACCTGGTATTACTTAACGCAGGCGCGGTCGCAGCTTGAAATTTCGGAGGGGGTCACTAATAATAGAATTTGTCGAGTAAATCAGATTTTATTGCACAACACACAATTTTATTGCACACATTGTAAAACAAATGGAAGGCTTCTATTTTTATTGGCATCACGGCTAGGGGCAGAAAATGGCTTTTTTTTATATTTTGTAAATTTTTAGAAGATCTTTCAATTTCACGTGTACGAATTTGGGGGGAGGGTGGGATTTATTCTTATTATTTATTATTCTTTTTATAAATTAACACCATGTTATTTCAGAAGCAGCATCCACGGATGAGGGACACACGAAGACAATGGATGAACATCATAATACAACGAGACTGGTTGACCTCTCTGGACTTCTAAGTGCCCAAGCTTTAGGTATGTTTACTGCCAGCTAAGGCTCACTGCCCACTCTCCTGTTCCATTATCGTCCTGTCACAAAAAAGCAATGCTAAAAAGATCACGAAAACCGGTCAAGTGCGAGTCGAATTAGCATACGAAGGGCTCTGTGCCATGAAATCATTTAAGTACATGTATTGTATGTATGTCTTTTTTATTTTTTGTTGTCATAGCCTACTGGCTTCTGCCTGCGGCTTTGCTCGCGTGGTACCAGGATAAAAAAGGTATGTTATTCCAGTACACATACTATGTATGTTCCAAGTTTCATTCAAATCCTTTCAGCCGTGTAGGCGTGATTGAGGTAAACACACAAACATCCTCACAAACTTTCACATTTTTAATATAGTAGGATTAAAATAAGTAAGTAAGTTCGTATGAGCTAGTGGCCAACTCTAGTGACGGGAGTTTTTAGGCCGCCTGAAGGCCTCCGTCATGGCTTAACGACTTAAAAGCCGGGACCGACAGTTTAACGTGCCCTCCGAAGCACCGAAGCGCTCAGCTCGTAATGCCACTTGCGGTCACCCATCCCGATTGTGACCGCGCACGACGTTGCTTAACTTCGACGATCAATCAAGAACGTCGTAAGTTATTAAAATGTATTTATTCTTTCAGCTCCACTATTTGACGCATACCAGGAGAACCTTCAAGAAAAAGACTCTCTTATAAGCGACTACGAGAAGCAATTCGAAATTATGAACAAAAAGTCTAAACAAATAGTCTTAGAGAACAAGTCGCTGTGCGAGAAAGTCAGCGCTATGGAGGACGAGTTGGTGCGAGTGAGACAGAGCTATAAGAAGAGCACGGTGGAGAAGGAGACGGCGGATATTGAGAAAGCTACGCTTGTGGAGAGAGCGGAACGCGCTGAGACTAAGCTGAAGGAAGTGTATGAACTGTATGAGGATAAAAGTAAGTTTTATTAACTCTTTGCTGGAAGTCTCAGACCAAAAAAAAAGAAAAGACGGCGCGCCGCGAACAACTAAAGTTAAGCCACCTTTTTATCTATGTGTGTGAAAGTGCGAGGTTTTGAGGTTTTGTGTTCCAAGTAACCTAAAATTCATACATACATATTATCACGCCCGTATCCCTAATAGGGTGGGCAGAGATACAAGTAATCATAAGAAAACTTGCATCCACTTCTGATTCAAGACTCCTAAAATTCATAGTATAATAATTAAGAAACGATGTTATTTGAAGTAGGTACTTACTAGTGAAAAGTTTTGCTGCTGTTTTTACAAGTTTTCACTACACAGGAAGGCATAATTCTATTTCTAAATTTTAAGTTAGACGACGACTCGTGACAGAGCGATGAGCATGGTATTAGTATAGGTGTGTGCGTGAGCGTGTATGTTTACTTGCAGGAGCACGGTTCACTTTTGTTGTTCGCGGCGCGCTGTCACTCTTTTTTTTTTGGTCTGAGGCTGGAAGTGAATCGAAAGCGTACAAAATTACAGTGAAATCGTAATAAAATCTTACTTATGTTATAAATACGAAAGTTTGTAAGGATGTTTGGATGTTTGTGCCTCAATCACGCCTAAACGGCTGAACGGATTCGAATAAAACTTGGAATATACATAGTACATGTGCTGGATTAACATAGGCTATTTTTTATCCAGGTACCACGCGAGCGAAGCCGCGGGCGGCAGCTAGTTGAATAAAAAAATAAAAATAAAACTCAAAAAATTCTTTAATTGGGTCTGAACTATGTAATGTAAATTAAATTTTGGTTGTTTTTATTTGACTTTCCAGTGGCAGCCATGATGAGAGACTACGAAACAGTCCATCGCGAGTATTTCACCGTAAAGAGTGCGCTGGAAATGAGCGAGGGGAAGATGGCCCAGCTTGACATACTGCGCGCCAGGACCGTGCCCGCTGACCTGCATGAGAGGAGACTGGACCACTGTAAGAGGTACTAAACTATCACTTCTTCCCAGGCGCGGTCCGAAAGGGGTGGGGGGGTCACAGGGGACATGATAAAGTGGTCCATCATTTTGAAGAGGATACTATCCCTTAGTCGACTTTTACGACATGCTCGGGGAGAGAAGCATCTGGACGCATTCCATGCTTTTTCTTTACTCCCAGTCCAGCAGAGAAGTAATTAATAAATAATGTAATTCTGATTTCTTTGACAGATTACTTGAGGAGCTCAAACATCAGTACGGCATGGAGACAGAACGGAAGTCGGAACAGCTAGCGAAGCTACAGGAACAGTCGAAGGTCCTAGAAGATAAGCACAGCAAGATCTGCAAAGAGCTTGAAAGCACCAAAGATGAGCTGGAGAAAGCTTTGAAGAATGTCAGGTAACATCATAACCTTGGTGGCGTGGCGGCTGAGTGCTCGACTGAGATACAAGAGCGGGTTCGATTCCCGCTGCTGCGTGAGAAAGGTTTGCATGTTATGCAAACATTTCTTCCGGGTCTCGGTGTTGTAATATAATGTATTATAAGTATTTACACAAAAGTATGTAAGTATTAAATCAGCCAACTAGATAGTGCTGTGTGAAATGTCCACAAATATTTATTTATATAGAAGTTTGCCTCCAAACTGTATAGCAAACCGGTCGTGGTATTCCGACAGCGCTTGGAAGCTGCTCGCGTTTGGTCTCATTCACACACATACATACACTAACCCCCGAATACTCAAACGCATCTCAAAGTTGAGCATATCTCAAATGACGATTGACAGATTTTCATCAGAAACTGTCAAAAAACCGTGAGTTGAGACGCGCCGAACTTTGAGTCGCGTTTGAGTATTCGAGGGTAAGACATTCTAAAACACACTCTAAAACATTTGTGTTATTTCAGATTGTACCGTAAAGCGGCTGTAATATTCCGACAGCGCTTGAAAGCGGCCAGCGCGCGCGCGGCTCGCGTACGGTCCAGCGTGAAGCGCGCAAGGAACGAGCCGCTACGACAAGCTTTGCATGCGCTCGACAAGATCAAGAACGAAATCAAGGCATGTATATACTTCTACACGTATTTTCTTAATCCACAGCCTCATACGGCAGGGTCGTTGCTTAACTTCAACAATCAAGAACGTCTAAGCAAGCTACGTCACGAACGCTTCAGTATGCTACTCAGATCCACGCTCGCTTCGCTGGTTCAATAAATGAATTGAAGTTTCTTGTCCAGGTGGTGAAATCACGCGCATATAGTTCACTAGAAGAGCTAGAGCGTCGTATAATAGAGCAGGAGAGACGCGCGGCGCTCGCGCACGCTGCCAGCCAGCGCGACGCGGAGCGCGCTCGCCTGGCGCTGGAGCACAAGGAGGGCATCATCCGCAGCCTCATCGACAAGGTCGCAGACGTGGAGGAAGTCAGGTGAGGCTGCTAGTACAGTTGGCCAACGTAACTTTACCTCGCTTCGCTTTCTAGGACGGTCGGTCAAAAATAGAGTTAGAGTTTAGATAGAGTTCGCTTCGCTCGTAGGACTTCGAACGTTGTCGAAAAGGTCGCAGTCGTGGAGGTAGTCAGGTGAGACTGCTAGTAGTGTCGGCCAACATAACATTACCTCGCTTCGCTTTCTAGGACGGTCGGTCAAAGACAGAGCTCGCTTCGCACGCTGGTAGTTCTTCAAACTTAATCAAAAAGGTGGCAGTCGTAGAGGAAGTCAGGTAAGACCACTAGTCTATTGTCACTAGCAGAAATCCTAAATGTAAGTTACCTCGCTTCGCTCGCTGGAAGGAGCTTCGATCTTTGTTGATAACGTGGCAGCTGTGGAAGAAACAGGTAAGCTGGTATTTTCAGGCATCGTAAATGTGCCTTACCTCGCTTCGCTTTATACCGACTAGGTTATTAAACCATCCAGGGTGGGCTTCAATTCAACTCGGTTTGCTCGCTGGTATTGGGCTCGACTAGAGAGGGCAGTCGTCAAAGAAATCAGTCGAATGACAAGGCTAAACTTTTTTCAGGGGTGTTTCGTATTGTTCTGATTTAAATAAACGATTTAGATAGATAGATATTATTTATTTGGCACACAATATACAGCACAGACAGAATGACAGGAACAATAAAAGGAAAGAAAAAGAAAGAAGCACAATAATAGTAAAAATAGGAACGTAGGTAGATATACAACGTGTAACATAATGTCCCTATAAGCCCGAAACGGGGGTGTTCTATACGTCATTGCGAACAACGTTTGTTCAACGACTTTTAAAATTTCAAAGGTTTTCATTCATGAAATGTCTCTTAAACTTTGCTCCAATACGTAAGTTGACACAACATGAGGCATCCCTATTTACAGCTGTTTTTTGACCTTTAAGTGTGAACTCTAGATGAAACAGGTAACAGAACAGACACCATTAGTAAAATGCCTACCTACTTACCTAATAACGAGGTGGCTTAATAAGTAATTTCTATTTTTTTTTGAAGGCCTAGTGGTACCTTGGTATTTATTGGTAATTAGAATGTAAGGTCACATCACGACTAAAATTCCTAGGCACCGTAAACATCCTTTCAGATCTCTTTGTTAAGTACCTAGTATAGGAGATAGGTACCTTACCTCTCGGAGGAGGCGGCGGCGGGGCGCTAACGGCCGCCCCGCACCGCCTGCCCCGTGAGGGGGCGAGTGGTATCCCCTGCCAAACAGGGGACCTTTTGGGTCCGCGGTAGCGGAGTGAGGGCTCCGTCTACCGGCTACGGATCCCGGGAGGGCGGCGATTCTTGTGGCAAGTTTCGTCGTAGCACGCGAGGGTGCCGGGCGTGGCTGTGGGTGCCATTACCGGGACAGTGCTCTAGAGCACGATGCGAGAGGGGCACCGGTGCGTTCCGTATGGAGATCCCGGAGCCCCTTGACATGCATCGAGGCTGGCCACCAGGTGGTTTTTTAGTGGGTCGTCGGATTTCGACAACCCCACACTGTCCAGCTGCGACCCTTATCGCAGCTGGTTCGTCTGGGAGCAGATTTTTCCACCTGCCAAAAAAAAAAAAAAAAAAAAAAAAAGGTACCTTACCTACTCAATTTTGTATCTACCTACTCGGGCCTTAAAGGTATCCTCAGTGGGTGCCAAGGAGTATGAGAGGATGTCTACCGTGCCTGAGGATAAAGCCGTGATACCTACTCAATTTTGTACCTACCTACTCGGGCCTTAAAAGCATCTTGAGTAGGTAACAAGAAGTATGAGAAGAGGTCTACCGTGCCTGAGGATAAAGCCGTGACCCTATTCCACTTTAGTTTTTCCAACGATGTATTATTCCAATATTCATTGGAGCATTTTTCAATGCAATTTTGTACCTACCTACTTGGGCACTAAAGTCAAAGGTTGTGACTTATCTGTCTTACTAATCTTCATTTTCATCGTGAACAGCCTATTTGTCATTGGTTGCATTGAAACAACAACAACAACTAGTGGGATGGCACCTCGCCCTAATTGGCTGTCGGTGCCTTTGCTAAATTCAAAATCCGCAACCGTCAACCGACACCGCACCGCAAGCGTTTGTTTAATAAAATCAAATTGGTTCCGTAGGTTTATTTGTTTTTTACTTTTCTTGATTGAACTACGTAATTGTTGGTAGGTTATTATGTAAGTAGGTAGGTACCTAGTAGCAAATGGGGATGGAGCACATGGTAGCATATTGGTATGAACCCCGCCTTCCCATCCTTAAGTCGTGAGTTCGAATCTATGGATTTTTCGATTCGAAATTTATGTGTGCAATATCAATGCTCTCAAACGGTGAAGGAAAACCTCGTGAGGAAACCAGGCATGTCATAGACGTGTGTCAAAGTGTACGAAAGGAACCTTCAAGGTGCACTCTAATCCTTCCACCACACTGGTTCAAAAGAGCTAGCGACACGGACACGACGACAGTAGTAGTAGTAGTAGTAGTAGTAGTAGTAGTAGTAGTAGTAGATGTATGGTGAAGTTTTTTTCCTTTTTTTTCCCAATCGGTATTTAGTGGGTTACCCCAGACAAGGAACCCTAAAAATTCGGCTTTCGGCAATAGGTACCTACTTTTGGTCGCAAAACAGATCGGTTTTTATCAGTCGCAATTAGCATTCGTTCCTTGCAACAACTGCAACAAGCAATCTCTCGGTTCGCGTAACTAATTAACGATACGATGTCGGCTTTGTACTCAAACGGTGAGTATTATGATATGGTGTTGTGTGTGTGTGTTGGAGCAGCACCAAATAATTAATAGCTTAGTAGCGGCGCGTCAGCTCTACAGAGAGCGTTATCCAGGGCGGCCATTGCCATCTTACGGGCTATTTTCTGGGATTGGTGAACCGTCTTCTCTCGACGGGATCTTTCCACCGGCGCACCAGTGAGGGAAGACCGGGAATTCGGTGGTGTGTTGTACCTACTTCCCTTTGATGGATACCGAGTACCTACTGTGTGTGTCAACAGTGATAAAATTCAGTGATAGGTAGGTATGATGATAGGTACCTAACCTATCACCCTACCTAGTAGGTACCCCATTAGTACCTAGCTTACTAATAAAAAATGACAAAAATAATTTTGTGATTGTGAATGTGTACCAGTAATACCAACCTAGGTACCTACATACCTACCATGTCAATTAGCCGTGTTCCGAGCCAACCAAGAAGAAGGGAGAAAAGGTATAACTTAACTTTTCCTGTACCTAGGTCCTTAGGTAACTACCTAGGTAGATGTAGGTAGGTAGTTGTTTTTTTATGTGTGAAAGATATCGTGATTTTAATCTTCGACTTTAATTTCTACGTAGAATTAAAAAAATTGCAAATTCTTACGAAAACTTTGGTGATTACACCTAGGTACTTTTTGAAACTTGCCGCGCGTTCAATTGTCTGCGTATGTGTGGGTCCGACGCGATAGGAGGGTGCGCGTGTGTTTGTTACCTACGCAAATGGTAAACAAACACATAGGGTTGTCACAAATTTCTCATGAAATAATTTGTTTTTAATTGTATTGGAATTTCAAATATGATGTATTGAACTTTTGCACACGTCAATGTATTCAAGTGCTCGGTCTGAATACACCCCTTTCGGGCTTATAGGGACATTATGTTACACGTTGTATAGTAAAGTATTGTTTTCGATCTTTCTGATTCCTTTTTTTTTCAGGTTGAGTCAGACAAACACACACCGCCTGCAAGGTATCCTGGACACGTCCCCGGAACTGTCTCCCGACGCCAGATCCTTGAAGCCTGAAGAAGAGAAGAGAAGCTATGAAGCGAGGAATGTCAAGCTGATCCCGGGAGACGGCGGGTACTTCCAGGACAAAGAGAGTAGAAGGAAGGGAAAGGGGTAAACAGATTTCGGAGACAAATCCAACAGATCAAAAATCATGAAATCGGTCTAGCTACAGGCCCTTACCCACAGCCCTGCAAGGAAAAGAGAGCTGCTGACGACCCGATTGATATGAATGACATTGTCAATTATCTAAATGTCATAAGTGTCAAATTAATTGTCTTGTCATAAATTAATGTATAGGAAGTATTTATGCGTTATCCTGATTATCCTTTTACAGGATAAAAAGTAGCCTATGCCCTTCCCCGGGATGGAATTTATCTTCTTTCCAGATATCATCAAAATCTGTTCTGTAGTTTAGTCGTGAAAAGGTAACAGAGAGACAGACAGAATTACTTCCGCATTTATAATATTATAATATTAGTAACATATAGGCTACTTTTTGTCCGGGTACCACGCGAGCGAAGCCGCGGACGGCAGCTAGTATATTTTATGTATGTTCCAAGTTTTATTCAAATCTGTTCAGCCATTACGGCGTGATTGAGGCACAAACATCGTCACATCCTCACAAACTTTCGCATTTATAATAATAGTTGGATGTATAGCACTATCAATAAATGTAGATAATATATTGAAATATAGATAGTATCTGTTTTTGTATACGTGATGATATTGAGTAGCTAGTCAAGTTATAAGATTGTTTTATGGTGTTAGTATTAAGGGTACATTATTTATATTTATAAATTTCTCCCAAAAAATTTAACCCTTGAAATTCTTCAGAGACGATGACTGCCCTCTTCATTAGATAGCACGATCAAGATAAGACCAGGGTGCGGGTTCAAGTCCCGTCCAGATAGCATTTTTGGGAATCATTTAAAATATAAATAAATAAATAACACCCAACAGTCACATACATAGTCCTGACCCCACACTAGGATTCCCTGTGTCGTGGGTATCAGAAACTACGAGCACCATGGTACGCATCGGCTTGTTTACATAAATTGTATCACCAGTTTGTCTGAATTATAGGTATTAAATTCTACTTCGTAGTTTTATTATTAGTCGCCAATGTAATATACCGCAATCTACGTTCTGACAAGGAATCTTATATTTTATATATGACGGCCTCGGTGGCATGGCGGGCGAGTGCTCGACTGAGATGCAAGAGGCGCGGGTTCGATTCCCGCTGCGGGAGAAATGTTTGTATGTTCTGCAAATATTTCTTCCGGGTCTGGGTGTTTCAATACTATGTACCTATTATAAGTATGTATTTACAAAAAAAAAGTGTATAAGTATTCTATCATCCATCTGGTGCCCATAGTACAAGCTTTGCTTAGTTTGGGGCTAGATGGCGCTGTGTGAAATGTCTAAAAATACTATTATTATTAAATTAATCATTATTTGTGTCACTAATAGTTATTCGAACCAGTGTGGTGAAAGGATTTAAAGTCTATTTAAGGAATAGCCTATGTAGAAAACAACTAATTTAGATCAAATTAGTTTTTTTAAGTAAATTATTCATTCAGAACACGAAACAGATAACTGCTAGTACGATGAGAACTGTAAACAATTTGAATTAAAAAAAATACACTTAAATGCCTACAGTAGTACCACAGAATATCTGACCTTGTTTCACTCTACTTTGCGTATACATGACGGCCTCGGTGGCGTGACGGGCAATCGGTTGAGACGCAAGAGGCGCGGGTTCGATTTCCGCTACGGGAGAAATGTTTGTATGTTCTGCAAATATTTCTTCCGGGTCTGGGTGTCAAAATATTATGTACTAGTTGCCTCCCGCGGCTTCGCTCGCGTTGTACCCAGATGAAAAATAGCCTATATGTTAATCCAGCACATGTACTATGTACATTCCAAATTTCAATCAAATCCGTTCAGCCGTTTAGGCGTGATTGAGGCACAAACATCCAAACTCACAAACTTTCGCATTTATAATATAAGTAAGATTAAGCATGTATTTAAAAAAAGTATAAAAGTAGTATATTAGCCATCTGGTTTCCATAGTAAAAGCTTTGCGTAGGTTTGGGGTTAGATGGCGCTGTGTAAAAAATGTCCACAATTATTTATTTGTATTAAAACTGTATCTACTGATTTTAATAAAAATGAACACAACATAATCGGTTCAAAACAGATGATATCGATCGTTAATTCGTTTTAAACTATCTAAAGACCTACCATTAGTAAGATATTAAAAGGTAATATAATAATGATAAGATAACTAGAGCATTGGCTGATAAGAGTTCGTCAAGAGTGTGAAGTTTTTGTATACTTGTGTTTTTTAAACCTTTGTCGTTCCCAATGCTGGGCAGTCTCCCAGTTCCGCCGACAATGTCGGCATTCGAGGACTACCATTGTCCAGCAAAAAGAGTTTATTATCTAGATATATAAAATTATTCTCTGCTGGACTGGGAAGAAAAAAAAGCATAGAATGCGTCCAGCTGCTTCTCTCCCCGAGCATGTCGTAAAAGTCGACTACGGGATAGACCTCTCCAAAATGATGGACCATCTATATGGGCGATGGGCTGATCACCTGTCACCATGGTTCACCGGCATGTCGTTGAACCTTATTAGTTCGAAAACATGTGTCAAGTGTAGGAAAGGAGCCTTTGAGGCTTACCTTAAGTCCTTTCTCCACACTTGTTCGAAAGAACTAGTGACACGGCTAGATGGATTAGTAAGAGGAACATACTCTCCAAGTTTCATTCTTCTACGTCTTATGGTTTGGGCTGTGCGTTGAATGTCAGTCAGTAACATTTTTATATCTTAAGTACTTCTTACTTATCTTACTTTCTTACTTCTTACTTATATTATAAAATTGAAAAGTTTTAGTTTGCTTGAAATTACCGGCGTAAAGCTCAAAACGCAACGATAGCGCGTACTAACTTTACATGTGCTGCCATCTAGTACGAAAGTTTGTAACGATGTTTGGATGTTTGTGCCTCAATCACGCCTAAACGGCTGAACGGATTTGAATGAAACTTGGAATATACATAGTACATGTGCTGGATTAACATATAGGCTATTTTTTGTTCGGGTACCACGTGAGCGAAGCCGCGGGCGGCAGCTAGTATATTATAAATGCGAAAGTTTGTGAGTTTGGATGTTTGGATGTTTGTGCCTCAATCACGCCTAAACGGCTGAACGGATTTGAATGAAACTTGGAATATACATAGTACATGTGCTGGATTAACATATAGGCTATTTTTTGTTCGGGTACGACGTGAGCGAAGCCGCGTGCGGCAGCTAGTATATATATAATATAGATACATGTTATTAGGATATTTATGTAGGGTAATTACTTAATTAGTTTAATTATACATATATGTATGGCACAGTAAACACGCATTGTCATTGAGTTTTCTTGTTTTTTTAGGATACGATGCGGTAGCCTTTACCTAGTTTACTTAATTTAGGATTAAAAAATAAGGTCTTAAATTATTTAGATAGTTACAGTACTCTGCTACTGTCATGGCACACTTGAGCGGAGAATTACACTTCTTGTCAAAAGTATACAAATTATTGTAACAATGATGTACAAAAACGCTGATGCTGAATAAATAATCTAAAACTTTCTGCCCGCTATCTATATTCTACCTCTCTCTAGCCAAAAGTTTGCTGGAAGAAAACTCTTTGTAGGGTTAAGCTCGCCATTGTACATGGCCTTACATTATGTCTGTGTTTTATGTGCTTTATATAATGTACAATAAAGAATAAAGAACTTTGAAAGTATGATGTGATATTGTTTATATCAAATTAGGTACCTTTTCTTGTTTCTGTTAGGTATACGTAACTAGTAGTTTAGCCCGAACTGAGACCTCTCGCGCTTGGTGGTTTAAATAAATTATTACAGCTCTAATATGTCATAGTAGGACGAACAGAAACTGGTCTTCCTCGTGGTCCTACTAGTAGGACAAAATGGACCACGAGAAAATGGCCCTTATTACCTGCGTCAATATGAAGTCAAACCTGAATTAGGAATACAGCGAAACTGAAACAAAATCGAACTCAGGTTGTAACGGTTTCGTAAATTTTACTTTTTTCGTTTTATTTCAAAAGCTATACATCCTAGAGTAAAATTAAAAACCATTTTGGAATGTACAAATAAAGCCCACTCATAACATGAGTGGCTTCATGTGGCACCCCACTCATAACTTTTGTAAAACTTTTTTTTTTATACTCTTCGGAACCCAATATCTTTACAACCCGTTCATCGATAAACTCAAATACTTTCAAATCTTCATAGTACAATCTATCCAAGTTTCATACAGATTGGATTAACGTTCGAAAGTTAGGTATGCTATAACAAAAATATATCCACAAACATACGAAGCCAAATCGCCCAAGTTGGCACTGACATCTTCGCTCGCTCTACGAGTTTCCATTGACTGTATTTTTCAATATTTTCCTTACTAACCCGTAACCCCCGAATACTCAAACGTATCTCAGAGTTGAGCACGTCTCAAGTGATGAGTTTTTGACAGATCTTCATCAAAAACTGTCAAAAAACCTTGACTTGAGACGTGCACAACTCTGAGTCGCGTTTGAGTATTCGGGCGAAGGCTGTCTAAAGTTTGTCTTATTGATTATGGTCTTCGCAGTATCTCCCTTTCCATATTCGGACTAGTGGCTCTCCAGAGACCTTAAAGCTGGTCTACGACCCCTAAGTTCATAAGGTTGATTTTCCATTGCAATAATATTCTGACAGTAATGTAGGTATTGTCTTAGCGCGATTTTAGTTCTTAAAAATTTTTAATTCCTATTTATAATATTAGTATAGATATAAACTAGAGGACGCCCCGTTCTTCAAATGTACTTATTCAATTTATTATATCTAGGTACTTATTTGTTTGTCATAAATAACCTTTTCTGATAAATATCGATACTAATTTTGATTATGACAGTGCAGCATCACTAGTAACACGTGTAATGAATAAAAAGGATGGCATAATATAGGTTACACCTAGGTAAGAGCAAGACGCATAGACAAGCGTCCATTGTTTCGTTTTATTTGACCAGTTTAACTTGAGCCGTGATAAATGGTTGTAAATTGAAATAAAATTATAGTTTATTGATGCTTACCGATGAAACGTGATTCCGTCTGTTTTAAAATTCGATGTCCTGCTGTTTTTTCCACACCACCGAATAGAACAATACGGCATTATGGGTTATAAAACCAAACTTTGAATATTTTCGAGTATCGGGAGACGGACACACACACAGATCACTTGTTGGTTTGGTACTGATTCAGTGCGAGCGTGAATTGTTATTATACAGGTGCATATCATCATATCAGTTAAGGAATTGGATGGCTCATTTTACTACTCTATTAGTTAAATGCTCGATGTTATGGCTGAACCGTTTTCGTTAATATTTTTAATAAAATGTAACAGTGAAATTATTTAAAACTAGCTGCCGCCCGCGGCTTCGCTGGCGTGGTACCCCGATAAAAATAGCCTATAATGTTAATCCAGCTTCTCTCCCCGAGCATGTCGTAAAATTCGACTAAGGGATAGTATCCTCCAACAATATGCAAGTATTCCCAAGGAGGGTTGACGCCAGGCAGGCGGCCGGTCATAAAACACCTTAGCCAAAACTCTTACACCATGATCCAAAGTTCGTGCTGTGCCGACCCCACATAGAGTGGGATAAGGGCACGAAGATGATGAATATAAGTAAAAGTAATATACGGAAAAAGGTTAATTTCATGCCCCTATGCAAATATCGAAATGTCTCCGTAAGGTCAAAATCAAGGGAAAAAGTCGTCCTCAATCACCGATAATGATATCGTAACGCAATATTAATACCTACTTGTGTTTAAAAGTTGCGCCAGTGTCAAAAAAATGAGGAGTTATCCTTACTAAAATATTATAAACGCGAAAGTTTGTAGGTGTGTATGGATGTTTGTTACTCTTTCACGCAAAAACTACAACGGATTTGAATGAAACTTGGAATATACGTAGAACATGTGCTGGATTAACATATAGGCTATTTTTATCCGGGTACCATGTGAGCGAAGCCACGGGCGGCAGCTAGTAAGTTATAAGCATGTCATGAGGAGGGATGATGAAAGTCGTGTTGCGAGGAGAGTACTGAATATGAAGGTGGCTGGATTATGTGAAAGAACATTGAGTGAGTACAAAGATGACGGCTGACAGAAGGGAATGGAAGAAGAGAAGATGATATGCCGACCCCACATAGAGTGGGATAAGGTCAGGAAGAAGAGGCCTTTTACCACATATAATATGTATATTAGATGATTTATACCAACCAGGAGGCAACTTTTGCCTACATTAATGGGACGCTGTAGTGCCCGGGACAAATTTAGATGAAGTAGACTTGCCCACCTATACCACCCTCGTCCTTAGTCGGCCTTGTCCACAGAAAAGACATGGTCAATACGTGGGGAGCTGACTAAGCCGCAGGTTTCCTCACGATGTTTTCCGTTTTAGAGTATCAACTGGTATATAGCGCACATAGATTTTTCGAAATGAAAAATCCATTGGTACTCGAACGGGTTCATTCCGTTAGGATCAGAAGGCGGGGGTGCTAGATACCACTAGACCACCAGTGCTCTCAGACTCACTCTAGAGCCACGATCCCTACTCTTAACTTTAACGGTGAAGGAAAAAATGGTGAAAAAACGAAGGAAGTTCGAAGTTGAAGTGCAAGAAAGGATCTTTTATTCTGTGCTAGTAAGTACTAGATAATCTATTTGCTACCTACTTGCAAACAACTTAGCTGTGACTTGTAAGAAGCTGTTTTCCGCAAACAAAGACAGTATCACGAGAGTAGCTGTTATGCTAATACATTTTCTAATTCAAAAACTACAACCACGACAATAAAAACAAATGTATTATCTATGAAACCTTGCGATGTTCTTATCAGTTCATGTGCAAATGCCTAGCTACCCACCTACCTACAAATAATATCACGAATTCACGCACCGTATATACAGACAGCACTCCTAAAATTGCTTATTCTCTCGCAAGATGTCTCTGCTCAATTTCAGAGAAATACCCTAAATTTGGGGTAAATTTAATAAAATCGCATCAAAATTGTGTAAGAGACGGTGGTTATTTTTAATAGGGAATTCATATATTTTTAGTGAATTAAATTATTAAGGTGTTAATTATAATATTTTAAGTTTTGTGACTGCGTTGCAGTTTCCAAAGAGGTGAGTTTGTTTACACATACCTTTTTAAGAGCAATTTAGATTAGGTATTATTTATAACATAAATACATACATAATATCATACCTGTTTCCCGTAGGGGTAGGCAGAGATCACGGATCTCCATATGCTACGATCCTGACATAGTAATTCTTTCTTTATATTAAGTATATAAAAAACTTTAGATAAAACATTAAAATGTAGATGTAGAAATGTAGTAAATGTAAATGTAGAAAAATGTAGAAAACTAAGGAAAAGTTCAACTTTCAGTCCACCTTTCATAAAAATAATTTGAAGTGTGATTCTATATAAAACCTCTTTAAGAGTGGCGTTTTCAAAATATCCTTTTCTGCTCGCCTCCTTAACATAAAGAACTCCTGTGAATATCAAAACAAACACTGAAGGGATATGAAAGTTTGAATGGATAAGCCTAAGGGAAATAATATCGGGCACACAGCTGGATGAATAATTCAGATTTAATATTTGTATTAGTTAGCGCCATGTCTATTGAACCCGCGAAGAAAAATTTCGGACAAGGATATTTTAGCTCACTAATGTAGGTATAATAGTGAGTCTAGACTATAGTATTTGCTTTTTGTTTTAGTTATTTATTTCCGTAAAATAAAAAAATACCTGAATAAAACAACATGAAAATACTTTGTGCGCGTATCTACGTTCAAACTATTCCCCGCGGGATTATTTTGCTTGCGCGAATTAAAATCTTGTTTATAAAAACGACACTTCTCTGCTGGACTGGGAGTAGGGAAAAAACATACCTAGAATGCGTCCAGCTGCTTCTCTCCCCGAGCAAGTCGTAAAAGTCAACTAAGGTATAGTATCCTCCCAACATGATGGACCGATGGGTTGATCACCATGGTTCACTGTATCCATCTCAAGACTTTGAATCAGGAGTGGCTGCAAGTTACGTTTACTTGTGGTTCTGCCCACCCCATTAGGGATACGGGTGTGATAATATGTATGTATGTTTAATTAAGAATGTTCAATGTAACATACATTGCTATTTTACATCTTGTTATTACCAAAAATGACTTAAATTATTTAACCAGGTGGTCTATGTACATATAACTTTTCATAACAAAATTAAATAACTTAGTACCTACCGACATACCGATTTAAAGGATGGATTTAAATTAACTTATTAAAATATTCTTCCATAAAATTGAATGTAATGGAGTTTTGTATTTAGTTTTATACACATGTTATGTGAGTTACAGCCTACCATGTTAGTTTAATTAAAATTATTTTTTCATAAGGGTGGCCTACCCTTGAAACTAAGATAAAAATGCAAATTGGTAAGTACTTTTTCCTTCTTTTCAAAGTAGAAGTCATACTTTTGTTTTAACTATTAGATTTAAAATAAATTAATGGCCGGGTGCGTGTCGGACTTCGCACTCGGACCGGGCTACCGAAGTCACTAGTCTCAGCTGATTACGATTACAAATCCGACTATTACTTCTTGTAAACTAGTAGTTTTCCATTGTAATAGATTACAGTGTAGCTATAATAATTTATTTTTATGGTTTCAGAAATGCTCGTCGTTCTAGCGATTTTTCTTCTATTCACACAAACGTTTGGGCAAGATGCGGACTGTAACTTTTTCCAAAATGTAAGTAGGTAAAAGGCTCGCGGGGCCGGTACTTCAGACGTTACCGCGTGGTTAAGGAACAAACATAAACCCTTAATATTATATAGGTAATAGTATATAGGTAATAGATAAATACCTTCTAGAAGGTAAGTAAGTAGATTAGGCGATATTGTTATTTCATCATAAACTTTCGAATGTAATATTTTGGAGAGAATAAGAATAAATTTATTTAAGCAAAAAACAGATGTAGCCGTACATAATACTATAAAATAACTAAAGTAACTAAGTAGTGACATACTATTGCATAAGAATGAATTTGTACCCAGGTTTACCTCTGTTCCCCACACTAGGACTAAAAAGCCTGTATAGCAGGGTTACAGCGACCTATGCTCGGAGTTTCTCTTCGGGATCGAATCCGGAATGATGGTATTCGATAGAGAGCCAAGGTTACCGACATAGCTCAGCGAATTAGCAAGCTGAAGGCGGCAGTGGGCAGGTCACATACCGCAGAACCGATGGCCGTTGGGGCAGACTGGTTCTTGAGTGGAGACCGCGTGTCGGCAATAGGGTTTGGGTCCCGGGTCGACTCGTGTCTCGAAGTTCCGGGACTTTTCGTACCTAATTTTAGTTGTCTTGAGTCCCGGGACTTTTGGATCGAGACTCTAGAAGAGACAAGATTGTCGAAATTGTTAGTTGACGCTTTGATTTCTTTAATAGCCTATTTTATTAAATCAGCAAAGAAGTCTAATTAATGTGTTAGTTGATTATTTAAAAGACTGATTTATAAGTCTGTTTTATTATTTATATTTAGATTATTTAATTATGAAGCAAATCTGTGATTATGAGAATTAACAATGTTGTGATTATGACCAATGATTAGATACTAGAATTACTACATAAAACTTTTTCTTAAGTCTCGAAGTGCCGAGAATTCCTGGGACTTTGATTGTAGGCTGTCTCGTATCCCGGGACTTTGAAATTGTCGGGAATTCCCAAACCCTAGTCGGCAAACGTAGTGTAGGGTGCCCAAAGTCAGGTGGGGCGATGATATTCGTAAGGCAGCGGGCAGGGATTGGAGGAGGAGAGCTGAAGATCGAGCTCAGCGGCGTGCCATGGGCAAGGCATATGTCCAGCAGTGGACTGATGTGGGCTGATGATGAATCTCTCTCTCTTCCCGACTATTTATCCCACATGATGATGGGGTCAGCCTTCCTCACATTCCTCCTCCACTTCGCCCTATCCATGACGCCGTTATCGGAAACATTGCATTCTGTCATGTAGCGGTTCACCACACATTTTATCGTAGGTACCAATAGGAAAAATAAATAAAGTTAATTATGTCTAGGTGGCGGTAGGCGCATCGTATGCTATATACAGCCCGAACTACCCCAACTCGTACCAACGCGGGCGGCTCTGCCGCTGGATCGGCCGCTGCCCGGCGGGCTACCAGCTCCGCCTCGACTGCTACCTGGAGTTACCACTGGTAAGAGTCAATTGTTTTTTTCTTTTATGGTAGAGGCAGCAAACGAGCAGGCGGCTCATCTGATGGTAAGTGATTACCGCCGCCCACGGACACTTGCAACATCAGGGGATCTGCAAATGCGTTGCCAGCCTTTGAGGTAGGAGTAGGCTCGTGTCTTGAAGGTCCCTAATCCCTGAATACTCAAACGCATCTCAAAGTTGAGCACGTTTCAAATGACGATTTTTTGACAGATTTTCATCAGAAACTGTCAAAAAACCGTGAGTTGAGACGTGCTCAACTCTGAGTCACGTTTGAGTATTCGGGGGTAAGTCGTATCGGTTTGGAAATACCGCCGGCGACAGCTGATTTCACTCGGCAGTTGTGTGAGGCAGAAATTGTCGTGTAAACCGCACAGTTATGGACTGACAACCATTCACATGATGTGGATAGTATTAAGTAGGTACTGCTGTCGCTGTGGCGATGGCGGAAATCAGCGGCTGGAATCAATCCGAACAATTCTTAGAACTCTTTTCATAATAAATGCGGTACATGATGCAAAGGGATGTAACATCTCTTTGCAGAGCCAAAGGATCGAGCCTATCGGAAAGGACTTGGTCGTTCACAATTCGAGCGGTTCAATTAATTCACATTCGTATCTTATCACTCTTCTCTTTATCATTTCGCATGACATGCCCATACTATGCTAAGTTTTTACTGCTCTACTTCTCCTACAGGCATGACTTTCTTGAATTAAACTTACAAACAAAGGCGTGAGAGTTGTGGAAAAAAAGTGGTGCAAAAGCTGTTCCTTTTTACAGAGTACAGACTGCACGGTAGACTCTGTCAGTATCTCGCGGACCGGCGACCCGCAGCTCAATAACGCAGAAAGGTACTGCGGAAGACAGACCCTGACTGGGATCCTCTCCATCAATCAGGACATCAGTTTTTGTAAGTACCTACTACGAGTATCAATAATTCTTCTAGAGTTCTGGCTGCCGTGGTAGACCGTGACCGGCATCAACTTGTTAAACGCAATGTCTGCTATCATGCCATTACTATTTTTAATAAATTACCACAATACTTTAAAGACCTGCCTCTGAATACTTTTAAATGGAAATAAAAAAAATGGTTATTAGACAACTGTTTTTACGACATTAAAGAATTATTTAGAATATAAAGAATATAGCTAATTAGCATTTTCTTCCAGCTTACCTTTGTGAAATTTGGAGAACATACAGAGGTAGTGCTTTAGAGACTAAAAATCTTATATTATAAGAATCTTTGTCCTGACTGACTGACTGACTGACTAACAGACAACACACAGCCTAAACCGCTGGACGTAGAGACTTGAAATTTTCAGTGTAGGTAAACCTTGGTACGGAGGGGTGTACTAAGAAGGGATTTTTCCTAATTCAACCTCTAAAGGGGTGAAAAGGGATGAAAACCTGGAATCAATTTTTAGTCTAAAACTGCACATAACCTATATCAAATTAAAGAGCCGATTTTTCTCATTTAGTTGATCTTATATTATAAGAATCTTTGTCCTGACTGACTGACAGACAACGCACAGCCTAAACCTCTGGACGTAGTGACTTGAAATTTTCAGTGTAGGTAAACCTTGGTACGGAGGGGTGTACTAAGAAGGGATTTTTCCTAATTCAACCTCTAAAGGGGTGAAAAGGGATGAAAACCTGAAATCAATTTTTAGTCTAAAACTGCACATAACCTATATCAAATTAAAGAGCCGATTTTTCTAATTTAGTTGATGTCATAATTACCTGTTAATTCTTTATTTTTGGCATGTTTTTCATGAAAAATAGAATACTTTTATTTTGACATATGACAGCGATGACACCACCAGTTAGTTTCAGTTAGGTTTAGGTTTGGTTTAGGTTTGGTTTAGGTTAGGTTTAGATTAGGTTTAGGTTTGGTTTAGGTTAGGTTTAGGTTAGGTTTAGGTTAGGTTTAGGTTAGGTTTAGGTTAGGTTTAGGTTAGGTTTAGGTTAGGTTTAGGTTAGGTTTAGGTCGGGTTCAGGTTAGGTTACATTCCTGCAAATAAATGATTATGATTATGATTATGATCAAAACTGATCTGTATTTTTAATGTTTTCTAGCGTTAAGAACGTCGACAAGCTCTCCTGGAGGCCGCTTCATGTGCAATATGACGACGCAGGCGTTGCCACGGCCGGCCTGTACGTGCGGCGTCGTTAGACGGGTGAATATTTTTAGGGTTCCGTACTTCGGGTACGGAACCCTTTGTCAAATTTTAACGTGTCATAAATTTGACAAATAAAGATTTGACAAGTGTCTGCGAAGTCCCGAAGGGTGCCATCCAACAGAACCCTAAGCCACCGCTGTCCGTCCGTCCGTCTGTCAGCGGGCTGTATCTCATGAACTGTAATGGGTAGAAAGTTGAAATTTTCACAGAGTGTGTACTTCTTTTGTCGCTATAACAACAAATAATAAAAATAAATGGGAGCCCCATACGAGAATCATTTATGTACAGTCACGGAATGAAAAGGTTCGTCACCAATCATCAAGAATCAATTATGGTTTTAATTCAGTAAAACATAGTATGACACGATAAATTTTTCAAACAACTTTGATGCGCGTCAATTTGTTGTCGAGCAGTTAAACATAATTTTCTAGGCAACACTTTTTCCTGTGCATTAGATTCAAAAGGTATCTCGCGACACGTCAAACGAAAATTTGAAAACTGACGAACCTTTTCATTCCGCCGCTGTACACGATGGTACGGAAGGAACCCTCCCTTCGTGTGCTTTGAATTTGAGAATTCGAATTTGACTTTCAGCACAAGCACACAGAAAGAACTAGTGACGCGGTTAGTAGGTAATGAGAGCACTGGTGGTCTAGTCGGTAGTGACCCCGCCTTCCGATCCTAAGGACGTGGGTTCAAATCCGGTCCTGTATCAATAGATTTTTCTGTGCGAAAAATTTATGTGCGCTATACCAGTGCTCTCAAACGGCGACGGAAAACCCGCGGCTTAGTCAGCTCCGCGCGTATTGGCCATGTCTTTCCTGTGGACAAGGCCGACTAAGCTTAGAGGATGGAATAGGTGTTGGGCAAGCCTACTCCATCTTAATTAGTCCCGGGCACTACAGCGTACCGTTTGTGAAGATAAAAGTTGCCTCCTGACTTTGTACATTATAATCATCTTACTTATATTATAAATGCGAAAGTTTGTGAGTTTGGATGTTTGTGCCTCAATCACGCCTAAACGTCTGAACGGATTTAAATGAAACTTGGAATATACATAGTACATATACTGGATTAACATATAGGCTATTTTTTATCCGTATTCCGCGCGAGCGAAGCCGCGGGCGGTAGCTAGTCTACTATAGATGGCAAAAGGCCTTGTTAGTATGTCGTGATTGACGTTCAATTCGGTTATAGAATCGCATCGTGGGCGGTACAAATGCGGACGTGCACGAGTTCCCGAGTGCGGCCGGACTCATCGACAAGCGCACCAATAGAATTCAGTGCGGTGGAGTCATCATCGCCTCACGGTAGGTAATCGCCCCGAGAGGGGTAATAAAAGGGCTAGCTCATTTCTAGCGCAAATAACTTCTTTGGCTACACAACGCGAGAATGAAGCCAGTGCTCTTGGAACCTTGCCAAGTGATCATTTATTGTAAATAACTAAATATTTGTGGACATTTCACACAGCGCCATCTAGCCCCAAACTAAACAAAGCTTGTACTATGGGAACCAGATGGCTGATAGAATACTTAGATACTTTTTTTGTAAATACTTACTTATAATGCATAATACTACAACACCCAGATACGGAAGAAAATATTTGCAGAACGTACAAACATTTCTCCTGTAGCGGGAATCGAACCCGCGACTCTTGCGTCTCAGCCAAGCCTCGCCCTATGAATGTACAAAAAAAAGTGTTGTATTCTCTTAGCCATCTGGTGTTTATAGCTTTGCTTAGTTTGGGCTGTGTGAAATGTCCACAAATACTTATTTATTATTATTTATTTAAAGTTTGGTTAAAGCCGAATCCCACTGCTGGACGTGGGCCTTCTTTTGTTTTCGCCATTCGAATTCCGTTCCGTTTCCGATTTTCCCTTATAGTCCTGGTAAAAAAACCCACTATGTATGTATACTACATAAATCGAAATAACAACAGTGACTTATTATTTCGATTTCTATGCTGTATACCTAACCCATGCGCCTCGTTCACCATCTCCAAGTAAAGTGTTCATTAGTTAATTCATGAGCAACGTTACTTGGCAGGTAAAGGCTACAAGTAACTTCTGTCAGTTTCAACGGTTAATCCTATGACAGGCGCTACTCGAAAGTCGTGATATTGACATTATAAGTTACCGGTTACTTTAACTGGTTTCAGTAATTCGACATCTTAATTGAATGTGGTGAAATAGGCCCTTAGTGCAAATTGTATTCAGTTCATACCCATATTCTACAGTTACGTTGAAGCGCTCATAACGTAGCTTACTTAAACGTTGAAGTTAAGTAACGTTGTTCGCAGTCAGAATTGAGATGGGTGACCGCAAGTGGCATTACGATTTGAGCGCTTCCGTGGTTCGGATGATACGTTAAATTGTCGGTCCCGACTTTAAGTCGTTAAGGCATGACGGGGGCGTTTAGGCGGCTTAAAAACTCCGTCACAAGAGTTGGCCACTAGCTCATAATGAACTTACTTACTTTACAGCTATGTGTTGACAGCCGCACATTGCCTGGACGGCCTATCTCCTGCCAACATCACTGTATCTGTCGGCAACGCGGACTTAAGACTAGGTAAATTAATTATTTGTTTACATGCATATAATATAACTTCTATGCTGGACAGGGAGTAAATAAATAACATAGAATGCGTCCAGCTGCTTCTCTCCCCGAGCATGTCGTAAAAGTCGACTATGGGATAGTATCCTCCAACATGATGATTACAATAAGAAAGTATTCCCAAGGAGGGTTGACGTCAGGCAGGCGGCCGGTCATAAAACACCTTAGCCTTTGACTATACAGACGCAAGAGGTGCGGGTTCGATTCCCGCTACGGGAGAAATGTTTGTATGTTCTGCAAAAATTTCTTCCGGGTCTGGGTATTGTAGTATTATGTATTTTATGTATGTATTTACAGAAAAAGTATATAAGTATTCTATCAGCCATCTGGCGCCCATAGTACAAGCTTTGCTTAGTTTGGGGCTAGATGGCGCTGTGTGAAAAGCCACAAATATTTATTATTTATCTACTTTTCATAACAACAACACACCTACTTAAAATCATGTTTTCGCGAACAGCTAATGCCGTGCGCTTCCTTTTTGAAGTGTCAAATTTTCAAGCAGTCAAGGTTACTTGAGTCGTGACCCTCAGTACCTAATGAGTAATCGACATTTAGAGACATAAAATTATATTGAAAAATCGTCTGGCAATAAATAGCTGAGGTACGATCCTCACATATTTTCAATCCTGATTAACGAGTTTTTCATTTGTTTCAGGGACAATGTATAACGTTCAGAGTTATAAAAAACACGAGGCATACAATCCGTAAGTTTTATCTTTTCATTATCTGCCTATAGAAGTCCACTGCTATTCCTCCCCTAAATTGTCCTTTTTATTCCTTAAAATCACAAGGATCATTTGGAAGCGAGATCACTCAGCAGTTCGTTATTATATGTTAGGTAACATAAAAAGAGACCACGCACTATTATTTCTATTCACTCTTATTTTATCTATTAACTAGCTGCCGCCCGCGGCTTCGCTCGCGTGGTAACTGAATAAAAAATGGCCTATATGTTAATCCAGTACATGTACTATGTATATTCCAAGTATCATTCAAATCCGATCAGCCGCTTAGGCGTGATTGAGGCACAAACATCCAATATAGGCAGGCATTTATAATTATATCGCATTTATAAAGTAAGAAGTAAGATAGTATCGATTTTTCAACACAATCGATTTCGTTTGGTTCCGAAGTGATTGAAAACGGTTGCAACCTGGTCGCAACACTAATATTTTTTATTTAACTCTCATAACTTTATGTAGGTATAATAGATATGTGGGGTCGGTAAGATGATAACTAATACATACATATACCATCACGCCGTATCCCTAATGGGGTGGGCAGAGCCACAAGCAAACATAAGAAAATTTGCTGCCACTTCTGATTTAAACTCCTAAGATGGATATGGTGAACCATGGTGACAGGTGATCAGCCCATCGCCCATTATAGGTTGTCCATCATTTTGGAGAGGATACTATCCCTTGGTCGCCTTTTACGACATGCTCGGGGAGAGAAGCAGCTGGACGCATTCTACGCTTTTTCTTTACTTCCAGTCCAGCAGAGAAGTTGGTAATAACTAATTTGTCTCATAACTTAGTTTAGAGTTGGATGGCGCACTGTGAAACGTCTTGAAGATGTTGATTTGTTACAGAAATAATTATGACTACGACGTAGCTCTACTGTTACTCAACATCCTGTTAACGAGCGACGTGATGCCTGTGTGTCTACCGTTTAAGTATGCAAATGCGGACCCGACAGGCGCCCCAGTTACTATTATAGGTGAGAACATGACAGATAATTAGGGTTGCCATCCGTCCGGATTTCTCCGGATTTGTCCTAGTCCGGGCGTCCGGGGAGTGTCCGGGCGGGGTTTCATATTTAGTCCGGGTTTAAAAATTTAAAGTCTTTGGCCGCCCGCTACACGTGCACTGTGCCCGCGTGCTTTCAATTGTTTTTTATTACACTGACTGTTTAAAAATGTTTAAAAAAACCTGTTGGCATGTCCGGGTTCCGGGCTCCAAAATCCGGGGTTTTCACGCGTCCTGTCATCATCATCTTCCTGCCCTTATCCCACTCTGTGTGGTTCGTTTATAAGGGTGCTATTGGATGGGTGATAAGGGTGCTGTTAGAGTGATGATAAGGGTGCTGTTAGAGTGATGATAAGAGCGCTGTTGGATGGCTGATAAGGTTGCTATTTTCGGTTTTGCTTTTAGGTTGGGGCACAATATTCTTCGGCGGGCCCGTGTCTAACAGACTGCTGAAGGCTGACGTGTCGATCATCGGCCAGTCGCAGTGCCGCCAGGCTTTGCCGACTTTGACCAGCCAGCAGTTCTGCACCAACACCACCGGCCGAGACGCCTGCCAGGTACACACACAATCATGTCCACACTGTCTGTCTGTTGCATGCTTTTTAGGCTTTTGTACCCGAGGGGTGCCAATGAGATCCTATTACTTCACTTACCATCTGATAGAAGGACGAACAGCGGAGGCTTCGTACCTAATAGGGCCCCGTTGACACCCTTCGGGTACGGAGCCCTAAAAACAAAATCATTCTAACAATTACGACCTCTGTGGCGTGGTGGGTGAGTGCTCGACTGAGACGCAAGAGGCGCGGGTTCAATTCCCGCTGCGGAAGAAATGTTTGCATGCTCTGCAAATATTTCTTCCAGGTCTTTATATTATGCATTATAATTTGTAAGTGTGTATTTACAAAAAAAAGTATTATGAGTATTCTATCAGCCATCTAAGTTTCCATAGTACAAGCTTTGCTTAGTTTGGGGCTAGATGGTGCTGTGTAAAATGTCCAAAAATAAGAAAAAAATATTTATTTGTTTATGTGTCTATATTGTTTATTATTTATTTACAAAGACAAACTAAAATAACATTAAAAACTTTAAGGTAATCGGTATAATAATAAGAAATGAAAATGAGCTTAGCTTTCTATCTAAGTTCGCCTACAGATAGAAAACTGAGCTCAGATCACCGGCCGCGGGTAAGCTCCCCAAAAGGCTGGCGACCGACGTTACCTCGTTGGATAGCTATCTTACTTCTTACTTATATTATAAAATTGAAAAGTCTTAGTTTGCTTGAAATTAACGGCGTAAAGCTCAAAACGCAACGATAGCGCGTACTAACTTTACCTGTGCTGCCATCTAGTACGAAAGTTTGTAACGATGTTTGGATGTTTGTGCCTCAATCACGCCTAAACAGCTGAACGGATCTGAACGAAACTTGGAATATACATAGTACATGTACTGGATTAACATATAGGCTATTTTTTATCCGGGTACCTCGCGAGCGAAGCCGTGGGCGGCAGCTAGTACTTATATAATTTGTGTTTTTTACTCGAACTTTTTATTACCAATTTTGGGTAACAATTTTGTAAACGAGAATATAGTGGTTAGACAAACCTAACATAGGCTTACAAACACTACTAACCATCATCATCTTCCTGCCCTTATCCCACTTCATGTGGGGTCGGCACAGCATGATCTTTGGATCATGCTGTAAGAGTTTTGGCTAAGGTGTTTTATGACCGGCCGCCTGCCTCACAAACACTACTAACCAATGTTTGTTAAAACTTAAAATGAAATAAATATATCTATCTATCTATTGACGGCCTCGGTGGCGTGGCGGGCGATTGCTCGGCGGAGACGCAAGAGGCGCGGGTTCGATTCCCACTGCGGAAGAAACGTTTGCATGTTCTGTAAATATTTCTTCCGGGTCTGGGTGTTGTGGTACCATGGTACTCGTAGTTTCTGATACCCACGACACGGAATCCTAAATGTGGGGTCAGGGACTATGTATGTGACTGTTGGGTGTTATTTATTTATTACTTTTTAGTACGACTCGGGCGCTCCGGCCCTGTATTACGACTTGTCGAGTGTCCGGCACTTCGTTTTCGGCCTCTCGTCGTTCGGCAATGGCTGCGCGTCCGGCCCCGGCGCCTACACCCGCATACTGGTATGCCTATCAATCTAAGCCCTTAGAGACCACTGGTGGTCTAGTTAGTCATTACCAAATAGACCACCATTAGGATCGGAAGGTGGGGTCACTACCCCGCCTTCCGATCCTAAGGTCGTTCAAATCCGGTCGTGTATCAATATCAATGGATTTTTCTGTGCGAAAAATTTATGTGCGCTATACCAGTACTCTCAAACGGTGAAGGAAAACATCGTGAGGATGCCAGCGGCTTAGTCAGCATCGTATTGACCATGTCTTTCTTGTGGACAAGGCCGACTAAGCTGAGAGGATGGAATAGGTGCTGAGCATGCCTACTCCATCATAATTCGTCCCGGGCACTACAGCGTCCCGTTTGTGAAGGTAAAAGTGGCCTCCTGACGCTGTATAAATCATTTATGTACTATAGATGGTAAAAGGCCTTAGTAGTCAGTTTTTCAAGAGTTTCCTAAATTCATCACGAAAATAAACCTCGTCTCGGACGTTTCACTCTTAAGTTGTATCATACATACATATTATCTCGCCCGTATCCCTAATGGGGTGGGCAGAGGCACGAGTAAACATAAGAAAACTTGCAGCCACTTCTGATTTAGTCCTAAGATGGATATGGTGAACCATGGTGACAGGTGATCAGCCCAACGCCCATATAAGTGGTCCATCATATTGGAGAGGATACTATCAACTATTCCTTAGTCCTTTTACGACATGCTCAAGCTCAAGCAGCTGAACCCATTCTATGCTTTTTCTTTACTTCCAGTGCAGCAGAGAAGTGATTAAATTAAATCTTAAGTTGTATTTTATCGATTTATTGTTAGAAATTAGTTTTTAATCTTATACCCGTTTTTGTAACCAATTCCAGGTGTTGCTGAACTGGATTGTCAATAACACGCCCGGCGTGGATTACTGCGTAGTGCCCTGACAGACTGATATATCAACAAATAAATAGAATCAACATAACTTGCTCTTTTATTTTCGTTTTGTACTTCCTTGGGGTATGACTTAGGGCCATGGAGCGAAATATCTTTGAAACTCAGACCAAATAAAAACAAAAGACGGCGCGCCGCGAATTACAAAAGTGAAGCCACACAAAACCGTGCTCCTGCAAGTAAACATACACGCTCACGCACACACCTACACTAAAACCATGATCATCGCTCTCGAGTCTTCTAGTAAACTTAAAATTTAAAAATAGAATTATGCCTTCCTGTGTAGTGAAAACTTGTAAAAACAGCAGCAAATCACATAAAAAGTCTCACGGAATCACTTTTCACTTGTAAGTACTTCAAATGACTTCAAATAACGTCGTTTCTTAATTATTACACTATGAATTTTAGGTTACTTGGAACACAAAACCTCATAACCTTCACACATAGATAAAAAGGTAGCTTCACTTTTGTTGTTCGCGGCGCGCCGTCTTTTCTTTTTATTTGGTCTGAGCTTAAAAATTAAACTTTAAACTACTTAATAGACCGCATGCGAAACAGTATTTCGCTCCAAAACTCGAATTGTTGACAATGGTCTTAAAGACGCTAGTGTCATCTACACTAATATTATAAAGAGGAAAGATTTTTTTGTTTGTTTTTATGTTTGTAACAAATAGGTTCCGAAACTATTGAACCGATTTAAAAAATTCATTCACCAGTAGATAGCTACATTATTACGGAATAACATAGACTATAATTTATTTTCAAAAATATTAGGGATCCTTACTAAAACTCCAATAATGTAACCCGAGGTGTAAAAAATTGACTTAAAAAACCTAATTTGTTAAATACCCGTGCGCAGCCGGGGCGGTCTGCTAGTAAAGTCATAAAGCCAAATGTTGGGCAACCAAAAGGACGAATGAAAGAAGAGAGACGCTAAGATGTGAATGTTGAGATAGATGTTTGGGGTGACTAGAATGGATAAGATACGAAATGAGTATATTAGGGGAAGTTTCAAAGTAGCGCCAGTGACAGAAAGATTGAGGGTCAATAAGCTGGTGTGTTACCAGAGAACACTGGTGGTCTAGTTGGTAGCGACCCCGCCTTCCGATCCTAAGGTCGTGAGTTCAAATCCGGTCGTGTAACAATACCAATGGATTTTTCGGTGCGAAAAAATTATGTGCGCTATACCAGTAGGTATGTACTCTTAAACGACGAAGGAAAACATCGTGAGGAAACCCGCAGCTTAGTCAGCTCCGCACGTTCCGCATTGACCATGCCTTCCTGTGGACAAGGTCGACTAAGCTGAGAGGATGGAATAGGTGCTGGGCAAGCCTACTCCATCTTAATTCGTCCCGGGCATTACAGCGCCCTCTCTGTGAAGGTAAAAGTTGCCTCCTGTGTAGTATTCAGTTGTTTTCAAATAATTTCCTATTTCTGAACCCACACTAGGATTCGCTGTATTCCTTTGTTTTGGCACTGACTTTACCGCAGAATAAGTCGGACGGAAAGAAGGCTAGAATTGCCTGTAGGTACCTACATACAATATAAATTGTTTTAGGTAGATACAAATTCTAAGACAAATACTCTTCAAGACTTACTTGAAGTAATAAATTCTTCAAATATTATGAATCCATGCCAAACGTTCAGCGGTCTCTCATTCCCATTCCACGCATGCGCTAACGAAGTCTTCAACCCTTAATCGATCGACAGTCGCCTCCGACAGCCCTTTTCTTTATTTTATTACTCGGTGTTCAGTTTCACCACACAAAAAAAAACAGTTTAAATGTGAATCTTAGTTGTATAGTTACCAGAAATACCATAAAAATGGTAATGTTTGCTGTTGACGATTGAGTTATGACTGAAACTGTGAAGATGGGACGCAAGAGCTTGGAGTTGGTGAGGAGATAGCGGAAATGCCAAGGAGGATACCATTCCACGTCGTTTACGCTACTAGTAAGTACCTACCTATCTATCTTTGTACTCAGAGCTACGTTAGTACCTAGGTATTTTAAACTATAAACCGTGAATATGTTTGGTATGGTTTATTACTTATCCTGTCAGTAGCTCTTTTGAACCAGTGATGAAAGCATTTAAATGATTTGAAGTGCGCCTCAAAAGATCTTTCATGCAATTGGCACATGTTTTACGATATTTTCCTTCACCGTTTCAGAGTCGGTACAGCGCATATAAATTTTTCGAACATAAAATTCATAAAAATCCATTGCTGCACGATCGGATTTAAACCTGCGACCTTAGGATCAGAAGGCGTAACCGCTACCACCAGATTAGCAGTTTATTTAAGCCACGACGGAGGCCTTTAGACCTGTCAGGGGCTGCACAATGCCAGTAGTACGATTTAAGAACAGGTACGATTATGGCAAGTTTACTCTAGGTCTGTCTGTCCGACTGACCGTCTGTCCGTCCGTCTGTCAGCGGGCTGTACCTATCTCATGAACGTAATAGTTAGAGAATAAAAAAATTCACAAAGTGTATTTCTATCGCCGCCGCTGTAACAGCAAATAATAAAAACAAAATAAAATAAACATTATTTTTTAAAGTACATAGAGTCATTATAAAGTGCCAACGGAACCTTCGTCGAATTCGACTAGCACTTGACCGGTTTTTGGTATCTGCTAAAACGAAAACAAAGTAATGCAACGCAAGGTCCATCGAACGAAAGATTCATTAATTATAGCGGTACCTAGCGGTACTGGGGCCCCGGTACCTACGGAAAGTAGCTGGAATATCTACAGTATTTTCTAATAACTGTCAAAGTGAAATGGCATCCATCATAGTGAGACTTAGCGAGGCCGCGACTACTTTTCATTAAATATTGAACCCTTAATTGGATGAAATCGATTTTGTTTAGCTAAACAAAAGGGTACCTAAGTCTTTAGTAGGAAGGTCGTTTTTAGGATTCCGTAGCCGAAGGATGTCAACAGGACTCTATTATTAAACCCTCTGTCCGTCTGTCTGTTATTTCATGACCCGTAATAGTAAGAGTTGAAATGATCAGTGTGTTTTTGTATTGTCGCTATAAAACAATATTATAATCCTAATTATTATAAACGCGAAAGTTTGTTAATATGGATGTTTGTGCCTCAATCACGCCTAAACGGCTGAACGGATTTGAATGAAACTTGGAATATACATAGTACATGTGCTGGATTAACTATTTTTTATCCGGGTACCACACGAGCGAAGCCGTAGGCAGCAGCTAGTAAAAAATGAATAAAAGGGGATGTGTATTTACTTTTTCGCTGGACTGAAAGTCCAGCTGCTTCTCTCCCCGAGCATGTCGTAAAAGTCAACTAAGGGATAGTATCCTCCAACATGATGGGATACAATAAGCAAGTATTCCCAAGGATGGTTGACGTCAGGCAGGCGGCCGGTCATAAAATACCTTAGCCAAAACTCTTACAGCATGATCCAAGGAACATGCTAGCCCTCTTCTATTGCGAATAATGGCATTATTATCGGTTTTTTCTCTACTATGATGGTGATAGATACGAACAGGTGTAAATGCAACGTAGATTTAGGACGTGTCCAAGTGATCCCCGTGATTTTATTGATTTTTTTTTTACTTTAATGCCAGTGTTGATATCCGTTTTGTTTTCCTAGGCGAAGACAGCGCGTATCCAGCATGCGAGCTGAACAGCCAGGGTCCGGAGGCGCGCGGCTGGCGCAGCGACGGGCCCTCGCCCCACGAGCTCCTGCTGCGCCTCGCCAGCGTCGCCAGCGTGCACAAGCTGCAGTTATTAGCCCACCACCAGCTTATACGTGAGTGCCCCTAAACATACGTAAGACTGGATTTGAAAGAGGACATGCGTAGGAAAGGAGTGAGTAAATGACGAGTAATAATAATAATACTTCTCTGCTGGACTGGAAGTAAAGAAAAAACATATGGGTCTAGCTGCTTCTCTCCCCGAGCATGTCGTAAAAGTCTACTAAGGGATATTATCCTCTCCAACATGATGGACCACTTATATGGGCGATTGGCTCATCACCTGTCACCATGGTTTACCATATCCATCTTAGGACTAAATCAGAAGTGGCTGCAAGTTTTCTTATGTTTACTTGTGGCTCTGCCCACCCCATTAGGGATACGGGCGTGATAATATGTATGTAAATGACGAGTGATTGGAGAAGATGGAAGAGGGAAACATGTGCTGACCCCACCTAGCGGGATGAGGGCAGGGAAATGATGAATCAGCTCAGTGGTGTCTTCTTTCAGCGGCGTCTGTGGAGGTGCTGGTGTCGGGCGGGCTGCTGTCGGAGGGCGCGGCGACCCCCTGCGGCGCTACTTACACCAGCGTGGGCAAGGTCACGCTCGCGCGCCCGGCTCACCAGGCCAGGACCAGGGAACTCAGGTAATATAACAATACAATCACAATCAGGCGCGGTCCGAAGGGGGGGGGGGGGGTCACAGGTGACATGACCTGACATGCCTTTCTGGGCATTGAGCTAGAGTTTTGGAACTTTTTAAACGACGGGCTACTACTATATAAAATACTTTGTCTTGACTGACTTAGGTACCTATGATAGAGCCTAAATCGCTGGTTCAAACATCTAGGGGTGCTTGAAATTGGGACACTAAGAAGGGAATTCCCGAAATTGAATTCCTGGAGGATGCAGCTACTAACGATTTGTTTACATAAATTGTATCTCCAGTTTGGCATTTATTTTAATCAGCATGTGCCTAAACTAACATTTTTCATTACCCAAAAGTGATAATGCATAAAACCTCCACCTCACATCCAGGTCAGCAGCGCTGCCAGAACCAACGGTAGCTCGCTTCGTGAAGCTAAAGCTATCAGGTCCTCATTCACCAGCGAAGGAAAATGATCAGGTATTTCTCATTGTTAAACTTTTATGTGCTTACCTAAAATGCCGAAACTTTTGTATTAATTGAATTAAGTAAATGAATCTGAGCCCGTCATTTGGGACCCAAAAATGCTACACAAGGTAAAGTTTGCATTACTTGGTACCTACTATTTGAATACTAGCTTCCGCTTACGGTTTCGCCCGCGTGGTATTTTGATAAAAAGTATGTACAGTACGGTCGTCGGATCTAGGCATTCGTAAAGTTAACACTGCGGTGATAAGTTCTACGTCCATCTTGAGTGGTTCGCCAGGCAGCAATGAGCCTTGCACCATTATACTTGTAGTGTGAACACCTTCGCCAAAGTACTGGCAATGCAGGCAGTCGTGGCCTATCGTGGTGCATGGCGCGCTTCGGCCATTGTGTACAAGCTCCTTTTACCGCTGACGAGCCTTGCGTGTGCCTTCGCGACGGATCCCTCCGCATGGAGTCACTCCGCGACGGAGCACTTTTGTATGAAACCACGCGGACGTCCGCTTAACGCAGTTTCAGCCCTAGAGAGCACTAGATTTAAGACTCCTAATAAGTTCTGAGTGTTAATATGCGTATCGTTGGTGATGCAATAAAAAACCGTTGTTGGATGCAGCATTTTATTAAAGTAGAAAATCTGACCATCACCGTCATGATTGTGGGCGAAGTCCCTTGGCGGGTAAATAACTGCTGTGGTATTTAGTAAATATGTAGTTTATATATTGCATAAATGCCTGTACAAAACGATGATAAGGCATGATGCAATATCGTCATCCACCTACGTGCAGCAAAATATGGAGACGTGCTCAAATCGATGACTAATAACAATAACTTGTGACAGATTTTCGATACTGAGAACATCGGGGATATAGCTCAGTGGTAGAGCAACCGACTGCAGATCGGTAGGTCCCCGGTTCAAACCCGGGTGTCCCCTTAATGATTTTTTTTTTCAATAAATCTATTTGAATATTTTGTAAGAACTTTTCTAGGATCAACTAATTACATAAGAGTTCTCATTGGGGATATAGCTCAGTGGTAGAGCAACCGACTGCAGATCGGTAGGTCCCCGGTTCAAACCCGGGTGTCCCCTTGAAATGTACTTTTTACAAAAATCCTTTTTTGATAATTTCATAGTACATCGCATAGATCAAATTATTTTTATGTACATATGTACATAAAAATAATTTGATCTATGCGATAATCTAACAGTATTTACAGCTTTACTGTGACATATATATATGTCACAGTAAAGCTGTAAATACTGTTAGATTATATAATCTATCTCGCGACATTGTAAACTGTCAAAGATTGTGAACCGTAACATACTGCTTACAATTTAACTGCTTTAAACATAAAAGAAAATCAACTGTTGAGTTTTAAAAATCAGCTTAAGGCACTTCTTGTAGAAAAATGTTATTACAGTGTTACCGACTTCTTGAACGATGACCTCAGCAATTATTTGTAGACCACCCATTTGACTAGTATTTAATTTTGACATGTAATATTAATTTCATCAATTACCTACACTAATATTAAGAGAAAATATTTGCATGCCTATATAGGGTAAGACAGTACTGGAGCATTATTTATTATCTAATTTAAACTTGTATAACCTACTTTCTGACAAATAAATGAATTGAATTGAATTGAATTTAAATTTTTGGCGCTTTGGCGGGCGCTGGGCACCGCCTGGATACGCTCGCTCTGCTCGCTCGCCTAAAGCGTAGTTTTTCACTAACTAACCTAACCTACTAATTTCGACCTAAGCTGATGTTCGGCAGTTTACTATCTCGCAAGATTATAATCTAACGGTGTTTACAATTTTACAGTGAAATATATAAGCGATTTTTCGTTGGGAATATAGCTCAGTGGTAAAGCAACCTCTTCAGACCGGTAGGTTTTATTTCTGAACTATTTTCTTCTTTCAGGTGGCTCTTATGGCTGTTAACGTGCTTGGCGAAGAAGTGGAAGATGCTGAAAAGTCACCAGTGTCCAATAAGTCAGAGCCTATGTACTCTCCATACGATGACCTGGCGTTCGTGATGTACGTGGACACTGATATCGCAGACCTGGTGAGGAGCCTCGATGAAAAGAAGAAAGTTGCTGTCACTGGTGAGCGATAATGATAATCATCGTTGAAGATCTTTCTTTCGTCTCGGGAACGGGCCTTCAAAACAATAGTGACAAGGGAAATACAGTAAAAAAACTAAGTGATCACAAATCCTGCCTTTGTTGGTGACATCTTTTTTGTTCTTCTTTTATTTGCTTGATTTGCTCAGCTCACTTGGTACCCGGATAAAAAGTAGCCTATATGTTATTTCAGCACACGTACTATGTATATTCCAAGTTTCATCTAAATCCGTTTAGCCGTTTAGGCGTGATTAAGGCACAAACATCGTCACACCTCACAAACTTTCGCATCTTCCTACTAATATTATAAATTGGAAAGTTTGTGAGAATGTGAGGATGTGACGGTGTAAATATGTTGTGTGAGTCCTATAGGTATCTTTTCCAAAGTCTTCTCCAAGTTCAAACCTTCTCCAACTGGAATAAGCCAGTTTTTCTGGCTCAAAAGACAAAGCCATTTTAGCCTTTTCGGAGCATAACTTTGTTCCAAAGTCCAATAATTTTCCAACACCTTTCAGAGGAGCGCTTCGAATACGCCCGTCGCCTGAAATCAGCCGGGGCGGCGCTGGCAGCGGCTGGCATCCGCATCGGGCGCTGGCGGCTGAGGAAGCGCACGGCGGCGGCACGGGATGACTTCGAGCTGGCTAGGAGGATGCGGGACAGGATCGCGGACGCGCTCTGCGGGGTTAAGGAGGACCCTCAGCTTTGCAGGCTGTTCGAAGAGGAAGGGGTAATTTACAAATACTACAGACAGAGTTCTACAACAATAAGGCAGGCTTGTGCCCAGCTCAAACGCGACAGATGCGGTTTTGATTTCTTCTCATATTCAGCAAATGTTTCGTTTAAGTCTAGGGTAAATGTTAGGAGACTACGAAAGGACAGTTGTTATAAAACCCGATTCCTTTCAGCCCGATCGCCGCAACGACTCTTCAATGCCAGCCGAATATGATTTCTCCCACCACCTGTCCCCGTCAGTAGCGGCTGGATCCCTGAGCCTAGACATTGCCTCACCAGTGCCGCCAATAGACCCTGGCGAGGAATACGTCAATGGAAATGATGAGGAGGAAATAATCAATGAGCCAGAGGTGAGAACTCTAATTTGATTAATGTTCAAAATATCTCTGTCAGAGACGTCCAACAATCACGGCTGTTTTATAGGCTTGTGACATTTAATTAAAGCTACGCTGAACTATATTTTAAATTATAATGGTAGAGCCATGGCAATTTGTCTAGTACCGAGGTAAAGGGATAATGATCAGTGTACCTAAACTATTATTTTTCTAGTCACCAATCCACACCAGGACACAGCAGATCCTTCAAGAGGAACCTGAAGACCACTACCAGCAAACAGTCCAGCCTGAATCACCCATGCCCTACCAACCACAACCACAGTCATTGACTTTCCAACCACAATCATTACAATTTCAACCTCAGTCTTCACATTACCAGCAGCCACAATCATTGTCGTTCCACAACCAACAAGTCAGCCAGCCTCAGCCACTATTATTCCACGAAGAGAAGTTTAAAGAAGACAAGCTAAAGGAAGAGGAGAAGCAGAGGAAGTTGGAAGAAGAGGAGTTGAGAAAAGAGACTGATAGCCCCCGTAGGAGTATCACGCCAAACGCTGCGAACGGGACCCTGGTTAGGAGGAGGAACAAGAGTGCAGGTCCACGGTCTACCTTCGAAGCATATGAGGAACGGCTGCTTCCAGCTTTACGGCAGTAAGTACCTACCTCTTGATTTTTGCTTTTCTCAGACAGGGTTAGGTTGGATACCTGGTGTTGTATTGGTCCAAAAACATGACTGAAATATTCTTTATCAAAATACATAGTTTCCTTCCGCGGTCCATTGTACCTAGTTACGATAGATTTTCGAGTTTATAGTTTGTGCCTATACATTCTAGCGCCATCTAGGATGTTATACGGAATTTAACTTTTATCTTTGAAAGAATGTGCATAATTACTCTCGTTTAGGATCAGGATATTTAAATGAAGGGGCACCTCTTGGTCCGTCCATGTACGTGTGTTTGGATTAAGGTTTATCTGGGACCTGGGGGTTTTTACACGTTGCTTTGAAGTCTCATACTTTTATCCGTAGTTCCCATACTAACGAGTACCTCCGCGAGGCTCGCGAGGAGGAAGCCAGCGGCGGCAGCGCTGCGTCGCACCCCCGCACCGCACACCACAAGCTTAATGAACGGGAGAGGAAGCAAGCTGCGCTGCCCATACTCATCTTTGGATACCCCTTAGTAAGTACCGCAATGTTGAGACAAAAGTATTTACTTATTTAAGTAATTCAACTTACAGGATTAACCTGATACAATGACGACCTCAGTGGCGTGGCGGGCGAGTGCTCGGCTAAGACGCAAGAGGCGCGGGTTCGATTCCCGATACGGGAGACATGTTTGTATGTTCTGCAAATATTTCTTCCGTATGCCGTCCACGTCATGCTATTCCTGGACAAAGATTAAGGGAGTATTAACAGCATTCTTCATCCTGGTCCAATTGTAAATTTTCCTTCCAGGTAGAAAAGTTCTATTCCAAGAACTACCTGGACAAGGAGGAAGGGCTGGCGCGGCTCCGCTCAGAACTGACCTGTCCTTCCAACGGCAGCAGTAAGACGTCTCCGAACAAGACGGCGCGCGCCGCCGCATCCTTGTTGCAGCGGGCACTGAGAGACAAAGTCTTCTCCGTCTACAGCCAGGCTAATGAGGTGGTCCGGACGCTGTTCCAGGAGTTTGTGCCAGACAGGTATATAATTAACAAAACACCTCTCCATTATATTCCAAATTCACCTGAAGGACATCGCTCTAATCGTTAAGACTTAACGCTTAAGAATTATCTCTCCGAGCATGTCGTAAAAGTCGTCTAAAGGATATATCCTAGTGTCCTCTCCAACATGATGGACCATCTATACGGGCGATGGGCTGATCACCTGTCACCATAGTTCACCATATCCATCATGGGACTTTGAATCAGGTGTCTGCAAGTTTTCTTATGATTACTTGTGGGGTGGTTCTGCTCACACCATTTGGGATACGAGCGTGAATGTATGTATAAAGGACAAGGAGAAAAATTTACGATGGTGTTTTCACCGTGTAACTATGAAAGGTTATCTGTACAATACGACCAGCAAATGACGACCACTGCCTTCTAATGCCACATTACAATACTAGTGGCTTCGCAACTTCCCAGGGTATGCGCGGCAGAAGTAGGCAGGTGCCTAGAGAAGCTGCTGCCAGAACTGCTCAGGGCTTGCGGAGACCCCGCCCCCCGGGTCCACTCCACTGCTCAGCACACCGTGCTCACTGTAGCCGACTGTCCTCATGTCAGGTAATATACCTACTCCATTTTTAACGTTCTGTACTCGAAGGGTGTCAGCGAGTCCCTATTACTAAGCGTCAGTAAGAAAGGGTCTTTACTAGGGCTATGTTGCCGCTTTGTGCAATTCAAATGAGAATCTATCAAACAGCTATCTGCATTTGATTTGCACACTGCTATACCGAGAGGGAATCGAGAGTAAACGAAGAAGTCGGTTCTTTTTTATAACGAAAATACAAATTCAGATAAAGAGACATGCATATCGGATGATTTACATAAATAAATAAATAACACCCAACAGTCACATACTTAGTCCTGACCCCACACTAGGATTCCCTGTTGTGGGTATCAGAAACTACAAGTAGGTACCATGGTACCATAACACCCAGACCCGGAAGAAATATTTACAGATCATGCCAACATTTCTTCTGCAGCGGGAATCGAACCCGCGCCTCTTGTGTCTCTGCCGAGCAATCGCCCGCCACGCCACCGAGGCCGCCACATGAAAATTGAAATTAAGTTCCGAAGTGTGTTCATACTGAAAAATGTTTATTTCGAGGGTCTAAAACGCGTGTCGAAGTATTAAGACGATGCATAGTTCCTTCGAACCAGTGCACAGTGAGGTGAAAGGTTATGAGAGTGGCTCAAAGGCGCCTTTCGTGAATTTCCAGGAGTATCCACGTGATCCCGCAGCAGCTGGTGCGGCCGGTGGCGGCGTCCATGCACCCGCGGCTGGCGCTCTCCCGGCTGCAAATGCTAGAACAGCTCATCCTCAGCCACGGCATCAGCACCGACAAGAACAGGTCTGAAGAACATAATATGATATGTTCTTCACATATTATGTTTTTACGGTGATGGAAAACATCGTGAGCAAACTCGCGGCTTAGTCAGCTCTGCATGTACAGACCATGTCTTTACTGTGGACAAGGCCGACTAAGCTGAGAGGATGGAATAGGTGCCGGGCAAGCCTACTCCATCTTAATTCGTCCCGGGCACTACAGTGTCCCGTTTGTGAAGGTAAAAGTTGCCTCCTGTTGCTGTATAAATCATGTTCTTTTAAATCGTGTTCTTTTCTTTTATCGTGTTTTCACTTTGAGGAACCGACAAAATGAAAATTTTTATTTTATTTTTGAATAAACACATTTCATTAACAGAGTTCTTCATCGATTTTGGTGAATAAAATCCGCAATTGCACAATCTTAAGAAAACTTAGTACAGGACATTGCTTTGGTTATTTTGGGACAAGCTAGAATGGTGCTCGATTATGGAATTGGGTAGTGAGCGAAGACCCTAACTTGGATCGTTTTTAATTCATACTAAAGTTGATTAAAAGTGCCTTCACAGACTACAACCATTCTATGATAGTCGTCGACAAACGAACAATAACAAAAAAAAATGTCAAAAAAACAAAAGGATACTAAAACAAGAGAATACAGGGGACACCCGGGTTTGAACCGGGGACCTATCGATCTGCAGTCGATTGCTCTACCACTGAGCTATATCCCCAATGAGTCATATGTTGAAATAATCAATTCTGAGGCGCATACCTACTTAGTTACAACTCGTTTTGTAATGAAGTAAGCTGAACGTCTGTCGGAAGGAATAACGTATTTTTATGTATCGTCAGCTTTTACCTAGATTTTTCTACTTATTTAACAGAATGTATTTGTATTCTGCCCTACTAATTGCACTTGCAGTAATCGTCATTTTTGGGTTTTTCACTTTTTTGCAGAAATGGTATTCTAAAGGGCTACATAAAATTTATACCTACATAAATAATAATTTAATTAAAAGTTATTTTTTACTAAAAGAATTATCTATAACATAATATAACATGGACATGCTGCAGAGATATCTAAAACTATGATAACCGCGTTTTTCCCGAAACCGCCATTTTGCAAGTACCTACTGCATTTGCTATTACGAGGGCAGTAGGTATTATGGTTATGGTTTTACTCCCATAAATGTTATTATGTAAGGTATAAATACAATGAGTATTATAAGTGGCAATGCGGCCAGCGTCTTGGGCACGCTACCACCGTCTGATGAGCTGGATCAGGTGAGCTATCTATAGTAATAGTTGTAAGTTTCTTTCTGTTAATAAATTATTGTTTTATAAGTATTATCTTTCATTCATTCGTTAAAAATATTATTTTCTGCAGCGGTTTAACAGTCCGTCGGCTGGCTGAGTGCGGCGCGGCGGGCGCTCAGCACGCGGCAGGCTCAGTGCGTGCGGCGGCCGAGCGCATCTTACTAGCTGCGTACGCGCGATCGCCGCGCGTCGTACGCGCGCAACTACCGCCCGACGACGCGGTCACCAGGCGCAACCTGATCTACAGGCATCTGTTCCAGCAGTTCGACCGGATCGATATGCAGGTGAGAGACGAGGCGCAACCTGATCTACAGGCATCTGTTCCAGCAGTTCGACCGGATCGATATGCAGGAGATGAGCATGAGAGACGGCATAAACCGCAGAGCATAGCATACAAAGTTACCTCTAAAGGTAGAACTCCTAAATTCCCTAACCTCTCAAAACCAAGATGTTCCAGACCTCTTTCAGCTAATTCTTGCTATTTGATCCAAAACATGGCTTACAAATGAGCACACACCGCTCAAAGAGCCATGTAGCGGACCATGCTAGATTACATTGATTTGTGCAATTATTTAATTGATCAGACTATTCAGATAAGACTTGCGATCTTTATCAATAAGTACCTATTAATAAAATTAATTACTTATTTGTTTTAAAAATCTCTTATCATAGCGATAATAAGGTAGTTACTTATAATTATTCCCACAATAACAAAAGTTCTTATCACAACAATCACAATCAATCGGAAATCCTGCCAAAATTATCTGATATTTTGATGAAAATAATAATGCTATTAACCACACTGTACTAAGTATGAACGAAAGCCTTTTTATCACATCTATTCAAAAAGAGCTGGTTGGTTCTTCTTAAAGATGGACCAAAGTAACTCTTTTCAAAAGGGGGATGAAATCAAGTCAAAACTAAAGATTATTTCTTCTAGAAAATGCTGAGCCAAGCTCCGACAGAGGACCAGCTCAACGATCAGTCAGCAGCGGACGTGCTGGAGACGGCCAGCGTCAGCCAATCCACGCGCAGCACGGCCAGCGGGATGACGTCATCGATGGGCATGACGTCATCGGTAGGCGCCACCTCCTCGTATAGCTTGAAGTCTATGACGTCTAGCGCTAGGTAAGCCTACTATTTTCAGCAGCAACGCTTGATACTGCAAAGTTTCGCGATTTGCACCCTTGTCTACCCTGAGATAAATCATATACCTGCCACGCTACGCGACAAGTTCACAAAAATCCTGATAATGAAGCCACAGATTGATATTAGAAGTTTTATTTTAGAGATGTTACTGACTAGAACACTGACTTTCAGTCTTAGTTTCATAGCTTGATATCTAGGAGACCATTTTTCGTAACATCTATTAAAATGTTAGCTAAGCATTAAACGTTTAGCGGGCATACTAAGGACTCCTTTTTTCACTGAGGAATTCCTTCAAATATTTCAGCGGAGCAACCCTAGCACCCAGTCTCAGCGGCAGCTTCTGCTCAAACAAGACAAAGAGCAGTCTAAAGAAATCCCCCACCAAGAAGTACACCCCAGCGCGGACTGCCAAGGACTTCTCCAACTACCCAGGGTACAACAAACTGAGGCTGGATAGCGCCACCAGCCCCAAACACTCACCCAGGTCCTCTGCAGCTGGGGTTGAAAAGGTAGAGTCACTGGTTTTTAATAGGTAGGTACTTTGTTGGCATATTAAGTATTCCCAAGGAGGGTTGACGTCAGGCAGGCGGCCGGTCATAAAACACCTTAGCCAAAACTCTTACACCATCATCCAAAGATCATGCTGTGCCGACCCCACATAGAGTGGGATGAGGGTAGGAAGATGATGATGGCTTTGTTGGCATATCTTCCTCTTATTATACTTTTCCTCTTCCGTTCTCTTAAAATTTATTCATTTCTGTACTCCAGGAGTGAGTACTGAAATGAATATTTTTTTTTTTTAATTTAATCTTAGTCATGTCCTCTTTTACATATAAGTAGTTCATTAATTTCGAGAGCTTAAAGATTTGAGGGGATACAGTCGTGACCAGTTTCTACTCCCTGAGTCCATTCATGTCATTTACCTGCCTTTTTCCTACTACCTGGGATCGGCACAACATGTTCGCTTATTTCATTTTCTACAGTCACTCTTCACTCCTTTCACATAATCCATCCATCCTCTAGCTAGCATCTACATCCATATTCATCACTTGGCTTGTAACATGGCTTTCTTCCCTACACCCTTAGGTCCATTTTCAAGAAAGCCAGAGGGCTCAACCCGAGGTGGTGTATCGACGCACGCACCGCAACGCCGAGAACCGGCACTCTATGATCCACTACGACCATGAACCCTCTAAGCCACAGCTCAAAGAACGCCCTATCACCGTCTACGAGCCTCTTCACATCGACTACAGAGACTCACCGAGCCTCGGCTCTCCAAAAACCAAGAACGACAGATCCATGGACTCTTTACCCATGGATTCTCCGCAAATGTCCAGGAACGACTTGAGGTGTGACTCGGATAGCAGGAGTCTGGACTCGCCGAAGATCAAAGCTGATTATTTCAGGGAGAATCCGTTGGAGTCTCCGAAACTGGTGGCGGGGCTGAGGAATTTGCATTTGGATGATCAAAGCGGGATGGATGAGAGCGGGTATTATAGTCCTGGTGAGTTATTGCTAACACCAGACCCTGAACCATAGATGTTCCTCATGACTGGACCTTTGCTTGACTGTTATGTTTATTTGACGAAATACAACCAAACTATCATTGATTTTCACTGATCAAATTATCACTTCGTTTTAATCTCAAGTGGAACAAATTAGTACTCCTCACTCTAGACAGTTCTCTCCATAAAATACAAGCATATGAGTAGATATTATAACCTCTATCGAAACCAGTGCAGAAATCTCGTTATTCGCCCAAAACCATGATGGAACAATAATAAGATGTTGAAATGAAGTGAGTTTTGAAGTTTATGTGTTTATAGGAAGGCGGAACCAGGCGTCTAGCAGTGAGACGCAGTACGACGCTTATGAAGGAAGTGACGTCTGCGGGGAAAACGTACCGGAGTCTGTCAGCTTGCAGTAAGTACATCATCGGCGTATAAAAGTCCACTGCTTGATATAGACCTCCCTAATGTAATAATTAATGCAAAAAATATTTCCTCTTTATAATATTAGTATTATGGGATTATGACTGTGTTGGGTGTTGTTTCAGTACGACTTGCACGTGGTGCGGGCGGCGGGTGCGGGCCGAAGCACTAGAAGCTCACTACTGGCGCCGGTGCGTGATGCTGGCGCGCTGCCCGCATTGCAGAGTGGCGCTGGAGGCCAGGATGCTGCACTCCCATCTGCTGGGTGAGCTCATCCACTAGTCAGGGTCCTCTGTTATGGTTTCGTACCCGAAGGGTGCCAACGGGACCCTATTACTAAGCCTCCGCTGTCCGTCCCTCTGTCAGCGGGCTGTATCTCATGAACGTACTATGAAAAGAGTTGAAATTTTCACAGAGTGTGCTTTTACATTGTCGCTATAAAAACAAATAATAAAAATAAGAGGGAGCCAAATACAAAAAACATTTATGTAAATGTACGATGACCGTTGACCTTTTTTTTTCACTAGGTACCTGATTTACTTCTTTTTAACTTGCCTATGTCCATTTGTTGCATGGGGAGTGGAAGAGGAGCATGTCATGCCGACCCCACATGCGTGGGATAAGGGCAGAGATGATAATGATGTCCATTTGTTTTACATCTTTTACGCAGCGATTTCACAGATCGGCATGTTATTTTGCATAGATAGTGATAGGTTTTTAACCGGACAGTGACAAAAGCATTTCGGCTGGATAGCAGGCTAACGAAATCCCGGACGGAAGCTACCAAAAATGAAGTTCTGGGCCATGAAACGAGGTTCATAATCTAGAATCTTTATATTACAGAGGAGTGCACAATGAGCGAGGGGTGTTGGAAGGTGTGTCAGAAGTGCGGCGTCGCGCTGCGCGTGGACGAGAGCGACTATCACGTCAATTGTATACGTAAGAATTGACTGTCTTAATATCACCTACACTTGTCTTATTAATACTTCCTTCTTAGTCGCTACACTCTTGACAGTGGTCGTGGTCGTCAGCTCAGGAGTAGTGGCACGCTTCACAATTTCGCGCCATTCGGCTCTAATGGTGGCCTTTCCTAAGGTTTGACCTAAAGTCTTTTACCATCGTAGATGATTTATACAGCTTCAGGAGGCACCTCTTACCTTCACAAACGGGACGCTGTAGTGCCCGGGACGAATTAACATGGAGTAGGCTTGCCCAGCACCTATTCCACCCTCTCAGCATAGTCGGCCTTGTCCTCAGGAAAGACATGGTCAACACGTGCGGAGCTGACTAAGCCGCGGCCAATTTTATCGAGTTGTCCCAAAAATATAATAACTTACATTTTGATCTTAAAATTATGTTTTTGTATTTGTCAGCTCTCGGCATGGACGAGTGGAAGTGCCCTTACTGCTTCAAGAACGTGCTGGCGCGCGACCTGCCCTGGCAGCGGCATCTCATACAGTGTCCCCGGAACCCCAGGATCTCGCAGACATCATAGATCGACTGCTAGTATCGCGACACATCTGCTGAAAGTTCGGCTTAATACCCTCGCATTGTTTTTATGTGCTGTCATTTTGGCAGTTCGTATGAGCTAGTGGCAATCTCTTGTGACGGAGTTTTTAGGCCGCCTAAAGGCCTCCGTCATGGCTTAACGACTTAAGAACCGGGACCGACCATTTAACGTGCCCTCCGAAGGAAGCGCTCAGCTCGTAATGCCACTTGCGGTCACCCATCCCGATTGTGACCGCGCACGATGTTGCTTAACTTCAACGTGAGCAACGTTTCAGCTGATGTGTTACTTAATATAAATTGCGACGAGGTTGATTTGCTGTTCTGAGGTTCAATTAACCCGGACTTTCGGCGTCATTGTCGTTAGCTGATGTGTTGGAATACTTAGGGTTAGGTTTAGAGCTCAAGATGGCCGCTGCTGCCTAGCTAAGTGGGGTCACATCGACCCATCCCGGAGACAGGGCAGAGAACCCTGAGAGAAGAGAACAAAGCATGGAGCACGTTCTCATGCCTTTTCTGTCAGACCATCCGAGGACTTGAACCAGCCAACAGAGAATGAGTACTGAATACTAAGCTAAAAAAATTGAGATCAAGCCACGAAAGAGTCCCGAATCAAAATGGCGGAAAGTAAAGTAACCCTTATATTTTTTTTTTGGTAAGTATGGGTAATGGCATCAACTGGTTTAGAAATCATGACAAATTCGTATCAAGTAGATAAAATAATCGCTCTATGAAGCATATGTCAGTATTTTTTGTTTAAATAAGTTACTATTCAAATACTCAACTTAAACTACTTATGTTTTTAAAAGTTGTGAATTTTATTTCAATGCATTTACTAACCAACCAATCAGTAGACAAGGATTTTAAAGGACATTAATTTAGTTTATTTTAGATATTTGTCTTACAGTTTCTCTTTTTGATTATATTAAAATATTTTTTTAGAGTTTGGAATTTCTTTAGGACAATTTTGTATTTTATTTGATAATTTTTATTTTGGCAAACTTTTATATGCCATCATAGCTTTACTTTATAATCCTAGAATTAGTGTAATTTAATAGAAAATACAGGTTCAGTAGTTTAAAAAAAATGTCAAATTCAGAACTAGAAAAACCATTTAAAATACGTAAACTAAATGCCATTTTGCAATGCAAATATTTTAATCTGTCCATATATATTTTTCGAGCACATCGCGTCCAGCTAAAACGTTCATAATTTAGTGATAATTGTCAAAGAAGATTCAATACTTCTATACTATAATATAGCCTATACTTGCACCTGAAAGGCCATACTCATAAACACTGTTTAAAATTGCCTTTCAATTTGCCACTATCTTACAAAGCATGGCAATACGTTACAGATTTTTCTATGGTGTTTATGAATAAGACTGAAAATCTTCTGTTACTGACCGATTGACAGACAATAAAACAAAAACGTGGTGTTTAAATAAAAAAAAGATTCCTCATAAAACTATTGAAAGAGTCAAATTTGTCTTGTAAGTGTAACCAATGTTAAAAGCTAAGCCAATTTTGAAAGATCATTGCCTAAAAAGCACAGCTTTTGTCCATCTTAACCGTCCAAATTGTGGAAACCGTCTCATTATGTTTATTTAATTTTTTAAATGCTATTTATAAGTTATTTTTGTTATCAGTCCCTATTGTGCTACTGTATGCTTAACTATTTCTTAGAGATGATTTTAGTTATTTTACACAGGGAAATTAATTGTCAAGTATTTGTGTAAGATTTTTATTATTTTAGTGTTTAGTATCAATCCGCCTTACTTATAAATGTGACTTAATACTTATAAATTGGCTATCAGTTTGACATTATCTGACAAAAGAAGATGACAATATAAACATTGTGACATTTGTCAGACTTTTAGAGGGGTTTGTAAGTAAGGCTGTAAATTTTATTATTTTATTAAATTATTTTTGATCCTAGAAGGTTCAGTCATTAGTTAAATGGATATTTTAGTTTGTTTTTTGTATGATAGCATGTTTTTATGTATGTAGAAATGTAGATATTTAGGATAATCCTAGTTCTAGACTGTTTGAATAATTATAGGTATTTTTAAGTAGTGACTAGGCACAGACGAGAATTTTGTCAGATCTGAATCATTCTAGGACAGCCCGTGTAAGGTAGATTTTTGAAACAAGCGTCAGTAGTGGGTGCCACGTTAGTGACGCCGCGACCGAGTTACTAAGGAAATGTACGAAACGTAATGAACGGCCACGACATTAACACGTTCTAATGTTACATATATTAACCTATTACACCATCTAAATGGGCGATAGGCTGATCTCCTATCACCATGGTTCACCATATCCATCTTGGGACTTTGAATCAGGAGTGGCTGCAAGTTTTCTTACGATCACTTGATACGGACGCGATAATAATGTATTGTATATACCAACATTGCCCCTCTGGCGATGACCATCTCTAGTGGATTGGAACCTTGAAATGAAATGAAACATTTATTTATTTAAATATTTATTATTGACGGCCTCGGTGGCGTGGCGGGCGATTGCTCGGCAGAGACACAAGAGGCGCGGGTTCGATTCCCGCTGCGGAAGAAATGTTTGCATGTTCTTTAAATATTTCTTCCGGGTCTGGGTGTTGTGGTGCCATGGTACTCGTAGTTTCTGATACCCACGACACAGGGAATCCTGTGTGGGGTCAGGACTATGTATGTGACTGTTGGGTGTTATTTATTTGTCTGTGAAACTAGGTAGTACAGATGGTGTTAAACTACGTTCAATATTTATTTCAATTTAGCTTAAGGTAATAAGTAATATACTTAGTTTGAGCTTAGTAGCACCACATCGCCCTCTGTGATATTGGGTCGAGTATTAAAGAAATGGCATTACGCAAAGGTCCTTCAGTTGATGGTCTAGGATAATGTAAGTTTAAGTCTATTCTGAAAACTGTTGCTATCTCTTTCTCTCTTCACTCTCTCCTACGCACTCTGTGTTTCTATCTCTCTCCAACAACCTTTACAAGTAGAATAATACTTGAAACATGAATAAGAATGTCTAATACTGTACCTATTAGCTTAATCTTTATCGCAGTCGGGTAAAAAGGTATCAAAACAGTTATGCTTCGTTTTCGAACATTTCGTAATGGAGTTAGAAGTGGATTAAAGAAAGTTATTTGAAAGATTTAAAGTACCTACCTACTTTTGTTTGACCTTTTATTAAATGATATACGAAATTAGTTTTAAAGTTCATTGATCTTACGATGATTCTTGAGTTTTATAATTTTATTTCGACATTTATCCCTCATTTTTGGAATTCTGTTACGTATTTACAATACCGAATATTATGCATTTTATCATAGCCAATTAAAAAAACATGAATTTATAGCAGTTAAAAAAATATAAGAGTTTTAGTCACAAACACTAGAGTGGGTTGATTTTAAAGCCAATAAAATTTTATTTTATATGATATTACTACTTTTAACCAATTATTTAGTTACACTACTATTTACTATTCCGATTAGTTGTCAAGTTGCGTTTTTAAATTAATTAAATTAAATTTTTGGTCCATTAAAATGAATAAAAACTTTCTTTATCGATACTTTTTTACATTAACTGCTAGATATTTCAACTTACTCTTACCTTTCTTCTAGTAACTTAAGATATTGAATAACGTAGATATGATATTAATATAAGTAGGAGTTACTTTTGATTCCCCTGTTTGTGTTTAAGTCGAATTTCAAGATTTTGTTTTGTTACATGAGTTTAAACTTTTAATATACAGGGATTTTACCTCCGTTATGTTTTTCTTTTACGTTATTCCCAGCCTTGGGACATAAACGGCTGAAATAATAATAATGTTATTCTAAACTATTTTGTACATCCATTTGACTGATGACTGGCCTTTGATACAAAACTATATTTTATGTAACTATAAAAACTTTTGTAAACATGTAATATTTTCGTATTTACATACTTCCTATTTATTGTTTTAAAGCAATTTTCACGCTTTTTAAAAATCATAACATACATTTTTGACATTCCTTTTTAATTAAATAAACTATAAAACATATTGTTTAAAAAAATGACATAATATTTTGCCAACATAATCTGCAATTTACACGCTTTATAAAAATAAATCATAAATATAATTTTTTGACATTCCTTTTTAATTATATAAATTCATATGTACCTATGATGTTTAGCTATAAAATAAAAAGCTCAATTTCTACATCAAACTGTAATGAAATACATAAACTCGCTTGTATTTTCATTGTTAGAGGCCTTTTCATAATTGATTTAAAAATAAAAATGGCTCTAACGGGCGCGAGAGATGGCGCTGATTTGACGAGGACCAAAGACTGATAAATTCTGTGTTTGTATGTCAAAAGCTGCATACTGACTGACCAAGCAGAAAGAAGCTGCCGCGCGAGGCAAATACTCGCTAAGTCGAGACGTATCCCGCTCGAGGCAAACGCGCAAACTGCGAGCAATGCACTCAGAGCTATTTGCCTCGCACGGCTAGTCACGAAATCAAATGTCATTACGTAATGTAATGGTAAAAAAACCACTGTATGTATGTATGTTCGTATGAGCTAGTGGCCAACTCTAGTGATGGAGTTTTTAGGCCGCCTAAAGGCCTCCGTCATGGCTTAACAACTTAAAAGCCGGGACTGTTTAACGTGCCCTCCGGAGCACGGAAGCGCTCAGCTCGTAATGCTTCGAAGAACGCTCGAAGAACGCCTAAGCAAGCTACGCCACGAGCGATTAAAAAAAAGCCACTGAAATAGTTGACTAACGTTGACATTTCTTTTACTTTACTGTATTTTGACTACTAGGACGACATCAGGACTTATCAAAGCAGCGCCATCTGTTCGGAACGTTGAAAGCTCTCGAAATGGCCTCATTTCATATAATAATCTGATCAAAATGAATGCCAATTAGATGTATTGCGAATACGAGTATTATTGTAAGCGATTGGACTGACGTAAATTGATGTGTATTTTGTTTATAGATATTGATTAAATAATTGCTTTTTATTATGTAACATTTCTACCCACAAATACTATATTTCCTACAGTACAATATGTGTTAGGATTTGCACAAACATACGAGACTTACATCTTGAGTCAACAAACTGTATTTAAGGACATAAAAAATGTGTTAGTATTCTATCAGCCATAATGGTTCCCATAGTACAAGCTTTGCTTAGTTTGGGGCTAGATGGCGCTGTATCAAAATGTCCACAAAATATTTATTTATTAACCTTCTAAACAAGACGATTTATAAGAAGTTGATTTGCTGTTCTGTGTGGCTTAAAAGGGCAACTTTGAGCAATTCATTTTTCGATTTTATAGCAAATCAGAAACAAATATAACAAGCTGAGAACTTTAGTTATAGTGCAAATCCTAAGAAACTCAAGTATAACGACAAACACTTTGTCTAATGCCCAGTACCAATATTCTACAAACGTACGGTCCTTAATACCATAGCAACGTTGTATCTGTCGTTGTAATTCATTTTTTAATACGTGCATTAGTAAAATCGTGGACTTTATTATAAGGTACCTAAATTGGAAAATATTGGAACCGGGCATAACCCTTATTTTGTATGAAACTGTGTGTGTATTATGGTTGGGCCTAGATCCGCAACAAAAACTATGTTTAGTATATTTTTATATTTTATTTTTGCGTACATAAAGTTTGAATAATAAAAATTGTAACGAATTACGGAGTGACCTTAGCTAGGTATGTCTTTGAAAGTTATTGCATTTATTATATTGCAGTTTTCAGCATTTTTTCCATATCCAAAGCCACTAAATTGAAACGGCAGGTATTGGAACTACACAACTTATACTTCAAACCTTACGTCAAAGACAGTGGCGCCACTAGTCACAATATTAGACAATACTTTTAAGAGTAATTTTGTTTAAACTTATTGATGAATAAAAATGTTTTGTGTTAAATTGTGTACGATTAGTAATATTTTGTTGAGTTATAGGCTGTAAGGCGAAAGAGATTGTTATCGCAAATAATGCGAATGGTTTGGATAATTGGAATAAAGGATTTTTGAGGATTTGTGCCTTTTTTATTATGTTCGACATCATTCTTTTTACCAGAATTTTGAAAAATAGACCTACCTAGCCTATTAAAATATGATACATGAGTAAGTACTGGTCTCATCCTCATTTCCTCTCTGTAGTTTGTGGATTCGATTCCTACCCATTTCATTTTCCTGCCCTTGTCCCACTTTATGTGGGGTCGGCACAACATGTATTTTTCTTCCATTTCCCTCTGTCAAAAGTAATTTCAACACTCCCTCCTTTCTTACTCATGTCATCTTTCACACAGTCCATGCAGCTTTTCTTTGGATTCGATTCCTACCCGACATATATTTTATTTGAAGCTACCTGTTTCAAATAAATCGAAGCCATCTACCTCACTTAGAGCTAGATGGCGCTGTGTAAATTATTCTACCATTAAATAAATAAAAAAACGCAGTAGATATAAACAATAATTAATATTATTAATAATTAATTATGTCAATACAAATATCACTTACAAATTATCAACTATTCGAAGTTTTAGCGACGCCATCTGAGCTGTCGGGAGCATCGGGCATTTCCTCGTCGCCATTTTTAGTACTTTCTGGAGCGACGCCATCTTGGTTTTCTGTCACTTCTGCCGTACTTGAGTCTGCTTCTTCGGCCTTTTTCGTGAATTTGTTTACATCTGTAAAATAATAGATAAATAACTTGGTGTGAAAGAATAAATGCAAAATTTACGTCACAATAAATCGCTTTTATCACGATATTTCCTTCACTGCTTGTCAGTACTGGTTTTCGAATAAAAGATCCATCGATACGGCTATATGCGAACTCACGACCTCCGGATCGAATTTGGAGTACCTAACAAGACTAACACGGCTTGAATAATGTGAATAGATAAAGTTAGCATCATGTTAAATGCAAAAACGATAAAAAATGAAACTTTTTTTTCACTACATTTGAATCAAATGATTATCAACCTGAAATAGTCAACACTTAACAATTTAATTTTACTGTAGTACATATGATTTTTGTTAGTTAAAATATATATTTTATCTTATTAGGAGGTATAAATACGTTATTGATCCGTTACTGCCGTTATCTTTCAAAGTTATGTCCTGTCCATCCAAAGGTTGCCTGAAAGAGATCGCTCTTAGCGATAAGGCCGCCCATTGTAAAACTCATTATTATGCCTATTTTGTTTTTATTTTAATTTTATTTGATCTGTTTTTACAATAAAGTTATATTGTATTGTATAGTCCTGAAAACAATGTAGATAAATACCATATTTGCTGTAATCTGCGCCGAGCAGTCTCAGATAGTGGACAGTATCAGGCGTGGCTGTGTAGGCGCGGAGAGAGTGCACGCCGCGCCAGCCGACGAGGGTCAGTTCCAGGTTCGATTCCTGGTCCTTGAACTCGAGGACACAGCTGCCGCTTGCTGAAGAAACATACAAGTAAATGAGTTATGTCTCTGCTGGACGAAGTCAAAGTCTAAGTTAAAAAAGTTTTATTCTATAAAATCACGGGGATCACTTGACACGTCTTAAATCTACGTTGCATTTACACCTGTTCGTAACGCGACCAAGCGTGGAAGATACAGGCAAGAAACGCTTGGCTATTTTTCTGTAAAATGATCCCTTTACAATCATGTTTATAAAAGGAGTTGGAGCATTGTTCAGTCCCAAGCATTTTTGTCTTCTTTATAATCGGATATTTTATAGTAAGCTTTTTTCAACAACTTTCGTTTTATTACAGACAGCCTCGGTGGCGTGGCGGGCGATTTCTCGGCAGAGACGCAAGAGGCACGGGTTCGATTCCCGCTGCGGAAGAAATGTTTGCATGATCTGTAAATATTTCTTCCAGGTCTGGGTGTTGTGGTACCATGGTACTCGTAGTTTCTGATACCCACGACACAGGGAATCCTAGTGTGAGGTCAGGACTATGTATGTGACTGTTGGGTGTTATTTATTTATTCATTTATTCTTCCCAACATGATGGACCACCTATATAGCGCTTACCAAAGTCTTTTAGCTGCTCCTGAGTCTGCTCTGTGAAGAGTGTGGTAGCTGGTGGGTTACTGGGGTTGTCATTCTGTAGTACTAGGATCAAATCATCCTTTAAGATGCGGAGCCTGCGCTTGGGGCCAATGAACGGGGATATACTGGACAGGCCTTCTTGTGATAACCTGGAATAGGAAGCAAGTTTAGTATCATAGGACAGAGGCATATGTACGGTGATATACTAGACAGGCCTTTTTGGGATAACCTGAAATGGGACGTAGATAGAGAACACTGGTAGTGATAGCGACGACCTCTGTGGCGAGGCGGGCGAGTGCTCGGCTGAGACGCAAGAGGCGCGGGTTTGATTCCCGCTGCGGGAGAAATGTTTACATGCTCTGCAAATATTTCTTCCGGTTCTGGGTGTTGTTTATTATGTATTATAAGTACGTATTAAAAAAAAAGTATTTAACCATTCTATCAGCCATTTGGTTCCCATAATACAAGCTTTGCTTAGTTTGAGGCTAGATGGTACTGTGTGATAAGTCCTCAAATATTTATTTATTATAGTGACCTCGCGGACCCAGACGGACGGACGGACGGACAACGAAGGCTTAGTAATAGGGTCTCGGCAACCTTCGGGTACGGAACCCTAAAAATACTAGATAATTTATTCGAAGTCAGATTTAAGATTTGTTTATTTCTCATTAGAATTACGAAACTCACTAAAATGAGAAATCTTAATTAACTTAAATATAAAAAACCTTTTTTGAGCTAATCATAATCGCATCTCGCGTGGTATCCAAACAAAAAGTAGCCTGCATGTTATTCCAGCTCGCATGTTACGTGTAATCCAAGTTTCATTCAAATCCGTTCAGTCGTTACGGCGTGATTGAGGCACAAACATACATCGTCACATCCACACATCCTTTTTTATGATATTAGTAGGATTAGTTGTAAGTTTCTTTTAACAATTTCTTCAGTTTTAAGTCAGGAGGTAACACTAAAGGCTAGTAGCTCGGTAGATCCCCAGGAAAGACATAGCCAATACTCCGGAATAAAGTTCCAACTCACCTAAAAGCACACGTCATGTTCTTATTATCACACCTCACAAATGTCTTGACGCCCGTATTTATAATCTTCAGTTTGTCCTCGTTCATCTGCACGACTTGTTTGACAATAGGGGAGACGAGGTACAAGTTCTTCTTCTTGCCGACGTGACAGCGGGTTAGCAGGCATTTGGCGTCGAAGCCCCGGAGGTCGTAGAAGTCTTTTATCGAGGGGAATACGTCCTCATCGTCACCTGGAAAATAATAATAGTACATACATACATATTATCAATCCCGTATCCCTAATGGGGTGGACAGACCAAAACTTGCAGCCACTCCTGATTAGTCCCAAAACGGATATGGTGAACCATGGTGACAGGTGATCAGCCCATCGCCCATATAGATGGTCCATCATGTTGGAGGATACTACCTTAGTCGACTTTTACGACATGCTCGGGGAGAGAAGCAGCTAGTTTCCATATATTTGTGAAAAAGTCTCACCTTTGAAGAACACAAACGGGTCTTCCCTATACCCCCCCATTCTCCTCTTCTTCCGTGGCGGCTCTGGCTTGGGTTTCTCTTCACTCTCTCTCTTCTCATCCCCCGTCTCCTCTCTCGGCGCCTTCTCCCAGGGGAGAGGGGCCACCTTCTCCAGTGCGGCTACGAAGAAGCCGCCTGTGTCTTGGTGATGGGGCAGGATTCTGATACTGAAATGACAAAGATTGTATATATTATTTATAAGTTCGTATAAGCTAGTGGTCAACTCTTGGCGGAATTTTTAGGCCGCCTAGTCATGGCTTAACGACTTAAAAGCCAGGACCGACAATTTAACGTGCCCTCCAAAGCTCAGAAGCGCTCAGCTTACAATGCCACTTGCGGTCACCCATCCAAATTGTGGCCGTGCACAACGTTACTTAACTTCAACGATCATTCAAGAATGTATTTGTAAATTATATAGATTATTAAGTGTAAATAAGGCTTTTAATATAAGACACCGTTGTAGAAGATAGGTGCAGTGAAAACACGATTTCAATACAAACGGTGAAGTGAAGGGGCGGGAGAGGCAGTACGTTCGCGCGCATTCAATGTCAAAAGATCACTGTCGTCAAAAGTTTACAAAACGCGCCGCTTATGCACGCGCCCCTTCCCCGCTCGCCTGCGTCCCCCGCGCCTTGCCCAACTGGCTTTATTAATCAAATAATCTAAATAAACATAAACAAAATCAAAACAAAACTAAATGACAAAATAACACGCGTCGTCTACACTCCCCTCCCTAGTGCTGGCACAGCGCTAATCAGCCATAGGGATAGGGGCGACGCGTGTCGCATTCCTTCTTAAAATGCCTGAGTTTGTCCTAATATCCACAACCCTAACTCGCCCATCTTTGCCGGATATAACAGCCTGTATTACTCCTTTTGGCCATACATTTCTGGGGGAGTTAGGGTCCACTATTAATACAAGATCTCCCACTTGTAAGGGTCTTGGTTCATCATGCCATTTTTGTCTGGGGCGCATATCCGGCAGGACTTCGCGCACCCAACGCTGCCAAAACATATCAGCCAATTTTTGAGACAGACGCCATTGTTTTCGGAGGTAGGTATCGGACTCATCAAAAACACCTAAAGTAGGTAGGTTGGACGATGTTCCCAGTAAAAAATGGTTAGGAGTAAGCGTCTCATTACTGTTAGGTTCTACTGCGACGTGGGTGAGGGGACGGCTGTTTATTATCTGTTCTATTTCTGCTAATAAGGTTTGAAGTGTCTCATCACGTGGCGCTCGTTCCTTCAATATGACCTTAAGTGCGTCTTTTATACTTCTGATTAGCCGTTCCCAAGCCCCTCCCCAGTGAGGGCTAGCCGGTGGTATGAAAACCCATGTCGTTGCCATACTGTAGGTAGTCGCTCCTAACTTGAGTTTCTCCGCATCCAATTCCAAGATACATTTCCTCAGCTCCGCGTCAGCTCCTCTTAGATTCGTTCCATTGTCTGAGTATAAGAATCGAGGCCAGCCTCTTCTGGCTGCCATCCGTCGGAGAGCCATTATTAGTGCGTCTGTAGTCAGCTGGTTCACTATCTCAATGTGAATAGCTCTTACGGTAAGACAAGTGAAGATAACACCATACCTCTTTTCTCGGCGTCGGCCAACTGTTACTTCCTGGGGGCCAAACAAGTCTACTCCGGTGAAAGTGAATGGGCGGTGATGATGAGCAAGCCGCGCTTCAGGTAAGTCACCCATTCGGGGTGGATGGGGCTGAGCCCTCTTTATTCTACAAAACATACATTTTGAACTAATATATTTCACGGTAGGCCGTAGTCTTATAATCCAGTATTTCTGTTTCAGTTCGTTGACGACCATTTCCTGATTCCCGTGGCATGCCTTTACGTGGTAGTACTTCACAATGAGGTGAGTGATATGGCAGCGGCCGTGAAGTATCACTGGATGTTTTACACAATTAGATACCTCAGGTGCAGCGTCGATGCGGCCAGACAGTCTCAGCAAGCCATCATCATCCAGTATAGGCGTCAAGGTAAGTAATTTACTTTTTTTATCTAACCTTTTATTATGTTCCAGGTTGTGCAGGTCCTCTGGGAAGGCTTTCATCTGGGAGTACTTCAGCAACACGGTCTCAGCGCGTTCCATCATCGCGCCATCTGCACCAGAACTAGAAACTTTCCTGCATTTATCTATGAAAGATAAAACCACACACATAGATCTCACCAGTCGCAGCCAAGAAGAAAACCTTTCTGGTTCCGGAACAGCAGGTAAGCACATAGGCGCAACGTGGATATTATTTATGCATTCCAGGTCCACATCGCGAACATCAGGTAGCTGTATCTTAGACTCTCCAGGCCACATTTGTTCTTCTTCATATAAAAATGACGGTCCGTATAACCACTCATTTTTCAATGTTTTTATTTCGCAGGTTTCTCGTGTGGCAATGTCGGCGATATTCAACTTCGTAGGTATGTATTTCCATTCTTCAATTTTCGTCAGTTCGTCTAGTTCGCCGAGACGGTGGGCGATGTAGGCTTTGTAATTCCGTATATCATTACGTATCCAGTATAAAACCGTAGATGAGTCACACCAGAATGTTTTTCTTTCAGCCTTTATTCTGTGCTCGTTAATTATGTTATCGGCTAATCTTCCTGCCATCACGGCTGCCTGTAATTCTAAGCGCGGCATCGATACATACTTCACAGGCGCGACTCTGCATTTGCTAGAAACAAAGGCTACTTGTACGTTTTGTTTACGGTCGATCCAACGCCAATATGCTACGGCGCACATCGCCTGAGTCGACGCATCACAGAATATATGTAGTTGTAAGTTTCTATAGCGCTCGGTCTGTGGCAGCGCCGGCGCGTTGTTCGGTGCGCCCGTACCGAGATCTTGCGTCTCGCTCTCGCGCGCAGATATAGGGCTCGGTGTACTGGTTGCCGACTCGTATTGCCTAGGTAGGCGAATTTCATGAATGTTTGTCATTATGCCCAACCACTCGGTCCATTTTGTAAATATTTGATCTGTTATTTCATTGTCCCAGCTGATACCGGACCTCCAGGTATCTTGTAACATGATCTTGCCTTTGATCGTGATAGGCAAAAGAAATCCATAAACATCAAATATGGACATTATCACACGAAGCATTTCCCGTTTAGTAGGTTTCTTTTGTCCAAGCAATATTGAAGTGGAAATCTTTTTTAATGACACATCGAACCCCAGATTATCATCAGTTGGAAACCAAATTAGGCCCAGTGTCCGTTCTCCGTCGTATAGTTGTCCGTTCTTAAATGATACAGATGTCGATCTCAGGTTTTCTTTAGGTAGATCTTGAAGTACAGACTGAATATTAGACGTCCAATTTCTGATCTCGAATCCACCTTGTTTGTGAATGTAAGTGATGTCATTCACAAGTTGACTTGCCGTTTCTTCATCTTGTAGTGAATCTATGTAGTCGTCAGCATAGTGTTGTTTATGTACGGCTTGGACGGCGGCTGGCATTGTTGACTGATATCTCTCAGCATTCTTGTTTTTTATAAATTGAGCTATAAATGGGGAGCAGTTCGCGCCGAAGATGAGGCTAGTCATGACCCATGTTTGTACAGGTTTTTCTGGTGATTCTCGCCATAAAAACCGCAGAGCATCACGATCAACATCTCGTATCTTGATTCTTAAGAACATGTCCTTTATGTCTCCCGTCACCGCTACTCTATTTTCTCTAAATCTCAGCATTATCCCATATAGTGAAGTAAGTAGATCCGGCCCTTGCAGTAGGTAGTCATTTAAACACATACCTTCGTTTGTAGCCGCTGCGTCAAATACTAGCCTTAGCTTTTCTTTATTAGGGTTGTCAACTCCGAAGTGTGGCAAGTACCATATTCTGTTCGGATTTTTTGTTTCGCAGAATTTTTCCGCAAAATCGTTGCAGAACAGGTGGTCTATTCTGTCTTTATAGCGTTTTGCAAAGCTTTGATTGGCTTTCATTTTCTTTTCGACCCCTTTCAGTCTTGTTAACGCATTATTATATGAGTTAGGTAATTCACAGAAGGTACCTTTCCATGGTAGTCCCACGTACCACCTTCCATCTGTTAAAGTGGCCGTTTGTTCAAGGTGTTCCACAGCTTTTAAGTCTAGCTTGTTTTGACGGGGCTTACTTGTAACTCCAACAGATTCCATGGCAAATGACTGTCGCATCTCGTCTTGTATTTCTCGTAGGATATGCTCACATTCATTGTTTTCTTCTGACAGGAACAGAGTAGATTGCCGCTTCACAACATGGTTGCCCGAGGACTTGGTACGCATGCAGCCATGCATGCACCACCCCAACGGAGTGCGGGTGAAGTAGGGTTCCGTAGGTTTACCCTTAACTATTTCCAACGGTAACAGTAAGTCGTAATTGTCCTGCCCTATCAAAAGTTCCGGTCTATGTTGGCCATCACAAATCACATTTTTCATTTCCGGTTTCATCAGTTCATAATCACTCAGGTCCACGGCAGTAACATTTTGCACTGGTAAGTTCATATTTGTTACACTGCGCGCTCGAATATCAAACTTAGTTCCTTCACAGTTAGAGAGTTCAAGGTCAAGTACCTCACTATGACACACCACCTCACTATTGTCCCATGCACCGCACACACGTAAGGATTGTTTATTACCGCGCAACCCTACTTTCGACGCCAGCGCAGCGCTTATCAACGTCACCGTTGAACCGTCATCAAGTAGCGCGATACTACGAAAAGTACCGTTAGGACCGTGTAGGTAAATAGGCACAGTTTTTAACAAAACTTTGCGGCAGTTCTCTTGTAAATGATTTACAGTTTCCACCCGCGGTTCAGTATTTGTCTCAGTCTCGGTGACATCGGTTATATTCACATTATTGTGCGACACTGAGTTCTTATTCACTGGTATGTAATGCAACAAACGATGATGGGATAGTCCACAGTTATCTACGTCGCAAGCCGGTGCGGAGCAGTTATCTTGTTTATGTTGTGACGTCAGACACTTGTAACAAATACCGTGCCGTTTCACAAATGACCATCGATCCCTACGCAGAGATTTTTTAAACTTTTTACAGTCTTTCAATAAGTGGGCCGTCACATGGCAGTACCGACACTTATCATCACTTTTTTGTTCATTGTTCACCACTAAAGTACGATGTTTATAGTTCTCACTGTAACTTTGTTTACCGAAACTTTGCATATTCGGTAAATTCACGGAAGTCTTGGTTACTTTCAAAGCTTCATCACTGAGAAACTCTGACAATATCACCAGTTTCGGTTTTTCGGTATTACTGATAAGAGGATAACTGTAATCCGTCCATTTCGAAATCAGTACTATAGGTAGTTTCGACAGAATGACCGAAACAATGTTCATTCCTTTTAGGTAATCTTCACGTCCGATGGCTGTCACAGCTGCGACACAGTTCCTTACTTTCACAGAGAAAGGAATAATATCCTTCTGATATTCTTGTGCTATAGGGCGTAATTTACTTAAATCCTGTAGAATTCTGTAAATGATTACATCAGGATTTCCAAACTGAAGCTCCAGTGTGTTCATTACATCGACTGCAGAGGTAGCACCAATGAGCAAGGCAGTCACTGCTTCCTTGGCTGGTCCTTGGAGGCTCTTCCTCAGACGCCACAGGTTTTCCTGGTCACTAAAGTTACACACTTGAGAGGATTCATCAAAAGCTTGTTTGTACTGTAGCCATTCAAGCGGATCACCAGAGTATTTTGGTAAGTCCCTCGGCGTACACAAACGATTCAGCATTTTATCGTTAGATTTGCTTGCACCAGTAGCAGAAGCAGCAGCTAGGTCTTTCAGAGCATTCGCCAAGGCTTGCACAGTTCCATCAGTACCACCAGGAGCTGGTGGTGGCGGGCGAGCTTTGATTGTGAGTTCCGTAGCAGGGTGTTGCGGGCCGGCGGGGTCCATTTGGTGCAGGTTCGATTCCTGCGGTGCCGGGCGCAACACATCATTACAGGTACTACGGTGAGTGACGCTCTCCTTTAAACCCTGTCGACTGCTTTCCAGCCACTTTTTCACCACTTGGTCATTGTTCTTACTAGAACCTTTTCCCGAAGGTAAACTGCAGCTGCTACCCTCGTCTTCCAATTCCGCGAGGTCCGCATCTAGTTGTTTATCAATTAGCTCCATTCGTATTTGAGCTTTTGCTTGAGCGGCTTCTAATAAAAGCCGTTTCTTCCTTGCAGTAATGGATGAAGTTGATGATGACTTTTTGCGGGTAGACTTTTGCACACTTAATGCTGTAGAAGGTCCGGGTTGGTTTTGTTCCAGCTTGCTCCCGAGTTCAATGGGTTTTACAGCTTCTTTTGAAGTGTCTGGGTGTTCGACTTTGCATTGTTCAGCTTGTTGAGCATCTTTCAGTGGCGCTTGATCCTCCTCCTTTTTCCTCGCACTTCTCGTGCTCACCATGCTTCTAGGTGGCGTATGGTACATCCAGAGATCCGACTCGAAGACCAACAAATGTAGAAGATAGGTGCAGTGAAAACACGATTTCAATACAAACGGTGAAGTGAAGGGGCGGGAGAGGCAGTACGTTCGCGCGCATTCAATGTCAAAAGATCACTGTCGTCAAAAGTTTACAAAACGCGCCGCTTATGCACGCGCCCCTTCCCCGCTCGCCTGCGTCCCCCGCGCCTTGCCCAACTGGCTTTATTAATCAAATAATCTAAATAAACATAAACAAAATCAAAACAAAACTAAATGACAAAATAACACGCGTCGTCTACAACCGTCATCTACAACTCCAACAGCCTCAACACCATTGAGGATACTGGAACACTGCTGCCAACATCCCAAAGTCCTCCGGTACTTCAAGGAGTTGTGCTGGCTGGGGGAGGGTTAGCAGGGGGATAATGCACAATACACCCCACCGCGGGACGTCAGTGCAGATCTTTGTTCCCCTTACATTAATTAGAATTGGAATTAGAGTATAGGACTGAAGCTAGATTCAAACCCACACCTCAGGCTCGGAAGGATGACTCACCATCGGTCCAGGTGGTATTTCTCCACATCCTCAGGGTTGGGAGGGAACATCTGCGGCCGCACTACGGTCTGCCATCTCTCGGGGACGTCATCATACTTCTCGTAGAACACCATGTCCTTGGATGCTGGCTTCCAGTATGACATTCCTGTCAACATAATAATATTATGTTGACAGTATGTTGATCATAATCAGTATAAGATGCTACGGAAGAGCAACTCAATAAGCTGGAACGGTTGTTGAACCTTTGTATTAGATATCTGTACGGTCTGCGTAAGTATGACCACATCTCTCACTACCGGACACAACTGAAGTGGCTCAACATCCGCTATCGTAGGAATACTCACATTCTCTGCCTTCTCTATAATATCCTCCACCACCCCCTCTCCCCATCCTACCTCAAAGATCGTTTCACTCCTCTTTTCCCACCAAATCGTCCTTCACGCTCCTCTCAACATCTTCTACTCATGACACCACAACATAACACAAATTTCTACACCGACTCTTTTACTGTTACTGCGGTTCGTCTGTGGAACTCTCTTCCAATGCAAATACGCCAAGCCTCATCCATGGGAATCTTCAAGTCTAAACTATATCACCATTATCTTGCTCTACAGAACAGTCATCAAAATTGAGCACCTGTAGGTATTTTTGTATATATGTTATAAATTAGTTAGATATTATTTGTATTTATTTATGTATAATAATAATAATAATTATTATTATTTTTCTTATAGCATTTTTTCTACAATGCACTGCCTCCACTTTTTCTCCAAACAACACAAAGGTTAGCTGGAAGAAAATGCTAATTAGCATTAAGTTCGCCTATGTACATTCTTGTGTGCAATAAAGAATTTTCTATCTATCTATCTATCTATCATACAAAACAATGTGTTACAACATACTAAGGCCTTTTACTATCTATAGTAGATGATTTATACAGTGTCAGGAGGCAACTTTTACCTTCACAAACGGGACGCTGTAATGCCCGGAACGAATTAAGAGGGAGTAGGCTTGCCCAGCACCTATTCCATCCTCTCAGCTTAGTCGGCCTTGTCCACAGGAAAGACATAGTCAATACGTGCGGAGCTGACTATGCCGCGGGTTCCCTAATAGCTCACATAAATTTTTCGCACAGAAATATTCATTGGTACCTGACCGGGTTTGAAATCACGACCTCAGGATCGGAAGGCGGGGTCACTACCAACTAGACCTCCAGTGCTCTGTGTGCGCTTGTTGTACCTTTAAGATGCTTGAGTCCTGGCAGCATATGGCTGGCTTCCACCAGTCTGACGCTGTCCCCGGCCTCTGCCAGCAGTCTGTGCACCACGGCCTCGTTCTCCACCGGGTTGAAGGAACACGTGGAGTACACCACCCGCCCCCCAACTTCTAGCAGCTCACACCCTCGCTTCAGGATGCGGTATTGAATCCTGTTCAATACAAAAACTTCTATACATACATAATTATCACGCCCGTATCCCTAACGGGGTGGGCAGAACCACAAGTAATAAAAAAACTTGCAGCCACTTCTGATCCAAGACTACCAAGATGGATATGGTGAACCATGGTGACAGGTGATCAGCCCATAGCCCATATAGGTCCATCAAGTTGGAGAGGACACTAGGTACTCCTTAGTCGACTTTTACGACATGCTTTAGTAAAACCGGTATTGGAAGTTTATATACATTTAATGATAATGATATCTTGAATATCTCTAGAAATCGTAAACTCATGATCAACTTTTCACTTATATTCGAAGATTTATCTTGAAAAATTACGTTTTTTTTTTATTTCGCATTTATAATATAAGTAATTACGTACCCGTGTAAGTTGTTCCCATTCCCGTTGGACCACTTGAGCCAGATGTCGGGGTTCTTGCGCAGCGTGGCGTCCCCCGAGCACGGCACGTCGCAGAGGATGCGGTCGAACTTCAGCGGCACCGACGTACTCGCATCCTGAAACAAACTCTTTATTCTTTATTGTACATCATTATCATCTTCCTGCCCTCATTCCTGCCACTCTATGTGGGGTCGGCACAGCATGATCCTTGGATCATGGTGTAAGAGTTTTGGCTAAGGTGTTTTATGACCGGCCGCCTGCCTGACGTCAACCCGCCTTATTGTACATATATATATAAAACACAGACATAAAGTAAGGACATGTACAAAGGTAACATATAGATGTCACCGTAAAATTTTAAATACCGTTAGATTATAATCTATCTCGCGAGATTGTAAACTGTCGAAAGATTGTGAACCGTAACATACTGCTTATAATTTAACTGCTTTAAATTTCTGAGTGAGGAAACCGGCATGTCGTACACCGGAAGAAAGTTCCAAAACATGCGTCAGGTGCACGAAATTACAAAAAAAAGCATATAAGTGTTCTATCAGCCTTCTGGTTCCCATAGTACAAGCTTTGCTTAGTTTGGGCTAGATGGCGCTGTGTGAAATGTCCACAAATATTCAAGATACACACCTCAGGGTCTGGCAGCAGTAGCGCTGGCATGGCAGCAGAGTCGTGGTTGGTGATGACTATGGCGGGAGAGTTGAGTCTCTTCGCCTGGTGCACCAGCATGTAGCAGCGGCTGTTGTCCACGTCGTTAGCCATCACGAAGCCTGGTAAACAGCATTATAGCTTTTATATTATACTTCTTGTCTCACTAGTTATCATGAAGTCTGCAAAACATCCTTTGCATGACTGAATTTTGACTTAACGAATTTTGACCATCCTGGTAACTTCTACACAAAACTAGCTGTTGCCTGCGACTTCGTTAGCATTGAATATGTTTTTCAGAATTTAAACTTACTCAAAAAAATCTATGGAGTGCAAAAAGTGCGGTCACCCATCCAAAGACTGACGCATCCTGTCTCGGTTCCCCATACAAACTTTCACTTTTTATTTCATCCCCACCAAGAGGATTTATGAAATAAAAAGTAGTCTGGAATGTCCTTCCCTGGGATGGAATTTATCTCCTTGCTAAATTTCATTAAAATTTGTTCAGCAGTTTAGGTGTGAAAATGTGACCGACAGACAGACAGACAGAGTAACTTTCGCATTTATAATATTAGTATGGATATGTATGTATTTACTAAGTATATAAGTACTAGCTGTCACCCGCGGCTTCGCTCGCGTAGTATCCGGACAAAAAGTAGCCTTTACGTTATTCCAGCGTAGTAAAAAACACATGAAAACAATCGAATACATACTGTCATTGTTAAAAAAATATCGAATATTATTGAGTATTGACATTTGCTTGTTCGTGAGGCTGCTAATAATTTGAAAGAAACTTGAAATAAACAGTAGGTATGTGACCTGGAATAACTCACAAAATACTTTTTATCTATGTACCAAGCGAGTGAATATACCTGTTGGCATCTGGTCTTCATCAGCGTGGAGGAACTCAATCAGCTGAGCTGTCTTAGAGCCGGGGGCTGCACACATGTCCAGCACCTAAAATATTAATAAGTAACAATAACACCCATTAATCACCTAATAATTTTTACTCAACTTTTTAAGATGTTTGCTTTGTTCATCACGCTTTACCCGCTGAATGAATTTTAATGTAATATAATTCACGTGTACTAGAAAACATTTACCCTACTTTTTACAAGGGAAACGAAACCGCTTAAAATAACTAACGAGCTACATACTAAAGGTTAGACATTTAAAACACTATAGGCGGTATTATAGACACGGCTTTTTATTCTCCGCTTGTGATGTGGCTTGATATCAAGTGTACCTTATGATGTGACTTGACATCAAGCGTGTTCGCTTGTGATGTGGATTGACAACTAGTACCTTATGATGTGACTTGACATCAAGTTTACCTTATGATGTGACTTGACATCAAGTGTTTTACCTTGTGATGTGGCTTGACATCTAGCACGACAGGCGGTATCATAGACACGGTTTCTTGCCGCGACACGCCACCGGCCGCCGTCTCCGCGACCAGGAAGTTGTGCAGGCGGTACAACGGCTCACTACGTCTGATGTCCATTCGGGACACACTGAGCTGCCAGGCAAGACCGCCAGGGTACCTGGAGTTCACCATATTTTAGACAGTGAAAAAGTGATTTTGGATGGAAATACTTAGTAACATAAAGCTTGCTCAGTGTAAGACATACCAGGGCAACTTGAACGGCTTAATTTCCTTCCCATCCTCCGTGCCCTCAACCTTCAGCTTCATATTCAGGATATCGGAGAAGTACTGGCTCTGCACAATCCTCATCAGTTCATCTGCCTCGCACTTGGACCCGGTGATACGGAAGGCAGTCGGCAGATCCTGCTTGAGGGTAGCCATGAAGGTAGCCCATTCCTCTTCCGGGCAAACTTTTTGTACCTGAAGAAGTTATAGATGAAATATTTTTTTTTTTCAATAAAATCATTAAGATCATCTTTGTTTAAAAATTATGATTGGCAGTATTTTAGGGTTCTGTACCCAAAGGATGCCAGCGGGATGCTATTACTAGGCCTCCATTGTCCGTCCATCCGTCCATCTGTCAGTGAGCTCTATCTCATGAACCGTAATAGGTGGAGAGTTGAAATTTTCAGAGTATGTATTTCTATTTGCTGCTAAAACAACAAATAATAAAAATAAAACGGGGTCCTATACAAGATACATTTAAGTATGATGATTTTTTGAAGGATTTTTGAATTAGATTAGTTAATGTTCAGAAAAAGAAAGGATGATGGAGATAGTATAAATCAAGTTATCAGATGTAGCGCAACTTTGGTACCTCAGATATTTTTATTGTAGTCTGCTAAGACTATTGACTAACTTTATAACAAACACTAAAATAACGACTAACTTTAATGAGATCTTATGAGAGCTGAGTAAGATCACGCATGTTCATAGGTTAGAAAAAACAAAGACATTTTTACCTTGTAGTACTCTTCAAACGTGGCATTCTCTCTCACAATATCTTCGTAGTGCTTCCGCTGGTCTCCTTCAGGCTTCGGCTGAGGATTCTTCTCCTGAAATCATCATGAAAACTTTTAAAACACATGTTCCGGCAATGAGTGTAAACAAATACAGTTTTATGAGTTTTTACTTGTTCTTTCTTATCCCGCTTTCGTTGCGCGAACTTGTTGACGTTGCGATTTTTCCGCCCCATTTTTTTAGGTATTTCCCAAGGGAAACTGTTCTAATTTGAAGAAAATTGCAATGCAAACATTCGCTAGGAAACTTTGTTGTCGTGAACGTAGGTAGGTATCTGCTACTTTTACTTTTGACAGTGACAAACAATACCAATCCACGATAAAACTTCTTTTTGACATAATCTAATAAGTATAAAATATATCTAAGAAAAAATTCCATAGTAGTAACAGGACTTCCAACACTACTGCCTTGGCATAAAGTTTAAATTAACTTTCACTAGTCAATCAGCTGATTTAAGTTCAACAACTTTTTTTCAGTCCTCTCACTCAAAATTCTTCGTGGCCGGTCCGCGCCGAAGTACCAAAAAAGTTTTGCGACTAATTTGAAAATTATTCGTGTGTTAATTCTAGCTAGTTTCATCAATTCACGCACGCCTGCTGAAAACTTAAGACTAAGAATTAATTGACAGAACAAACAGTGCCTGTTTGCAAGTAAGTGATTACCTACCTATCTACAGTAGGTATACCATGATCTTCTTATCTATAAGAAGATAGTCAGATCGTAGTGTTTATTAGATACCTATTGTAACTCGTCAACCATACTCCTTTTCATATTTTTTAATCTAAGTTGTATTAAGAACTATTTCTACATGTTGAGTGTAGATAAAAAAAGTGTGTTAAACTAGCAGATTTGTCATTTATCACCTAACAGCTTAACAGTGAAACCAACTATTATTTCATTTGTTAGGTATTGTGATAAGAATTATTGAAAGACATTATTTACATTGATAATATTGCCATTGTATTCTATTTTATGAATCTATCATAGGTACCTACATCAAAAGGTACCATCTGGTAGGTAACAGTTGGTTGCGATCATTATCTCCTTGCATTTATCCGACTTAAGTGGGATCGGTATTACATGTTTTTTTCTTTCATCCCCTTCTCATGAACCATAATAGGTAGAGAGTTGAAATTTACACAGAGTGTGTATTTAAATTGCCACTATAACAACAAATAATAAAAAAGCCCCATATGAAAACATTTATACATGTATAATGGTACGGAATCCTTTGTATTCTAATTCGACTCGCACTTGACCAGTTTTTTTGTAAAATTTTATATTTTTTTTTGCATTTTCCTCTGTCAGCCATCATCTCAACATCACTTCCTTCTTACCGGTGTGTGTGTCATCACACATACATGTTTTAAATTAGTGTTCTTTTTGAATAATAAATAAAAAGCCTTTTATTTTTTGAAAATCATACATCTTAAACCTAACACTTTTAATCTTACAATTTTTTTTTTACAATTTTTCTTTTTGAATATATATTATTAAATCTGCATAGCAAATAGATATAGGTAAGTAGTCTCCACCTACTTCTTTAAAAAAAACTCAAATAATACATACACACACATTACATACCTCCCGAAAACCATTAAATTCTTCACATTCAGGTTTTTGTTTGTTTAAGCTTAACTACTTCATGATTTAATTCCAGATCAGCATGTTTCGTAAAGGCTTCCAGTTTGCTATCGACCGAGGAGGCACCTTCACTGATGTGTATGCTCGCTGCCCCAACAACAAAGTGAGGGTCATGAAGCTGCTGTCAGTAGACCCTCAGAACTATGATGATGCACCCAGGGAAGCTATTAGGAGGATCCTTCAAGAGGTCAGTTAAGATGTAAAATCACACTGTTTTTTTAAAAGTGTGAGTTTGGGTGTGTTTCATCGGACTCATCTCCATAACAGATGAAACTTGGAATTTCTGTTTATAAACTGGAAAATCAAGTATATTTACTCTACTAACAAATTGCTCGCGTTCCGGACAAAAATCCGGGTACAACGCGAGCGAAGCCGCTTTTAGAAGCTACTTAGTTAGTATGCTTAAGAGATTCTTTCTCAGACATTTTTAATAGTCTTAATTTAAGTATGGTTTAAGTGTAAGTAAAGTCTCCAGATTCCCATTTGTTACCTCAAATTACCCGACATTATTTGTTTTTCATTTTGTTGGCCAATATAATGTAAATAAGTACACTAAAGAAGCTTCTTTGAGTCGCACTGTCTTTCAGGAAACCGGCAATGCCCTTGACAAGGACGGCAAAGTGAATTCATCCCTCATAGAGTCAATTCGGATGGGTACCACCGTGGCAACCAACGCACTGCTTGAGAGGAAGGGCGCTAAGATGGCACTGGTCATCAATAAAGGCTTCAAAGATCTACTGCTGATAGGGAACCAGGCTAGGCCTAATATATTCCAATTGGTAAGTTAAAAGCTCTGTAATATAATTATTTACCCATTGTTATTTAACCTAAATATTTACTATATTTTTTCTATGCAACTTTTTTTCAAAAGTTCTTTATACATATAATTGGGCGAGACAAGCAAACTCCTTCTACCCATTAGACTGAGAACAAGCTAAAAACAGCGAGCAAAGCGATTGTTTCCAACATAATTCAAATTGTACAAAAACACGTAGAAATTTTATAAACTAAGGGCGGCCTTAAAACCTAGCTTATGAAAATAATGTCAAACGAACTTACTTTTTAAGAGAGCTAAGCGAGACCTTTTTTTGGCATAGGGTTTCAAGCGGCATAATTTATAAAATCTACTTAAAAAAAATTATTGTTATGTTTTTTGTAGGATATCAAGCGCCCAGAAGTCCTCTACAAAGAAGTGGTAGAAGTCGACTGTCGTGTGATCCCTGCCTTACCAGGCCGCTGTCAAATGACACATCTAACACGAAACTACGAGCAAGTGACAGGAACGACCGGAGAAAAGATGCTGATAATGAAAGATTTAGATGAGGAAACAGTAAGAACAGATCTGGCGGCGCTGAGAGAGAAAGGAATAGATAGCATTGCCGTGGTTCTGGCTCATAGCTACACGTATTATGATCATGAGATCAGGATTGGGAAGATTGCAGAGAGCTTGGGTAAGGATTTTTTAGTTTTTTATTTGTATTTAGTTTTATTATTTATTTATATTGATTATGCATAACAGGAAATAATAGAAAACCTAGTGTGAGGTGAGAACTATGTTTATGATTATTGGGTGTTATTATTTATTATAACATACATATTTTTTTCAAATGGCTGTATTTCAGGTTTCACCCAAGTGTCTCTCTCCCACGCTATAACATCCATGGTGCGAATGGTCCCCCGAGGGTTCACGGCATCAGCTGACGCGTATCTGACTCCTCATATCAAGGAGTACGTCAGGAGTTTCGCTGCTGGCTTTTCTGATGGGCTCGCGAATACCAATGTACTGTTCATGCAGTCTGATGGCGGGCTTACTCCTATGAACATGTAAGTGTTATTCTGCCTTCGGATCCTAAGGTCGTGGGTTAGAATCCGGATTTGAATTTTTTTTTCTAAATGTGTGCTTTATGTTTTACTAGTAATCTAAATGGTAAAGGAAAATATCGTGAAAAAACCCGGGGCTTATTGTAGAACATAAATATTGTGTCATTTTGAGCCAGAGACTTGTTTTACGACATGCCAGTTTCCTTTGACAATATTGTCATATTCAACATGGAATTTTATTCTTATTTTACTTTACTCACTTCTCTCGTTTATATCAAACCCATAAGAAGAATTTTATCGTCTCACTTCGCTCGCTGCTTTGTGCAAGACACAAGAAGAATTCTATCGACTCCCTTCGCTCACTGCTTTGTGTTATAGTGAAAGTAATGTAATCTGCCTCCCTCGCTGCTTTGCACGTGATAGAAGAGTGTAATGAAATTAATGTTTTAGGTTCAACGGTTCCCGGGCTATCCTCTCGGGTCCGGCGGGAGGGGTAGTTGGATACGCTATGACTTCATATAAGAAGTACGCACGGCCGATAATAGGTAACAGATGTACCTACTCGTAATTTGAATTACCACCTCGGTGGCGTGGCGGGCGAGTGCTCCGCTGAGACGTAAGAGGCGCGGGTTCGATGCCCGCTACGGGAGAAATGTTTGTATTTTCGGGGTGTTGTAATTATGTATTATAAGTTATGTATTTACAAAAAAAGTAGGTATTCTATGAGCCATCTGGTTCCCATAGTACAAGCTTTGCTTAGTTTGGGGCTAGATGGCGCTGTGTGAAATGTCCAAAAATATTTATTTCACAATATTTATAATCACAGAGGTCGCCAAGATAAGCAGTAATAAAATGTTTTCCCCTAGGATTCGACATGGGCGGCACGTCTACTGACGTGTCTCGATACGCTGGTTCCTTGGAACACGTCCATGAAGCCACAACTGCTGGAGTTACCATACAAGCTCCACAATTAGGTATGTCATCTACCCATCTCTTCCTAGTTCCAACTCTACTCTTCCAAATATTGTAATTTATTGAAATCACAAAAAAAAAACAAATCGAAAACGTCTGTCAAGATTATGGTAAAGAATTCTTTAAGTTTCAAAGATTTATTTTATCCTAAGTACCTACTACAATAAAAACGTGAAAGTTTGTGAGGATGTTTGTATGTTTGTGCCTCAATCACGCCATAACGGCTGAACGGATTTGAATGAAACTTGGAACATACATAGTATTGTGTGCTGGAATAACATATATCATCATCATCATCATCTTCCTGCCCTCATCCCACTCTATGTGGGGTCGGCACAGCACACATACTATGTGTATTTCAAGTTTCATTCAAATCCGTTCAGTCGTTACGGCGTGATTGAGGCACAAACATACCATCGTCACATCCACACATCTTTACATCCTCACAAACTTTCGTATTTATAATATTAGTAGGATTAAGTTTCTATCCTTCCACGCTCAATTTATTATTTTCCAACATAAAAAATGTCAACTCCTTGTTTAGATATAAACACGGTAGCGGCAGGAGGTGGTTCTATCCTGACGTTCCGCGCGGGCATATTCTCTGCGGGCCCCGAGTCTTGTGGCGCGCACCCCGGCCCCGCCGCCTACAGGAAGGGGGGTGCCGCCGCCGTCACTGACGCCAACCTGCTGCTAGGTGAGTCCTGCGACGATCTGCCAGAGACGACCTGCTAGAAATGAAATGCTACGTAGTGACGACCTGCTAGAGACGACATGCTACGTAGTGACGACCTGCTAGAGACGACATGCTACGTAGTGAGGACCTGCTAATGATGACATGCTACGCAGTGACGACCTGCTAGTAACGAAATACTAGGTACGTAGTGATGACCTGCTAGAAACCAAATGCTACGTAGTGACGACCTGCTATGCTAATGATGACCGCTAGGTAGTGACGACCTGCTAGAAACGAAATGCTACGTAGTGAAGACCTGCTAGTGACGACTTGCTAGTGACGACATGCTAGGTAGTAACGGTGTATTAGTGAGCGAAAACTTGTATGGCGACCTACTGAGCGATGTTTTGGTGGTGTGTGATTTGCTGGTGAGTGATTACCTGCTAGAGACACAGAGTGACGTCCTGCCCTGTTCGTGATAATTGCTAGACGAACGTTGCCGCGATGACATGCTAGTGACCAAGTGGTGACCACTTAAGTGAAGCCTGGAGAAAGTTTCAGGACACTTACTATGATTTCAAGTTTCATACAAATCATATCAGTCGTTTGGGCGTGATAATACATACAATCATCTAAAAATTCGCATTTATAAATTTAATAATACGTAGATATAAATAACACTGAAATTATTCAGAAAAAATACAATGATGTTTCCAATCTACGAGTTTGTGCTATCAATTTATGTTCAAGGTTTTATCAATGCCATAAAAAAGTATGACATCATTCAAACTTATTGAAATGAAGCTAAAGCCAATTTCGACTGCGCCACGCATATCTTCGGTAGTATAGTGGTAAGTATCCCCGCCTGTCACGCGGGAGACCGGGGTTCGATTCCCCGCCGGAGAGTACACTTTTTGTGATTTTAGTTTCAAACTTAAATCCTTATTTTAACAAGATTAGAATATCGTGTCAACTTTAAAAAAAATATTACTTTTTGTGATTTTAGTTTCAAACTTAAATCCTTATTTTAACAAGATTAGAATATCGTCTCAACTTTAAAAATAATATTTGGAGCTGGAATCTCATTTGCTCGTATAATATTTGAATGTAATTAGTAGTAATAGGGTTATATAAAATTGTTGCTGTCTGCATTTGGTTTTGTATTTATCACCAAACTGGTGAAAATAAACATTTTAAAGTTTCACTTTTAACCTGTCCGATATCTTATGGTTGACAAGATCAAATACATATTTTACGCTCAACCCCCACAAGCTTGAACCCTTATTATAACAGAAAATCAACTTCGTTCATGAACCGTAGTGGAGGCAAAAGTCATTGATCCTGTTGAGTCGATGACACGTTTGAGGGGACTGGGGTGAGAAGGGAGGGGGAGGATGTGAATCGAGCTTCCGAATTCACAACTAGATGGCGCTGCTAAATTTGTACACTTTCTGAATCGCGCTGACGAAAACTCACGGCTCTGATTGACCTGCCCTGGTCAATACTGTAGAGTTATCGCTTCTCGGCCTTTTGGCTAAGATCAAAGTGTAGTATCTGTTCTTTTCAGCTTAATATCTGAAAGTTCCCTCACTGAGGGACCAGTATATTAAACTGATTTTTGTAAAGCGACGGGATGTTCGGAGCTCGCTCCACTCCCGTCACGGGTCGGCCCGGCATTGCAGTGCCGCCGGGATCGGCCCACAGAATTCATTGAAACTCTTCGCTGAAGTTAGTAACTTCTCTTAATAACGTTATTCCTCTTAGTAACGCTGTTCCTCTTAATAGCGTTATTCCTCAACCTATAGGTAACTCCAAGTTACCTGTGGAGGGATATGTGGCGGAATATAATAAAAAGTCGTTTGGCGTATGCGTCATTCTGCGTACTTATTAACATTTGCTTAATATGTCATTTTGCATTAATTTATGTGTTTGGTCAATTAATATGAGAATTCTGAATTAGTATGCGACAGAAACAATTGCAGGCAAAAGACTCACTTGACCGGTTTTATTTATATGAGTTCTTAGAATGTGGTTTTCTAAACATTGGCACTAAAATACTAAGTAAATGAATATAGGTGGACATTAACCCTTCAAACGTCCAGATATTGTGTGGTTTTGTGCAACCAACGAATGCACTATTTTAAAATAATAAGTAAACATTCTACGATGAACAATGAACATTATAGATAAACGCCATCGCTTCGATGTAAATCTATTTTTTCTTTTAATTCTTGGCCTCTATAGCTGTGTTTACCACAATTTTGCCAATGTTGACAAGATATAAGATGGAGTAAAACAATAGAGTGTTATTCTAACTTTACTGCTTGGATCTACTGAAATTTGTTGATGCCCGATTTCCAAACTGTCACATAAAATGCCAAGCGAAATGTATCCTTGTAAACAGATTAAGAACATTTAAGAACACTCGTATAATATTAAATTTTTACGCTGTTTGGTTCTGATCTGTTCTGATAAGTGACATTTCGATAATCAGATGTCAATGTACTAATTGATAGCGAATTCTCTTTTTTCGAATTATCTATGTATTTATATGAAATTGGACATTTGATTTGTATCGATTCATAATTTCAACAACTTTCATAAGTCTTCGGTAGTATAGTGGTAAGTATCCCCGCCTGTCACGCGGGAGACCGGGGTTCGATTCCCCGCCGGAGAGATTCTTTTTGCATAATTTTTCTCTTATTTTTTTTGTATAATCGTGTATTTTTCATTTTCAGGTCGTCTACTGCCGGAATATTTTCCAAAAATTTTTGGTCCTAATGAAAATGAGTCTTTAGACAAGGAAGCTTCAGAGGCAGCCCTTAGAAAGATTACCAATGAAATAAACGACTTTTTGAAGCCCAGTGGACATCCGGTATTTACCTTTAAACTAAACAAAATTATTGTTATTTTTCCGATTATGTTTTTGGTAACAAAGTTGGTAAATGTTTTTTCCATTCAATTCTATTCTAAATAATTATTTTCCTAATATTTATTTTACTCGCTTTATCTTTCCCTAGGGGCATCTATATCCTTGCCTTTTACTGAAATCTACTGAGCGGCTTTACTTTCGAATATATAATATTGGTATGTATTTTCAGATGACTATTGAAGAAGTTGCAATGGGATTCATAAATGTTGCTAACGAAGCTATGTGCCGGCCTATCAGGTAAACAATACATTCTGAAGTACTATGAGCAATACTTTATTGTAACCACTATACAAGGAAATTATGTCTTCCATAAACTTAATTTACCATCTTTGCTAGAGAGATTTGATCCTTATGATTGACCCTATCAACTGGTGCCATCAAAAGTACAGAATGTTGTTTTTTCAGATTTTAGTCGGTTCGATTTCCGGGTGTGGTAAACGTTTATTCGGAAATATTTGAAAGCAGTTTTAGTTCTTTTTAAAAATAAAGTAATGTTTCCTTTGAGTATTTATATTTAGAGTAATTTATCTTTAGGTGGCAGTATAAAATTGCAACCTGTAATAGATAGATAAACATACCCTAGTCACCATCCGATACAGGTAACATCTTACTCCATCAATCGTACCACGCCTTGCCTACGTCATTGCTGATTAGTAATTATATCCCTCTATAAAATAGATCTTTACTAGGAATTTATCTGTAAATTTGAGTTTTTTTTAACCTATTTCGTCTGCTGGGCAAAGGTCTCCCCCATGGATTTCCAGACATCTCTGTCCCAAATCCCACCACTCTCCCTCGAAGGCAACGAGCTCGTCCCGTTTTGAGATTTTGGCTCCTAAAATCAAATACTTAGTTTAATTATGTTTCCAGGGATTACTGGAAACATAATGAAAAAAAAAAAACATAAACATAACAGGGATGACTGGAAAGAAGGAAGGGAGGCCTTTGCCCTGTAGTGGGACGCTACAGGCTCTTAATAATAATAATGTTTCCAGGGCCCTGACCACAGCTAGGGGATACGACGCGTCGCTACACGACTTGGCTTGCTTCGGCGGCGCGGGCGGCCAGCACGCCTGCAGTGTGGCCAGGCAGCTCGGGATATCTACTGTTTACATACACAAATACGCAGGTAACTGTCCTAAGAGCCTTCCGATGTAGGCAAATTGCCTCCTGATACTGTTTAATTAAATCATAATTATTATGTGTAAGCTTTCTCTTTGTTTTGGTTGGTTCTTCTGTCAGGGTTGTACGAATTTGATTTTAACGCCATCTGTTATTTTTTCTTAGTACTAAATCAGATTCCATGATGTGGTAATGTGAACCCGTGAGATGCAAGATGGCGCTGTTTTGCAATGTTTTTTATATCAATCAGTACCTCAGTACTTCTTTTTTTAAAAACAGCGACCATCCTTGCTCGCGTGGTATCAGAATGAAAAATAAATCAGGTTAAGTGCGAGTCAAATTCGCACACGAAGGATTCGCACCATCGTACATAAACGTTTCTTGTATTGGCCTCCTTTTTAGGGTTCCGTACCCGAAGCCTCCGCTGTCCGTCCGTCCGTCTGTCTGTCAGGGGGCTGTATCTGATGAACTGTAATAAGTAGAGAGTTGAATCACAGATTGTGTATTTCTATTGGCGCTATGACATTAAATAATAACAATAAATTAACAAAAAATTTTAACGTTCGTAATCTATCATCAAAGTTTATAAAGTGCATAAATAGTAAAAGACATTATTCTAAAGTACATGTACGACGATACGAACCCTTCGAGTGCGAATCCGACTCGCACTTGACCGGTTTCATATTTTTATTATTTTGTTGTTGTAGCGGTAAAAGAAATATACACCATTCAAAAACTTTACCTGTTACGGTTCATTAGATACAGTCTATACGGATGGACAGCAAAAGCTTAAAATGTATTTAAGTATTCTATCAGCCATCTAGTTTGGGGCTAGATGGCGCTGTGTTGAATGTCCACAAATATTTTATTTATTTATGATGGCCTCGGTGGCGTGGCGGGCGATTGCTCAGCAGAGACGCAAGAGGCGCGGGTTCGATTCCCGCTGCGGAAGAAATGTTTGCATGATCTGCAAATGCTTCTTCCGGGTCTGGGTGTTGTGGTACCATGGCACCGGTAGTTTCTGATACCCACGGCACAGGAAATCCTAGTGTGGGGTCAGGACTATGATGACTGTTGGGTGTTATTTATTTATTTATTCTTGATAATCTCCAGGTGTTCTGTCAGCGTACGGCATGGCGCTCGCGGACATAGTGCAGGAGGAGCAGTGTGCCAGCGCCTATGTCTACAATAGAGAACACTTCGACAGAATCGACGCGCAGTTGGACGTCCTTGCGGCTGTTGCCAGGGACAAGCTGAGGAAACAGGTATCTAAATATATACAGTGGGCTGATCACCTGTCACCATGGTTCACCAAATCCTTCTTAGGAGTTTAAATCTGAAGTGGCTGCAAGTTTTCTTATGTTTATTTGTGGCTGTGCCCACCCCATTAGGGATACAGGCGTGATAATATGTATTATGTACCATGGCTATGCCACATGGAGGAAAGTACCTTAAATACCGTAGATAGAATTTTTTACTGAAAGAAGTCTTCATTCTTATTTCAAAAACAATTCGAGTTGCATTCAAAGATTTGTAAATAATTGCCTGTCTGAACCGGGAATCGAACCCGCCAAATGTGAAAAAAACCTGTAATTTTACTATACCGATCGAAAGGCCAAATCATAAGGATGTTCTTCTAAATGACGTAGCATCTTAAATAAAAGGAAGACCATGAAATTTAGCATTTGATTTAAAATTTTGCTCAGGAAAATGGTTCAGGCAGGGTTCCATATCATACACAAATGTTTCTTGTATCGGACCTCCTTTTATTTTATTTTTATTATTTCATGTCATAGCGGTAATAGATGGTACGGAACCCTTCGTGTGCGATTTCAAATCTCACTTGACCGGTTTCTAAAAAATAGGTATTAGAAACTATGTTTACCGTGGATTAAGCAAGAATTGTGTTTTTCCAGGGTATCCCCGACTCCCGGATCAGTGTAGAGCCGTACCTGCACCTCCGCTATGCCGGCACGGACTGCGCGCTCATGGTGCCCCCCGCGGCCGCGCCCCCCGGATCCGAGGGGCCGAGGCATGGGGACTTCTATAAGGCCTTTATAGACAGGTACCTAGTACCCACGTGATTTTATGCACTTGACATATGTTTTCGAACTGTTTTTGATTCTACGACTTACTAGTTTCCTCACGATGTTTGCCTTCATTGTTTGTCAATACTGAGTAATATTTTGAGAGCACTGGTGGTCTAGTGGTAGCGCCTCCGCCTTCCGATCCTAAGGTCGTGAGTTCAAAACCAGTCGTCGTGCATCAATGGGATTTTCGTACGCATATCGTAGAACCTAAATAAAAGGTTCGAAAATATTGTGTCATCATCATCATCTTCCTGCCCTTATCCCACTCTATGTGGGGTCGGCACAGCATGATTCTTGGATCATGCTGTAAGAGTTTTGGCTAAGGTGTTTTATGACCGGCCGCCTGCCTGACGTCAACCCTCCTTGGGAATACTTGCTTATTGTATCTCATCATGTTGGAGGATACTATACCTTAGTCAACTTTTATGACTAGCTCGGGGAGAGAAGCAGCTGGATGCATCTATGTTTTTACTTTACTCCCAGTCTAGCGAAGAAGTGATCTAGTGACACGACTAGATAGATATAATAATAATACTAAGTTTGTAGGTCCCTCCTTTCATATCTAGATGTTCGTCCACAGATACAAGAACGAGTTTGGCTTCACCCTGTCGGAGCGCGACGTGATTGTGGACGATATTCGAGTGAGGGGCATTGGCCTCAGCAATGTGCCGGCCGAGACAGCGCCATCTAGCGGGAAAGGGGTCAAACCTGTGCCGGAGAAAGTGAGTTTTTACAAGAATTAATTCCCAGTCGCTTCCTAGATGGCGTTTGTGTCGGCATAGTGCGCTTAAACAGTTGTTGATTGAGTCATTATTGTATTGGTATATCTATATATCGTCACTGGAAAGGCAAATTTACGTAAGCGCCAATCGAGAAAAAGCCGTTTAAAGTTCTTTTTTTTCGTTTTTTAATCATAACTTTTTACCTAATTATCGAATTTTGATGACGTCAAAGTAAGATTACATTCTTTTTTCATTTTCTATGTCCAGCAATTCATATTATTGTATTTGGACTGCTATTTTAGGATAATAAATCAATATGCCCATTTGGCGCCATTTTGGCGCTTACGTAATTTTGCCTTTCCAGTGACGATATATACCTTTAAAATAGCTTAACCTGACTTACTGACTGTTTCGACATAACGTGTTAACCTAAATATTTTTTTATTACATGTTTATGGTACTTTTAAATAGTAGATCATAATAGTTAAATTAAGATGTAAAAATTTATGTTATGAGGTTTTTTACCTTAAACTAAAGTGATTTCATCGTAATACTGAAAAATATGCGAGACGGTTTGTTTACACAAATTGTATCTCCAGTTTGGCTGAAGTGCAGAATGCCTCATGAAAATAAAACTTAAGAATCTTATTAAAAATGTATATTCCATTTTACTTATAGGTACTTTTATCAGAAACTACCTACGATTTTATCAGCGTTTAAGATATGAATTTAATTTCATTATTGCAGAGTACAAATGTGTATTTCGACGGCGGCTACCAGGACACAGCTGTGTATCTACTGGAGAATCTACTTCCGGAGCAGGAGATACCCGGCCCCGCCATCATTATGGACAACCTGTCCACCATACTCATTGAACCTGGTAAGATCATAACATTCATTGTCAGTCCACCACACTCATTCTAATTCTAATTATTGTTAGGGGAACAAAGATCTGCACTGACGTCCCCCTGCTAACCCTACCCCAGCCAGCACAACTCCTTGAAGTACCGGAGGACTTTGGGATGTTGGCAGCAGTGTTCCAGTATCCTCGATGGTGTTGTTGAGGCCATTGTTGGTGCGAGGTTGATGATGATGGTGCCTGACATTGCTCGATGTCCGTCCGCAGTCCCGCATACTCATGTTATCCGGATATCATTATCATCATCTTCCTGCCTTTAACCCACTTTATGTGGGGTCGGCACAGCATGTTCCTTGGATCACGCTGTAAGAGTTTTGGCTAAGGTGTTTTATGACCGGCCGCCTGCCTGACGTCAACCCTCCTTGGGAATACTTGCTTATTGTACCTCATCATGTTGGAGGATACTATAAATTAGTCGACTTTTGCGACATGCTCGGGGAGAGAAGCAGCTGGACGCATTCATGTTTTTTGCTTTACTCCCAGTCCAGCAGAGAAGTTATCCGGATACTGGGCGGATATTTTTATTTATCTATCCTCTGTTGGCAGACTGTCGTGCTGAAATAACGAAATACGGCGATATATGCATCACTGTGGGCTCGGGGCAGCCCAAGGTGGTGACCACGGCGTTAGACTCCATACAACTCAGCATCTTCGGTCACCGGTTCATGAGCATCGCTGAGCAGATGGGCAGGTTAGCACATCTACAGATTCTTAAAATAAAATAAAAAATAAATAACACCCAACAGTCACATACATAGTCCTGACCCCACACTAGGATTCCCTGTGTCGTGGGTATCAGAAACTACGAGTACCATGGCACCACAACACCCAGACCCGGAAGAAACATTTGCAGAACATGCAAACGTTTCTTCCGCTGCGGGAATCGAAACCGCGCCTCTTGCGTCTCTGCCGAGCAATCGCCCGCCACGCCTCTGAGGCCGTCATAATAATATGGTTGTTAAAACATACTGATTTAAAATGTTATCGTAGAGTGCTACAAAGGACGTCAATATCAGTGAACATAAAGGAGCGGCTGGACTTCTCATGCGCACTGTTCGGGCCGGACGGCGGGCTTGTGTCTAACGCACCACACATCCCCGTGCATCTAGGCGCTATGCAAGAGACTGTGCAGTACCAGGTCTGTATGTCAAATATTAGGTTTATCTAGTACTATGTTTGTGTAGTACCAGGTATGTATGTCAAATATTAGGTTTATTTAGTACTATGTTTGTTGAGTACCAGGTATGTATGTCAAATATTAGGTTTATCTAGTACTATGTTTGTGCAGTACCAGGTATGTATGTCAAATATTAGGTTTATCTAGTACTATGTTTGTGCAGTACCAGGTATGTATGTCAAAAATAAGGTTTATCTAGTACTATGTTTGTGCAGTACCAGGTCTGTATGTCAAATATTAGGTTTATCTAGTACTATGTTTGTGCAGTACCAGGTATGTATGTCAAATATTAGGTCTGTATGTCCGGTGTCAGATTTGTATTTGAACTAGGTAGTCATTATCGTTATTAGAAGCTTTCGCTTTTATATTTGATAACTAGCTGCCGCCCGCGGCTTCGCTATATGCTATTCCAGCACACGTAGGTACTATGTATATTCCAAGTTTCATTAAAATCCATTCAGTAGTTTTTGCGTGAAAGAGTAACAAACATCCGTACATACAAACTTTCGCGTTTATAATATTAGTAAGGATTGACGTTTGCATCTTCAATTATATCTAAACTAGATGGCAGCACAGGTAAAATTAGTACGCGCTATCGTTGCGTTTTGAACTTTACGCCGGTAATTTCAAGCAAACTAAGACTTTTCAATTTTATATCTTCAACTAGTCTTTCGCTTGCGGGCGCGAGCTGCACGCAGCTCGCGAGGGACGTAATCGCTGCTGGTGAAAAAAAAGAAAAAAAAAAACTGTCACCTTTGGCATTTGCATCGCGCCATCCTCTATAACATTTGTTCGAGCACACTTTACCTATCTATTATAGTTATCGAGATATCGTCGGTCAAAGTTTGTATGGCGGCCATCTTGTTTTCCGCCATTTTGAATTTTTTTCACCGCACATCGAATTCGACCAGGGTGCATGTCCACATTCCGCAAGCAGGGTGGGTGTCGGTCTTTTAGTTTCGTCTGGCAGTAGGTGAGGTCCCTGATGAGGAGCAGTTTTCGAAGATTTCGGGTTTTTCCCAAATTGGAATTGACTCCCTGAACACTTCCGCCATACATCATTTTGACCCATCTCTACTCCTTCTGGGAGAACATTGATGTCAGTGAGTGAGTGAGTGAGTGGGTTTGCAGCTATATATAGTATTTTATATCTTCAATTATTAAAAAGCCCGGTAACGCTGCCAGCGGTCATCTGAGACCCACAGCATTACAATCCGTCCGAAAAAAAAATCTTCAATTATATCTAAATGGACAGTTTTGGGCCGTAGACAGAGAAAAAACATCTTTTCTATTCTCTGTCTACGTTTTGGGCACACGCATACACGTCTAATAGAACTTTTTATAGTTTTAAAATTGTATTAGGTTACAAATGTGCTAAAAAGTGCGTATGTATTTCAGATGAAAGTCCGGGGCGACACGTTGAAGCGAGGCGACGTGTTACTGGCCAACCATCCTAAAGCGGGCGGCTCGCACTTACCCGACCTCACTGTCATAACGCCCGTCTTCCACCAGTAAGATTAATAACTACTAAGCAGCAAAATAACTAAGGCCTTTTACCATCTATAGTAGATTTGTACAGCGTCAGGAGGCAACTTTTACCTTCACAAACGGGACGCTGTAGTGCCCGAGACGAATTAAGATGGAGTAGGCACTTTTTCCATCCTCTCGGCTTAGTCAGCCTTGTCCAGAGGAAAGACATAGTCAACATTCGATTCCCGCTGTGGGAGAAATGTTTGCATGTTCTGCAAATATTTCTTAATACTATGTTTTATAAGTTGGTATTTACAAAAAAAAAGTATTATAAGTATTGTATCAGCCATCTGGTTCAGATAGTACAAGCTTTGCTTAGTTTGTCGCTAGATGGCGCTGTGTGAAATGTCCACAAATATTTTATTTATTTATAACTAGCGACGCGCCCCGGCTTCGCACGGGTGCAATGCTGATACTAAATATGATACAGAATGTTATCATCTGTGTCATCTACATATATGTTGTCATCTATACGTCAATTACATAGCTATCATTTGCGTTTTGTTATTCCAAGTCTGATTCTTTTTTTCTGATTTTTTTGTTCGGGATAAAAAGTATCTTATGTCCGTCTCCTGGCTCTAAGCTACCTCCCTACCAATTTTCACCCAAATCTGTTCTGCCGTTCTTGAGTTATAAGTGGTGTAACTAACACGACTTTCTTATTAAGATTTACAGTTATCCACGGAAATATGTTAGTAATAAGTAAAAATAACGTTTTTTATTTCAGTAACGATCCTAAACCAATATTCTTCGTGGCGTCCCGCGGCCACCACGCTGACATCGGCGGTCTGACGCCGGGCTCCATGCCGCCGCACTCCACCAGCTTAACTCAGGAGGGCGCTGCCTTCAAGTCCATGCTGCTGGTAGACGGAGACCTCTTCAACGAGAAAGAACTCATTGAGGGTAAGTGACCAGAACATATGACCTGGTCATAAGACCTCAGAACCTAGTCTATCACCTACATTGAAGTTATTTTGTTAATGTGTCTCATCCTATGACAATAAAGATATTCTATTCTATTTTATTCTAGTAAGAAGTAAGTTCGTATGAGCTAGTGGCCAACTCTAGAGTTTGTAGGCTGCCTAAAGGCCTCCGTCATGGCTTAACGACTTAAAACCCGAGACCGACAATTTAACGTGCCCTCTGAAGCACGTAATTTTTTGATTATAGGGTCATGATTAGATCATAGGAAGGGATCAGATGTGACCATACCAAGGTGAAGAGTACTATAGAAGTCTCAGATTTACAATGATATATCCTCGGTTTCAGAGCTGATGAAGCCAGGGACCGTGCCAGGGTGCTCTGGAACTAGGAACTTGTCTGACAACCTGTCAGACTTGAAGGCGCAGATCGCCGCCAATCAGAGGGTAACTAAAAACTTAAACCTATGGATTTGTATGACGGCCTCGGTGGCGTGGCGGGCGATTGCTCGGCAGAGACGCAAGAGGCGCGGGTTCGATTCCCGCTGCGGACGAAATATTTGCATGTTCTGCAAATATTTCCAGGGCAGGGTGTTGTTACTATACAGGGTGTCCCGTAATGAATGGATAATCCGACAGGTACTCGTAGGGGGCGCCAAGGCGGGTCCGAAAAAAAAATTAAAAAAATATATTTTCCAACTGTTCCGGAAAATGCGACACTTTGAAAAAAAAATTGCAATAGCTACGTACTTATGACTTAAGCAGCAAGTCGGCAAGGTCCAACATTTAGGAACAGTAAACAAAAACAACTCACGATTAATACCTTAATTTGCTGTTGCAGTGGCCAATAATGTTATGATAGGCAGCAATTTTTTTTCGGAACATTTTCGGGAACAGTTGGAAAATATTTATTTTTAGTAGTTGTGAGGACATAGTTTTGTTTCAGGGTATCCAGTTAGTGGGCGAGCTGATAGAACAGTATGGTCTAGAAGTAGTGCAAGCCTACATGGGACATATCCAGAAGAACGCAGAACTGGCCGTCAGAGACATGCTCAAGGTAAAACATTCATCATCTTCCTGTCCTCATCCCACTCTATGTGGGGTCGGCACAGCATGTTCCTCGGATCATGCTGTAAGAGTTTTGGCTAAGGTGTTTTATGACCGGCCGCCTGCCTGACGTCAACCCTCCTTGGGAATACTTGCTTATTGTATACATTTATTTACCACAAATATTTATTTATTTACTATTGTATTTTCAGGAAATAGCCCACAAGACGTACTCTGCGACGGGCTCGACCGTGCTCAAAGCCGTTGAATACATGGACAATGGGACCCCCATCGCACTCACCGTTACATTGGATAGAGAACTGGGCACAGCTCATTGCGACTTTACGTACGTACCTTAGGCCTTAGTGGATGCCAGTCATACTAATATTATAAAAAGTAAAAAGATTTTTTTGTTTGTTTGTAACGAATAGGCTCCGAAACTACTAGACCGATTTCAAAAATTCTTTCACCTATAGAAAGTTATATTATCAGGGACTAGTATAGGCTATAATATATTTTAAAAAAAATTAGAGATCCGCAAGAAAATTGCAATATTGTAACCCAAGGTAGAAAACCCAAAATAGTTTTTGGCGTGCGCTGCGAAAACTATTGATTATAGAACAAAATAATGTACTACACGCGCAGTCGCGGGCAACAGCTAGTTATGAATAAAGATATTTGAATGACTGTTCCGTTACTGTTTCAGTGGTACAGGGGTGGAGGTTTGGGGCAATTTGAACGCGCCACGCGCCATCGCTCTGTCTGCCCTTATCTACTGCCTGCGGTGCATGGTGGGACACGATGTACCACTGAACCAGGTTAGTTCATTCAATTTCATCATCTTCCTGCCCTTATCCCACTCTATGTGGAGTCGGTAAGCATGTTTTCTTCCATTCCCTTCTGTCAGCCGTCATTTCTGTCACTCCTTAATCATGCCCTCTTTCACACAACCTTTTCTTTGGCCTAAATCGATCCACATGTTCTACTAATACATAATACTAATAGAAAGAAACTTACAACTATTACAAATATAATTTACAAAATACAAAAGAAACAGGCGGGCTATCCAAAGGCCGTTGCAATACTAATGGGGTGGGCAGAGATATACTAATGTAGGTTGAAACTTTGACATTTTTTGGTATGAAACGGCAAAAATTAATTTGTGGTGAGAACCTGTGGTGCGAAACAGCGCTACGCGTCCAAAAGTAGTCTTGAGAAAACTTGCTGATTCAAAGTCCTAATATGGATATGGTGAGCACTTCATTTAATAATATATACTTAATATCACGCCCGTCTTTCAGTGTGGTGTAAGAAGTGGGCCTCAAAGACTCCTTTCATGAACTTAACGACCTCGGTGGCGTGGCGTGAGTGCTCGGCTGAGGCGCGGGTTCGATTCTCGCTACGGAAGAAATGTTTGTATGTTCTGCAAATATTTCTTCCAGGTCTGGGTGTTGTATTATTATGAATTTTAAAAAACAAAAAAGTATATAAAGTATTCTATCAGCCATCTGGCGCCCATAGTAAAAGCTTTGCTTAGTTTGGGGCTAGATGGCGCTGTGTGAAATGTCCACAAATATTTATTTATTATTTATTGAAGTGTAAAGTGACGTTGTGTGTTGCAGGGTTGTCTAACACCGGTGACTGTGTCGATCCCCCCAGGCTCCATACTGGATCCGTCGGAGAGCGCGGCGGTGGTCGGTGGGAACGTGCTCACCTCGCAACGCATTGTCGACGTCGTGTTGAAAGCGTTCCAGGTATGAAATGATCCAACACCCGTTGTTATATAAATAAATAATTCAACGTAGACGGCCTCGGTGGCGTGGCGGGCGATTGCTCGGCTGAGACGCAAGAGGCGCGGTTTCGATTCCCGCTGCGGGAGAAATGTTTGTATGTTCTGTAAATATTTCTTCCGGGTCTGGGTGTTGCAGTATTAAATAAGTATGTATTTACAAAAAAAAAAGTATATAAGTATTCTATCATCCATCTGGTGCCCATAGTACAAGCTTTGCTTAGTTTGGGGCTAGATGGCGCTGTGTGATGTGTCCACAAATATTTATTTTATTTATTTATTTCCTTCACCGTTTGAGTATATAATAGTGTGCAAGAGACCCTAGGTCCGTGGGGCGCGGGTTCCCATCGTGTTTTCAAAACTCTTTCAGGGCGTCATGGAGGCGATGCGCGATCCAAGAGCTGGTTCTTATTTGGCTCAACGGATCAGTGCAGTAAGTTGATTAAAATTTGTTTGGGTGCAGGTGTGCGCGGCATCACAGGGCTGTATGAACAATCTGACGCTTGGAGAAAAAGACTGGGGGTACTACGAGACTGTGGCCGGAGGCAGCGGTGCGGTACGTAAACCCCTTCTCAATTTCGACGACCTCGGTGGCGTGGCGGGGGAGTGCTCGGCTGTGACGCAAGAGGCGCGGGCTCGATTCCCGCTGCGTGAGAAATGTTTGTATGTTCTGCAAATATTTCTTCCGGGTCTGGGTGTAGTAGTATTATGTATTACTAGCTGCCGCCCGCGGCTTTGCTCGCGTGGTACCCGGATAAAAAATAGCCTATATGTTAATCCAGTACATGTACTATGTATATTCCAAGTTTCAATCAAATCCGTTTTGCCGTTTAGGCGTGATTGAGGCACAAACATTCAAACATCCAAACATCCTCACCAACTTTCGCATTTATAATATAAGTAAGAAGTAAGATAAGTATGTTTTTACAAAAAACAGCGTTTAATTCTATCAGCCATCTGTTTCCCATAGTACAAGCTTTGCTTAGTTTGGGGCTAGATGGCGCTGTGTGAAATGTCCGCAAATATTTATTTATTTGTATTGCTTCTCTCCCGAGCATGTCGTAAAAGTCGACTAAGGGATATTATCCTCTACATCTACAACATGATGAGATACAATAAGCAAGTATTCCCAAGGAGGGTTGACGTCAGGCAGGCGGCCGGTCATAAAACACCTTAGCCAAAACTCTCACAGCATGATCCGAGGATCATGCTGTGCCGACCCCACATAGAGTGGGATAAGGTCAGGAAGATTTTTTTTTTTTGTGGACATTTCACACAGCGCCATCTAGCCCCAAACTAAGCAAGATGATGATATACATATCGTCACTGAAAAGGCAAAATTACGTAAGCACCAAAATAGGCATATTGAGTTATTATCCTAAAATAGCAGTCCAAATACAATAATATGAATTGCTGGACATAGAAAATGAAAAAGGAATTAAATCTTACGTTAACGTCATCAAAATTCGATAATTAGGTAAAAAGTTATGATTAAAAAACGAAAAAAATAAACTTTAAATAGCTTTGCATTGCCTTTCCAGTGACGATATGGTTGTTTGTTGTATTGAGTTATATATATCGCAGGGCCCCGGGTGGTGCGGCGCCGGGGGAGTTCACACACATATGACGAACACGCGGATAACGGACGTGGAAATAGTGGAGCGGAGATACCCCATGCTGCTTCACAAGTTCTCACTACGACCCGGATCAGGGGGAAAAGGTTAGCGATTAAAGGCAGCTATCTTATCTTACTTCTTACTTAAAGTATAAAATTGAAAAGCTATAATTTGCTTGAAATTACCGGCGTAAAGCTCAAAACGCAACGATAGCGCGTGCTAACTTTATCTGTGCTGCCATCTAGTGCGAAAGTTTGTGAGGATGTTTGGATGTTTGTGCCTCAATCACGCCTAAACGGCTCAACGGATTTGAATGAAACTTGGTATATACATAGTACATGTACTGGATTAATATTTAGGCTATTTTTATCCGGGTACCACGCGAGCGAAGCTGCGGGCGGCAGCTAGTAAATAATAAATAAATAACACCCAACAGTCACATACATAGTCCTGACCCCACACTAGGATTCCCTGTGTCGTGGGTATCAGAAACTACGAGTACCATGGTACCACAACACCCAGACCCGGAAGAAATATTTGCAGACCATGCAAACATTTCTTCCGCTGTGGGAATCGAACCCGCGCCTCTTGCGTCTCTGCCGAGCAATCGCCCGCCACGCCACCGAGGATACACTTTTGTAAGCACTCTGGAAGGCCAAGATACAAGCTCCTCGCTTAGTTTGGCTTTCGCTGCTGCAATTTCTAATTTACTTCTTTACCTCCTATATTTTTGTAAAGTTCCATATTGTTAAATATTGATCTTTTCTGAAATAAATTTGTATTTGTATTCGTTTTTCTTTTCTTTTTATTATGTGACTTTTAAATTAATTAGTGTAAGTGTTTGTGACCGTTCCAATTAAATAAATAATTTGAAATTGAAATGTGACTGTTGGGTGTTATTTATTATTATTATAGAATTGAAACTCTTTCTTTGACGGTCTAGCTGAGAGAGGGGAATGGAAGAAAACATGTGTCGACCCCACATGGAGTGGGCTTATCCCAGGAGATGATGGTGTGATTGTTCTCCCTTCCAGGGTTGTGGTGCGGCGGAGACGGTGTGGTCAGGGAGCTGGTGTTCCGTCGGCCTGTGCAGTTGTCAGTGCTCACTGAGCGCAGAGCCTTCCGGCCGTATGGCATGAACGGTAAGTACACCATCATGTTTACTTACTTACAGAGGCGTCTCTAGCCCTTGTGGCGCCCGAGTGCAACCAGTACCCTGGCGCCCTCTAGTCTAGTAGGAGCGGGGTCAAAATGGAATACAGTATATTTTAATTATTATTTTAATAATTATTTATTATAACAGTTATATTTTCAAACGGAAATTCGGATGCAAATAGTGCAATTTTAAATGATGTCGGGAAGCAAAAAGTGTTTTTAGGAAGGAAGGGGTTATAATAATAAAAAAATTACAACTTACTAGTTCTTTCAAAAATATTTAATTGAAAAACTATTATAGTTAGATAACAAACAGGACATCGACGCATCTTTGGAGGTGTCGCATTAGAGGGCGCAGAGCGCTCGGCGCCCCCTTAGACCCGGCGCCGGCGCCCGTGTGCGCCGCACGCCCTGCTTACTTAGTTATTATGTTCTCTTCCTAACTGTTATTTTCTTACTTTCTTTATTCTTTATTGTACATAATATAAAACACAGAAAGCACAGACATAAAGTAAGGACATGTACAAAGGCGAGCTTAACGCTACAAAGAGTTTTCTTCCAAGCAAACCTTTAGCTAAAGAGAGGTGGAGTATAGATAGCGGGTACATGTACAAAACAAGACAAACATTTGAGTATGCAGATAAATAAATAGTAAATGAACTACAAACTAAACCTTCTTACTTGTTTTATCTATTATTTTTTTTTGTCAACAAACTCTTTTCAGTTTTTTAAATGCTAAAACATTTAATTGGTAATTAGTCTTTTTAAGTTGTTTCATAATCTAGTTTGTAATATTTGTTTTCCGAATAAAATAAAATAAATTTATTGGGTAGTTCCCATTTGTTAGGCATGTTTTAGAGACGTAACATGTGACGGTATGCCATCCTCGTTTATTTCTCTATATTTTGTGCAAGTTAGAGCAGTAAAGATATAGTTTACGACGTACAATAGTAGAAAAATACGTCATAGGGTACATCGATCTCCAGGAGAGGGCTACACAGATGCGACGTTTTTGACATCGCGCTCCTATATAAAATATCGTGATAATAATAATAATAATATATATATTTATTTTTAATAGGATATATTTTTTTATAAACGAGTAGAAGAGGGAAAATGTTTGGACATCTTAGACGACATGACAGCTTCATAAAGACGATCATAGAAGGAAAGGTAGACGGAAAGCGAGGCAGGGGAAGACCAAGAATTAGTTATATCAGCCAGATAAAGGAGAAAGTCGCTGTCATGTCGTATAAAGAAGTAAAAAAAAACCGCATTAGAGAGAGAAAAATGGAGGAAACTTCATCATTACACCGACAAGAGAGCTCTTAAATAATATAATATATTTCTTTTATTTTATATTTTATTTATCACCCCATCTATGGTTCTTCTCTGGGATGCAATCTATTTTCATGCCAAATTTTGTCGAAATCTGTTTAGCGGTTTAGGTGTGAAAGGTAACAGACAGATAGATAGACAGAGTTACTTTCGCATTTATAGTGTTACTAGCTTTCGCCCGCGGCTTTGTTCGCGTGATATCCGGACAAAAAGTAGCCTATATGTTATTCCAGCACACATACTATGTATATTCCAAGTTTCATTAAAATCCGTTCAGCCGTTACGGCGTGATTGAGGCACAAACATACATCGTCACATCCACACATCCTTACATCCTCACAAACTTTTGCATTTATAATTATAGTAGGATATATAGTCTGGATTCTAATAAAATCACATCTAAAGTTCGCTATTTCCTACTTTTTATTTGATAGGAGGCTCGGATGGTGAAAGGGGGCTCAATTTGCTGCAGAGGGTAGATGGCAGACTCATCAATCTTGGAGGAAAGGCATCCATCGAAGCTTATCCAGGGGTGAGATATCATCTTTTAGTAATACTACTACTAAGGCCTTTTACCATCTATAGAAGATGATTTATACAGCGTCAGTAGACAACTTTTACCTTCATAAACGGGACGCTGTAGTGCCCGGGACGAATTAAGATGGAGTAGGCTTGCCCAGCACCTATTCCATCCTCTCAGCTTAGTCAGCCTTGTTCACAGGAAAGACATGGTCAATACGTGCGGAGCTGACTAAGCCGCTGGCGGCAGCTAGTTAATATATTATAGCTACGTCTATTAAGGCATAAACATACAAACATCCTCACAAACTTTCACATTTATAATATAGTAGGATACAGTGCTTTTGTATGGTCTGCTATAATAACCTATGGTAAAATAAGTAGTGGTGAATGAATTCTGTGTGAAGACATCGGTGGCTCATAGGTGCTGGTTTGATTCCCACGTCGATTCTAATGACTCGTAGCTATGTATTTGTCTGTTGTGTTACAATTTATAGTGTACAAAAATAATTTATTTCTGGACACTGTTATATAAAGATGGAATAGGTGCTGGGCAAGCCTACTCCATCTTAATTCGTCCCGGGCACTACAGCGTCCCGTCTGTGAAGGTAAAAGTTGCCTCCTGACGCTCTATAAATCATCTAATATAGATGGTAGAAGGCCTTAGTAGTATATAAAGAGGCAAAGTTTTGTATGTATGTTTGTTCAAGAATACTTATGAACCGTTGATCCGACCTGCATGAAACTTGATAGGTTGCACTTGAGAAAATTCGCTGGTATCTTAACACCATGTCTTTTACCAGGATAAGTACATAATGAATTCTCCCAGCGGCGGCGGGTACGGCTCGCCAGATGACGCCGCGGACAGACAGACAAACAAACCGAACACCGGCTTTGTGGAGCGAGGCAGCGTCTATGAATATAGAAGTGCCCAGGAATCTGTCTAAAGTTCTATCGAACCAGCGTGAAAGGATTTAAAGTGCGCCTCAAAGGCTCCTTTCGTTGGTAAGTTCTTAAGTTAGTAAAAAAGATGTTCAAGGGGTCGTTTACAACGAAACCAAAAGATTATGTGATTTCAAAAACATTGGATAGTTATATTAGTATCAAGTAAGAAGTTTTGCTTAGTATTTTTGGGTAGTTCCCATTTGTTCTATGCGAATGAACATAATGGGAACTACCCGTATTTTCTATACTAACTGTAAAATTATATTTAATTTGAAATACTTAGATTCAATTTTTCAGTGGTAATAAGAGTTGTGAACTAAAATATTCTACACAGAATTGTGCAATCAATAAGTCTCTGAATAATTTATACATTTAATTCCAATCCAGTCAAAAGTGCTATATTTTTTTGTATTTCAACGTATTTTTATTTTACCATTTTATATTTTTATGTGGATAATATGGCACCATGGTTCACCATATCCATCTTGGGAGTCTTGAATCAGGAGTGGCTTCAAGTTTCCTTATGACTACTTGTGGCCCTGCCCACCCCGATAGGGATACGGGCGGGATAATATTGAATGTGGGTAATTTTAAGTACAATAAAAATCATGTGATTAATCAAATAATTGTATTTTTTAAGTAATAATCATATCTAAAAGTACCTCATTGATACAATGCATAATTTTATATTTTTGTGAATTTTTACATTATAATGGAATTATACTGTTTGATTTGTTTTCATACATAGTTATATCATATTCCTACAACACTTAGACCAGGACGACATATTTGCAGAACATAAAAACATTTCTCTCGTAGCGGAAATCGAACCCGCGCCTCTTACGTCTCAGCAGAGCACTCGCCCGCCACGCCACCGAGGTCACTTTGCAATTATTCTTTTTGCAAATACATACTTTTCAATTTACTCTTCAGCCGCGATTCAAAACCATCTGACGCAGAGAACCTCGCTTTAGGGAACTTATCTTCACAATACTTAAACCCATTCCCTAAATCAGGGTCAACTGACCCCGCATTAGGGTCAGTTACCCCCAAATTAGGGTCACTTTGGGGTCAGGCATGGTCAGCTGTCGCCAAAGCCTCTCTGTTCTCATAGGCCCAGAAGCCGTGTAGTTCTAGGAGGATGGATACAGCTGTATGACCATGTCCCGACTGGATGAGATCTTGAAGGGTTATCCGGGTGGGGTCTTTCGGTCGAATCATGTCGAATATCTCGTCCTTCACGTCTTCGAAGTTGACTGGCTCTGCACCATGGAGTACCATTTGTTCTTGGATGGCCTGCGGACAAGTGGACAAAGAATTTATTTATGTAGAGGTTTTAGCTTGCCAGTCAATAGTTATTATATTTTTTACTAAAAGTATATAACATGGACTTGCTGCAGAGATATCTAAAAATTATGATTACCGCGTTTTTCTCGAAACCACCATTTTGCAAGTACTGCATTTGCTATTACGAGGGCAGAATTGGCCACTAGCTCATACGAACTTACTTATGAGAATAAATAAATAAATAACACACCCAACAGACACATACATAGTCTTGACCCCACACTAGGATTCCCTGTGTCGTGGGTATCAGAAACTAAAGAGTACCATGGTACCACAACACCCAGACCCGGAAGAAATATTTACAGATCATGCAAACATTTCTTCCGCAGCGGGAATCGAACCCGCGCCTCTTGCGTCTCTGCCGAGCAATCCGCCACGCCACTGAAGCCGTCAAATAGCATAAAACCCACCTTAAAGAAGTAGTTCAAGGTGAAGGCGTCCAGGTAGCCGTTGCAGTTGATGTCGAGCACTCTGAAGAGGTACTGCAGCGCGGCGGGCTGACGGCGGTTCTCCAACGCGAGCACCAGGTCCAGGTAGGTCTTGTAGTCCATCTCGCCGTCGTACGTCAGACACTGTTGGAACACGCGCTGGAGAAACGCCCGGGTCAGCGTGCCAGAACCATAACTGTCGAAGGTTATGTTATATTCATCAATCGATCTAATGATAAATTATAAAAGTAGCCTATATGTTATTCCACTTCTTGCTTATATTATAAATGCGAAAGTTTGTGAGAATGTTTGGAAGTTTGTTCCTCAATCACGCCTAAACAGCTGAACGGATTCGAATGAAACTTGGAATATACATAGTACATGTACTGGATTAATATATAGGCTATTTTTTATCCGGGTACCACGCGAGCGAAGCCGCGGGCGGCAGCTAGTACTATATATATATTCCAAATTTCATTCCTATCTGTTCAAATCTGTACGGCGTGATTGAGGCACAAACATACATCCTCACATCATCACTTTTCGCACTTATAATATTAGTTGGATAGATAAAAGCTTTATTTGCCACAACATTACACACACACAATAAGGTACGAGTCGAAAAATCACTAAAATCGCCTCACGTAATGGATGCCCTCTTAAGGTTGTGTGTTGATTGGTCGGTAAGAGTTTTATGTATTCAGATTAAATGTTCCACTAACCCAGCTAATTCGTTGATACTCAGCATGCCATTATGATCTCGGTCTAGATTGAGGTACTGTCCGTACACCCTGAGAGCTGATGCTGCACTGAACCAGTTCTGTTCCTGGAGCTCCATCGGAAGATCCTCTTCACGCAACTAAAAGATAGATAAAAGCATTATCACACTGGCGATTTGCGAGCGTTTTTAGAGCTTAGGGCTCTGTACCTGAAGGGTTCCAACGGGACACTATTACTAAGCCTCCGCTGTCCGTCCGTCTGGCTATCAGAAGGTACAGCCTTCTGATAGACAGAGTAAAAGGTCTGTTGTGCACACCATGTTTTTACTCACCTATTACTGTTCTTGAGATACAGCCTGCTGACAGACGGATGGACAATGGAGGCTTAGAGTCCCATTGGAACCCTTCGGGTACAGAACCTTGAAGGCCTTGGAAACGGAAAAGGTACTTAGATACTTATGATGAACCAACCAGCTCTTTTTGAATAGTTGTGATAAAAACAGCAAATCTCTCTAACCTCAAGTAGATCATCTAAGAAGGAGCAGGAAAGTACATCTCTGATCCTCACTCGGCCCACTCGCAGCGGATCGAGGAAGAAGAGGAACTTTCTCGCCGCCGTGCACACGTAGAACGAGCTGAATGAAGAGTCGAGACCGTCGAGCGCCGCTAGAGACGGCACTAGTTCTGCTATGTAGCTCTCCAAGTCCTGGGGAAAGCAAATCTTACTTAATATCATAAATGCGAAAGTTTGTGGGGATGTGTGGATGTGATGATTTGTGTTTGTGCCCCAATCACGAACAAACGGCTGATCGGATTGGAATATACATAATATGTGTGCTGGAATGACATAGGCTACTTTTTATTCGGGTACAACCCGAGCGAAGCTGCAGGCAGCAGCTAGTTAGTATATAGAAACAATGTGAAGCTATAGTTCAAAACACAATGCGTCCAGCTAATTCTCTCCCCAAGCATGTCGTAAAAGTCGACTGAGTGATAGTATCCTCCCAGACATGATGGATCATCTTTATGGCCGATGGGCAGATCACCTGTCATCATGTTTGTTTCACCATATTCATAAGCCATGACGGAGGCCTTTAGGCGGCCTAAAAACTCCGTCACTAGAGTAAGACTACTTCATACGAACATACATACCATATCCATCTTGGGACTTTGAATTAGGAGATGCTGCAAGTTTTCTTACTATTACCTCTGGTTTTAACCCCAGATACAGGCATGATAATGTATGTATGTGTCATTCCGTTGTGTCTTATGACGTAGTTGAAGGTATTTACTATGACTATCAAACAGATCCACAACTCACATGTTCAGTTAGATAGCCCTGCCCAGTGACGTCGTACAGAGACAGACCGATCCTGGTCTGCTGCAGCCAGACCCGTCTCATGACGTAGTTGAAGAGAGAGACAGCGCGGACACGCCCCACGCCACCCTCGGCTGTCTGCAGACGCCCAAATACTTCCGCTGTGAAGTACGGCCTGGGGGAAATCACACTATAACCATGTCCAGGATACAAATATGCGCGATGCTTGACATAGATTTAAAACAACGACCTCGTTGGTGTCTTAGTTGGTGGTATCAAAAAACTCCAAAACTTACCTGTACTTAGGCCCAGCCTCATCCCTTATCTTCCTGAACTGAAAGTAGTCAATAGTCAGCTCATCATTATCTGCTGTTGTGAAGCTTCCGTTGGACTTTTCTAGCAGACTCCAGAGATGCTTTAACTCGCTGTTATCCAACAACTCCTTACTCTTCTTCTGGAGGAACTGCGCTCTGGTCTCCTCTCGCAGCTTCTGCGCTAGAACCTCATCGGAGCGGGGGAGTTTGAAGTAAAATTTGGGTATTTTCTTGTACGACTCCGAATTGGACTCCACTCGAGGTCGGTAGAGCTGTTTGAAAGTGTCTGCTTCTATTTTCTCGCTTTCTTCTTTATTTATGGATGTGCCTGTCTCTGTAAGTTAAGTTACTATGATAATTTACACTCGAAATTATAAAATTTTGCAAACCTTCTTGCTTAATACCTATAAGTACCTACTTATGACAAAAACACTTCGATCAGCTTCGATCAAATTGATCGAAGCAAAACAACAACTTATACTTCCAACAGTTAACAATAAAGTTTATTCTATTCTATTCTATAAAAACATTATAGATCTTGTGGAAACTATCCGCTATAGAGTTGAAATAACACTGAGAATTACAAACATCGTTACTTTTTATAATTTCACTAGGAATTACTATGAATTTGTTTACCATCTAATTTCTTAATGTATTTTCTAAGTCTGTTTTTCAGTTCATTGTTTTGTTTTATAGTTTTACTGTCCAATGGTTTTGCAGGGGGTGATGTGTTGTTGTTTACAGCATCAGCGTTTGTATCTTCTTTAAGTTTTTCAGCCATGGCTTTTATATTGGGAAGTAGGTAACGCGAAAACAATCAAAATCTCGAAAACAGCATAAATAGATTAGGTAAATCGAATCGAACACAATCCTATTTCATTTCATTGTTGTGGTTTGGTTGATTGACAGAATTGACATTGACAGTGAGTAGAAAGAAAGCGTTTCATTCCACTATGGATTGAATTCATTTGTAAAGTAGGTACCTATAAAATTATTTTTGAACGCGTTGTATCTCTCCCGTACATCCTTTATTTTTTAAAGGATATACCTTTACCTTTATATTATTTAATAACCCACAAAAACGTGTATAATTATGGTAATAATAAATAATAATGCATAATTGGTACATAACTTTTATGGTAGAATAAAATGGAACGTAAACTATTTTAGTTTGTTCACTTTGTATCCATAGATGGCAGAGTTTATAGTTTAGCTATTCAGTACAAGATGGCGTGCATACAATTTTTTATGAATCCTTGAATTACTTTACGAGCGCGTTCATGTCTTTTGTTAGCAAAATTAAAACAATTTTATTAAAATTTTAGTTACATATCTACTTACTAAGTGCACTTTCTTGAAGTCTCACTATTTAGGTAGGCATATTGGTTAGGTAAAATAGGTATCGTGCTAGAAAATCTGAAAGTGTATGAGGAAAGCATGAGGAAAGCCACAGTTTAGAAAACCTAGTATTTTTCATAGTTACCGTAAAGATTAACTTTGCGGAATCACTTTCTATGAAAGTTATTGTACATTCCAGAAATACGTAGAATAGTGGCTTATCTAATGAACTTATACAATAAACATGATTTTTCTCTTTTAGAAAATATTTGGGTAACTAAAAACTGATACTGTAACAAACTTTTCAAACGGGTTCTCTTACGTACCTAGCGTTTATTATAAACGATAAATACTACTTCCAAACTTACATACAAATGATAAGTAGACGGTAATGACTTCATTTTGTTATAAAACTATGTAGTTACGTTGTGTTATTACATTGTTTGTTACGTTTCGATTTAAATATGATGAGTTGTTACATTACACTGGTCTAGTTAGCTTCAAGGAACATTATTTACAAATATGTGATCGTGGTCTTGCGTCTATCCGATTAAATAAATAAATATAAATGTTTTAAATACATTTAACACAGCGCCATCTAGCCCGAAACTAAGCAAAGCTTGTACTATGAAAACAAGATGACTGATTTAGTACATAAATACTTTTTTTTCGTTAATACATATTATTACAACACCAGGAAGAAATATTTGCTGAACATACAAACATTTCTTCCGCAGCGGGAATCGAAACCGCAACTCTTGCAATTCACACACAAACTTTTGTATTTATAATACATATTAGTAGGTAAGAGGAATTGCAAAAATGTTTGCGCGCAAAAAATCATGTCGTTTTGGCTTCGTTGCTGCGTGAAAGAAGGAAAATCCAAGAAACAGACAAACACACTTTGGCATTTATAATATTAGCAAAGATGATTATCTAGTTTATTTTTACGTGATCATTTGAATTTATTTTGATAAGTATAATGAAAATGAAGTTTTTAATATTATTATAGTTTTAATAGATCTATTAAAACTATAATAATATTAAAAACCGAGTACCTAGCCTAGGTACTCGGTATAATACTAAGAAATGAAAATGAGCTCAGTTTTCTAAGTTTGCCTACAGATAAAAAAACAGAGCTCATCTTATCACCGACTGAGTACCTTACAAAATACCTGTTCTTAGACAAAAAATCTACGTTACGACTGTCATAAGACAATGATCGTCATAAAAGAACTAATAAACAAAAAAATACAGGCAACTGACGCTTGGCCAAAAAACATGCCAAAATAGTTTTCACACATAAGAGAGCAAAAGGTTCCTTAGTTACTTTTCCTGTATCTCTTCTGGTTTTTAAATTCCCCATATTGTCCTAGTTAAAAAACACTTTGTGTAAAAGTAAGTTAGGGCCCTGGGCTAGGGCATATAAAACTATTTCAGTACCTATCTTATGATATGAATGAAATTCAATTTCATATTTTGACAGCTTGTTATACATTCTAAGTCGACGGACAGACAGAGTGAGCAGTGGTGCGTGAGATAAACAAGGATAAACTATATCTCATCTTTCAGATTCAGATTCAGATTTTGTTTAATTTGCGAAACATAAAAGTAATAAGTTTACAGTGGTTGGTGACAAAAACAATATAAGTTCAGCCAGATGCGGTCCGAAGGGGGGAGGGGGGGGGTCACGGGGGACATGACCCCCCCCCCCCCCAAAATCGCCATAATTTTCTGCCCCAAGCCGCGATGCCAATAAAAATAGAAGCCTTCCATTTATTTTATAATGTGTGCAATAAAATCTAATTTACTCGACATCTTCTATAATTATTGACCCCCCCAAAATTTCAAGGCTGCGACCGCGCCTGGGTTCAGCAATGATCAGCATATTAAAAGCATGCAAAATTCAATTTAAGAGGTAATGGAAAAATATTATCCTATAAATCAAGTTAGCATGATTAAATAATTTAAATGAAATGTCGGCATAATTAAATTACAAGTTCTTTAGTTTTGTAAAAGGAACCCTCGGGAAAAAGTTTGCGGATACAAAGGATTTTCATAGTGTTTTATTCAGGTGTACATAATATTTGATTCACGAATAAGAAAGTTCAAACTTTTACCCAACTGCGAAGAAGCAGGGTAATGTGTTTGAGGTGTATGAATGTATGTGGCTAGGTATATGCACTCTTTTGGATATCGCTGTAGCGATGTCAAAATCAAAATTGAAAAATCTTTTCATCTTTAATTGAAAAATCTTTTTACAAAATATAAAAAAGCGATTCTGCCCCTAACCGCGATGCCAATAAAAATAGAAGGCTTCCATTTGTTTTATAATGTGTGCAATAATATTGTGTATTGTGAAATAAAATCTGATTTACTCGCCATATTCTATTATTAGTGACCCCCTCCAAAATTGCGAGGCTGCGACCACGCCTGTTTATAGCACAATTGTCTGAATTTTCGGTATTCCTTGCCTAGAATCTTGGGGATCTGTCAGAACAATTCCCAATCTGTAGGACGCTTCAAACCGGACCATCCGTTGGGTGCGCGGGCGCAGACCAACCAAGCAAGTTCTATCTGACTGACTATACTAAACCAACTGAAGGCTCAGTAATGCGTGCGCAGTCGTAGAGTATAGACGTGCCGTTGCGTCCTCTCAGTGTCAAAATTAATCGCCGTGCGTCCGGAAACAGTGTTCTATTATTGTGCCTGACAGTTTTGGCGTGTTTCATGAAAGAAATAATTTATCAGTGTTTGAATGGACGCGTTGGAAACGACTCTGTAAAGGTAAGGCTAAGCGGACAAATTCAGAAGGGCGCTGTTTTCTACTTAGTTTCATGTTCTGTGGATATTTTTTGAGGGGCTAGGACAGCTTTGGCAAGGCGGATCACATTCTGTACCACTTAAATGATTTGTCAACAATTATTATTGTGAAATTCAATTTAAATTTTCCTATTGAATTGTTTTGTAATTTTGTAAATCAATCTTAGTGGCCTTGTGATTGCGCCCGGCTATGGTAAACGTGAAAATGTGAATGTTGAATAGTTAAGTTATACATAGAGTAGATAGGTACTTGTCTATTTAACTGCAAGACAGCTCTACGATTCAGGTTTTGTAACAATGCCTGTTGGCATTTTTTTCGCTCAGCTAGGTAGGTAGTTATGGGCAAATCTTGATGTTGTGACATTGCCTTCTCCAAAAGTTTTACCGTTACGGGTCTAAGATGAGATTCCAGCTTAGCAGTTCTTCGAAGCTTTTCGTATTGTGCTTAAAACCAACTTAACTTGACACCAACTTGAGTAAACTTGAAGAATGTAGCTTGTTTCATTGTACCTACCTACCTAGGTAGGTACTTACCAACGAATAGAAGTTGTTTGCGCAATATACACTCTTGGGTAGGTTTGTCAAACTTAGGTACTTACAAAATTAGATACCTACCCAGTACCTACCTATTTAGCACAGCAATCAACGCAAAAATACTATAATCATAATATTGACAAATTCAATCCATCCACTAGTTTGTGTGTAAAAATATACTTATGTATTTTCGATTAGGTAACATCCGATAACCAGAAAATTAACGAACACGATTTTGAATTAAAATTTAAATACAAAAGAATGCCTAAATTATACAAACGGGTAGTAATTTATTCAGATTATAGGTGAAGAACCCGAAATAAAAAAAAACATGTCTAGCCAATTCAAAGAAAAATAATTCAAAGGAGTTCTAGATTGAAACGAGGTTCGGACTACAAACTCAAATGATTGATGAACACTTAAACCTAAGGTTTCTTAGAAACGGTGAACGGCGTAAGTCGACCGTAATATCTAAGGCTTTCAATATATACTTATAGTTGGTTGTAGCCTTCCGATCCTAAGGTCGTGGGTTCGAACCCGGTCGTTTACCAACGGATTTTTCTGTGCGAAAAAATGATGTGCGCTATACCAGTACTCTCAAACCGTGAAAGAAAACATCGTGAGGAAACCCGTTGTCGATTACGACATGCTCGGGGAGAGAAACAACTGAACGCATTCTGTTTTTTCTCTACTCCCAGTCCAGCAGAAGTAGAGAATAGAAACGCCATCATGCTCCCCCTTACCTCAGAAACGGAAACAATATTATGTGTACAGTTTACCAGGATGCTGGTCTTAATATTATTGCCAGTTAGGTTAGAAACTTGTGTGAAATCAGATATGCAGACAATTAGTTGCGTCCTTCAATCAAACTAAGATCCATCGAACACGATACTTGACTGCATATTCTAGATATATAAAATTATTGCGCTACTGACTGGCTGACTGGAAATCAATGCATAGCCGAAACAATAAGTCTCATAAGCATGAAACTTGAAGGGTGTATACCTCTAGTGTGTGTATGTTCGTATGAGCTAGTGGCCAACTCTAGTGACGGAGTTTTTAGGCCGCCTAAAGGCGTCATGGCTTAACGACTAAAAAGCCGGGACCGACTGTTTAACGTGCCCTCCGAAGCACGGAAGAGCTCAGCTCGTAATGCCATGCCACTTGCGATCACCCATCCCAATTTGTGACCGCGCATATAGTTGCTTAACTTTAACGATCAATCAAGAACGCCTAACACTGGTTGTGGGGCACTAAGATAGGAATTCCCGAAATTCAACTCGGTATATAATCAAAGTTCAACTCCTAGAGGACGCAGGGGGAAAATGATATTTGTATGATTTAAAGTGCGCCTTGGAGGTTTCTTTCGTGCACTAAAAATACCTACTCAACGGGTAAAGTCGCGGGGCTCTGTAATAGTACCAACTGATATAACAGCTCGATTGATATTGTAAATACCTTGTTATTACATAACTTATGATACCTTCTGACTTGTCAATGGATTACCAAATCGTGTCCATACTAATTCCACCTACGGTTATCCAAATATGGATAATAATGCTATACAGATAAATTTGTACAGCGTCTGTAGCAAATTTAAAAGAAGATTATAATGATATTTACTGGATTTTAAGTGATTTAGAAGCAGGTTACATTACCTATGTCTATTAATCACAATTAAAAATATATTTGACATGTGTCAAAAAAACATCTAAGTCGAGATCTAAGTAGAACAAAGTAAGTCGACTTTATGTAATTGGGATAAAGGATATTTTCAATTTCAAAAGCAGGTTAGATAGAAAAACAACTAAACAATCTGAACTATTAGAATAAACGTGCTTATTCAGACCTTAACAATTCATCATCATCATCAACAGCAGCCAGATAGCACCCACTGCTAGTTATAGGTAGTGGTATTATGTGCGCTATACCAGTACTCTCAAACGGTGAAGGAAAACATCGTGAGGAAACCCGCGGCTTAGTCAGCTCCGCACGTATTGACCATGTCTTTCCTGTGGACAAGGCCGACTAAACTGAGAGGATGGAATGTGGGCAAGCCTACTCCATCTTAATTCGTCCCGGGCACTACAGCGTCCCGTTTGTGAAGGTAAAAGTTGCCTCCTGACGCTGTATAAATCATCTACTATAGATGGTAAGAGGCCTTTAATAGTCTGCATATAATACGCACTGACCAATGGCGTCGCGTTTCAAATATTTTCTAGCTCAAAAATAAATTATAATCTAAACTATTGATGGTGGGAGGTATAATTGTGATGTAATAAAGTTTATTTAAGAAAATATTAAACTCTCATTTAACCCCATATTATTGTATTAAAAAGACGCCTAATGTATATCTAAAAGCCAATTATTCAAATTATTATTATGATTATCGAAATTAAACATTGATACGGCTATATCCGCAAACGTAGACATTCTTTCAAATCTCTAAGCTCTAAAAAGGTAAGGGTAGTCAGCGGCACGTCCAAGCCTCACAATATTGTATACTCCGTCAACCACTGATGAAATACCTTCACGAATACCTACAAAAAGGATAATTAAAGGTACGATACGATCCCCAAAAACCGGTTTAAAAGAACGAAGTCGCTTTCATTGGTCAATGATACCACTGACCCGATTTATATGTGGTTTGACCGACATCGTTTAATGGGGGGGTTAAAGTTTTTTGTTACAATATAGAAGTAAGGTTTTTCTCTGCTGGACTGGGAGTAAAGAAATAACATAGAATGCGGCCAGCTGCTTCTCTCCCCAAACATGTCGTAAAAGTCGACTATGGGATAGTATCCTCCAACATGATGAGATACAATAAGCAAGTATTCCCAAGGAGGGTTGACGTCAGGCAGGCGGCCGGTCATAAAACACCTTAGCCAAAACTCTTACACCATGATCCAAGGATCATGCTGTGCCGACCCCACATAGAGTGGGATAAGGGCAGGAAGATGATGATGATAGAGGTAAGGTTTTTCATTTTAATAGTCGTTTCGTTAGTGTATTTATTTGAACCTAGATTTTATCTTAATTAGGGGCGTTGCCAGCTTCTGAAACATAGTTATAAACTAGTAATTATATCAATAAAATCATTATTTTACTTATCTTTACGTACATACATAAAATCACGCCTGTTTCCCATAGGGGTAGGCAGAGATCACGGATCGCCATTTGCTACGATCCTGACATACTTCTTTACTTACAAATTACATTATATCTTCATACATACATAATTATCACGCCCATATCCCTAATGGAGTGGACCGAGCCACAAGTAATCATAAGAAAACTAGCAGTTACTTCTGATTCAATGTCCCGAGATGGATATGGTGAATCAAAAGTGCATAATAAGATGCAAATATGTGATAATTCGAAAAATTTAAATAAATATTTGTTGACATTTCACACAGCGCCATCTAGCCCCAAAATAAGCAAAGCTTGTACTATGGAAACTAAATGGCTGATAGAATATTTATATACGTTTTTTTGTAAATACATACGGTACTTACAATACGAGTACATAATACTACAACACCCAGACCCGGAAGAAATATTTGCAGAACATACAAACATTTCTCCCGTAGCAGGGATCGAAACCGCGCCTTTTGCGTCTCAGCCGAGCACTCGCCCGCCACGCCATCGAGGCCGTCAAAGTATGATGTAACGTTACATTTCGGATGCGATTGCAGCCTTCCTGCAAATGTTAAATTGACGAATTATGCTAATAAACACACGGCCTTACGAACATCCGAATAATCTAGGCCAGAGGAATAAGAAATTATCATTATCCGTACATTTTTTAGGGTTCCGTACCCGAAGGGTGCTAACGGAACCCTATTACTAAGCCTCCGCCGTCCGTCCGTCTGTCAGCGGGCTGTATCTCATGAACCGTAGTAGGTAGAATGTTGAAATTTTCACAGAGTATGTATTTCTATTGCCGCTATAACAACAAATAATAAAAAGGGGGCACCATACAAGAAACACTTTTTAAAGTACAATGGTACGGAACCAGTTGTGTGAGAGTTTGACTCGCACTTGACCGGTTTTTATCATACACTTGGCTTCCTTTCGATCTTTTGGGGTTATTATTTTATCTATAGGATAATTTTAACACGCTAGACCGAACCAAGAGGCCCTTGTAAATTAAACTTTGGATTTCATAACTATTTAATTGCTTCTCTCCCCGAGCATGTCGTAAAAGTCGACTAAGGGACAGTATCAAGAAACCCATTGGTACACGACCGGATTTGAACCCGCCACTTTAGGATCGGAAGGCGGGGTCACTACCAACTAGACCACCAGTACTCTCAATTTTCTCAATTGCAATTCTCAAGGAATATACATTATAATCATTATGTCACCATGACACGTATTATTACAAAAACTGACATACATTTTTACTACTATTTTGACAGTCTTATGAACAGAAAAGAACAGTATAAAATGCTTTTAATGTACCGCTGTCTACAGCGCACTTTTTTTACCCGATATACATATATATAATTGAAAATAAATCTTTCACACGTTTTACTGAGTAAGCTCCCCAAAAGGCTGGCGAACGTTGCCTCGTTGTATAGTTAACTTGTCTAAAAATAATGCTTATGATGTATTTTAGTTAGTCCAAAAAAAACGAGCATATCAAACGATTCACAAGTTCGAAGTGTTATCGATAAAAATCATAAAAAAAGTCCGGTTTTGAGCTCATTCACCTCGACGCAACAGTTTGTATTTTATGTCACGATGTTGTAAAACTAATTAGATAGATTGTAAACACCTCGTTAGAAGTAACTAATTAGTTAGAACTTACTATTTACACGTTTCGTTTTGTTTGGTTATATTGTGGTCAATGAACTGTGTGGTCTTCTAGTACATCAATCAAATAATAAGCGCAAATATGCAAACTTCGATGGGGCTTAATTATTTGAGCCTTTTGGGGTGCCCGCCGCTTTTTCAATATTCTTTCTTGGGTTGAAGCGATTCGCGGTCCAAGAGTTGGTTCTTTGGCTCAACGGATCAGTAATGCCTGAATAGCAATGTGGCCAGCGTCTTGGGCACGCTTCCACCGTCTGATGAGCTGGATCGGGTGAGCTATCTATAGACCGTTTGCAACGGCCTTTAGATAGCCCGACTGTTTCTTATGTATTTTGAAAATTGTATTTGTATTAGTTGCAAGTTTCTTTATGTTAATAAATGCTAGGTACTTATAATATAAAATGTAAAAACTTGTGTTTTTGTTTTTCAATGACGCCGAAATTGGTCATCATTATCATCATCCCCCACCACACATGAGGTGATGTGGGTGGATGATGATGATGTGCATGGTTCCGATATACGGTCGTGGGTTCAAATCCGGGAGTGCACCAATGGATTTTTCTGTTCGAAAAAATTAGCTGGTCTGGTATAGCACTTGACTCTCAAACGGTGAAGGAAAATATCGTCGTAGAACCTAAAAAGTTCGAAAACATTTTATCAAGTGTATGAAAAGAGCATTTGAAGCGCACTGTAAATCCTTTCACGTAATCGTGTCACTAGTTCTTTCGAACCAGTGACACGATTAGTTAGTAATATTTACGGCCGCCATGACAGTTTGCTTTCTAAGAAACGTAATTTATTTAATGTAATTTTATAACTATTTTATTGCTATGTGGATGTGAAGACATTTGTATCTGATGCTGATTTCATAACCATGAGAAAACCCAAATAGGATTAATTTAAATTATAAATCATTTTATTTGTCTGTGAACCTAGGTACATCATACTATACTAATATTATAAAGAGGAAAGATTTTTTGTTGTTTTGTTTGTTTGTAACGAATAGGCTCCGAAACTACTGGACCGATTTCAAAAATTCTTTCACCAATAGAAAGCTACATTATGAGGGACCAGTATAGGCTATAATATATTTTCAAAAAAATTAGAGATTCGTAAGAAAATTGCAATATTGCAACCCAAAGTAGAAAACCCAAAATAGTTTTTGGCGTGGCGCTGCGAAAACTATTGATTATAAAACCAAATAATATACTACGCGCGTACGAAGTCGCGGACAACAGCTAGTGATACATAATACAAGTAGATGTTAGGTTTAAGAAATTAGACTTCTAGATTCTGGCGGTATTTTTTCTTCAATTCAGCACATTTAAGATAATTCAAAATTATTCTATAGAATTTTATGGAATAAACTAGTCGAAAGTTCTGAGACTTTGTCCGCGTTGGTTTTTAGGGTTCCGTACCTGAAGGGTGCCAAAGGGACCCTATTACTAAACCTCTGCTGTCCGTCCGTTCGTCCGTCCGTCATGAACCATATAATAGGTAGAGAGTTAAAACTTTCACAGAGTATATATGTATGTAAGTACTAGTATAATATACTAGTGTATAAAATAAAGTATATATAATATATAGTCTATAATATAGGTTTTTTATGGTAGTGATGCTCTACGTAAGACTATATTAAAAGAAATGCACTAAAATACTAGATACACAAAAAATTGTGCAAAAAGTCACTCGACCCATCCAATTACTGACCGCGCCTAGTGTTGCTTATTTCAATGATCGATTACAATGTCGTCTATATTAATATAGTCTTACGTAGAGCATCTCTACCATAAAAAAACCACTTTATTTTCTTTTTCGTTTAGACGCAAATTAACATCACTGTTTAAAGATTTTTTTTGTATATTTTTTTTCTGTCCCTTCCCCGTCTTTTGTATAAATTGTTTGTTTTGTGTGTGTGCCAAATAAATGTATTTCTTTCTTTCTTTCTAAAGATCAAAATCCTAATAATAAAGTTTTTTTTAGTAACAAGTGCGGTAGGTAAACGGCACAATGATTTAATTTATTCAGAACCTATATCTGTATCGAAATTAATTCAGTACAAGTCCCCAGTCACGGGAATAGATTAAAGTCTTGTAAAAAGGCTGAACCGTTTAGTGTAAATGCAAATAAGACCTTTTTTCCCCAAGTTTTTTTCTCAGCATGCGCATGTCGATGGTAAAACCCGGTCCTAGATAATGTTCGAACTAGTCCTGTCTTATAGTTATTCGATCTTTGTATATTTTCATCGAGAATTCACAAGATGTTATATCAATGTCAGATAATTAGGGTTCTGTACCTGGAGGGTGCAAACGGGACCCGTATTACTAAGCCTCCGCTGTCCGTCCGTCCGTCAGCGGGCTGTATTTCATGAACCTTAATAGGAAGAGAATTGAAATTTTCAGTGTTTATTTCTATTGCAGCCATAACAATAAATAATAGAAATAAATAGATATAAAATATATCGGATTATGAGGTACCACAAATATTGTGAGCCTCGGCAAATTTCGTGCTTTGTATGAAAACCGAATTTGGCCGAATATGCAACTAATAGTCAACTAATAATAACTGAATCGAACCTTCACAAAAATAAGTATCTACATAATTATAACATCTCTATATTACATATTATCATCATCGCGTTAGTTCGTATTTCAGCAGAACATTAGACGAAAATTGCCGAGGCGCACAATATTTGTGCTCTACTGTACCCTACTCTACAATGGTACGGAACCCTTCATGTGCGAATTCGACTCGCACTTGACCGGTTTTTTTAAACGACCTAGCCTCCTATGTGGATGTCTTAAACACGACGCAAAATCTATCTCCATTCTGATAATGCATCCACAGAGTATCCACGCTATGTCATTTTAAATCGTCTGCATTGTAAAATGAACTTTATAATGCTGGCTGCAGAATGCAAATTGCAAGAGCAATCTCGGATGGAAAAATCGTCTGACGGTTTGACAATGCAATTTGAGCTGTCACCCAGTACACATTAAGTTTTAAATCGTTTGCGTGTGGTTCGCAATTTTGAATAGCGTTCGAATTAGTGATGTCCTAGTGATATTCGCCCGGGTATCTCTGTCCGTGCAATATCTACGGATCGGCCTGCGGGGACACGCAAAACAATGACTTATCCGTTTAGCGGAAAGCAAAAAGGAGATGACGCGTATAATATGATGCCAAGACTAGGGATTGCGTGTGATTCTTCGGTGACTTCGGATTATTTATTTTTGAAAGTGACACTGAAATAAATAGATGAAAATAAAATTGTTTCAACGCAGTAAAAAAATGTTTAGATACATTATAATGAGTTTCCACCCGCTTCAATGCTAGAATTAAAAGTAGCGTAGTCTTAGTATTATTAGAGCACTGGTGGCCTAGTTGGTAGTGACCCCTCCTTCCGATCCTAAGGTCGTGGGTTCAAATCCGGTCGTGTACCAATTGATTTTTCTGTGCGAAAAAATTATGTACGCTATACCAGTAGATACTCTCGAAAGGTGAAGGAAAACAGTGTGAGGAAACCTGCGGCTCAATTAGCTACGCACGTAGGAACCATGTATTTCCTGTGGACAAGGCCGACTAAGTTGAGAGGATGGAATAGGTGCTGGGCAAGTCTACTTCATCTTAATTCGTCCCAGGCACTACAGCCAGCGTCCCGTTTGTGAAGGTAAAAGTTGCCTCTTGACACTATGGTAAAAGGCCTTAGTTTAGTTTAGCTGTAGTTTAACCATAAAAACATCCTTATAAATTTTCGGATTCATAACATTCCATGAAACGCAACTCCAAAATAGCAACTATGTATTTGATTGGATTAAAATACTCCTCATTTCATTCCAAAGTTAGAGATCATTAAGATCAGGAAACTACAATGCACTGCTCCATTAAGCTTCGTTCAGGAACGGGGAAGCAGAGTGCGTATTAGGCACAATGGCCGCCATAAAAGGCCACCATCTCATCGTTTAGATAAAATCGAATGAAGTAATTAAATTGCGGCCCTAAGCGCCATAAAATGGCACATTACAGGACCTGGGCCTATCCATCAACGATTTGTAGCCGATCAGTTTATTACTCGGCGGATGGCAATTCAAGTTATTCTAATTGAAAACACTCGGCTGGTTCTAAATTAAAAACTGTTCGGTTTAAAATTTTAACATCTTATAGCACTTACTGAACCATGGGCTTCTTTTGTTAAAATAAATTAGACTTTTACTACAATTTTGTGAATGACACGGTGAATTTGAACTTTTGTGTTAAGTAATAGAAAATAAAATGAATGTTAATTAAAATCTAATTGAATATTAGAATAAATCATTCTACAAATTAGTACTTGAAAATGATTACAAATCTATTCCTTTTAATACAAATAATTATTTATTTGTGAAAGCAATAAAGGAAATTAAGAAAGTTATTTTATAATAGGTTTTTAACGATGAAATGCTATTGCAGAAATATAATTTTATGAATGCTACAACAGATCATATTATCTGTGTAAAGCTTCAGTTTTACGATCGCTATGACCCATCCCTACAATCTGCATGAACTCGGAGTCAGCTTGCGCGGAGGAATGTCGCGCCGCCCTAGGCCGGCACTTACCGTACTTTTGTTTTCTTTGCGACGATGCTACAACAATGGGATAATTTTCTTTAAATATTTCATCGGATAAAGAGATGCATCCCTAAGAAAAATCGAGATCAGTTTTTAAATTTCGAATGCTTTTGTATTTTAGAATTGGAATATGAAATTAGAAGGAAATCCGATGTTGCCAGGTGATGTTCTTCTAATAGTGGTTTTTAAACGTAACTTGGTAAATGTTTTTTTCCTATATTTTCCAAACACAAAAGCATGTTATGACGTATTGTTTTGTCTTGACCTCACTCGATGGTCAAATTCCTGACAGTTAAAAAGTATTTATCAATAGAAACCTGCCAATGTAAATGCGTTACTAATCAATAATAGCAGCTTAGAATTTGTATTGTATCATGGCATAGCGTGAAGATGAGGAAACTCACTTCCTATTGGTACGCTACGCTATGACGAATAATGCTGTCCTAAAATAAAATGAAAATATCTTGTAACAATAGCAGCAGTAAGTATGACTATTTTTAATCTGTGGAATTAATGGTAGAATGCAGGTATAATACTATAGCCTGTCTGTGCCTTTGATTACAAAGGTTTTTGAAACTGTCAGAGAGTTTTATAGCGAAAAAGAAAAATCCTGAAAAATCCTTTGAGCTTATCAGTACTTAACGTTCAAACTTTTTCCCGCTTTTTATCACACGTTGCGCGACCTATACGCCATGATGGATGAATCAAAGCATTGTCCTAATAAAAGCGAATATAAAACTCATTCATATAGAATGATCTTTGGTATACTTCGTGTTGTTCCGTCGTAGCTTCTAAACTAATCCTTAAATAAATAAGATGTCAAATGATGAGATGTCATTTGATAAATGAGAGTCAAAATGATGCAATAAAAGTGACTTACTAAGCTGTATGTATATCCTAGAATAGTTTTTTTAATCCTGTATTATTAATAAAAATATTGTAATTGAACTTATTGCAATTTTCAATCCAAGTAGATCAACTATTTTTTTAAATTGAAAAAAATTATATGTTCAACTGGTTGTACAGATAGTTGAACATAATTAATTGGAGTAGACGATTTCTTGACGCATATGACGTCACTCATTATTACTTATGACATACAATAAATGCGAGTTTTTCACCCCGGATTCCGTTTCAAGGTTCAACAACTTGATGGCCTCGGTGGCGGACGAGTGCTCGGATGAAACGCAAGAGGCGCGGGTTCGATTCCCGCTGAAAGAGAAATGTTTGCATGTTCTGCTAATATTTCTTCCGGGTCTGGGTGTTGTGGTACCATGGTACTCCCAGTTTCTTATAGGCAGATTATCCTAGTGTTTGGGTCAGGACTATGTAGGTATGTGATTGTTGGGTGATATTTAGCTGCTTCTCTCCCCGAGCATGTCGTAAAAGTCTACTAAGGGATGGACTGTCTATATGGGAAATGGGCTGATCACCTGTCACCATGGTTCACCATATTCATCTTGGGACTTTAATCAGGAGTGGCTGCAAGTTTTCTTATGATTATCAATACGGCCGTGATAATTTAAATTCAAATTTATTTAAACAATAATAAATAACACCCAACAGTCACATACATAGTCCTGACCCCACACTAGGATTCCCTGTGTCGTGGGTATCAGAAACTACGAGTACCATGGTACCACAACACCCAGACCCGGAAGAAATATTTACAGATCATGCAAACATTTCTTCCGTAGCGGGAATCGAATCCGCGCCTCTTGCGTCTCTGCCGAGCAATCGCCCGCCACGCCACCGAGGCCGGCAAAAAACATATTAAACACAAAAAAAAGCAATAATAACACAGCATTACAGGTATTACACCAATGCGAAATGAATTATAAACAACTAGTTGCCGCCCGCGGCTTCGCTCGCGTGGTACCCGGATAAAAAATAGCCTATATGTTAATCCAGTACATGTACTATGTATATTCCAAGTTTCGTTCAGATCCGTTCAGCTGTTTAGGCGTGATTGAGGCACAAACATCCAAACATCGTTACAAACTTTCGTACTAGATGACAGCACAGGTAAAGTTAGTACGCGCTATCGTTGCGTTTTGAGCTTTACGCCGGTAATTTCAAGTAAACTAAGACTTTTCAATTTTATAATATAAGTAGGATTGTATGTATGTATGTACAATCTTAAAAAGAGGTAGGTATTATGTTACTTACCGCAATAATGGCGTTACCCACACCAATAAACACCATCAGATCAAAGCCATGCAATTAAGTTACACGATAACCCTTACGTGTAACGTGTAACTTTTAAAACTCGCAACATTGCGTGTTACAAACACAATAAGATGAGTTCGTCAAGGCTTAAACAATAGTTACTATTGCTAGTCGTCTCACTAATTCCTTCTAACCAGTGTGGTGAAAGGATTTACGCCTCAAAGGCTCCTTGCGCTTGACACATTGTTTTAGAAGTGGTAGCGGCCTTCCAATCATAAGGTAGTAGGTTCGAATCGTGAACCAATGAAATTTTCTGATAACATCGTGAGGAAACCAGCATGACGTAAAATACAAGTTCGAAAACATCAATTGAGATCAAACATCATTGGGATGGGTGACTGCAAGTGGCAATACAAGTTGAGCGTTTCCGTGCTTCGGAGGGCACGGTAAATTGTCGGTCCCGGCTTTGAAGTCGTTAAGCCATGACGGAGGCCTTTAGGCGGCTTAAAAACTCCGTCACAAGAGAACTTACTTACTTTTTTATTACTATTGAGAAGAATTAGGAAAGGAATTTGAGGCGCACTTTAAACCCTTTCACCACACTGGTTGGAAAGAACGCGACTAGTAGTACCTAGTAACAGTGAGAATGGTTCGTAGTTTCTAGTCTGGCTAAGATTTTATCTCAGTGAGCATGTTCAGACGCCTTCATTAAAGAACTCGGATTGGAATAAGTTTCATAGAAATAGAAAGTAAAAAAGAACCGGTTAAGTACGAGTCGAATTCGAACACGAAGGGTTCCGTGCATGTACTTTTTAAAAAAGTTTCTTGTATGGCGCCACCTGGTTTATTTCCCTCTTTTTTATTGTTTGATTGTTTGTTGTTAAAGCGGCAATAAAAATACACACACTGCGAAAATTTCAACACTCTACCTATTACGGTACATGAGATACAGCCCGCTGATGGACGGACGGACAGCGGAGGCTTAGTTAGGGTCCCCTTGGCACCTTTCGAGTACGGAACCCTAACAAGTAACTAGGTGGATAAATCGAGTTAGCTTTACATGTATATAATCTTATTTTTATCTTTTGTTTGAAATATAATCTTTTATAAGAATTGCAAGAAGTGAAAACTTGTAAAATATTGTACAATATTATATTGATTTGTCAAAAATGTGTCAACCTTATAGGCATTATAAGCGATGTGCGTACTAGCAATTGTTATTACAAACTACCGACCGCAGACAGAGAAACCGACCCATAGTGATCAGCGAAATACATTTATCAAAAAACCGTACATTTTATTTGTTATTTAACCGGACTGGACTATCCGTACATTACCTTACAAGTATCCGTACATTAAAATACTAAGAGGAAAAAATTACAAAAAAGTTTACTTACCTAAAAAAAATAAAAAAAAATAAAAAAAAGTTTTTCCTCACTATAATGTTACATAAGAACCAGATCACATAGTTTCCGAAATCGATGACCTAAATGAATAAGTATCTAATGTGAAAAAAGATAAAAAAGAAACCCATGTAACACCGTAACGTTTAAACCATTTAACCATTATGTCACCTAAAACAGTTCCACAAATGGAGAAAGTGCGTTCACTCACGATCTCTACCCTAATGAGCTGTGCTGATTCTGCACCTTCGGTTCGGCTGACTTACCGAATGCGACCAAAACACTTGTTTTCTAATTGGGTGGGACTTGGAATAGGCTACGCTTATGACTTGGAATAGCACAATACGTACTGACTCTATTTTCCGTTGTAGGCGACTGCAAATTGATTAAAAACCAGATTAAAATGTTACATACATTCATATTATGACTCCTGATTTAAAGTTCCAAGACGAATATGGTAAATCATAGTGACAGGTGATCGATCGTGGTCTACTATATGCCGATGATGATGATGATAACAAAGTGTTATAGATCATTTTTCATTGATGCCTGGGTATAGCGACTGAGGGGAAAAAACTTGTTGAAATAAATCTGTATACGCAGATAAGCGAAGGAATTGTTGTTTGCTTCTGGAAGATGAGCCCTGATTTTTTTTTAACTTTATTTAAAATAAATACTTGCATACATATCTACATAATTTCGAAACTGTTTTTACGTATGTTTATTGGTTTGTCTTTCTTTCACGCAGGCTAATTTTAATCCGATTTCCAGTGAATCCGTGGATGGAAACTAGAAATCGAAGCCGTGCGAGGAAGCTAGTGACGAATAATTAAGCCGAATCAATATGTCCAGAATCAGGGACCCAGTGAGCTTCTGCATAATACACTACTGTTTTTCAAAGTAAATAATTACAATTTCAATTACACTAGCGGAAATACTAGTGTTGTACACTGATTTACGGATTATTACACATTACGGGTAATGTTACGATGAGATTATTACACTTTACGGATAATTACTATGTACGGATAACGTAACGGATTACTGAATGTACATTAATGAATACAGAATACTGTTGCAATTACAAAGTCATTTTGTTTATGGCGATATTATTTTAGACACTCACTCACTAGTTTTGTCGAACCAGTATGGTGAAAGGGTTTAAAGTGCGCCTCAAAGGCTCCTTTCGTCGACTTGACACATATTTTCGAACTTTTCAGGTTTCCTCACGATGTTTTCCTTCACCGTTTGAGAGTATAAGTATAGCGCACATCAATTTTCCGATAAGAAAAATCCATTGGTGCACACCGGGGTTTGAACCCACGCCCTTAGCATTGGAAGGCTGGGTCACTACCATTAGACCACCAGTGCTCTCTTACTGACTGACTGATAAAACACAACAAAAACCACAAGTCCTAAAAGCATGAAACTTGTCTCCTACATATTCCTCTTATGCTTATGGCGTAGTGGTGCACTAATAGAAGACACAGCGGGAAGATGAAGTTTGTATGAAAAATAATCTCAACGCGAATAGAGTCACGGGTTCGTTTATTTAAAATAGGTATGCATAATCCTACTATCCTTACTAATATTATAAATGTAAAAGTTTGTATGTATGGATGTTTGTTACTCTTTCACGCGAAAACGGCAGAACGGATTTGAATGAAACTTGGAATATACATAGTACGTGTGCTGGATTAACATATAGGCTATTTTTTATCCGAGCGAAGTCGCGGACGGCAGCTAGTTAATTATAATATTCCTAAAATACGCAGTGGCAACTTATTCAAGTATGTTATCAATAATGTTTTATCAGATTAAAAATTATCCGCCATTTTTTTACCTGACGATCGCGTCAGCTCATTAGAGACCTAATTGTCCTCGGGATAATTGCAGTGATGTAGATTTAATGTTTGCTGCCAGGATCAAGATAAAAAATAAATGCACTGTTTTTAAATTCATTTTCTGACGTTCCGTATCTTGAAAGTAAATGAGAACCCTTTTTCATTCACGCGCCATTTTTTGTAGACTGAAAAATACAGGGATTAACTAAACAGATTGGTGGTAAGAACGGGACGAAATAGGTTGATAAAAAAAAGGTGGTAAGAACCATTGAATATTAATAAACAGTATTTTTCGATAAACATCTGTGAATCTCTGTTTCACGAAAGAACGGTCAAACGGTTAAAGTACGGTCAACAGATTCTGAAAATAGATCTCGTGAAAATAGATAGAACTAAATAAAAGCAAATGCAAGTTTTAGTCATTAGAAGGCTAGAGCGCCCTCACCGCAAGTATTTTTTTGAAACGGACTCTACTTTTAGATATTTTACTAAGCCCTGCTTGCCCAAGTTCTACTCGCACTTGACCGTATATTAATTTCTGATAGGATGCAAGACGGAGCGGGCACGTCACTACGATCTGAGTTACTATTATTTTAATCTGTGCTATTGCTGTCAACTTTTTAAAACGTCGCACGCAAAGGTTGTCCGTATTCCGCCAGTTAGCATTCTGCAGAAAAAAAACACATAATGTACTCGTATGTATGTATTATTATCACGCCCGTATCCCTAATGGGGTGGGCAGAGCCACAAGTAATCATAAGAAAACTTGCAGCCACTCCTGATTCAAAGTCCCAAGGTGGATATGGTGAACCATGGTGACAGGTGATCAGCCCATCGGTGATCAGATGGTCCATTATGTTGGGGAGGATACTATCCCTTAGTCGGCTTTTACGACATGCTCGGGGAGAGAAGCAGCTGGACGCATTCTATGTTTTTCTTTACTTAAAAAAAATATGCTATATTTATTTCGAATTATACTTCAAAGGCCAGGTAATGAGAGTGAATGAAGCGAAAGAAGTATGTCAGGATCGTAGCAAATGGAGATCCGTGATCTCTGCCTACCCCTTTGGGAGACAGGCGTGATTTTATTTAAGTATGTATGGCTCTGTCACAATCTTATTTAATAAGTGGCACATTTTTTAGAATTTCGAAGGGATTTTTAGACTTTTAAATTGCAATTACTGGAAACCTATTTCAATTCCTATTTTAAAATGATAACACAACATTACCTACAATAAACATTTACTCAGGAAAACTCAAAAATCATTAAATTAGTCGATAGATTATATAATGCTGTAAAATGATTTTGAACGTCATTAAATGTAGAATAGAATAGAGTAGTGCAGGTGACTGCCCTTCATTACTTCAGTTATATATACGCATTTCAACCATACATTATAAGAGTTAAGTATAGACTTTTTATTTATGTCGTTTTATGCCTTATTTCGCAATTTCTGATAACTTTTTATAGGGCAAAATTAAGTGTGACATTTACCTACACCGAAGGTAAAATTATGGAGCAATTCATGACTCGCATTACTGCTTCTATTTTTAATTTAAAATCTACTGCATTTTAAATAAGATAGCTTGGATGGACGAACGGCCCCAGTCACACAGAGCAATGTTCGAAAATAGATAGATTCATAATTAAAATGGTGAATACCGAAAGAGACGATGCCAGAAAAAGAGGAAAAAAAATTATATATCTGACGTTAAAATAAAATGTTATCGCATAGAAACTAGTTTTGTTTTGGCTCGTATTTTCAGATGTAAAAATTAATCGAGTTATCTCATCTTTCAATGAGCTTCCCAATTTTCTCAGTACATAAGCCGCTAAGTTTCACATGACAAATTTATTTTCTGACAAAAGAGCAGCCAACCAAAATGTCAAAATCGTGAATGTTATTTTGTTATTTTATTACCTTTTATTACAAAGGATTTCGGTTTAGAGCCCTTTTCATTTAGCATGAGTTGGCTGACAGCAGGATAGGTGATAGACTTGTGATAGAATAATTATTTGGTGAAAAAACAATAGTTGAATAAAGTACTGATCTGACAGCTGTCACCTAACCCATGCTAAATGAAATGCACTATAGTTCGAAACATAAAAAACTGAAACGGAAATAAGAAGTTATTTTAAAATAACAGTTACTTTAACCGGATTATTGTGTAACAGTTATTTAATTACTAAAACATGCCTATCCTAAGGTCACCGGATGGCCTCAAGCGTTGTTTTCTGATATTCGGCTGCCATCAAATAACTAACAAAACACTACGTTTTAAATAATTCTAACCCTGAGGCTATTCTTTGCAAGCTTTGGAAAAATGGTCTTATGGTCATATTTTTAAAGGACTATCACACAAAACTACGAATGGGCGTAAAGCGAAATTGCAATCCACATGACTACATAATGTGTGTAGGTTCACAGACAAAAATTTGAAGCGCTCGTGGCGTAGCTTGCTTATACGTTCTTGATTGTTCGTTAAAGTTAAGCAACGATATGCGCGGTCACAAGTTGGGATGGGTGACTGCAAGTGGCATCACGAGCTGAGGAGCTTCCATGCTTCGGAGGGCGCGCTTATACAACTTAACAGTCGGTCCCGGCTTTTAAGTTGTTAAGCCATGACGGAGGCCTTTAGGCGGGCTAAAAACTCCGTCACTAGAGTTGGCCACTAGCTCATACGAACATACATACAGACAAATAAATGATTTATGATTTACAATACTGCTGTATTGCGTTGTGTGGCCGTTAGCTCCTAATTTTTAAACAGTTATTGCCCAGCAGATCTCTTGACATCGAGACGAGGCCTTTACAACAGCTGTTTTAAATTAGCATTTGTTTTGTAAGAACGCGGGCTTTAGGAAACTAAGGCCTTAGCTGATTGTGAGAAAACATAAAAATTATAATGCTTTTTATGATTCTGACATACACTTCCTTTGATGTTCGTATCTTGATTTACTGCTGGAGCTATGTATTGTGCATTGAAGAAATCGTTGCAGTTTTTAGTATCTTACATAAACTTTACTCAAATGAATTAATGCTTAAAGGTAGGTACTTGTAGGCATTATAGCTATACTGGTGGTCTAGTGGTGGCGGCCCTCACCTTCCAATTCTAAGTTGTGGGTTCAAATCCGGTCAAACACCAATAGGTTTTTCTATTCGAAAAAATTATGTGCCCTACTAGTACTCTGAAACGGTGAAGGAAAACATGAGGAAACTGGCATATTGTAGAACTTAAAAGTTCGAAAATTGCAGAAAAGGAAGATAAGGATTTTAAATCTTTTCACCACACTGGTTCTAAAGAACTAGTAACACGACAGTAGGAGTAGTCAATGATCGAAGATACCTAGTAGAAATATTTAACTTTTTTATAAAAGCTTCATACAGTTTTTGACAAAAATAACGTTGCTATGGTACCTAATGAACGAATCATCGTCTGTTAGTAGAATATATGAGCCGGACATATGAGGACCTATAATTGGCTTCTCTTTTTCTCAGTCTAGTTTACCATACCATTACTAATGTAAGCTGTTGGTCTTCCAAATAAATAAATATTAAAATTGTTAACATAGTTAAACACACCTGGTAGAATAATGCCACGTGCGCTTGCATTGGTACATCACCGAAAAAAACATCTGTGCAAACGTCAAGGGTGAGCAGATGTAATGCTTTAAAGGGCCCTTTATACGAAACGATTCGTCGCTTCGATCAATCTGAAGAAAATCGTGACGATCGATTGCTTCAAAAATGCCACATTCACGAAGTGATTGGTCGTTGCGATCTGTCTTTTACTTGTTTGAAACGGAACGATTAAAACTTACCCATACGATACGACACTCATGATTGTATGGATTTCTGATTCGATTTACAATATCGTCTTCAACAAAGTAAATTGTAACGATATTGATATACACTAATGCTAATTCTAATTATTGGTAAGGTAACAAAGATCTGCATGACGTATTGGAGTGTATTGTGAATTATTCTGTTTGTATGTTCTGCAAATATTTCCTCTGGGTCTGGGTGTTGTAGTATTATGTAATCTAAGTATGTATTTACAAAAAAAAAACAGATTTTCATCAAAAAATATCAAAAAACCGTGACTTGAGACGTGCTCAACTCTGAGTCGCGTTTGAGTATTCGGGGGATACACTATCGATTTGTCGTTTCGATCGGTTTGAAATGACGGATCGTGAAGACAAATCGTATGTTATAAAGGGGCCTTTCAAAAATCGATCGAATACATTCTATTAAAGTTTTTTTTAACTCTACGATTTAAAGTTCAGAAATCGATTATAGTAAGCTACCAGCTGGCTGGCTCTAATTCCAAATTGCAACTGTAAGCTTCCGTGTGATTACAATGAAGAAGCTCTTACGGTTCTTTTTAGATTGAACTAGCTTTCGCCCGCGGCTTCGCTCGCGTGGTATCCGGACAAAAAGTAGCTTATATATTATGTTATTCCAGCACACATCCTACTTCCTACTAATATTATAAACGCGAAAGTTATTAGTATGGATGTTTGTTACTCTTTCACGCCTAAACGGCTGGACTTATTTGAATGAAACTTGGAATATACATATATAAAAATAGTACATGTGCTGGGTTAACATTGCTGGCTATTTTATGTAAGGGGTACCACGCTAGCGAAGCCGCAGGCGGCAGCTATATGTATATATTCCAAGTTTCATTTAAATCCGTTCAGCTGTTTCGGCGTGATTGAGGCACAAACATACATCGTCACAAACTTTCGCATTTATAATATTAGTAGGATTATATTCTGTATCCACAGCTGCCAGGAGTCTTGCGTGTTTATACGCGTTTTTGGACTTAATAGCTTTAAAATAGAGCTCGAAATTCAATGACCGATAAGGTGCTTTATGAATTTAGCACGTGGCACTTCTGGTTTGTGCCGAAATTTGTTGAAACTTGAGATGTAATCTTACTTCGTTATAAAGTTGTGATTATAGATTTCACCGTTCATTGAAGCGCTTGTGACTTAAGGTAGACTTTCGAAGCAAGCGTCAGTGACGCAGCGTTAGTAACGCCGCGATAGAGCTACTCCGAAAATGTGTGAAACGTCATTCGCAGTGTTAACGATGCGGCGAATGACGTTCCAAACATTTTCGGAGTAGTTCGATCGCGGCGTTACTAAAGCTGCGTCACTGACGCTTGCTTCGAAAGTCTACCTTTAGCTTGCTTAGACGTTTTTGATTGATCGTCGAAGTTAAGCAACGTTGTGTGCGGTCACAATTTGGATGGGTGACCGGAAGTGGAATTACGAGCTAAGCGCTTCCGTGCTTCGGAGGGTCCCTTTTAAGTGGTTAAGCCATGACGTAGGCTTTTAGCTTTAGGCGGCCTTAAAACTCCGTCACAAGACAAAACTTACCGTTCACACACGCCGTTCAAGAGCTGTCAAATATATGAAAACTGAAAGCTGTCACTGCTGTCAGTTAAACTCGGTTTAGGATCTGAGGTTTAGGAGTTAAACGCTGTTTAGTTTAAATGGTTAGATCGGATCATTGTTATACTCTTAGTCGTAGGCAAAACTTTGTTTCTAAAAAAAAGGTGGCGGCCCGGACAATGAACGATCCGTCGACTGTTGGTAGAATATAGGAATCGGGTAGTAAAAGGTGCGTATGATAAGAAAAAAAAAATATTTTTACGTAAATTAAGTTCTGTAGTTTATAAGAAAAGCATTGTTTTAAGAATGAATTAGCTATGACTAACCTATTGTTAAGAATACCTTCCATTGAATGACTATTGTTTGTGAATTCTATTGGAATGTGGTTGGATAAGTTATAAATGATATTTACCTTCTCTGCTGGACTGGGAGTAAAGAAAAAACATAGAATGCGTCCAGCTGCTTCTCTCCCCGAGCATGTCGTAAAAGTCGACTAAGAGATAGTATCCTCCGACATGATGAGATACAATAAGCAAGTATTCCCAAGGAGGGTTGACGTCAGGCAGGCGGCCGGTCGTAAAACACCTTAGCCAAAACTCTTACAGCATGATCCAAGGATCATGCTGTGCCGACCCCACATAGAGTGGGATAAGGGCAGGAAGATGATGATCTGTAAAGTCAAGATTACCCTAAACCGACGAGCATGCATGAAGAATGTAATGAGAGTGAATGAAGCGAAAGAAGTATGTCGCGATCGTAGCAAATGGAGATCCGTGAACTCTGCCTACCCCTATGAAAAACAGGCGTGATTTTACGTATGTACAGTACTTAGAGAGTACTGGTGGTCTAGTTGGTAGTGACCCCACCTTCCGATCCTAAGGACGAGGGTTCAAATCCGGTCGTGTACCAATGGATTTTTCGAGCGAAAAATTTTGTGCGCTATACCAGTTCTTTCAAACGGTGAAGGAAAACATCGTGAGGAAACCCGCGGCTTATTCAGCTCCGCACGTATTGACCATGTCTTTCCTGTGGACAAGGCCGACTAAGCTGAAAGGATGGAATAGGTGCTGGGCAAGCCTACTCCATCTCAATTCGTCCCGGGCACTACAGCGTCCCGTTTGTGAAGGTAAAAGTTGCCTCCTGACACTGTATAAATCATCTACTATAAATGGTAAAAGGCCTCAGAAAACAGTACTTACCACAAATATTGTGCGACTCGGCAATTTTCGTCTAGCTCTGAAATACGAACTCGATGATAATAATTATGTGGTAAAGAGATGTTACAATAATTATGTAGATACTTATTTTTTCAAGGGTTGGTTCATAGTTAGTTGCACATTCGGACAAATTCAGTTCTCATACAAAGCACGAAGGTTGCCGAGGCATTGTTTATTTCACTAGAAAACGCCTACTAATCTTTTCTAAATCAATTCTAGAGCAAATTAATAAATAAAGAGTAAGAATTGATCGTGTTTGTAATCTGATGCGCGTGCGTGCGAGTCGGCTTTGACGTCTTGATCAATAAATAGATTGGGGTTCCGTAGTTAAACATATATAGGTAAACTATACACACCTGGGGCATTATTCACTATGTCCAAGCAAAACGTAACGCGGGCAAACGAGCGCCGTTTGTGAAATCACCGTGCTCAGACCATATAAAAAGAAAAGACGCCTCGCCGCGAACAAAAGTGAAGCCACCTTTTTATCTATGTGTGTGCACATGTAGGTACTATGTATATTCCAAGTTTCATTTAAATCCGTTCAGTCGTTTAGGCGGGTTTGAGGAACAAACATACAAACATCACATACTTTCACATTTATAATATAGTATGATTGGATTGTATTCCTCGTAGAGGGTCCTTTCAAGTCCTCGATTAAATTGCAAGCTGGCTGAGTTATCTGAAACCAGCAAGTTATGTTATCTATAAATTAGCAAAGTTGAAGTTATTGACGACGTCAATAAAACCAGTCTAGTGCGGAGTAAACTTTAAACTAAATAAACAAACTAGTAAAAATTAACTGCTTTATACCTACCTAACCTAGTATGGCCTTTTATTTTATAGAGTGACTAGCTTAAATGCGCGTCTTCGCTCGCGTGGTTTAGATTTTGACACTCTATTTTACCCCTTTTTGAGGGTAATTTTGAAAAACCCTGAAATACATGTCCATTATTTTTTTATTTAAAGTGTCCTAAATCAAACCGAGTTTCAAGCAACTCGTACTATGCGTTAAAAAGTTCCATACAAACATTTTCGTCCCTTTTCACCCCTTTAGGGGTAGATGCTTCTAGTAAATAAGCGTATTTATTTAATTACTTAGTTACGTATTTTGTTATTATTTGTCATGTCCTTCATTATACCTCACGTTCAATTTTTATGCATAACTTAAATTAATAACGTTCGGAAAATAGATTACCTATACAATTTATACATGATCCAATTCAAGGAAATTGTCTGTATCATAGACAAGAATGCAAGGCACAAGACCTAAGTCAGAACTCTTACAAGATAGTTTGTGTGTGAGCGGGCGATAGAGATAAAATTAAATATACGGAACCATTTTTTAAAAGCACGAACTCACAAGTTCAGGGGTCACGCTCCATTAATAAACCGAGTAGTGCTTTAGATGTAAGACGACCTTGGAGTATTTTCGACAATATTTGCAAATGGAATTTATTACATCATTGTTTAATGTGCAATGCGTGAGATTTTGAGGTAGCTCAGTTGATCCCATTATTTGAATGTCTAGCTCAGTCTAGCTCATATTGACCTTGATAGTAGCTCAGTTGGTCCTATTACTGATATATGTACCGTAGCTCATAATGACCCTTATTATCGTATAATCTGGGATATACCGAGCTAGACGTTAAAAATACAAACATAGGCGTAAGTACAATTTTGTAAATTGAATAACATGAGAATTGAAGTTTACTTTGCTATTAAAATGTCTAGAAGTACTCAAATTATAAGTATACAGACAATAAAGTTACTTAGTTACTAAACTATATGCATATGAATACGCCCGTATTCCTAATGGGGTGGGCAGAGCCACAAGTAATCATAAGAAAACTTACAGCCACTCCTGATTCAAAGTTCCAAGATGGATATGGTGAACCATGGTGACAGGTGATCAGCCCATCGCCCATATAGATGTTCCATCATATTATCGATCCATCCTTTAGTCGATTTTTACGACATACTCGAGGAGAGAAGCAGCTGGACGCATTCTATGTTTTTTCTTTACTCCCAGTCCAGCAGAGAAGTAAACTATACAATCTGTTTAAAATACTTACCTAAATGTAAATAAATAAATGTTTGTGGACAATTACACAGCGCCATCTAGCCCCAAACTAAGCAAAGCTTGTATTAGTGGCTGATAGAATACTAATTATACTTTTTTTGTAAATAGATACTATCTTACTTCTTACTTATATTATAAATACGAAAGTTTGTGAGTTTGGATGTTTGGATGTTTGTGCCTCAATCACGCCTAAACCGCTGAACGGATCTGAACGAAACTTGGAATATACTTACATAGTACATGTACTGGATTAACATATAGGCTATTTTTTATCCGGGTACCACGCGAGCGAAGCCGCGGGCGGCAGCTAGTCATACATAATTAAAGAAGAAATATTTGCAGAACATAACTGCTTCTCTTGAGTCTTAGCCGATCACTCGCCCACTACACCACCGAGGTTGAGATAAAGTTATCAAGTTGTCAGCATTTTACTGCTCCAAATTGATATCTATATCCCCAAACAATACGAGCTGACCCCAAAGCACCCGCGTAAAGCACAGCCGACCGTAACTCCTTACCCAACTGTGTCAAAGTCGGAAAAACGGTATTCAGATTACATTTCAATGGTCAAGTGTCAGATCAATCCGCTTTTTGTAAATGTCAATCAATGAAAGCTATCGTCACGTACGTAAATTCGATGCTATAAACTCCAGGGTCATAACTGGCCTGTAAACCTCAAATAAAGCTGTTGCCATCTCTCTCCGTCAACGTGACAGTGACAGTGACAGAAAACCTCAAAGAGCTGTCATAAAATGACGGTTTTATGTGAATAAGGTTTCGCATCTTCGGTAGTAGAAATCTGGTCTTATTGGCCTTGGAATAAAAGCGACAAAAAATGACGCGAGATTTGGGTTCAATCAAACTGCGTAACTCGACATTCAATTTCGAACTTTATCAAGATGAGATAGAGGCTAGATTTCAGTGTCAGGTTTGACGAGTTCATTGAACTAAGTAGTGCTAAGTAAATAATAGATGCAAGTGTAAAAAGGTAGCACCTTATTATTGCGGTACTTCATACTGATTCGCGGTTAAAATACGCAGGAAATGCTTAGTTTGAACTTAGATTTGATTAGATTACTTAATGATACAGAAGATATGACCTCGGCGGCGTGGCGTGGCGCAAGAGGCGTGGGTTCGATTCCCGCTACGGGATAAATGTTTTGTATGTTCTGCAAATATTTCTTCCGGGTCTGGGTGTTGTAGTATTATGTATTTATAAGTATGTGTTTTAAAAAAAAAGGATGTAGGTATTCTATCAGCCATCTGGTTCCCATAGTACAAGCTTTGCTTAGTTTGGGACTAGATGGCGCTGTGTGAAATGTCCACAAATATTTATTTATTTATATTAAGATAATACAATTGTATTTTATGGTCTTTATCAAAACAGAGATGCTTCTCCGAATTGAATATTTTTTACGTAAAAACCAGATCTCAGAAAGTCGGACCAAATTATGACATCATGTTTCGAGAATTAAGTAAGCCCTTATCTTATTTTGTATATTGCAAACCATTTTATTTTCATTCTGATTTGAACGCTTTTAGCTATGGAACCATTAAATGCATATCTTATGAACTTTCTATATACTTCGTACTAATATTATAAAGATGTTTTTGTTTTTTGATTGTTTGTAAAGAATAGGCTCCGAAACTACTGGACCGATTTCAAAAATTCTTTCACCAATAGAAAGCTACATTATCAGGGACCAGTACAGGCTATAATATATTTTCAAAAAATTAGGGATCCATAAGAAAATTGCAATATTGTAACCCAAGGTAGAAAACCCTAAATAGTTTTTGGCGTGCGCTGCGAAAACTATTGATTATAGAACAAGATAATGTACTACACGCTTACGAAGTCGCGAGCAACAGCTAGTTTATTATAAAACTAGTGGAATGCTCCGCGACTTTATCCTTGTTATGTTTTTTTTTATACTTTCATCTTCCCGCTGCGTCCTCTAGGAGTCGAATTAAACCAGAGGAGGAATATTTCCTCAAAGTTTGCTTTTATGTTATCGATTTGTTTTTTAAAAATCGAACTGAAATGAGTCAACTGAGCTTCGTTCTAAATTAGCTCACCTCAAAAACGCATAGATTAACAACTTTAAATTATTTGAATTTCGAACACGTTGCGGTCATAGACAACTCAATTTGTATCACCACTACGAAGAAACGGTATGTCATTTTTCAAGAATCGCTTTTGAACTGTTTCTCTGTGGCTTGTGGAATGTGTTATTTGACAGCGAAATGTCAAAGTGTGGAATTACCAGATTTAACTGCACTGAATTTACTACATGAATAGACTTGAATTTTGAATGAATGAATAAAAAATACTTTTTTATTATACCTTTAAAAAAACATACTTATAAAAATAAAACAACAAAAAAGCATACAATTGGCGGTCTAAATGGTCTTACATTGATTCGTAGATGCAGAGGTACTCATTTTGGCGAAAACGCGGAAGTTTGTATGTATGGATGTTTGTTACTATTTCACACAAAAACGGCTGAACGGGTTTGATTGAAATTTGGAAGATACATAGTACATGTGCTGGATTAACATATAGGTTATTTTTCATCTGGGTACCACGCGAGCGAAGCCGCGGGAGGCAGCTAGTTATTTATAGAATTTATCATTCTTGAATGAACCTTTAAATGAGATAACATGACATCACATAACACGGATTCCCAAATAACTGGGGTCAATGGCAATAGTAAAGTTGATTCGAAAATAATGAGGGAAAAAACCGAATCTAACTGGCGTTATATGAGCGAATTGTAGAACGGAACAAAACAATATGAAGGAACTAGTTTTTTTTTGTGTAAATTTCCGTTATTGGAATCGCGTTATTTAGGGGGCTATTACGCTAGAAGATCTTAACTACCCTCATTAGCTATCTAGCCCCAAACTAAGCAAAGCTTGTGGGAACCAAATGGCTGATAGAATACTTATATACTTTTTTTTGTGAATACATATTTATGCATGGTGTTGAAACACCCAGACCCGGAAGAAATATTTGCAGAACACGCAAACATTTTTTCCGCAGCGGGATTCAAACCCGCGCCTCTTGCGTCTCAGTCGAGCACTCGCCCGCCGCGCCACCGAGGTCATCAAAGGAAACTTACGGGATTTTTTCGCTATATTAAATGTAATTTTTCGTACCGCAGGTATCCGTACTGATTAATTTATATTACTGGAAACACTACTAAGGCCTTTTACCATCTATACTAGATGATTTATACAGTGTCAGGAGGCAACTTTTACCTTCACAAACGGGACGCTGTAGTGCCCGGGAACAATTAAGATGGAGTAGACATGCCCAGCACCTATTCCATCCTCGTCGACCTTGTCCACAGGAAAGACATGGTCAATACGTGCGGAGCTGACTAAGCCGCGGGTTTTCTCACGATGTTTTCCTTCACCGTTTGAGAGTACTGGTATAGCGTACATAAATTTTTCGCACAGAAAAATCCATTGATACACGACCGGATTTGAACCCACGGCCTTAGGATCGGAAGGCGGGGTCACTACCAACTAGACCGCCAGTGTTCTCACTGGAAACAGACAAAGATAAAAAAAATAGGTGTATGAGTTATGGTGTCATAATTCCATAAACAAAAAAGAAGAGATTTTTATTTGAACTTCTTGTGGGAAGATTCTTCAAATTCTCGTTGCCAATATTTGCCAACGTAGATGTTAATGACAAAATACTGTAATGCACATTTTATTAACTCATTGTTTGCAATTTTAATTAAGTTGCTGATGAGAAAGACTATGATCTTTCATCAGCTTTTCGACATCATTGCGTTTAGATTTTTATGTAATGTTTTTTATGAGCAGATTATGTATAAACAGAAGTTCCTCAATTCTTTTGTTTTGGTTCTAAAACTACTTTTTTTCTTCATTTTATCATTAAATTATGACGTTAAATTAATATCGAAAATTCATGAACGTGAACTCAAAGTGACGTCACTTCTTCCAAACGCATTTATTACGTTTTTTATCCAATTATAAAATATCTAATGTCCGTTAGTCCTACATTCAGCAGCATGAAAGGTATTTAACTCTATAAAGGTTAAAAAGGGCACTTTATCAGTTCTACTGCTGAATTGAATTGCATACGATTTATCAAAAGTCGGACCAATTTACGGCCAAATATGAATCTGCTGCTGAATAGAATTGCGCACGATTCACCATCAATTCGGACCATTTTACGAAAATTATATGAATCTCTTAGGATTTCCTAATAAAATCCAAGAATGAATTGCTCAGATCTATAGATAAATTGCGCAAAGTGGCCCCACTGGTGTTCAAGTATGAAATCCAGTTTTAGTCAAAAGACCTGTCCATTTTTTACAACATTTTCTTAAACTTTTAGGTAATTTGCTCATTATTTAAACACTATTCCAAAATTAAATATGACCGCCTATTTTTGCGCTAATGTGCATTGTTTTATTTTATCTGTCAAAAATATATATCTATCTTCCATAGACTTTTCAAATGAGTAGATATAGAAAAAGTTCGAATTACAAAGAAGTTTGCTATCATCACATTTACCAATTCCAATAGTTTTGTCTCCAAGCAAATCTAAAATTACTACAATGTAAGCTAACAATAGCTATGGAATTAAAATCAACTAAAGTTATAAAACATGCCGGCTTGATGTACAAAATTCCTTAAAAAAATACTTCCATTCGAAACAAAAAAGCTTATTAACAACTGGGCGATATGGTTTCGCCTGCCTGAAAGAGGAAACTGAAACAAAAAATATCAACAATAAAAAAATTTAAAAACCAAAAACATCTATTTTCAAAGTTATCGTGGCGAAGCTTGCTTAGACGTTCTTGGTAGATCGTTGAAGTTAAGCAACGTTGTTGTTGGGATGGGTGACCGCAAGTGGCATTACGAGCTGAGCGCTTCCGTGCTTCGGAGGGCGCGTTAAATTGTTGGTCCCGGCTTTTAAGTCGTTAAGCCATGACGGAGGCCTTTAGGCGGCCTAAAAACTCCGTCACAAGAGTTGGCCACTAGCTCATAAAATTACTTACTTTTTTATCTATTTTCAAAACATAGCTTTCATTGTTCTTAAAAAAACACATTGCAACAGAACTGATTATGCCACAATACAAATTTATACGGGTACACAAGGTATAATTTTCCTCGGATCAGGAAGCTTACAACACGATGAGCAAACAAAACCCAATCAACTTTCATTCTCATCGCGGATCTCATATCTTGGATAGAAAAACCCTAGAATTAGGTTATAGCTAGAGATGTGACTTGACTTTCCGAATCGGAATATGTTGGAAAAAAATAATGTTTCTTCTTCTGACCTTATCCCATCTTTATTTAGGGTCGGCTCTCCTAATCGTTCTTCTCCAAATACCTCCTTATTGGGTCGTCTTTCGGTCAATTTGGTTATTTTCTATGTCTTTCCTGGCTACAGACATCCACGTAAGTCGGAAAATTTATGTTGTTGTTTGCTTAGTTTGGGGATAGATGGCGCTGTGTGAAATGGCCACCAATATTTATTTTTATTTATTTAGAAATGCACTATACAATGTGATATAAAAAGGCTTGCCAAGAGTATCAAACATGCAGCGGGCCATTTTTTAACCATCGTTGAATATTTAGGCAAATTATAGCAGGATATCATTTTTTAATAGACATCTGTAGCGATTTAAAATGAAAATTGTTTTCAGTCTGATTAAAAACCGACTAAAACCATACAGAAGCCGAAGATAAGGCGCAATGGCGCTCATTACCATGAAATCCCTATTTCACTACAAAGTTCTCGATTCCATGCATGAAGTATTTTATCAAACAAGAAGTTACGATCAGCCGCGATCCGATTCATTCCGAAAGGTCACAGTACCACATCCCTTTAGTTTCGAACAATGCTCGCCGACTCTTGCAACGTGGGAATAGATAAATACCTTCTTTGGAAGCGTCGCGTAATACTGACGCAATCGTTCCATATTCGAATTTAGGTGTTTTTATTGCTGCCAGGTCGAATTTTTGGGTTCCATATTCGATTTTTTATTGTTGTCGGCCAGGACGAAATTTTAAGTTCCATTTTTGAATTCGTTGTCGTCTCATACTGCCTTTTTGGGGTTGCCATCAGAGTTACACAAATTTCCTCTTTTTACCGACAAAATGACTTTTTTATGAAAAAAATATATAAGATTATTTGAACCGACCTTCAAAAACGACACAACATTTTAAATAGCAACTTTCTAATAACTTACGTAAGTGATTAATATTGTTGACGATGCAGTTTCATTGATGCAATGTGCGCTAGATCTCAAGTTCAGAGGTGAAACAATCGTTTGTAACCTACTTCTTTGACATTGTTTATTAATAATAATTTGTGTGTTTCAAGTTTCATGTCATCTTTGTTAACCTTCTATTTGATTACCGCAACAGTAAAGATTTTGACTTCATATATAATTTTACCACCAAACCTGTGTTAATCATCCTTAACAAAATTAATAAATAAAAACTTGTGTCCAAATTCATTTCTTCATTTTACCGTTTTAAATCTAGTCGACATCGACATTAGTAAAATTGTGACAAGCAAAGCTACACAGGCCAAAAATTAAAAGATATTTTATACCTAATAGGATTTCAGTGGTGGGTTAAAGTTCTAAGAAAATACCTTCAACTGGTCAAGCCCTTCGGTTGCCAATAATTTCACAAATGTTCAAATCACTTAATATATTGATAAATGAGGTATAGCGCCATATTGAATTAAGACTTCCGTATAGAAGTCTCCATCAATCGCGTGGATAATTTATAGCCCAACAGTAAATCTTACGTTTTCTGAAAGCAGCCTCCGTAAAATAGCGAATTCTTTGATTAAAATGGACAGCAGGGCTATCTGCGTTGGTATTCCAACATTCTTAAGCCTCACGGTGACCTAGCTGTCATTGTGACAGTAGAGAGCTCGTATTCAAAAACAATGCTATGAAGCGTTAATTGAACATACATTTTATATCAATTTTTAAAGGAATGACAGCGAATCTATGCTTGAGTGTTGGTTCGTGATATAGTCGACTATTGATTCAAAAAACGAGCCTACCAGTCATCACTACCAATACTGGTACAGTCTACTGTCATCATGACAGGTAGGTAGCCATAATCAACAGTTCTTTAACAACACAGGAAGGTTTACTTGCTGCTAAGTTCTCAAGAGGAATCGTTGTCACTCAAGATTACCGTATTGCCTTAGTTCTTGAATAATACCTTAATCTACTGTCAGTACGGCAGCTACGACACTGTGACCCTTAAACTGTTATAAATAAAATAAATTAAAAAAATATATATATTCGAACTTATGTACATAAGTTTACATGAAGTTTCACTTACAGTTCACCTGTCATCGTCCTCACGGTGATTGCATCGCCTCGAATACTCAACCTGCTAAGTATTTCACGGCACGCGCCTTGCCCACGATCCGACCTCTCAGATCGCAACACGTCGAGAGATTAATGCTGAGATAACAATACTATACCTAGTCTACCTAGATACAACTAGTCTGGCTAGATAGCCTAGGCATTACTTATCTGGTTGTGTAATACCTACTGTAACATCGCACTGGCTGAAGTTGGACCTTTCGGTTTGTAATAAGTTAAGTTGGTAGTGGTCTACTCCATGTACTTGATAACTATAAAAAAAATCCATGGGTAATGAAGAAATAAGAAGTAATAAAATTTGTTACCAAATAGAAAATAACAAGAATAACCAGACATTTTTATTGTGTTTTGTAAAACCTGTTTTTAAGTTATTTTTGATTTAAACAATTACATCTAACTTTATAGAATTAAGGAAGCAGAAAGGTATGATATTTTTTTTACTGCAACTCATCTGCCAATGTCAAATTCACCCGAACGATCACATTCTCTCGAAAAATTGGGAAGAGTTTACCAATTTTTCGCGTCGTGAAATGTGCGTAAATAAACAAATGATTGTTCTAGTCAAATAATTAAATTCAGGAAATCAAAGGTTACTGTCGGTTTTATTTAGGATCGTAAAAGGACGATCATAAATCAGTGTTTTTTGGCAATAAATAACGCGTAGGTGGCAATACTCGTTTATTTGAATTAGATCATTAGAGATAAAGGAGTATCGTAGTGATTTGATTAGGTAGGTTTGTATAGGTAAATCATCAGGGCCCCTAGAACACTATTGTTCTAGTGGTAGCGGGCCCGCCTTGCGATCTTGAGGTCGTAGGTTCAAATCCGGTCATGCACTAACTTATCCGTACGGAAAAATTATGTGTTACCAGTACTCTCAAACCAGCATGTCGTGGAACCTAAAAACGAAAACATGTGTCAAGCGCACGAAAAAAGCTTTCAACGCCCTCTTAAAATCCTTCTTTTGGGGAGAAAAGCAGCTGGACGCATTCTTTTTCTTCACTCGCAGTACAGCAGAGAAATAACTCGATTTAGTTATCAATAAAATGTATGCACTGACATTTTATATTGACACCCGGACTTCGTATTTATGTACAAGGAAATTGATTAACAATCAAATAATCTATAATATAAGTACTAATAAAAGTAATTAAGTAATTATTTTTCACACTAGTCAATCAAAATGATTTACGATAAGCTGACGTGATGAAAAGATTCAATGTCGATTTTAGTTATAATTTATTGTACTGGCAACACTTGTTTGGAAAACCTTGAGATAGACATGGCAACAGAAAACGAAACTCGATTCAATTGCCAAAACAAAATTTAAAAAGAAAAAAGTTAGTAGAAGCTGGAAACTTTATGTGAATTAGGGTCCTGTATTCATTCAGGGATAGTCAATTAAATTTGAAGGGGTTAAACGACTTTTGATTAGGTCCGTTTTGTAGCAACCTAGAGTATATCTTATTTTATTAATAGGTACCTTCTAAGTGTTAATCTTGTTGCAAATAAAATATTATTCTGTTCTATTCTATTCTACTGTACACTTGGTTTATACAACCTTGTACATTTATTGTAGGTACTCTTGTTTTGGCGTATTATGGTCCTATATTCATGTTAATTTAAGGTGTACAATAAAGTGTTTTCATTCTATCATTCATCATCATGTGTGTCAAATAAATCAGACCTACTACTTATCAAAATTCTACGCAGTTGGGTTTTTTTTTGTTCTATTAAATAAATACTTTGTTAGACTATGATAATATATTTATTACAAACAAAAAATATAAAAATATAATATAACAAAATATGCAGGTGATGCATACATATTTATGCCTTTTGGCGTGGAAACTTTAGGACCCTGGGGTCCGGAGGCGTGGCTTCTTTTCGAGGAGATATCCAAGAAGCTAATGGATGTGGCCAATGACCAAAGGGCTGGCGCTTACCTCGGACAAAGGATAAGTATAGCTATCCAACGAGGTAACGTCGCCAGCCTTTTGGGGAGCTTACCTGCGGTCGGTGATCTGATCTCAGTTTTCTATCTGTACGCGAACTTACATAGAAAACTGAGCCCATTTTTATTTCTTATTATTATACCGATTAACTTAAAGTTTTTAATGTTATTGTAGTTTGTCTTTGTAACAAGTTAAATAAATAAATATACTTTACAAACAAAATACCCTCCATAAAATATACATTCAGAAGTCAACCGTTGACAAACAATAGGAAAACCTATTTTACCGGGGCCTACGCAACCTTTAGATCTATATCAATAGTTATAAGCAAAAACCAAGGATTTTCATACAATTATTCGAGTGTTACGTGTGGGAACAGCTAAAGGTAATTGTTTATTGTTTGTACAACAATTGCGAAGTGACTTGGGACTTAGTTTTTAAAACTTCAAAGGCCAAAAAGTTTATGTTTTGCCACTTAGTATTTCAATCGCTTCCCCGAAGTCCTGGGTTCCTGGTTGTTTTTGGTTATTTTATTTATCTCTATGTTTCCGAACACAATGAAAGCAAAGTTTGAGGAAAATATACTTATTTCAAATTGACAAGACAAGAAAGAATTTTCTATCTAGTTACGACTTACGTTACTAGTTCTTTCGAACCAGTTTAGTTAAAATGATTTAAATTGTATCTCAAAGGCTCTTTTCCTGCACATGTTTTAACACTTTTTACGTTCTAAGATATGCCGGTTTCTCACGATGTTTTCCTTCACCGTTGGAGAGTACCTGCTGGTATAGCGCATAATTTTTTCGAACAGAAAAATCGGTTTGAATTGCACGACCGCATTTGAACCCATGGTCCTAAGTTTGGAAGGCGGGGTCACCACCACTAAACCACTAGTTTTTTTAGCTAAAATATTATGACCTTACTAGCTGCCGCCCGCGGCTTCGCTCGCGTGGTACCCGGATAAAAAGTAGCCTATATGTTATTCCAGCACATGTACTATGTATATTCCAAGTTTCATTCAAATCCGTTCAGTCGTTTAGGCGTGATTAAGGCACAAACATCCAAACATCCTCACAAACTTTCATATTTATAATATACTTAGTAGGATTAATGACATCACCTGAAATAACTAGCTTAGGCGATTTAACTTCTCTGCTGGACTGGGAGTAAAGAAAAAACATAGAATGCGTCCAGCTGCTCTTCTCCCCGAGCATGTCGTAAAAGTCGATTAAGGAACAGTATCCTCCAACATGATGAGATACAATAAGCAAGTATCCCCAAGGAGAGTTGACGTCAGGCAGGCGGCCGGTCATAAAACACCTTAGCCAAAACTCTTACAGCATGATCCAAGGATTATGCTGTGCCGACCCCACATAGAGCAGGAAGATGATGACCTGATATAACTAGCTTCAGATCAAAGTCGCGGGAAGAAGCTAATGTCATCCAAACTAGTTCCTGTGTTCGTAAAGGTTGACATTGTATCTCCTTGAATAGATTAGACGAGTTTGTCAGCAATTTATAACCTCCTCCGTAGTGAGGAGATTTATTCGCCTGCTTTGCATCTTTATAGTATCTTCCGACATGCTCTTAAAACGTGAGGGTGATTGCATACGGAACTCGTCACAAACTATTGCTTCTACTATTTAAACTACGATTATTACTACTCGTGTTACTAGTTATTCTGAACTAGTGTGGTGAAAGGCTTTAAACTAACTAAGGCCTTTTACAATCTATAGTAGATGATTTATACAGCGTCAGGAGGCAACTTTTACCTTCACAAACGGGACGCTGTAGTGCCCGGGACGAATTAAGATGCAGTAGGCTTGCCCAGCACCTATTCCATCCTCTCAGCTTAGTCGGCCTTGTCCACAGGAAAGATATGGTCAATACGTGCGGAGCTGACTAAGCCGCGGGTTTTCTCACGATGTTTTCCTTCACCGTTTGAGAGTACTGGTATAGCGCACATAATTTTTTTGCACAGAAAAATCCATTGGTACACGACCGGGTTTGAACCCACGACCTTAGGATCGGAAGGTGGGGTCACTTCCAACTAGACCACCAGTGCTCAAGTGCATTTCAAAAGCTGCTTTCGTGCAGTTGACACATGTTTTAACTTCCTAAGTTCTACGTCATGTTGGTTTTCTCACGATATTTTTGGAATATACATCTATACTATAATATCTATACTAATATTATAAAGCTGCAGAGTTTGTTTGTTTGTTTGTTTGTTTGTTTGTTTGAACGCGCTAATCTCTGGAACTACTGGTCCGATTTGAATGATTCTTTCAGTGTTGGGTAGTCCATTTATCGAGGAAGGCTATAGGCTATGTTTTATTTTTTTCAAAATTAGGGATCCGTAATAAAATTGCTATTTTGTAACACAATGTGTAAAATCGAAAACCTATTTTTGCGTGCGCTGCAAAAACTATTGACAATAGAACAAAATGATGTACTACGGGTTTGTAGATCCCATTAAGACCTACAAAAAAGTCTGCAAGAACATATATCTAGCTATCATGGTTTAATCACAATAACCGATTTTGTGTTCAAAATAATTATTAAATCGTCTGAAGAAAAAAAACTACGTTAAATATGTATCGTAATATTAATCTTTATCGAAATTAAGCATTATGTTATCAAGAGTATTTATGTAGAAGTAAAATACTTTTTGTTTCATCTCAATCGGATATTTCGTTTAAAAGTTATCACGTGTGTAAGATGTTAAGAGTTGGTACCTATTAATGAGTTATGGGCCATAGAGTTTTTTATCAACATAAAATCCTGTAATAATCTTTTTGAAATATATTTGTTGATGATTGTAAGTATAATAAATACATTTCTAAAATAACTCTGCTAAGGAAATCCACGCGCGCTTGATGCAAGCAAGACGAGACGCTGGCGGCGCGGCGGCGGGCGAGACGAGGAAGCCGCGCTTGCTGGCCGCCTGTGAGAAAAACGCGGGTGAAACCGCGGAGCACAGCTAGTAATATTATAAAGCTGCAGAGTTTGTTTGTTTGTTTGAACGCGCTAATCTCTGGAACTACTGGTCCGATTTGAATGATTCTTTCAGTGTTGGGTAGTCCATTTATCGAGGAAGGCTATAGGCTATGTTTTTTTTCAAAATTAGGGATCCGTAATAAAATTGCTATTTTGTAACACAAGGTGTAAAATCGAAAACCTATTTTTGCGTGCGCTGCAAAAACTATTGACAATAGAACAAAATGATGTACTACGGGTTTGTAGATCCTATTAAGACCTACAAAAAAGTCCACGAGAACATATATCTAGCCATCATGGTTTAATCACAATAACCGATTTTGTGTTCAAAATAATTATTAAATCGTCTGAAGAAAAAAAACTACGTTAAATATGTATCGTAATATTAATCTTCATCTAAATTAATCATTATGTTATTAAGAGTATTTATGTAGAAGTAAAATACTTTTTGTTTCATCTCAATCGGATATTTCGTTTAAAAGCTATCACGTAAAAATGCGAAAATTAACACCGTAACGGCAGAACGGATTTGAATGAAACTTGGAACATACATAGCATGCGTTCTGGAATAACATATATTCTACTTTTTACTCTGGTACAACGCGAGCGAAGCCGCGGACGAAAGCTAGTAGTACATGTGCATGGAATTAAATCTTTGCGTACAGTTTGTTGTAGCCCTTACTCTCACGAATTTAACATGCGTCCTTTAGGACCAGTCGACCTTTGGGCCCCATATTCGCTGCTGATGACCAGACTGGATAGAATTCCCCTTATTTGGGGGCGTGCCTTCTGGTAAAAACATGTAATTTGTTGCTAAAGGTATTGATTGCCTGTGTAGGCTTGATAGATCAAGTTTTTGTTTGCTTCTGAGAATATGTACAAAGGAATTGTTCGTAAATGAGCCACGTTAGGTAGAATGACACTATTGTTTATGACTCTTATTTTTAAAATCTATTTAAAAAGCAAATATTTTTAAATTATGTAATACTAGCTGTGCCCGCGACTTCGTACGGGTGAATCAATAGTTTTCGCAACGCACGCCAAAAACTATTTTGGGTTTTCTACCTTGGGTTACAATATTGCAATTTTCTTACGGATCCCTAATTTTTTTGAAAATATTTTGTAGCCTATACTGGACCCTGATAATGAAGCTTTCTATTGGTGAAAGAATTTTTGAAATCGGTCTAGTAGTTTCGGAGCTTATTCGTTACAAACAAACAAAAAAACCAAAAAAATCTTTCCTCTCTATAATATTATTATATAGTATGAAAACATTTCAAAAATCCCTACGTATATAGTAAGTTCCACTTCGTATCTTGTAAAGTGAAAAACAAAACGTGACGATCTCTTTTCTCTTATTATACACGTGGATATTTGCATAAGTTACCTAAATCATTAGAATTAGTGAAACGGGCGTTTATTGCGTAATTTACCTTTTATTTTCTCGACGTTTTGACAGCGCGAAGTTGGCCACGTAGGAACAAAAATAATCTTATATTATAAGAATCTTTGTCCTGACTGACTGACTGACTGACTGACTGACAGACAACGCACAGCCTAAACCGCTGGACGTAGAGACTTGAAATTTTTAGTGTAGGTAAACCTTGGTACGTAGGGGTGTACTAAGAAGGGATTTTTCAAAATTCAACCTCTAAAGGGGTGAAAAGGGATGAAAACCTGGAATCAATTTTTGGTCTAAAACTGCAAATAACTTATATCAAATTAAAGAGCCGATTTTTCTCATTTAGTTGATGTCATAATTACCTGTAAATTCTTTATTTTTGGCATGTTTTTCATGAAAAATAGAATACTTTTATTTTGACATTATGACAGCGATGATACCAAAGATTAGTAATAGATGATACAAAACATATGGAAAAGGAACTGTCAATGTCAAATTACCTGTGAAAGGAACTGAGGAAAGGAAGCATAAATTATTACTGGTCTAATAAGTTTCCAATCTTGATTATTCATGGAGTTCTGACGTAATTCTACGTCTGATAACTAGATGTCGCTGCTAATTCTGATCAAATATTGTTCTGAGATTTGAGGATCAAATCCTAGAAAGCGCTATCGTTGCGTTTTGAAAAGTTTACCTTAACTCTCAAAATTTTTACTAAATTTTTAGATTTAGGTATGTTTGTTACTCTTTCACGCAAAAACTACGGAATATACTTACATACCCTATTAAGTATTTATATTCGTTCGCTAAAGTTAGCCATTGCTTAAAGTTAGCCCTGTCACTGTTTGTCATTATGAAATGGTAAGAGATGGCAATACTTTAGTCATCATTTAGCGTACACTATATTATAATGAACTAGCTGACCCGACAGACTTCGTCCTATTCATTCGTCATTTGTATGGGAAAAAGAAAAGGGCTATTTTTAGGGTTTTTCCAGCAATAATTGTAATTTTTCTCGCCGTAAAAACCATCCTTGAACTTCAACGAACATTTTAAAAAAAGATTTGGCCAAATTGGTCCAGGCGTTGTTGAGTTATGCGCTTACCAACACATTTTGCGATTCATTTTTATATTATAGATAATGAGGATAGTAGGTACCTACGTGTGCTGGAATGGGACATAGGGTACTTTTTATCTGGGTACCGCGTGAGCGAAGCCGCGGGCGGCTGCTAGTTATGAATAAAAACAATTTGAATAGGACAAAGCTCCCATATATTTGTGTCATCTCCTTTACGATTCTCACAGCATGATAAAAAGATGGCGGCCAGCGGACTATACTTTTTAAACTACGAAAGCAAATAAAGAAACTGTGGATAGTATAGTATAATACCCAGACACAGAAACAAACATCGATGTTCATCACACGAATGTTTGTCCTGGCTGAGAATCGAACTCGCAACCCACAGCGCAGAGCTACTACCAACTGCACTGTGGGGCCAGTTTTGGAATCTACATTCTTCAATGTTACCTGTTAGTTTATTATAATAAAAAACCAAAATCGTTTGTGAAATTGCATTTTATTGTTTTTCTGTTCAAACGCTTCATCTCCCACGTAGTCCATTGAGTTTTTTGACCACACCCAAGGTCAAGACACCAAGTCAAGTCAAGACTCAGGTTTTTGCCACTTAGTATACCTACCTACCTTACTACTAGGTTATTATAACATGATATTATGATCAATCGAATTGAATCGAAGCGCTCGTGGCGTAGCTTGCTTAGGCGTTCTTGATTGATCGTTAAAGTTAAGCAACGATATGCGCGGTCACAAATCGGGATGGGTGACCGCAAGTGGCATTACGAGCTGAGCGCTTCTGTGCTTCGGAGGGCACGTTAAACAGTCGGTCCCGGCTTTTAAGTCATGACGGAGGCCTTTAGGCGGCCTAAAAACTCCGTCACAAGAGTTGGCCACTAGCTCATACGAACATACATACATAATTACGATCAAATGAATTTTACATTCCATGTCTAGTTCTGACGTAATGTTGCCTTGCATGGAAAAAGAAAGGGGTAACGTGCGGAAAAACCATAGACTAAAGAATGGGTATCCATTCATCATCATCTTCCTGCCCTTATCCCACTCTATGTGGGGTCGGCACAGATCCTCGGATCATGCTGTAAGAGTTTTGGCTAAGGTGTTTTATGACCGGCCGCCTGCCTGACGTCAACCCTCCTTGGGAATACTTGCTTATTGTATCTCATCATGTTGGAGGATACTATCCCTTAGTCGACTTTTACGACATGCTCGGGGAGAGAAGCAGCTGGACGCATTTTATGTTTTTTCTTTATTCCCAGTCCAGCAGAGAATGGGTATCCATTATTCGATTAAGTACCGGTTTAGAATGTCGTAAGTCAGCGATGTATATACGATATTTTAATTAATACGGATGTATCGATTAGTACCTAACATTAAAACTTAAGATTTTAATTTTTTTCGAACAGGAAAATCCATTGATGCATGACCAGATTTGAACCCACGACCTTGGGAACGGAAGGGAGGGCCGCTACCACTAGACCACCAGTGAATAATGATCAATTAATGGTGAACAGTACCTATATGATGCAAGAACTTTTATATGTAGCAAATAAATTAATCATTTTATGAAGTACCAAGTTACCTACTAAAAAAAACACGTTTAACACATACAAAAACTTATAATCTAGATGAGAACAAAAAAATATGTTTTTCAATGTCACACAAAAGAGTTTTGAGTCATACACTATTACGGTCTGATTGATATATTTTTTTGAAGTTGTTGAACACGTGTTCATATTCTTTGTTCTAGTCTCAGAATAAATAAAAAGAAAAGACGGCGCACTGTGAACAACACGCTCGCACACACACACCTACACCATAACCATGCTCAACGCTCTTAGAACGTCACGAATTTAAAAATAGAATTATGCCTTCCTGTGTAGTGAAAACTTGTAAAAACAGCAGCAAATCACATAAAAAGTCTCACGGAACCACTTTTCATTTGTAAGTACTTTAATTAACATCGTTTTTTAATTATTATACTACGAATTTTAGATTACTTGGAACACAAAACCTCACAACCTTCGACACACAGATAAAAAGGTGGCTTTACTTTTGTTGTTCGCGGCGCGCCGTCTTTTCTTTTTATTTGGCCTGAGGTTCTAGTTTTGTTTCGAACCAATGAAGATCTGTGATTCTACACGTGTCCTTATTAATAAAAACTAGGTCTGTGTAAGCACGTTTGTGATGTTAATATGGTATGTTGATGAGGGAGCCATCCGCTGTCATCCCTATTCACAGCTGACACGAAAATGGTTTGAATTAGAATCTTTATTTGGTATATTTTCTCATAAGTATTAAGTGTCGTTCTTATAATGTGTGCATCCGACCTCTTTTTCTATTATGAATAAATAAATAAATATTTGTGGACATTTCACACAGCGCCATCTAGCCTCAAACTAAGCAAAGCTTGTACTATGGACACCAGATGGCTGATAGAATACTTATTTACTTTTTTATAAACACATTCTTTTAATACATAATACTACAACACCCAGACCCGGAAGAAGTATTTGCAGAACATACAAAACATTTATCCCGTAACGGGAATCGAACCCGCGCCTCTTGCGTCTCAGCTGAGCACTCGCCCGCCTCGCCACCGAGGTCATCAATATGCGTGCCGTGCTCAATTGAGCACGGAGAGCAAGGACTGAAAAGTTATTGACTACAACTAGTGTCACCCATCGGTGGAACGATCGTTATTAAATCTAAAGAACTGTTCTGTAATTAATTCGTCCCGTAGTCCAGAAAGTGGGTGAAAGATACATTTTACGATTTCCGCAGTATTGGTAGGAGCGGATATCTACCGTTAAATGAGTATGGCTGCTCTGAGGGCAACAGTCATTCTGACATAATCACATTATCCATACTAATTATTATTGCAAAAGTAACTCTGTCTGTCTGTTACCTTTTCACGCCTAAACAGCTAAACAGATTCTTATGAAATTTGGCAAGCAGGTAGTTTGCATCCCTGAGAAGGACATAGGCTACTTTTTTTTCAAAAATAATCATAGATGGGTTGATTATAAGTGGGTGCGGTCAATACTTGGATGGGTGACCGCACTTTTTGCACTCCATTGATGTTTTATCAAGTTCATATTCCGAAAATCATATTCGATGTGAAAGAAGTCGCGGGCAACAGCTAGTTATAAATATATAATCAATTATTTTATATACTTCGTAAAGTAAGATAGTAAAATGATAGAGGTCGTCTAATGACTTACTGAAGCAGTTGATATGCCAAAGGGGAACATTCCCTTTTGGTCCCATTCTCATAAAAACTTACCAACTTACAACCGAATACTCAAACGCATCTCAAAGTTGAGCACGTCTCAAATGACGATTTTTTTTTTGACAGATTTTCATCAGAAACTTTCAAAAAACTGTGAGTTGAGACGTGCTCAACTTTGAGTCGCGTTTGAGTATTCGGGGGTTACTTGTCTAGCTACGTTACATCAACCAACGTAATTCAATAAAAAATATAGAGCATATAAAAAACTAGTTTAAGCACGGCAAATTTAAAAATGCGGTCGCGAAACTTGTTCCTTTATAAAATTCAGTTCTGTTCCGCTCCATTAGACATTTAAATTTATTTTGACAGGTGCAAGCATAACATTGTTTAACTCGTTCTATTTTTACTACAAACACGTATTGGACTTTCAGTCTTGCTCTATTAGTTTTAAAGTTGGTATTTGTTTGGTATTTTTATACAGGTGGCGATCGATTTGTGGGGACATCGACTTCAGTTTTTTAAAGTAGATGCGTAGGAACTGATGACGTCATACAAGCTGTAGTACAAGATAGCTTTGGAACTCGACCTCACAATCTCATAAATTACCGAAATAATAATTGTTTAAAAAACCACAGTTCCGGCATTACTTGCCGACTTTACTAGGGTCTTTTTAGGTCAAAGTCAAATTCTGCCGGTCATTAAACTAGTTAGTAATGAAAGAATAAAATAGGTTTATAATTATTCATTTATTATTATTTACACAAGGTCCTTAGAGGTATTTTTCGACTATTTTCCTTAGATAATCATTAAGTACATCTGAAAAAATAATAGAGAAATTCTTTTTTGACAACAGTATCCACGTTTAGACCTTTTCCCGCGATAATTGCCTAATTCTGGCTCTTTAGTCGACTGGCCCCGCTCGAACTGGCCCCTGGGGTTCGGTTGACCTAATGCATGTTTTGAATTGGTCAACTGGCCCCGCTTACAGAATTTGTTATTAGAATAGACAAGAAGAAAAGTGTTTCAACTTTTGTCGATATTATTATGGATTCAAAATTTCAAAGATGTTGCCTGAAACCATAGAGAGAGAAAAAAGATTGACTACGCAATAAACGAAGTACTTAGCGGCAATATAACTGTAGGCCATTGTTTAGAGGAATTAAAGTTTAAATTTTTTATATATTTTTAAGGCTGATCCTAAGGTACATTTTTTGTATATTAGTTATTAAGGACATTCAATCAAAGAGCAAGTTTTATGTTAGCATGTGATCATTAATGAAACGACTGTGATTTTTAAGTATCTATTTTAATTTTGTATTAGTGTATAATGTTGATTTTGGGTAGTTCTAAGTAAGCATTATTCAAAAGACTCGTTTACAAATATTTTAAATTTTACTTTGTATATTGTTGATTTTGAATAGTTCTGAGTCACACTAAAAAACTGATTCCCAAACGTAACAAACGCCTCACATCAACTCTACTGAAAATGGGACATGAAGACCTTCGGATAATGGTGGGCATCATCACAGGACACTGTGAGTTAAATCACCAACTTCTGAAAATAGGAGCAACGGAGAGCGGCCTCTGTCGTGGATGCTTCCAAAAGGATGAAACTGTGGAGCACGTGACACTCCACTGTTCCGCAACAAACGAAATAAGACAAAGCTTGGGACTGCAGACGGTCATCGAGCAATATCAGGCACCATCATCATCAACTTTGACGGCACCAACAACGGCCTCAACAACACCATCGAGGATACTGCTGCCAACATCCCAAAGTCCTTCTGCGGTACTTCAAGGAGTTGGGCTGGCTGGGGGAGGGTTAGCAGCAGGGGGATAATGCACAATACACTCCACCGCGGGACATCAGTGCAGATCTTTGTTCCCCTAACATTAATCCGAATTAGAATTAGTTCTGAGTAAGCAAGCATATATTAAAATGCTGATTTTTAAATATTTTAATTTTATGTTGTTGACTAGTTGATTAGAATACTTCTGATAAAGCATTAATCAAACGACTGTGACTTTTAAAAACTTTAATTTTATATTGTTATATATTGTTGACTTTGACTAGTTCTAAGTAAAGCAAAAGAACCCAATAAATATAAGTATCATATTTATAACCATGGTATTTAATTTTTATTTATCTTGAGTACGTTTTGTACACATCTGTACACGGATTTGAATTTAGACAATAGATTTTTTGTTAAAATTAGTAATGGGGCCAGTCGACTAAGAAAAGTAATAAATTAAATGCATTTAGGTCAACCGGCCCCGTAGGGCCAGTTTTTTCCGGGGCCAGTCGACTAAAGAGCCATAATTCTTACGGTTTTTAAAAATTCCACCTTTCGGGAGGCGATGGTACAAAAACCTTACTGCCTAGTCTTTCGTCGTTCGTATATAATGTAAAAGTTCACGACGCCATTTTTTTATCTTACGCAATACGGCCTATGCCATAGACCAGATTAGTTTTTTTTTAAACAATGCGACTGTCCATATTCTGTAACATGACATTCAACCTTACGAGCCATAAAATATACCTGGCTGTAAATCCTGTCCCTGATTGAATAGGTAGTAATGAACATGACCTTAGCTGACCTCTGACGTCCACTAACGATGTTTCGCTAGATAAATCTAAGCAGGATAGCTTCTAGGTAACCTATAGTAAAGAGAAGTTGGGGTAAGAGCACAGATTAAATAATGGAAAATCGGCTTTTTGAAAAGCAATTACCATTTTTGCACGATTCTAAGTAAACGCCATACATTGTTTTACAGAAAAACAACGTTGCTATGGCAATGAACGATGCATCGTCCGTTTTAAGAATATTGAAAACGGGCATTTGAAAATTTATGACGATTTTTGGGGTACTCCATTTCGTACTAGTTTCGTATCGCTCTAGCGATCCAGAGCAAAAAACAAAAGCAATGGTTAGAAGTCGAATAGGACGCGATGAAACTCTTTAGGGGAGGCATAATGTCCAGCTGTGGACTTCTGTGCGCTGATGATGGCGATGAAGAGGCGTCAGCGTCAAAGTCACGTTAAAAATACTTGGTATTTGCCCACAGTTATTTAAAAAGTGTTTATTTTGTTCCAGGATGTGGAATCACCATAAATGACCTGACAGCATGTTCCGAACGGCGTCAGTCGAGGGCTCAGGGCCGAGGACGCCGCCCGCCTACGCCCCCCACCCCCCCTACGTGCCCCCCCGATTCTTCCCACCTCGGATCCGTCCCCCACCCCCCCAGTACTGCTTCGACGCGGCTCGCTTCGCTTGCGACGCCTCCAAACCTCGATACTTAGACGTCGAAAGAGAGCGACTGGTGACACGATGGCTGGCGGAAGCCAACGAGGCTCTGGTCAGGCGAGACCGTCCTCCGAGATACAAACCACGCAGCAGCGAGAGAAGACCGGACTTTGGGAGGAACGAATGGTCGGAAAACTTCCTTCTTAGAAGAAACTCTGAGCCGGACGATGATAGTGAAGTGATGGACCTAAAGGACTTTGTCGAGAAGTTCTCTTTGCCAAGAGTGGTGGTTCTTGAAGGGGAGGAGAGACCAGTGCTTCTGTACAGGGTTTTGGAGGCACATCGGCGGGTGGAGGCGGTCCCGCTCTCGAAGAAAGGGAAGTTGGCTGCCAAGCCGCTGTACATCCCGGACTCTTATGATGGTGAGTGCTACTTAGTGTTTATGGTTGCCTGGTACTTTAAGGCTGAATTTAGAGACTTCTTAGGGTCATCGTCCACAAAAAAGTCTGTCACACACAGTCCATTTGTTACTTTTTTCTTGACTCTTCACCATTTTGAATAGAAATCGTTGAAATTCTGGCTTTTATTGAGTATATTTATGTACCTGAAAGATGTAATTGATGTAATAAACGTCCATAATTTAAGGCCACACGACTGCTGAATGAAATTCCTGCTTACCTAATGCACTCCTTTAGAATTCTGCTTGCCTAGTACCTGTGACGGAATTTTCATAGCCATGATCTGTTTGATGTGTCAAGATCAATATAAATTATGATGATCTAAGACCGTTTTATTACGAAGATATTGCATTAAGGTTTATCAAATTTCAAATACAATTATAAGTAAGTACCAAATATCGACAATATGCTTTTAGAAAACTAGTTAAAATGATATTACAGATATCGGGAAACAGTATAGGTAATCCAGGCTTACTACCAGGCCCCTTATTGATGACCCTTGATGACCAGATGACCGATGACGAAACGAAACTTGACAGCTCGTAACTTGTTTATGCATCGTCGCGTTTTTACAATACAAAATTGACATAATAATATACCTACTAAAAAAAAAGTAAGTTCGTATGAGCTAGTGGCCAGCTTTTGTGACGGAGTTTTTAGTCGGCCTAAATGCCTCCGTCATGGCTTAACGACTTAAAAACCGGGACCGACAATTTAACGTGCCCTCCGAAGCACGGAAGCGCTCAGCTCGTAATGCCACTTGCGGTCACCCATCCACATTGTGACCGCGCACTACGTTGCTTAACTTCAACGATCAATCAAGAACGTCTAGCTACGCCACGAGCGCTTCAATGGCTATTCGTTGATTGTCAGTTAATCAGTAACGTGAAAGTTTTATATATCTCGATGATGAACAAAATTATATATTACTAGCTGACCCGACAGACTTCGTCCTGTTCATTCGTCATTTGTATGGGAAAAAGAAAAGGGCTATTTTTAGGGTTTTTCCAGCAATAATTCTAATTTTTCTCGCCGTAAAAACCATCCTTGAACTTCAACGAACATTTTAAAAAAAGATTTGGCCAAATTGGTCCAGGCGTTGTTGAGTTATGCGCTTACCAACACATTTTGCGATTCATTTTTATATTATAGATTAATTTCGCCATAACTTCAAAACCAAACGTCCAATTTTAATCATTCAAAGACCAAATATTATCTCCATAAACTGTTCTTAGTGATGAAATCATTTATTTTGATAAGGATTAATAGCATGAGTAAAATAAACGCGTTTAAATGTAGTCCAAAAAAAATTCAAGATTTTTAAATAAAAAAATGGTTGCTGTGCCTCACTCGACATAGATGGGTATAGTGTGTCGCGGACTTTTTTGTAGATATTTATAAGATCTACAATTAATTAGAACATTTTATGGTTCTATCTTTTATAGTTTAGGCAGCGTACGCAAAATAAGTAACTTTTCTGGTTGATTTTTTACACCTTGTGTCCGAAAAACCCAAATATCTTACGGAACCCTATTTTTTTCCAAAATAAAATATAGCCTATGTTACTCGTGGATAATGTAGCTTTCGAATGGTGAAAGAATTTTTAAAATCGGTCCAGTAGTTTTTGAGCCTATTCAGTACAAACAAACAAACATACAAACAAAGTTTTCCTCTTTATAATATTAGTGTAGATTTTAAGAGCTTATCTTGTCAGTGTAATGATGAAGTTTCCTCTCCAAAGTGTTTTTTACCTCTCCAATGCGGTTTCTTGTACCTCTTTATACGATAGCGACTTTCTTCTTTATCTGGCTGATATTATAACTAATTCTCGATCTTCCTCTTCCTCGCTATCCTTCTACCTTTGCTTCTACGATCGCCTTTATGAAGCTGTCATTAACAAAATAGGTAGGTTTAAATTGAAATTTTAACCTTCGGGATAATCCCATGGCATCATCGACCACCTTGATTTAACCCATTGAAGGGGAAGTCTAATGGTTACACTTTAATCGAACAATGGGTTGACAATGACCCACCCAAATAGTGCCAGTTCAAATTGGTTGGAACACGGATTCTCAAAGTTATTTTTGTAACGAACATTTTTTTTACAAATTATTAACATAAACCTACAACTAATTCAAGTATCTACAATATATCTAAAATGAAACTAACATAATGCAAAAAACTGCATCGAAATCGGTTCAGTAGTTGTTGAGTTCCCGTGGTGCAAAAAACTATGCTAGCTGCTGCAGCGCCCCCTGGTGGGCTATGGCCGCAAAACGTATCTAAGAACTTTCCCTAAAATATCACCAATAAAATGCAAAAAACTGCATCGAAATCGCTTCAGTAGTTTTTGAGGAAAATGGTAATAGACAAACACAAATAAATAAACATACAACCTCTTAGGCCAAACGCATAATACCAGTTCATTTCCATCGTGGGTAAAAAATACAGACAATCTAACTTGCACTAAATTAAATATGTTTTAGGATGTTGAAAAGTTCTATTAAATCGATTTAATTTTAATTTCAAAAGATTCATTATCTTCAGGTTATGGAAAGGGGAGGTTGGGATAATTGGGCACATAATAATCGTATAATATAAACAATTTCTTGGTCATACAACTCGGGAATGCAGTCAGTGCTCTTAGGACCGAATGATAAAAAAATACTTTATATTATTATGGTTGTTTTTTATTAATAATGTGCTTACATTATTTTTTATTTTATTTAGTGAAAAATAAATAGATATGATTTAAAACTAACTTTAATCTTTATGGTTTGGGTCTTATGGGAACGACGGCGTGTTGTTGGGACTCGTGAATACTCTATGGGATACATTTACCATTGAAGTTTCCGACACTAATTACTTAATTAATTGAGCTAATCACTGATACCCACTAAACTTGTACCATAAGGTCATTACGATTTGTTTTTGAAAACTAATTACCGTCATAATTTTTCGAGATTTTTTTTAAAAAGGGAGTGTTAAAAAGGTTTTAGGGAACAAAAAACTAATGGATTTTTAGAGAACTCGTAGTTTATTAGAACTAAGGCCTTTTACCATTTATACTTTGATTTATACAGCGTCAGGAGGCAACGTGCGCTATACCAGAACTCTTAAACGGCGAACGAAAACATCGTGAGGAAACCCGCGGCTTAGTCAGCTCCGCACGTATTGACCATGTCTTTCCTGTGGACAAGGCCGACGAGGATGGAATAGGTGCTAGGCAAGCCTACTCCATCTTAATTCGTCCCGGGCACTACAGCGTCCCGTTTGTGAAGGTAAAAGTTGCCTCCTGACGCTGTATAAATCATCCTTACTAATATTATAAACGCGAAAGTTTGTATGTATGGACGTTTGTTACTCTTTCACGCAAAAACTACTGAACGGATTTGAATGAAACATGGAATATACACAGTACATGTACTGGATTAACATATAGGCTATTTTTTATCCGGGTACCACGCGAGTGAAGCCGCGGGCGGCAGCTAGTCTACTATAAATTGTAAAAGTCTTTAGTCACGGCGTTACGAAACAACCAGTGGCATGAAAAACATTACGATAGTATCATAACGTCTACAGTTTCTTAGGACACCCGGACCACAACCTTGCTTGTCAGTGGCCTTATAAGGCCTCTATAATGGAGCTGGTCTCCCACGCGCGACCCAAGGCTCCAGAGCCCTTTTGGGGCCTATTTGTCATGTCATGTCAATCGACGTGCCTTTGACTACTTCCTTTATTTCACTTATTTAAATAGTTATGTCTTTCGGCTAGAAGATAGAACGAAACATTATAAAACTGGCAGGAAAACTGTGAACTCTTTAACCAAATGATATTCTTGCATGACACACCACACATAAATCATTTTACTAGAAATAAGTCACACCCAACAGTCACATACATAGTCCTGACCCCACACTAGGATTCCCTGTGTCGTGGGTATCAGAAACTACAAGTACCATGGCACCACAACACCCAGACCCGGAAGAAATATTTGCAGAACATGCAAACATTTCTTCCGCAGCGGGAATCGAACCCGCGCCTCTTGCATCTCCGCCGAGCAATCGCCCGCCACGCCACCGAGGCCGTCCAAATATTCCCGTTTGTTATTATCTATTATTATCACCCTTATCAAATTTAATTATTTGTTCCCCTTTGAGCACCACGTTAAAATGTTGATTGGTGCTCAAATGGGAAATCCTTTGGTGCTTAATGTATAGGTGCCCAAAAAATAGGTGCTCAAACGGGAATACTTCTTTTACTAGACATGCAATCAAATAGTTAAAAAACAAAAACAATAGTTATGTCAATCAATCAATCAAGAACGCCTAAGCAAGCTATGCTACGAGCGCTTCATACTATATGTAATAATAATCTTATATTATAAGAATCTTTGTCCTGACTGACTGACTGACTGACTGATAGACAACGCACAGCCTAAACCGCTGGACGTAGACACTTGAAATTTTCAGTGTAGGTAAACCTTGGTACGTAGGGGTGTACTAAGAAGGGTTTTTTCAAAATTCAACCTCTAAAGGGGTGAAAAGGGATGAAAACCTGGAATCAATTTTTGGTCAAAAACTGCATATAACCTATATCAAATTAAAGAGCCGATTTTTCTCATTTAGTTGATGTCATAATTACCTATAAATTCTTTATTTTTGGCATGTTTTTCATGAAAAATAGAATACTTTTATTTTGACATAAATGACAGCGATGATACCACAGATTAGTAATAGATGATACAAAACATATGGAAAAGGAACTGTCAATGTCAAAATTACACTAGATTCATTAGCGTCTAAAAAAAATTGTTGCGATAATATTTTGGACTGTTAACACTGCAGGTGGGTTACTATGTGGTCTTAGAGCAGGGCAGTAGTTGAACTGCTCGACTTTATTGTGCTTAGTAGGTACTTACGTGTGCTGGAATGGGACCTATGGTACTTTTTGTCTGGGTACCGCGTGAGCGAAGCCGCGGGCGGCTGCTAGTAATAAATATTTGAGGACATATCGTAGATTAGATATAGATTGCACCTTGTGTTAGTACGACCAAGGAAGACCAGTGCTTTGGCATGTCCCGTTCTGCCATTGCAAAGAGTGGTGGCCTTTTTTGTTTCGATGTTTTCCTTCATCGTTTTTTCGCTGCCTCCCTCCCCGAGCATGCCGTAAAAGTCGACTAAGGGATAGTATCCTCCAACATGATGAGATACAATAAGCAAGTATTCCCAAGGACGGTTGACGTCAGGCAGGCGGCCAGTCATAAAACATTTTAGCCAAAACTCTTAAAGCGTGATCCAAGGATTATGCTGTGCTGACCCCACATGGAGTGGGATAAGGGCAGGAAGATGATGATGTTTTCCTTCATCGTTTGGCAGTACTGGTATAGCGCACATAAATTTTCCGAACAGAAAAATCCATTGATAACCGAACGGAAAACTACGCAGGTTTCAACGTATTACCATTTTATGTAGATTAACAATCTATTAGAAGCCACCATCGTAAATGATAGAACAGTTGTTGAGATAAAAATCTAAATAACGCTTAAAGCATAAATCAGCGAAGATTTCCTGGGAAGTGAACCCGCGACCTCTCATCGGCTTATCGTCTGACCGTTAGGTACATTGTACTGTGCTTATTTACCTGGGTATTCTAAAATAACTAGATAGACTTGCGCTAAGTTCAAGAGAATATAGGGAACTTTTGCGTTTTGGAGAAGCCTTTGAGGCGCACTTTATATCCTTTTACCACACTGGTTCGACAGAACTAGTGACACGATTAGTAGTAGTAGAACATTAAAATCATTTTATGTACTTTTAGTAACGCCCGTATCCCTAATGGGCTGGGCAGAACCACAAGTGATCATTAGAAAACTTACAGCCACTCCTGACTCAATATATTTCACACATTCAAATATATTTCAGGCAATTATTAAAGAAACATGTTAAAATCTTGTGCTTGTATGAAATGACTGTTTTAATAACAACCAGACAAACAGTATTGAAGCAAATTGAACGTCCCTTATTTGATAGAGGAGTATAAATGTTTTATTTTAGTACTAGCTACCGCCCGCGGCTTCCCTCGCGTGGTACTCGGATAAAAAATAGCCTATAGTTAATCCAGCACATGTACTGTATATTCCAAGTTTCATTCGAATCCATTCAGTAGTTTTTGCGTGAAACTTTCGCGTTTATAATATTAGTAGGATATTGTGCTTGCACGAAATGACTGTTTTAAAAACTACCAGATAAACAGTATTGAAAAGAATCGAACGTCCCTTGATAGAGACGTGTGAATGTTTTATTTTAGTATGGAATAAAAACGGAAATCAATACGAACTGGGTGTTAGGTGATTTATTTAAGAAGTTGCTACAGTTATTGTATTTAAATAGCACATCGTTTTTCAATAAAGAAATACATGATGGCTGGTTTCTATGATAATCATATTAAAAACTTTTACACGGTATAATAATAAGAAGTGAAAATGAGCTCAGTTTTCGATCTAAGTTCGCCTACGGGGTTTCAATTCTTAATTTAAGGGTATCAAGTCATTTGGCGACTTCAAAATTAAAAAGATATAAATTTTTAAATCACCAGAATACTTTTTAAGAATATGAAATTGAAAAAATAACCATGAAAATGGACCATTTTGGTGATTTTCAAGAACTGATACCTAGATATAAAACAGAGCTCAGATCACCGACCGCTGGTAAGGTCCCCAAAAGGCTGGCGACATTACCTAGATAGCTATACTTTATCCTCTGTTCAAGATGAGCGCCAGCTTTGATAAATAATTCTAAATTATAAAAAGAAAACAACAAAAAACAATGGAAGCCGTACATTATGAAATTGCAGTTCGTCCTTCAGGGTAAAACTAATGCGCCACTAAGTGACTAAGCACAAAGTGATTCATTAAACCAACTTGCTAGTTATTCTAAGCATGCGTTGGCGTCAATGTTTGGAATCAATTGTTTGCAAAACGCGTTCTGCGTCTCAATGTTATTTGTTTTACAATTTATTGCAATGATTTATTAGAAATAGCTGTTATAGTATAACAGTAGATTTGTCATATGAAAAATATTGTCACTCATTCTATTCTAGTTGTGTCACTAGTTGTTGTCGAACCAGTGCGGTGAAAGGTTTTAAAAATTAGATCACTCAAAAATAATATAGGTAATTTCTGTGGTGTAAGTGTAATGCTCAATTTTAACTATTTATAAAAAAGAGAGCTACATATTATATTACTTAGATGGGTGGAGTTTAGAGATATGCAAAAAAAAAATTTCTTTATATTTATAGGCAATTTTAGATATCAGTAGGTAGTTGATAAGAGTATAAAGATAATGAGAAAACTAATGAAAACGAACGAATAGAAAAAAAAATGTTTTTAATTTTACTATTTTGTTTTTTAGTTTTTGACGCAAGTTTCAAGCACGTTTTCTTTTATTTCTTGACCAAACATTATTTCAACACTATATATTTTTCTACAGCTCCCCTTTAAAAGAACGTGATGCTATTCGTCAAAGAATTCTCCGAACAGCGGTCGACACCAAAGTCTTTAATCAGGGCCCTCGCCATCGGGTTCTCATTACGTCCTTCTGTCAATGGACGTGAGAATTATGTTAAGAAACACACAATACAAATGTTACTTTATAACAACTGGCAATGGAAATAGAACTTTACTGTCTGAAGCTTAGGATCTAATATGGTTTTATTAACAATTTCAATCTAAAAAGGTTATTATAATTTAAAATATATCCTAATATTATAAATGCGAAAGTTTGTGGGGGTGTGCGGATGTGACGATGTATGATTGTGCCTCAATCATACCCTAACGACTGAACGGATTTGAATGAAACTTTGGTATACACATAATTATGTGTGCTGAAATAACATATAGGCTACTATTTGTTTGGATACCAAGCGAAGCGGGCGAAAGCTAGCATTATTATAATTGTCATTACTATAAGTGTTTACTATACTTTTTGTTATAACGAGCGAGAACTTATTCTGAGTTTAAAATCACTAATCATTATTTAAATAATTATGTTTTTGTAAACAAATAAATAAAATAAAACAGATTCAGTTCACCCATCATCATCTTCCCACTCTATGTGAGGTTGGCACTGCATGTTTTCTTCTTCTATTCTCTTCTGAGCCGTCATCTCAGTACTAATCCTATCTTAAACTATACCAATCAAACAACTAAACACACAATCAATCTATCTTTTGAAATAAACAGGTTCAAACATGGTGAACTATGGAAATCTTCGACCATTTTGAATCTCTTGATGATGTATTGTCTCAGGAGTAGTCACATACTACATTTTGGAAATGAAAAATATGTCGATTTCAGGTGAAAACGTTCAATGTAAAAAAAAATGGAATTACTCAAGTATAAAATTTAGAAGGTACACGTATACCTTCTAAATACACGGAATGAGTTCTGGACAAGCCTACTCCATCTTAATTCGTCCCGGGCACTACAGCGTCCCGTTAGTGAAGGTAAAAGTTGCCTCCTGACGCTGTAAAATCATCTACTGGATGGTAAAAGACCTTTATTTACACGTACACCATTACACTTCTCTGCTGGACTGGAAGTAAAGAAAAAACATAGAATGCGTCCAGCTGCTTCTCTTCCCGAGCACGTCGTAAAAGTCGATTAGAGACCTCTCCAAAATGATGGACCACCTATATGGGCGATGGGCTGATCACCTGTCACTATGGTTCACCACATCCATCTTGGGACTTGAAATCAGAAGTGGCTGCAAGTTTTATGTTTACTTGTGGCTCTGCCCACCGCATTAGGGATACGGGCGTGATAATATGTATGTATGTATACCATTACTTAAGTAAAATGAATGGTTCATGTGAAACTTTTCTACGTTAAAACTGTTGAATATTCCATACAACGCGTTCCCTTTCGTCTGAACAATAGCATTCCCGCGGCAATCTTCGGGAGATCTGATGCACGTGTGTCGTCGCCTAAACAAACCTTCTCTATAATTTATTTTAAGACAGAACTTATACTACCTACTTGTTTACCTACCCTATTATTAATAATTTTATTTTTTATTAGTAAACTGACATTATAAATAAATAACACCCAACAGTCACATACATAGTCCTAACCCTACACTAGGATTCCCTGTGTCGTGGGTATCAGAAACTACGAGTACCATGGTACCACAACACCCAGACCCGGAAGAAATATTTACAGATCATGCAAACACTTCTTCCGCAGCGGGAATCGAATCCGCGCCTCTTGCGTCTCTGCCGAGCAATACCATGGTACTCGTAGTTTCTGATACCCACGACACAGGACATCCTAGTGTGGGGTCAGGACTATGTATGTGACTGTTGGGTGTTATTATAATTATTATAATAATGTTTTATATTCATACGCCTGTAAAGGGAGGTTTTGGCTGAACAAAGAAGTTTTAAGATCGTTATGTACCTGACATTATGAATTAATGATTATGATTATGGGACCGCGTAGTTTGAACCTTATTTCTGTGGTCGGGAATTTTTGTCTTTACTTCAAACTGTCTCTGTCATAGACTGGTCGAATTGGAATCTCATTTCTATGGTTAAAAACCTTATTTCTGTACTAGCTTTCGCCCGCGGCTTCGCTCATGTGGTATCCCGACGAAAATTCCTATTATGTTATTCCAGCACACATAAAATGTACGTTCCAAGTTTCATTCAAATCCGTTCAGCCATTTCGGCGTGATTGAGGCACAAACATACATCGTCACATCCACACAATCATCATATCCAACAAGTTTAAATAAACTAAGAGAGAACCAGTGTGGTCACGATTCCGCGTATTCTATTATTTTCCCATAAAACTTCCCCCAGGCTCATTAAACAGTGTATCTATTGAATGGCGTGCGCCATTACCGGCATTACCGATACTTAGTCACTATTAGCTGAGGCGTGCCGTGAGCTGGGGTCTTCTGTTATTTCCTGGTATTTGTAGTTATTTTTGTCTATGTATTACGGCCTAGAATTAATTATGCAAATTTTCAAATGTTTTATTATGTAACTATTCTGCTATTCGGGGCAGAGACAAATCCAACAAATGAAAAAAATCATGAAATCGGTCGTCAGCAGCTCGCTTTTTCTTGCAGGGCTGTGGGTAAGGGCCTCTAGCTGGACCAATTTCATGATTTTTTTCATTTGTTTGATTTGTTATCTATAACAGACAGACATACAGAGTTACTTTTGCATTTATAATGTTAGTATAGATTTCTATGTCAATGATTACGTACGTCTTATAACGTTCACAGTATTATACAAATGTGAAATTCAAGAATCCATGACGGCCTCAAACGATTTCACTAGCCTTACGTTTAAATCAAGTTAATTAATTGATCGAAGCCTCGATGATTATCAAATTAATTGGTCTATTAACTTACGCCTACGAAAATACTTAGGTGAAGTACATAACTCAGGCGGGTCCCTACGCGTTGAAGAGTATCGAAAACGTTTTGTCTATTATCTAGATGTCTTGTCGATGGTCCGGTAGCTGTAACCTTTGATATAAAAGTGGGTTTGAATCCAGTCTTGCAATAATGGATTTCAGTGCAATAGAACACTGGTGGTCTGTTGGTAGCGGCGACGGCCTTGATCCTAAAATCGTGGGTACGAATCCGGTGGTGCAGCAAATAATTTTTCTCTTAGAAAAATTTACGAGCGCTAGGCACTCAAAAGCGGCGAAAAAAACGCCATGTCGTAGAACCTAAAGTTCGAAAATGTGTCAAGTGCACCAAAGGAGCGTCTTTGAGGGCTGCCTTTATTCTTTCACCACACTGGATCGATAAATCTGAGTGATATGAGTAGTAGGTAAGGTATGTGCCATGCACTAGGGTGGTTGGAGATAATGTTCTAACATTTTTTGTTAGATTACATGTTTCTTGGCAAACCCCATCGTGGTAAAAAAACATACCACAAGGTTATTTTCTCAAAAACAACGACAACCCTTTACACATGCATGCGGTAACCGTCCAAACGATGAGCTGCGTCCGTCCTCGAAAGAATATATCTACACTAATATTATAGAGAGAAAGAGTTTTTTGTTTGTAACGAATAGGCTCCGAAACTACTGTACCGATTTAAAAAATTCTTTCACCAGTAGTTAGCTGCATTATTACGGAATAACATACGCTATAATTTATTTTCAAAAAAATCGGGATCCTTACTAAAACTCCAATAAAGGTAAATAATAACTTAATAACCCGAGGTGTAAAAAAATACCTAAAAAATCCTAATTTGTTAAATACCTATAGGTAAGTAGTATCCGCTATCCTGCCCCAAATTAAGCAAAGCTTGTACTATGGACACCAGATGGCTGATAGAATACTTATATACTTTTTTTTGAAAATACATACTTATAATACAGAATACTACAACACCCAAATCCGGAAGAAATATTTGCAGAACATACAAATATTTCTCCCGTAGCGGGCATCGAACCCGCGCCTCTTGCGTCTCAGCCGAGCACTCGCCCGCTAAGACACCGAGGTCGTCAGGATATAGGCCAGGTACTGTTTATTCGGGTACAAAGCGAGCGAAGCCGCAGGCGGCAGCTATTAAAATCATCATCATCTTCCTGCCCTTATCCCACTCTATGTGGGGTCGGCACAGCATGATCCTTGGATCATGGTGTGAGAGTTTTGGCTAAGGTGTTTTATGACCGGCCGCCTGCCTGACGTCAACCCTCCTTAGGAATACTTGCTTAACAATAAATACAAATAATTTGTATGCTAGGTTTTAAGAGCCATTGGCATGGCTTAGTTATTGGTACATGTGAAACAGCATAGACAAATCTTAATAATGTAGTTACCTCACAATGGCCGACAACGCCATACTCTGTGGTTATGGGACATTGCGACACCCTCACAATGGCCGGCTATTACCATGGGTTCTTGTCCTTATCTTCATTAGCGAATTCCTTTCACCACACTGGTTCTTTGTCAGTATTAAGTGATGTTAGAGAGTGGTTCACTTTGGTTGTTCGAGGGCACTGGTGGTCTAGTTGGTAGTGACCCCGCCTTCCGATCCTAAGGTCGTGAGTTCGAACCCGGTCGTGTACGAATGGATTTTTCTGTGCAAAAAATGTATGTGCGCTATAAAACATCGTGAGGAAACCCGCGGCTTAGTCAGCTCCGCACGTATTGACCAAGTCTTTCCTCTGGACAAGTCCGACTAAGCTGAGAGGATGGAATAGGTGCTGGGCAAGCCTACTCCATCTTAATTCGTCCCGGGCACTACAGCGTCCCGTTTGTGAAGGTAAAAGTTGCCTCCTGACGCTGTATAAATCATCTACTATAGATGGTAAAAGGCCTTAGTTTTTTTTAGAGAGTGGTTCAAGGTAGGTTGATAGTCTAATTTCCTGGACACAAATGGTCTATGCTGTAAATGTTTTACATAATATATTGGAACAGTAATTAATTATTTAAGCTTCATTAATATGCCGTATTCACAGATAGCTTCCGTTTTGTTATGTCTTGTCTAGCGGTATCCAAATCTGTGATGGGTCTGAACGAGTACGAGTTCCACAAAATTGAATTCCTTCGCTGGTTGACGTCCTCGGTGGCGTGGCGGGCGAGAGCTCGGCTGCGACGCAAGAGGCGCGGCTTTGATGCCCGCCGCGGGGGAATGGTTGAATGTACTGAAAATATTTCTTCCTGGTCTGGGTGTTGTGGTACCATGGTACTCGTAGTTTCTGATACCCACGACACAGGGAATCCTAGTGTGGGGTCAGGACTATCTATGTAACTGTTGGGTGTTATCTATCTTATCTATCTTTTAAGACGTTAACGAACGTTTTGGCTTTGGTAAAAACGTTCGTGATTAGCGCGATTGCCTCCCAGGTCACACCTTGTTATTGTTATGACATTAGTGATACCTCCTTGGATTCAATCGGCCCTTGCCAACAATCAGAGCGTGACCGTCACGGCTTTGACGTCACGTACGTTAACCACAGATTAACTTAACCATCGGTTAAGAGGACGTCATACGATAGCGTCTAGACCAGACCGATTTCTAATGAAATTGAAAGAGATAATAATAATAAGGCCTTTTATCATCTATAGTAGATGATTTATACAGCGTCAGGAGGCAACTTTTTACCTTCACAAACGGGACGCTGTAGTTCCCGGGATGAATGAAGATGGAGTAGGCTTGCCCATCACCTATTCCATCCTCTCAGCTTAGTCGGCCTTGTCCACAGGAAAGACATGGTCAATACGTGCGGAGCTGACTAAGCCGCGGGTTTCCTCACGATGTTTTCCTTCACCGTTTGAGAGTACTGGTACAGCGCACATAAATTTTTAGCACAGAAAAATCCATTGGTACACGACCGGATTTGAACCCACGACCTTAGGAAGAAAGAGATAGCGCACCGGATAATCAGCCAAATCAAAATGAACCAAAAGACTGGTGTTAACAAAAGAAATACTTAGTATACCAATCCAAATAAAATCATCTGAAAATATGTAGCGCCAGTGGCGTAGCTTGCTTAGACGGTCATAATTTGGATGGGTGACCGCAAGTGGCATTACGAGCTGAGCGCTTCCGTGCTTCGGAGGGCTTAAATTGTCGGTCCCGGCTTTTAAGTCGTTAAGCCATGACGGAGGCCTTTAGGCGGCCTAAAAACTCCGTCACAAGAGTTGGCCACTAGCTCATACATAACTTACTTATCTGAAAATATGGTAGGGGCTCGCAAGATCTAGATCAAAACATACGTAAAACCAAGATTTTTATATGGTAGAGCAAGACTAACAGAGTCTATTTTTGAAGCCGCAAATGAAAGCTAGTGTTTTTATAAAACTTTTATATACATACATATTATTGAGCCCGTATCCCTAACGGGGTGGGCAGAACCACAAGTAATTATAAGAAAACTTGCAGCCACTTCTGATCCAAGACTCCCAAGATGGATATGGTGAACCATGGTGACAGGTGATCAGCCCATCGCCTATATAGATGGTCCATCATGTTGGAGAGGATACTAGGTACTCCTTAGTCGACTTTTACGACATGCTCGGAGAGAGAAGCAGCTGGATGCATTCTATGTTTTTTCTTTACTTCCAGTCCAGCAGAGAAAAAAGTTTTAACTACCTAAAACTTTTAACTACCCGTTTATGTAATGGTGAACTATGGTCTACGAATGGCTGGTGTTCAACATAGTTTAAATATTTGCCAGACGAATTTAAAACAGTAATTAACTCAAGTTTACGTTATCCAGATAAAAATAAACGTTAGACAATAATGTAGGTTACTTTCTCACTGAAATATATTAACTTAGTCTTAATTAATTAATATGTTTCATATTTTGTTTTTTGTGCTTGGGCTTTTTATAGAAATAAATTTATTTTAAATAATCTTAAAAAATAAACAGATGGCCTTTGTGGCGTGGTGGGCGAGTGCTCGGCTGAGACTCAAGAGGCGGGTTCGATTCCCGCTGCGGGAAAAGGTTTGCATGTTCTGTAAATATTTCTTCCGGGTCTGGGTGTTGTGATAGTTTCTGATACCTATGACACAGGGAATCCTAATGTGGGGTCGAGACTATGTATGTAACTCTTGGGTGTTACCTTTAGACAACGACAAACCATCTGTAGATAGGAAACTTATCCAAATGAGTAATAGATGGAAGCGCTGTATGATCCAATGCTGATTCGTTAAGCCAACTAAGGAATCTCTTCGATCAATTTTATTAATAAATCGATCATTATAAAAGATTTACTGGTACTTTTATGGTCATCTAGTTAGGTCAATGACCGGACTAACCTACGATGCTCGAATCTAACGCTATAAGGAAACAGGGAAACCGCAAATGCGATGGGCCGCCTCCTTATTCACAAAGAAGCTACGCGTCAGTAACGCGTCAATCTAATAAAATGTTTTCTTTGAAATTAAATGGCTTAGCAACTTGTATGTTTTAGGCCAGACGTGACCATAATGGCGTTTATGTAGTTCTCACCACGTAAGAAAAATTGCGATTTTTTTATTGTTGATGTAATTGCTCACACAAGTTGTTGCCTATTGTTTTAGAATAGAAATACAAATACAATAAAAAAATAAAAGGGGGCTCCATACAATAAACACACACACACACGCCTTCGTGTACGAATTCGACTCGCACTTAACTGTTTTTTTTCTTAATTATACTTTTATTTGCCGCATTTCAGCGGCCATATCAAGGCCGCGTCAGTACGCGTTGGCTCTGAAGGTCTACTGTAAGTTTTCCCTGATGACATTTTAGCGAAGGTAGTTAAAAACAGGGTCTCAGAATATAAAAAAAAACATTGAGTCTCGAATACTTTTTATCTAATTCAATTACCGCGGTGTCTCGCGTTTACTTCTTAGTGAATAAGGGGCCGGACGTCGAACCCTCATCTCCATCAGATCTCAGATAAGAACAATTGAATTGTACACTGAGATTCATATCTATAAGAAAAAAACTAGATAAGACGAAAGAAAGTAGATTATATGAGTGTATGGAATAGAAAAATAAAGAAAGGGTTAATGGGATTCCATTTATTTCAGACTAAGTCCATACAAAAAACTATTTAAAAAGACTCAAATAACAAAAAAACTTCAAATAAAAACAATACAATAATTACTTCCCCTAATCTAACATACGTTAAACATAGAAGTTCTGTAAGCTGCGTCCTCAAGAAAAATACAGCGATCCACAATGGATTTTCCATTGGTTCACCAGATTTGAGCCCACTACCTTAAGAGCCACCGTTGATATCACACAAGACGTAGCTAAGAACGTAGGTATATTTAGTATTTTCAAACAACCTTTAACTTTGTATTCAAAGTGTCAAACAGTAGGTATTTCATTATTTCCTTCCTGTACGGGAAATTCAGTGGCTGGTATTGGAAAGACGTACCTGGGTTCACGGCTGACTCGAGTCCGGGGGCCTTCCAAGATAGCACCGATATTGTCCGCACTTGTAGAAATCCACAGGGCTGGTGAAAGGGTCTCACAGATCGTGTCGTCTGTTCGAAAAGAAGGACCGTAGACACGCACACACAACGCGATAGAATACCGGCGCGGGCGCGTGGGAAAGATCGGGGCAAACGGCAGTCAGGGTGCGTAAACGTTCGTCTCCGATGACGGTGGAGCGAGGAATGTTCGTTGGCCGATTCCTTCACGAGAGCGCGTGAGAGGCGTCGTCAAACCAACCAGCCAATAAGAAAACAGATAGGTCAAAAAAGATTTCTCGACCTACCCTCCAAATTGTGTCTGCTTGCACAGGAAATGTATTGCTACCCACACCAACAATTTAAGAATGCACTTATTATCATCATCACAATAAATAAAACAAAAATGTGAAAAAAAATCAATTCCGGTACGGAACATAGCCGCTCACCTTAAAAGAACGTGGTTGTTTTAACGAAATATACACAAAAAAAAGTAAGAAATATGAAAGGAAAAGGAAAAACAAAAATATATAATATTTGCTTAGGTACTAACTAAATGCTCAACTGAAAAAGTAGACTTATTAATCTAACGGAAGCGGACAAATCTTAACGACGGGTCTCCTCGTAAAAGAGTTTCCCATTTTAAGAGTGACAGCACGGGTAATGTTATCACTGCCCGGGTGCAGAGCGTGTACTCTGGCTAACCTCCACTGTAAAGGGGGTAGGTTGTCATCACGCACAACAACAATCATGCCTTCACGGATTGGAGGTCCACGATTATGAAACCATTTTTGAGATTGTTGTAATTCATGTAAATACTCGCAACTCCAACGTTTCCAAAAGTGTTGAACGCTTTGTTGAGTCCATCGCCATCGAGTAAGCCGATCAGGATTAAAGTCCGTCAACGAAACGTCCGGTAGGGCCGTGATAGGACCGCCTATCAAAAAATGTGCTGGAGTCAGCGGTAAGGGGTCTTGGGAATCAGTACTCAAGACGCAAAGAGGGCGCGAGTTCAACACTGCCTCAACCTGACAAAGAAGAGTATGTATTTCATCGTAGGTTTGTGTGCGAGAACCAAGAACACGATACAAATGATGTTTGAAACTTTTTACACCAGCTTCTACTAATCCACAAAAATGTGACCCGGTAACGGGTTGAAAATGAAAAGTAAGGTTTTGACCTAATACCTTTTCATGAAACGCCTTTTGAACTGAATCTGAATTTAGAAATGCATATAACTCTTGTAAGTAGTTATTACACCCAACAAAGTTTTTGCCGTTGTCAGAGTAGATGTCCGTACATAAACCCCGACGAGACGTGAAACGTCGTAACGCAGCTAAGAACGATTCAGTAGTAAGATCTGAAACTAATTCGAGATGTATCGCTTTTACACTCATGCAAACGAAAACTGCAACGTAGGATTTTATTATTTTAGCGTTCCTAACCTTATTAGCGCGCACATAAAATGGTCCGGCGTAATCAACAGCTGTTTTTAAGAATGGACGCGCTGATTGTATACGTACGCTAGGTAAAGGAGCCATGCGTGGCTGTGTGTGAGTCGGCCGCGCTCGAAAACAAGAAATGCATTTATGTATACGCTGTCTGATTATGTTTCGTGCCGATAAAATCCAATATTTTTGCATCAACAAATATTGCGTAGACTGGGGACCAGCATGTAAATGGGTGACGTGTGCATCATCAATAATTAACGTAGTTAAATGATGTTTTTTAGGAAGTATCAATTGATGTCTAGATTCAAACGAAAGAAGAGATTTATGCAATCGCCCGCCCACACGTAATAAGTTGTCCTTATCTAAAAACGGAGATAAGCGTTTCAATTGACTTGAGGATTGTTTCCCCAGTGTTATGTTTTTTATATCGTCCGCGAAAACGGACTGTTGAATTCTACCTATTATTAACTTTAGGTTAGAGTTATATTCGGGCACAGTAATGTGCGCAGGGAAAGAAGTTTGAGTTTTTCTACATTTATGATAAAATCGAAAAATGTACGATATGACACGAACCAGTTTTCCTAACGATGAAAATTTTGAAAATACCTCGAGCTCGCCTACAGAAGATGGTGTTGCGAGAAGAGGAGGATTGCGTTTTTCTTCCTGTGTAACAGGACCTTGAATGAGCATAGGCCACAATTTTGGTTCTTCAACTAACCAACTAGGGCCACAGAACCATAAAACGTGTTTGACAAACACCGAGGGCAGCATGCCTCGGGAGGCTGAATCGGCCGGGTTGTCGTACGATGGCACATGTCGCCAACAACCGGCTGGTACTCGTGACAGTATGTCACTGGTACGATTGGACACAAAAGTTTTCCATTCATGTGGTGATGAGCGTAGCCATGCTAACACAATCGTGGAATCTGACCATGCGTAGACATGATCGAAATGAATTCGGTCGCCGTAAGCGAGCATTACTTTTCTTATTAGTTTAGATAACAGTTGGGCTGCCATAAGTTCAAGTCGCGGGATAGATAAACGCTTCAACGGCGCAACACGCGTCTTTGCCAACACAAGAAAAACACGAATCTTGTTGTCGCTGCATTTACACCTAACATAAACACATCCAGAATAAGCTCGTTCACTAGCATCTGAAAAGCCATGCAACTCGATCGATGTAGCCTTGTCGAAAATGTGACGAGGGAAAAAACATTCAGCTAAGAGCGGAAGCTCACTGGTGAAGCTTGACCACGCGTTGACTATATCAATGGGCGGTGACTCATCCCACCCGGTCCCAGCGATCCACAGTAATTGCATAATATGTTTTGCATACAAAATCACAGGCGATAATAAACCTAGGGGATCGTAGATTTTTGCGATTTCCGACAAAATGGATCTTTTAGTACATGTCGAGTCAGAAGATTGAACATTGAATGAGAAGCCATCCGAACAAGGGTTCCATTGGAGTCCGAGTACTTTTATTGAAGTATCATTCTCCACTAGTGCGAACGAAACATTGTCCGGCCGCTCACCGTGAGGTGAGGGCGCTGCGGCGAGAATCGCCGGCGAGTTACTATGCCATTTTCGAAGTTCGAACCCTGCGCTTGCACATAAATCAACTAATTGTTTTTGCAGAGCGAGTGCCTTGGCCTCGTCGGCCTCTCCTGTAATAATATCATCGACAAAGACGGAGTCCATCAAAACTGCTGACGCGAGCGGAAATTTCTCAGCCTCATCCTGTGCGAGTTGGCGCATCACACGTAAAGCAAGATAAGGAGATGAGCTCACGCCGAAAACAACAACTTTTATTTTATAATCCCGAATGGGTGCGTCAGGAGAGGATCGCCAAAGTATGCGTTGATAGTCCCAATCTGAAGTTCTAACCGCAATATTACGGTACATAGCCTTGATATCAGCTGTAAACACGACATTATGAATTCGAAATTTTAACAAAATATCAACAATGTCCGAATGAAGCTTCGGACCGGTAAGCAAAAGATCATTTAATGAGTGACCATTTGTGGTTTTACAACCAGCATCGAACACTACCCGAACCTTAGTAGTTTCGCTAGACTCTTTGACCACGCAGTGGTGCGGAATATAATAATGAGAAGTATCATCTTTGGAGGGGGGATCACAAAGTTCCATTTGGTTCAAATCTAAATACTCTTGTAAGCACGAGTGGTATTCCCTTTTCAGGGCAGAATTACGTTCTAAACGATATTCTAATTTTCGAAAACGCGAGAGAGCGATGTCACGGGATTGACCTAGTATAGGTGCATTTTTGAATGGAAGGGCCACTACATAGCGACCGGATTCGTCACGTGTGTGCGATCCTTCGAAAAAAGATTCGCACAATCTTTCATCAGCAGAAAGGGTTTTTTCTTCTGGAACTGCCTCCAGCTCCCAGAACCTTTGAAGGTCGTTGTCCTCGAAAAAGGAGCTATGACACACCTGGAGTGGCGGCGGGTTCGCTACATCGAAAGAAACCTTTCCCATCAACAAATAACCGAAAATACTATTCATTGCAATCGGTGCATCGGGGTGACCTTTGACAATGTTTCCTAGCAAAATGTGAGATAGAATATCTGCACCTAAAAGCATTTCAATGGGTTGAGAGCTGTGAGCATTAAAATCAGGATCAGCTAAATACAAATTTTTGATGTGCGGCCACGCATCTATAGGTACCGGTATTCTAGGCAGGGTCGAAACTAGTTTTGGTAAAATTAAAGCCTCCACTGAAATAGCTGGTATATCCTGATTTCGAGGACTGATAACGCACGTAACTATACCTTTAGGATAAATCGGTTTTTCTTCACCGATACCAAAAATCGGAATATTAATATTCCTAGAGCTCAAGCCTATGCGTCTAGAACAAGCCTCCGTAATAAAACTAGCTTGACTTCCCGAATCAACTAAGCAACGTAATTGATGTTTCACCGTACCAACGTGTATATTGACGAGCGCGGTAGAAAGCATTACGGTCCATTTCCTCGTAGAGGGCGCAATGGACGACTCGCAGTTCGCGCTTATCGCGTGGTTCACGGCGGTCGTTTGAGGTAGCACGGCAGGAGGGCCGGGTTCAGACGCGACAACCATATGTTTCTCCGAAGGAGGGAAAGAGACGGCCTGATTTGAATGAATAGGCTTGTTTACCTGATTCTCAAAGTGCAATAATGAATGATGTCGTTTATTGCACGATCGACATGTATATTTGGAATTACAGTTTACGAGACTATGACCAACATTCAAACAATTGTAGCAAACATTTTTGTTTTTTATGAAATTATACCTATCACCGGGAGACATATTCAAAAACTTAGAACACCTCGGTAGGATGTGCTGCGCATCGCACAAAATGCATTGCTTCTCGCTTTGTACGTCGGATGATTCGGTAGCTGCAAACGAGCGACGCGGACCCGACCCGGAGGGCGCATTCGATCGATATGGATCCACGCTGTTTGCGCGGGAACGAGAACTACTATCTACCCGCTTCGATTCCTTCAATTCACCACCGTTCATAATTTCAAATGTGGAAATTTCCTGTTCTAAGAACCTAATGAGCACATCTACGTTAGGTATTTCGGACGGCTTTGGAAGAGATAATTCAAAACGCTTACGAATGGTATTAGGAATTTTTCGCAACAAAACGTTCAACAAAATGAAACTCCATTCATTCACTGGGAAACGCATCGTTTCAAGAGCCTTAATATTTTCCATGTATACGTTTAGCAAATTTCGTAGATTGGAATATGACTCATTGGTACAGGTGTCACAGTCCAGAATGCGATCCAAATGTTTCGAAGCAATAATTCGGCGGTTTTCGTACCTATTTTTTAGTATATCTAACGCAACTAAATAGTTTTCATCTGTAATGGGAATCGATTTAATCAAATTATGAGGTTCGTTTTTTAAAGTTAACAACAGATAACGAAACTTCTCCGCTGGCGTGTAGGCATCATTGTTGTGAATCAACGCTTGATATAAATCAAAGTATGAGGGCCAATCAGTAGATTCACCGCTAAATGACGGCAACGGTAACGTTGGCAATTTATGTAAATGTAAACTATGATTATGTGCATGAGGCATTGAATTAATGTTAGTGCGACTCATGCGCCTAAATTCCTGACTGGCTTCTTTCAAATTATTTACATGAACTAAAATAGCATAATAACAATCATTAAAATCGTTACGAATTTTTAACTGTTCGTCTTTGTTAAACAACTTCGACTTCATCAACGCTTTTTCAATTTTAGATTGAAGTTTACTAAACTTTCTTTGTTGAGCATTTAGATCAGTAGATCTTGATTTGAATTGAACTTGATCAGTAGTAGCAAATAATAACGTTCTTTTAATGTCTTCTAGAATAATATCTCGCTCGAAAATATCTTGTTCAATTCCCGCGTCGTCCGCCATTTTGCGTAGCAAAGATGAGCAAAAACGACCAACGGAAAATTACAAAATGTACACGTAGTGTAGCAATGAAACCAATGAAAGATGACACAATCTGGAGGAATCAAGAAATATATCCGGCTCGAACGGATCAAAAAGTATGTACGGGAAATTCAGTGGCTGGTATTGGAAAGACGTACCTGGGTTCACGGCTGACTCGAGTCCGGGGGCCTTCCAAGATAGCACCGATATTGTCCGCACTTGTAGAAATCCACAGGGCTGGTGAAAGGGTCTCACAGATCGTGTCGTCTGTTCGAAAAGAAGGACCGTAGACACGCACACACAACGCGATAGAATACCGGCGCGGGCGCGTGGGAAAGATCGGGGCAAACGGCAGTCAGGGTGCGTAAACGTTCGTCTCCGATGACGGTGGAGCGAGGAATGTTCGTTGGCCGATTCCTTCACGAGAGCGCGTGAGAGGCGTCGTCAAACCAACCAGCCAATAAGAAAACAGATAGGTCAAAAAAGATTTCTCGACCTACCCTCCAAATTGTGTCTGCTTGCACAGGAAATGTATTGCTACCCACACCAACAATTTAAGAATGCACTTATTATCATCATCACAATAAATAAAACAAAAATGTGAAAAAAAATCAATTCCGGTACGGAACACTTCCTCAATACCTGATTATATTTGCTACGCTATCAGTATTCTGCATTCCGAATCACTGAATAATCAACTTAAAAAGGCTGACAATTGTGTCTAACACATTTTTATGTAATAGGGTAAATATTATATAATAGTAATGATTGAGGAGAGATACAATAAGCAAGTTTTCCCAAGGAGGGTTGACGTTAGGCAGGCGGCCGGTCATAAAACACCTTAGCCAAAACTCTTACAGCATGATCCAAGGTTCATGCTGTGCCGACCCAACATAGAGTGGGATAAGGGCAGGAAGATGATGATGATGATAAGTAATGATTGAGGAGCTTTGGCTAAATGTAGTTTTATTTGCTTCTTTGTAACGTACACACATACATCAAGCTCGTGTCACTAATGAGGTGGGCAGAGCGACAAGTAATCATAAGAAAACTTGCAGCCACTCCTGATTCAAAGTTTCAGGATGGATATGGTGAACCATAGTGACAGGTGATCAGCTCATCGAATATATAGGTCGTCCATCACGTTGAAGAGGAAGCTATCCCTTAATCGTTATCCCGATGGTACCCTTCGGAACCCTAAAATGCGGGTTCAAATCCCAAAAATGGATTGAAGGTCGGGTTGCCCCCAACTAGACTAACACGGCTCTATATAATTATACTAGTATTTAATTATGAATGAGAGCACTGGTGGTCTAGTTGGTAGTGACCGCGCCTTCTGATCCTAAGGTCGTGGGTTCAAATCCGGTCGTGTACCAATGGATTTTCTGTGCGAAAAATTTATGTGCGCTATACCAGTACTCTCAAAGGGTGAAGGAAAACATCGTGAGGAAACCCACGGCTTAGTCAGCTCGCATGTATTGACCATGTCATTCCTGTGGACAAGGCCGACTAAGCTGGGAGGATGGAATAGGTGCTGGGCAAGCCTACACAGCGTCTCGTTTGTGAAGGTAAAAGTTGCCTCCTGGCGCTGTATAAATCATCTACTATAGATGGTAAAAGGCCTTACTATAATTATGTATGTTTAGAAATTAGCTCCTGTTAAAGGCGGATCTGGGTTCTTCTAAAATGGCACCGCTGGCCGCTAGAATGTAGTCAATTGGCGATACTTAGATGAAATGTGTCAGGAATGAGGAAATCGGGACTACTTGAACCTTGCTCAACATGCAAACTGTGTTGGCCTAGTGGTAGGATCTGAAGTCTGTGTTGGTTCGCATCTCAGTTGTGAATAGATGAACTTTTTAGAAAAATTAAAATTTTCAGAGTATGTATTGCCATTGGCGCTATAATAGCAAATAATAAAAATAAAATAAAATAGTGTTAGTAATCTATTTAGAAGTTTTAGACAATGAAGGCTATAACGAAAACTATAATTTCTCTGCTGAACTGTGAGTAAAGAAAATACATAGAATGCGTCCAGCTGCTTCCCTCCTCGAGCATGTCGTAAAAGTCGATTATGGGATAGTATCCTCTCCAACATGATGGACCATCTATATGGGCGATGGGCTGATCACCTGTCACCATGGTTCACCATATCCATCTTGGGACTTTGACTCAGAAGTGTCAGGCCCTTTAAATATACAGGCTTGATAGTATATAATGTATAATAATATAACACATACAATCATAAGTTATAATAACATACTCATACATACATAAACATAGCCAGCTTGTAAAAAATATAGGATGCAGAGTGACAATACAAACATACAAACAAACAAGCGAACATAGAAAGTATACGCTACGCATCAGGTACCAGGAAAGCATAACATAATAGGAGGTCGCACGTTGATTAGAAATTGTGCTATCTGCCGGTTTCCCGTACGCACGCGGATGTCCTTATCTCTTTGTTTTCACTTTACACTGGCACTTTCTTATCAGGGTTTATTTACACTTGAAATAGACAAAAGTAATGTCTATTAATTGACTTTTATACCCGATTCCAATACTATACAAACGGACGATGGGTCGTTCATTACTACAGCAACGTTTTAATATTGTTCTCTGCCAAAAATCGTCATACATTTTGTGACAAAAACAAAATTGCTATAGTAAACGTTCGTCGTCCGTTAGTTTAGCTTTTATTATTCAAAATTCAGGTCCTAGAGGACGCAAGGGGAGATGAAGTATGTAAAATAAACTCATAGCAGACAAAGTGAAGCGATCCATACGACGATTTACTTAATATTAGATAATTAACTTATGCAATCCAAGAAGTCATTATAAATATTTCATACGATATTAAACTCTGTCGTAAGAGCAATAAGCGTTGTTTTAATTGTGACTAATTAAATGGCTATTAGTGATGAAAGAACGATCAATTATCTTTGACGGTATCTAAGTACTTAGGACTGTACCGTGAGATACGTAACTTGTAGCGCTCGTGGTGTAGCTTGCTTAGACGTTCTTGATTGATCGTTAAAGTTAAGCAACGTTGTGCGCGGTCACAATTGGGATGGGTGACCGCAAGTGGCATTACGAGCTGAGCGCTTCCGTACTTCTGAGGGTACGTTAGATTGTCGGTCCCGGCTTTTAAGTCGTTAAGCCATGACGGAGGCCTTTAGGCGGCCTAAAAACTCCGTCACAAGAGTTGGTCACTAGCTTATACGAACTTACTTTAACGTAAGAACTGATTCATAGTTCACTACAGATTGACTCATAGTGAAGTAATGATAAAAACTAAAAAAAAATAGCTAAGCCAGTTATTAGATAATGACATATTAACACAATTGGTCGGTATTTCTAAACCAGCTTAAACCAACATTGTTGCTATTTTTCATACATACATTATTATCACACCCGTATGCCTAAATGGGGTGGGCAGAGCCACAAGTAAACAAATGAAAACTTGCAGCGACTTCTGACAGCTGGACGCATTCTATTCTTTTTCTTTACTTCCGGATCACCAAAGAAGTTCATACTTGTACTTTTGAATTTGACACCAATGATGATTTACTCGTATTTATGAAATTTTTTTGCACATTTTGATTTTCAAGTTTTGTCGCAATGTCGCAGTTTATTCGCAGATTCTTGTATCAAAATCCATCCAGCCTAGACACAATAAAATATTTTTGACCCATACATACTTATACAACGATACGCGCGAAGTAAATTATCCATCTGACAGTTGGGAAAACATTTATATATTGTTTACAAACAATGATAGTGCAAAAAGAGCAGGGGACACCCGGATTTGAACCGGGGGCCTATCGATCTGCAGTCGATTGCTCTACCACTGAGCTATATCCCCGATGACGAGCAGCGTGAAATTACTGCTTGCTTGTTTTGAACTTATGAACTTGTTTGAAATAGTTTCAACATTATGAAATGAGATAGCGTTTGTCATTTCTGTACTGGCTTAACGAATTTGGTTGAAACTTTGAATATACACATCCCTAATTTGTTCGTTGTATATGAGCGGAGCCGCGGGCGAGTATTAGTCTAAAATGTATAAAACTCTAACGTTACTGACTTAATGTGACTGTTTTCTATAGTGTTTTGTTTGTTTATTTTGTTAGTTTTTCTTTTTATTAGTTATTCTTTTTTTAATTTTGTTTGTTTGTTTTCTTTTTTTTTCTTATGTTGTTGTGTCAAATAAAGTGTTTAACTTAATTTATCTATCTATCTACTGTTTGACTGACTAACAATATCTCAAGCAAATCTTTGTAAAACCTACACAAGTTATAAATAAGCTAATAATTTTAAAATAATTTGAACGTTTTCACAAGATACATAACATTTAGGTGCATAGAGAAAAATATATTTCGCACATATAACAGCATTTGGAAGTACCAATTTGTATTATTTTCATGAAACTTTGAGATTTCCTCTTATGGTGTAGAGGTGCACTAAAAAAGGAATTCCCAAAATTCGACTCCGATAGGACACAGCGGGAAGAAAGTAGGTATTTGTATGAAAAAATGGAGGCGCAGTCTTTCATACAACTTTGAAAATAATGCAAATATTCTCATTAAAAACATACCAAAAGTTTTTAACACGAATCCCACACTTATAGTAACTAGATGTTATGATATTAGTCACATTATAAGTGTGAAGTGTCAAGTGCACCAAAAGGAGCCTGTGCTGCGCACTTTACATTCTTTCACCACACTGGTTCGAAAGTAATGTCAAGAATAGTATTAGTCACATTTAACATAACCCTCAATAGTAACTGCTAGATAATCTATGGCTCGAACAAAAACTTTAATAGTAACTGCTAGTTATTCTATGGCCCAAGCAAATATTGTACAGTGAAAGGCGACAAGGGTTCAAGGCAGATAAGTCAAGTTTACACTATCTCGTACGTAAGTGGAGCTAACGGAATCTGGCGCCCGTTGCCAGTTTACCCGCTTTTTGGCTGGATCTGCCGTTAATGTGACTAAAACTGGCCATACTTTTTAGGTTCGTCAGATTTTGACAGATTTATGACAATAAAAAAAGTAAGTTCGTATGAACTAGTGGCCAACTCTTTGACAATAAATTGCCTACACTTGATTTAAGACGAGATAAATAAAAAGTCCATTTCACGAAAGAAATGCCACGAGCTGAGCGCTTCCGTGCTTCGGAGGGCACGTTAAATTGTAGGTCCCGGCTTTTAAGTCGTTAAGCCATGAAGGAGGCTTTTAGGCGGCCTAAAAACACAAGAGCTGGCCACTAGCTCATACGAACTTACTTACGAAAGAAATTATCGGGGCGCTGTTATCTTGGTGTCACGGGAAATTGCCGTAGAATATGTTTAGTAAGTACCGCAAATTTCCGAAGGACTTCCTTCTTGGAAAAGATTCTACCCTCTGTTTCATAAAAAAATACCTAAAGTAGCCCTTATTAAGCCTACACTAATATGACAGCTTGTCGAAATATATAAAAACATGATAACAAACATATTTTTTATTTTAATGACGATTACGTATCAGTTATTTATAACTCCACATAATTATTGTAAGCAATAATCACAAAATAATAAGTGAGCTGCTCTGAATTTTTTGGAATGTTAGATCAGAAAATAACTGATTTAAATAAGGGCATGATCCACCTTCATTTTTTTTAATTAAGTCACAACGCTCTCAAAACTCCGCTAGATCTGTCTGAAAGCTGTCAAAACTGGCAACACTATGTAAAGTCTGTAGGCTAATCTAGCAGCAACGAATTCCAACCAGTTTTAGCGCAAACAATATTTCTGTCAAGTTTTCAGCGTATACCTACGGGCCGGTGGTAGCCCGCTGAGCAGGTCGTGGGTTCGAGTTCCGACAGACTGATTGAAATGTTTATCGATTTTATTCTTCTTACGCATAGACTCCGTATATAGCAGGGGTGTCCAACAAAACGACCGCGATATATATAAATGCCACTTTTATTTTTTATTTTCTTTTATTAGAAATACACATTTTGTCAAAATTTCCGTTGTGATTTGAAATCTGCCAAAGTTTTACAGATAATCCCTTAGAATATTATTGTATGTTAGTAATAATACTGGCATTTATCTCTGGTTCCAATATTCAACTTAAGCTCATTCATTACCTTATAGCAACCATGTTTTTCTATCAATAAATGTGTATGTGGTTAATGAACGACGTCGCGTCGTCCGTGAGTAAAATATTGGAACCAAGCCTTACCAGTACTGATATAAATAAAACAAATAAACCTAGATTTAAAAACGAGGACAAACACAAAGTACCAGGCGCACATAAGTGCACAGGAGCATTGTTTAGCAATTAGCCGCGAGATCGGGTGACACGGCTGAAACACTAACCTCGTCGATTACCTAGTACCAGGGCAGCAGCAGTCGCTTAGTGATGTTGAAAAGTGTTTTTCCTTGTAGGGTTTGAAGAATCTATGTCGCATTCCACTTTTGCATGGCCAGATTCGATTTTGCTGACAAATTCTGAGCATTGACAAAATTCAATGGTGTGCACATACAATTTTAATTTTGCCTTTATTCGGTGGACGCTGGCCAGTGTCATCGAGCTATCAAAATGACGTGATGTGTCGAAATAAATGCCAGTTAGATGCTTTATAATGGCCTTGGAGAACATTAGACTTAGAAAACTACAAAGAAAATAAACTGACACAACAATATGATTTCGTCGCGTGTCCAGAAGAGGTAACGAAACCTAATCAAGGAGTTTTTACCAAAAGATCTTTCACCACACTAGTTTCTAAAGATCCATGACTAATAGTAGTGTTACCCCCGAATACTCAAACGCGACTCAGAGTTGAACACGTCTCAACTGACAGTTTCTGATGAAAATCTGTTAAAAAAAATAATCGTCATTTGAGACGTGCTCACCTTTGAGATGCGTTTGAGTACTCGGAGGTTAGTATCGAAACCAGATCGATTCATCATCTTGATTCTCCTTGTTTTTGATATTGCTGTCAGTGTTGTGAGTGTGTCAAATCGACGCGTGCGCAGCTGTTGTGCAATATTTAGGTTTTGCGCAACAGCCATTGTCGTTTGTATGATCCAGCGACGCATTCATTCATCATCATCATGATCATCGGCCCACATCTAGCCACTACTGGGTAGGCCATTCTTTCCGATCCTGCGCTAAGACCATCTAGCTGATGGCCTGCCTGGTGACTATGAGGCTCGCTATCATAAATCCTACTAATATTATAAATGCGAAAGTTTGTGAGGATGTGACGATGTTTGTGCCTCAATCACGCCCAAACGGCTGAACGGATTTGAATGAAACTTGAAATATAATAATACGTGTGCTGGAAGAACATTATAGGCTACTTTTTATAAGGGTACAACGCAAGCGAAGCCGCGGGTGGCAATTAGTAATTCATAAATTAACTTACTGTCTACGGAAGGCATCAGAAAGGCAGTCATATAAAATATTGAAAATAGTTTACAATTATTTATTTCATACTAAAATTCTCATTTAAGCTTGACGCAAAGTGCTGTTCAAATTAAAACACTATCTAGTTATTCTTAGTTTCATCGAAGTAATAATATTTTAAATTAAATGAATTCCATATTGAACCACAAAATTTAATAATCCAAGTTTTTTTTGAATCGTATTCTTTTTTTCTTACAGTGTTTTGTTTGAGGAACCGAAGAAAATGTGTTAAAACGTCATTTTCTTTTTGAATAAACACATTTTATTGACTAACAATAGAGTTCAACATCGATTTTGGTGAACAAAATCCGCTACTACACACTCTTTGTTGTTTAAGCTCATCGCTCCTTCAAGTTATTGTGTTACGTAGTATTTTCTATTGTTTCTGACTAACACAGTAACTGTTAATGTATCTGTGTGTAATAATGTAATACAGACCTCGTGTGATATACCTACTTGTATTGTCTCGATTTATTCACGCACGATCGTGTTTCTTGTTCAAACATAAATTGAGTGCATAGATAAGCTATTTTGTAGGTATTGTTTTTTTATTATTACCCAACTGCGAAGGAGGGTTTTTGACAAATGAGATGTCGTTGGATTCGTATATTATACGGCAAACAGTGTTATATAGTTATAAGAAAATAAAGACCACAATACGAAATTTTACGAATGTGCCTTTGGTCATTTATTTTCATAATCATCTCATCAGTCAGACACAGTAGCGTAATAACTTGAAGGGCTTAAACCTTCTGGTACATCGGTGCAGCGAGGGGTGACCTACATCGAAGTAAACAAAGTTAAAGTTATCTACAGTTACCGTTCCACTTTCTTCAGATAATAGCAATTAGTATTCCTGTCTTGATTTAGAGAGCAAAAAGTGTTATATGAATATTTAGACTGTACGTGCGATAAAAAATATGTTATTCTATTTAAAACATAATATACCAGAGGGCAATTGCGCCATTCAACATATTTAACGTTTTTTTTTAATAAAACACACAGCAAACTTCACACTTCTTGCTTGCAAAGCTTGTACTATGGGCACCAGATGGCTGATATAATACTTATATACCTACTTTTTCTTTGTAAATCCATACTTATATAATACTATACAACAGCCAGACTCAGAAGAAATATTTGCAGAACATACAAACATTTCATCCGTAGCGGGAATCGAGCCTGCGCTTCTTGCGTCTCAGCCGACCACACGCCCGCAACGCCACCGAGGTCGTCAACGTGAACGAAAACGTTAGTTTGACATACAGATAAACTCTTTATTGAATTACAACAAAATAATAAAACTTAGGTGCTAACAAAAAAAAAACAGAAATACGCAAACGGCGGCCTTATTGCTCAAAGCAATTTCTTCCAGACATTTGACATCGTGTGATAAGCTGTCAAAAAATAACGCGATTTGAAATACTTAAGATACCAATAAGCCTGCGAAATTAGATGTAAGTATCCTCAAATGTTTACGATATTATTTTGTTTTTGGTAAATACTTTCAAAATTAACGCGATTGTCTTTTAGAAATATAGTTTTCCACACCGGTTAGCGACTATTAGTTTTTAAATAAATATGTATTAAAACTTGTCCTACAAGATCAAGGGCACTAAAGGATTTGGAAACGCACTTTATTCCAAGTTTAATCTCTTCATACTGGTTCTAAAGGAGTAGTGGTAGTAAATACTAGTAATCCCATTCCTAGATCTCTAGAAAGAAGAAAAACGGTAAAGCACTGAATTTACCAGTTAAATAATAATGCGGAGTTATTAATAAAAAGCAGCATCAGTACAAACGAACAAGAGACGGTATAGCTTCAGATTTTCCAAACGAACTCTTGCGAAGAACTCTAATTGGTTAATGTAAAATTTAGGTAGTCACGAATTACATACATACATATTATCGTGTCTGTATCCCTAATGGAGTGGGAGAGACACAAGTAATCATATGGTGAACCATGGTGGCAGGTAATCAGCCCATCGCCCATAGATGGTCCATCATGTTGGAGAGGATCCTTCAATCCTTCGCTGTTCTTACCACCTTTTGGCATCAAAGAGTGTATATACAAACATTTTATTGACAAATATCTGGGCCGGAGCGGTACTATGTAGTGACTGATGACCTTAAGTCTACTTATAACTATTATACAGTCAAACTGTAAATGGCCGAAGCGGTGCCATGTGAGTGAGTGATTACCTCTAGTTTACTAGATGATCATACGGCCAAATTGCAAATACCAGTCTATTTGACCTATTTTAGTCATGAAGTTTTATTAATTTAGTAAGTTCGAAAAACATTATGACAAGAGTACGAAAGGACCCTTTGAAGCGCTATAGTGACACGACTAGGTGTAGTAGTTTATTAATAAGATCCAAAGAATATATTCCCTGAGTTTCCAGTTAGTTAACCTATAAAATGCACATGTTACGAAAAAGGCGCTACTCGGTACGGCACTATCTCCAAAGCCTAGATATTAAGTGCCCACTCCGTATACCAACTACTTTGGGACTGGGGTCAGTGGTGCTCAAACTTTGACATTAAAAAACCCCGGAACAGCGAGATGTGACGCGAGGCGAACATGGACTTTTGAGCCCAAGCATTGTACGTAAAAAGATTACTTAAACAGCCAAACACAACGGACGCGACCAACCGACATGTGACCACGACTTTATCCACAAGCAAGGTGGATTTAGGTATTGATACTGTGGAGTCTCAGACCAAAAAAAAATTCTTTTTATTTGGTCTGAGTGTAAAGCATTTTTTTATTGGCTTTTTTGAGAGTATTTATTTTATGCTGCCTTACCTTTCTTTTATTTAGTTAACAAAGCCATTTAATTTAAGTTTAGGAAAATTCCGACAACATTCTCATTTTAAGCTGAGAATATGTGTAAGAGGGTAGTTAGTTTAAAACATTTGTTAATGGCCCCCGTTTAATCAATAGCTGTAAGGTGCGAGTCCATCGCCGTTACTGATTATTTCCTCAGGTGCCTTATTCACTATAACTTTCCGCATACTGTCTGTGACCTACCTATTCTATTTTTATAACATTTGTCAAGTTTTTATATTTAAACAGTTTATGTTTGTGATTGGATCAATGTATGTGTATATTATGTTGGTTACTCAAATAAATAAATAACCAAACGAAACGTATCGTGGGCGAACGCTCGCAAAAATCGAGGTAGGTACTAAGTACATCGATTTTTTACTCTAAAGTACCATTCTAGACCAACACGGCTCTTATGAACCAGAGCAGGAAATATTCGCACAAAACCATAAACATTTATCGTGACGGAAACTAATCTACGCACCAAACAGCTACCAAAAGCACTTTTATCGATACAATAAACAAACGTCAGCGAAACTTTGAGAAGCTCTGTTTCTTAGAATAATGTGAACGAATAAAACGACTTATCCATGCCGCTTTACGCCTTATTGTTAGGTTAATAGGGTTCAGAATAGAGTGAGACAGATCTAGTTTTAGAGAAAGCCTGATGTACTGTTCCGAAGCATTGATAAGTGAGGTACCTGGATGCAAATTATTATCAACATTTTGACCTGGCGCGGTGGGCGTCGCTCGTAGGGTTGACACCTTTCTGAACATAAAATGAGTTATTCGTCATAATCATAATCATAATCATTTATTTCGTAAGGGTATACACGTCACAAGTTAATAGAAATAAAATATAAAAGTCACAAAAATAATAATAGTCATAAATGTCAACTCGCGGAACCTTCCGATTTTACCTATTTTTTTGTCGTCAATTCTCGCGGGCCCACATAAAGTACAGTCATAACAAAAATGAATTGAAACCATTGGTACACGACCGGACTTGAACCCACGACCTTGGGATCGGAAGGCGGGGTCACTATCAACTAGACCACCAGTAGGTACTCTCATTAACATAGCACGAAAGTTGACATGAACGATCCGTCGTCCGTTAGTTAAATGGGTAGGTACTCTATTATGAGTTTTTTTACTAGTTTTTTTGCTATAGAGGTCTGAGGAAACTTACGGTCCTAAAGATTTTACCGTTTTTAAGTATCAAAAGGTCCTATTTGCCTATCTTTAGATACCTGACAGCCCTACGGTTGTATAATCCTTATTTATAGTGCCATATTTGTGCTTTTGTGCTGCAATTCTGTATTGTTATGAGGTAAGTTTATCGGCAGAGTACCGTTATCTGCAGATTCCGAGACTCTGTTGCATAAAGTCGTAAAGTCGATGGCGTTTCACCACACTTGTTCTGTTATCTCAAGCTGGTCGTTGATTTTCCCGCTGTCGAGATATAGATGTGTATCCAACTACCCTCAAAATTTAACTCTTAATTTGTTTAAACTATGTTACTGTCTCAATACTTTTAATTTCTAACACCCCAAGAAAAGATTAGCTACCGATAGATTGAATCCTTGTGTAAGGCTAGTACATCGATATTGAAAAAAGAAATAAGATTATAGTAAGGTGCTGTTTTACTCCGTTCATCCACCATCGTATACAATACCATCAACAATAAAAATAAACAAAATATTTGTGGACATTTGACACAGCGCCATCTAGCCTCAAACTAAGCAAAGCTTGTACTATGGGAAGCATGATGGCTGATAGAATACTTATATACTTTTTCTGTTACTTAGGTATATATTTATAATTGTATTACAAATATTTGTAGAATGCAAACATTTCTTCCGCAGCGGGAATCGAACCCGCGCCTCTTGCGTCTCAGCCAAGCACATGCCCGCCACGCCAACGAGGTCGTCGTAAGAAAGTCCTGACAGATTTTTTTACTACAGTTGAAAGAGTTAGTGGGCAGATAAAATAATTTTAGAAAATTAATTAAATCACTATTTCTCCTGTAAACTGCAGATAATATCCTCGTGAAATTTCTAATGATTACAAATACATATTGCGAATTTTGTGAAACGGTTTAAATTCGTTTCACCAGTTGTGAAACGGTGTCAAAGTTTGCAGATGAGACATCCCACAATGAAACCTATGACATTATGTAAAATACTATGACATAATGTTTTTTTATGAATGAAATTATGTTAATCCGCATGTTAATCGTTAATAAGTGTTCGATGTTTAAAAAGCTTTTTAGTTCAAACAAACGGCAAACGTCAAATGATGTCAATGAAAGGCGATACACATCATGGTGTTGTTAAAGCGATAAAACCCATGAAAAAAGTGCGTGACTTGTGATTAAAGAAATGTTTGTATGTTCTGCAAATATTTCTTCCGGGTCTGTGTGTTATAGTATTATGTATTATAAAAATTACAAAAAAAAGTATTTAAGTATTCTATCAGCCATCTGGTTCCCATAGTACAAGCTTTGCTTAGTTTGAGGCTAGATGGCGCTGTGTGAAATGTCCACAACTATTTATTATTATTTATTTTTATCACATGTCTACGACCATCTTATGAATGTCACCGCTTTTTACACACCTTTAGTCAATTTAAATATTTAGAAATTAATTTTCACCATTTTGGTATTTAGTTGTTATTTAACCCTTAACCACCTAACGGCGGTCACAGTGACTCCAGCGGTTTTTGTTTTTTGAATTCTTCCGTTATTATGCGAGCTATGCGTCTGTGGGTTCATCTACTTTATCCCCCCGCTCCTCGGTACACGTTGTGCACTCGATCGCTTCACACGTTCGCGCGTTCAAAAGTTACAGGTAATTATACTTTGTTTCCGGTCATGGTGACCGCCGTTAGGTGGTTACGTGATTTTTAATAAATCAATTCTTTTTGATTTTGTAGCTTTATAATGTCTGATGAACGATTAAGCCGAAACATTTTGGGATGGTTCGAACAAATTTCTGATTCAGTGACAGAAAATGAAAGAAATGAGCCAGAACTGCCAACAACAAGCCCGGCTTACGTCGAGAACTTCAAGGCGCTATTCGCCGCATACTGAAGATAGAGCAAGAGCCTAGCACGTCCTCAACTGCCAAAATCGAAAAGTTTGAAATGGGAAAGACTTGCTCAACCTGTGATGTTAAAAAACCAGAAAACATATCACATGTGTTTTCAATTTAAAAACCCCATTTGCGTTGAATGTTCGCAAAAGATGTGCATAAACTGCAGTCAAAAATTGAAACTATTTACCCATTGTAATTTTATAAAAAAAGTGATTGGATTGAGCCATTAATAGTTTTATCTAGTAGGTTATATACTAAAGTGTCAAAAAATAAGAAGATTTTATAAGGTTTCACTTATAGTTACTTGTCAGATCTCAGACTTTTTACAATGCCTAGATTTTGTACTCAAATGTTTAAGTTATATAGAAGCATTGATTATTAATATGTTTATGTGTTCTTTTTCAAAGTTTAATAACGTCATTAAAATAAAAAAATAATAAAGATTACAATCTGTCTTTCATTTTATGTCATTATTATTGTTTTTTTCATATAAAAAATAAAAAATAATAAGCGGTCACCGTGACCGCCGTTAGGTGGTAGTGTAACTCAAAAACACGTTAGGTGGCTAAGGGTTAAATATGATGACAATGACCTCTTGATTGCGATTTTTATAATGCCAATAAACTTTGTGGCAAGATTCCAAACATATTTATGTTTTTGTTTTTAACATGGGTATAAAATAGATACATACATATTATCACGCCCGTATCTCTAATGGGGTAGGCAGAGTCACAAGTAGTCACGAGAAAACTTACAGCCACTCCTGATTCAAAGTCCCAAGATGCATAATGGTGAATCAAGTCAAGTATATCAAGATCTGCAAGTCAGTTATCAAAATTTTATAAATGTCTTGTCATAAATTAATGTCTAAGAAATGTTTATGCGTTATCCTAGTCGGATGACTAGGATAACGCATAAACACTTCTTAGAGGATTCTTACACTTACATCCTTTTTCCATTTTGGGATCGTTTTACAGGATAAAAAGTAGCCTATGTCCTTTCCCGGGATGGAATCTATCTCGCCAAATTTTATTAAAATCTGTTCAGCAGTTTAAGCGGGAAAAACAGACAGACAGAGTTACTTTCGCATTTATAATATTAGTATGGATAGTATACGGGCCGTAGTATATATTATTCAATCTACGTCAGCACCAACAAAGTCCAGTTCTACCAACAAAAGTGCTAACTGCAGCTACAACCCGGGTTTGTAAGAGACGGCGACTGTACGCCCGTACGGAGACAAGTTAAAAAAATATTTAGAAAGAAACTTACAAGTTATAATACTTGTATAACTTGTAAGTTTATTTCTATATATATGAATATTTACTACTAAGGCCTTTTACCATCTATAGTAGATGATTTATATACCGTCAGGAGGCAACTTTTACCTTCACAAACGGGACGCTGTAGTGCCTGGAACGAATTAAGATGAAGTAAAAAAAAAAAAAAAAAAAAAGGCTTGCCCAGCACCTATTTCATCCTCTCAGCTTAGTCGGCCTTGTCCACAGGAAAGACTGATCAATACGTGCGGAGCTGACTAAGTCGAATATTTACTGTTGGTATACAAAATCAAAAGAAACAGTCGGGCTATTTATCCTACTAATATTATAAATGCGAAAGTCTGTGAGGATGTGACGATGTATGTTTGTGCCTTAATCACGCCGTAACTGCTGAACGGATTTGAATGAAACTTGGAATATAAATAGTATGTGTGCTGGAATAACATATAGGCAACTTTTTGTAAGGATACCACGCGAGCGAAGCCGCGAGCGATAGTTAGCAAACTAAGTGCGAGTCGAATTCGAATCGAACAAGCATCGAAGGGCTCCATGTACTTTTTAAATAGGTACCTAGCTTCGATGATCGATTACAAGCGTTAAACAGTTTTTTTTCTTGTATGGAGCCGCCATTTATTTTTATTATTTGTTGTTATAAGTAACGGAAATATAAATACACACTTTGTAAAAAATTCAATTACAGTTCATGAGATATATCCCACTGACAGACAGAGGGACAGCGCAGGCTTAGTAATAGGGTCCCGTTGGCACCCTTCGAGTACGGAACCCTGAAAATGTTTATTATTATTGTAACGGACGCTATATACCGTTCACCGCCCTTCCAAAGACAGTCTTAGCTAAGAATTTCACAGTGTCAATAAAGATTGCCCAATCATTTGTTTGGTTATCAGAGAGCTGACAGGGCTACGGTAATGCTTTAGGAACGAGTTTTATGGTATTTCAGAAGCTGTTTTGGTAGCCATAATAGGAAACGTGATTCAAATGAGAGTCGATTTTTTTTTAAACTGCATTGAGTAAAAAAAAGGTTCGCTTCGCTCGCTAATCACTTTAAAACGTGGTTTAACAATACTTTATAAAAGTAAACTTTATTATATCAGAATTAAATTTTATACCTCCATCAATAATTTTAATTATAATTTTGAGCAAGGAATTCATTTTTAAAAAGTGCAAACAAACTTTGGGAAATTCAATTCTTTTAATTGCGACGCCATTTTGGTCAGAGCGTATATATTGCAGACTATTATAGGTCACGTAAATTCTATGACAACAAAATTATTTCGTAGCACTTTCGTGCCACAGGGGTCGTCTATCAATAAAATTTGGCAACTAATCAACAGGAAAAATAAAAAACCTAACCTCTATTTCCTTCTAAATCAGGTATATTTAAGTAAGAAATAAGTAACTGGAAAATTCATATCTTTCCACCAGATCGCGTCCGTCGTTGATAAGGCTCCATCTGATACCGAAGGAGGTCATTGACCGCACCACCCGGACTCACCCGGTGTTACTCGTGAACTTTACAAGTTAATACAGGACCTAGTGGATAAAGTTACGTCCCTAGAATCCAAAGTGACGGAACAAAGTGTGATAATGGCTAAGCAAGTGGAAGCGATCATTCAGCTTCAAACTCAAGTGGAGGGTAAGCAGATATTGACACCAGTTGATCGTACGCCGACCCCCCCAGTGACACAGCGCCCAATACGGCAAGCGCGACTTATCGCTGCCAACAACATCGCGAAAAACTCAAGCGCTGCAGCGACAACCAAAAAACCAATAACCCGAAAAGAAAGAGAGGGACGATCAGCTGACATCGCTACAGCCGAGTGCGAAGAAGTCAGAGAATGCACTCCAACGCGCGCCACTAGTAATACTACTGCAAGCTCCGCGAGTAGGGTGACCAAGACTCCGGCGGTCATGCAACGGACTGACATAGAAATAAAGACTGACGACGGATGGCAAGTTGTAGGCAAAAAACGTCCACTAACCAAACAGCGACGAGTTTTATCCGGATCAGGAAAAACGGACGATGAACTCCAAATAGCAGAGAGATTAATGTACATACAAGCTTGGTCTTTTAAACCGGAAACTACTGTGGAAAATGTACGTAATTACATAAACAAGTTAGCAAAATGCGACAGTTACTTCGTTGAAAAAAGAACCATAAGAACGGATCAACACGCAGCGTTTGTAATTGGTTTCCCGGAGTCACTGTATGACATACTGTATACACCGAACTCATGGCCACAAGGCATCAAGCTGTCCGACTGGTTTCGTAGGAGCCCCCGCGTGGAGCGGGGCTCACTTGCCGCAGCCGGCCTCAGTGATAATACAGTCACAGACCACTCCGGCGGTCTCAAATATCATCACTAAAGATGGATTGAATGCGCCTTTATTACAACAGAATAACGGAGGTGAAACAATTGTGGTATGTCACCAAAATATTGCACCGTTAGACAGTAAAACTACAAGATTAGAAGTATTACTCAAGAGCGACCTAGTGTGTGACATTCTAGCAATTACTGAACACTGGTTATCGGAATCATATTTAAAATGTGTTGATATACACGGATATAAGTTAACGTCGTTCTACTGTAGGACTCAAATAGATCGCGGAGGGTCTTGTTTATTTGTGAAGGATGGAATTAAGTGCGTAGAAAATATTGATTTGATTTCCTTGTCGGAGGAAAGATATTGTGAAATATCTGCCATAGATTTACTAGACTTCAATATGACTATAATATGCGTATATAGAACAAATTTAGTTACTGCCAATGAATTCCTTATGAGGTTTGAAATTTTGCTCGATAAGATAACGGAGTTAGGACTAGAATGTGTAATCGTCGGCGATTTTAACATTAACTATGTAGGAGAGATGTGCAGTGATGTGAAGAAACTTTCTGACTTGTTATCGATCAATGGCATGGCGAATCTAGTTGACTTTGTAACTCGTCCCCGCAGTTTCACCTGCCTAGATCACCTATATACTAACCTCGCGCCCGGCACTGTAAGCGCAGCGCCAGTCGTGACGAATCTGAGTGACCATATAGCCATAAAAGGTGAGATTATTCGTCCAAAACTAAAGGTACCATCTAATTTCACTTATATTAGAAGATTTAGTACTGTTAATAGCGCGAACTTTGTAGCCTCCATTGACAGCGTTGATTGGAACGACATATTGACCAGAAATAGTAACCCAGCTAACATGATCCAAACAATAATTAATATAATAAAAAATAAATCTGACATTTGTTTCCCACTAAGGAAAACTTATAATAATAAAAAACAGGAATCTTCATGGATTACCGCTGACATTAAGAATTATAAATTATTACTCTTTGACATTATTAAATTTAGTAGCTTTCAATCAAACAATGAATCATTACAAGCATTATTGGTGGACATGAATAATTATTATGACATTTTAATTAACAGTTGTAAGCGTAACTATTACGCAAATGTAATACGTTGCAATAATAACACGTCAAAAGCCATGTGGGGTGTAATTAATAAGGAACGAGGTAGAAATAATAGACCGCAACTCGATTTTACAGACGTGATGGTAAATCACGATGGTTCAAAATTTGGCACAAAAAAGGATGTGGTGAATGCGATGAACGCGCGGTTCCTCGGCGCGGCGGCAGCGTGTGGCGCGCCGAGCGCCGACGCGGGCGCCGTATACCGCGCGCTGTGCTTGGCGCGCGCGCCTGCTGACCGCGCGTTACGCCTGCGACCGTTCACCGCTAGGGAAGTGTCTCACATTGTCACTACTCGAATACCACCAAAGGTATCTAAAGATATATACGGCATATCAATGAAACTGCTTCGATCCGCCATCCCTGCTCTCGCACCGGTCTTGGCGTATGCATTCAACTGCTGTATTAGAGAAGGAATGTACCCAAATCCTATGAAAATTAGTAAAGTGTCACCTCTGTTTAAAGGGAAAGGTAAGCGGAGTAACATGGATGGATATCGACCCGTCTCTATTATACCGGCAGTCGCAAAGATTTTCGAAAACGGGCTAAGTTCTCGTCTAACCGCCTACTTATCATCGATTGAAGCCCTTTCTGATCGGCAATACGCTTATCGCGAGGGCCGCTCGACAAGTTCGCTGACGCGAAAGGTAGTCAGGTTAGTCGTTGCTGCGCGGGAAAAGAAGCAGCACGTCGCTGTCATATGCTGTGACCTGTCTAAAGCCTTCGACGTGGCGAACCATGACGTTCTCGCAGTTAAGTTGCGACACTACGGTATCGACGGCCATGCGTACACCCTTCTTACGGACATGATGAACCTTCGCACTCAGGTTGTTCAAGGAAGTGGCATCAACTCTGATCCGCTACAGTCAGAAATGGGGGTGGCGCAGGGCTCTTCTGTCTCAAACATACTATTTTCGATTCTCCTCAACGACCTACCAGAAGCAGTCCCAAGCGCAGAGGTCCTCATGTACGCTGATGACGTGGCTGCAATAGTGACCGCACCTTCAGTCGATGAGTTGGAACAAAAACTGAACTGTACTGCGGCGCAGCTTGCAGAATGGTTCGGGATGAACGGTCTTGCTCTAAATTTGAGTAAAACACACTTCATTCATTTCTGCTTGTCGGGTCACACTGTGCGAACACTATCAGTGACCATATGCAGACAGCCTATAGAACAGGTTGAATGCACGACGTTCCTCGGTTTTCAAATCGACAGAGGGCTTACATGGGCGAACCATATTCATAAGTTGTGCGGCAGGCTGGGCAGTGCATGCTACGCGTTGCGGCGCGTGGCGCGGGCGGTGTCGGGCGACGTGGCCCGCGCGTGCTACTTCGCCACGGTGCACTCGCTGCTGCAGTACGGCGCCGAGCTGTGGGCGCGCGCCGCTGAATGGGAACGCGCGTTCAGGATGCAAAAAAGAGCCGTACGAGCGATAGTGCAAATCCGTCATGACGTGTCTGCGAGACCTTACTTTAAAGAGCTAGGTATTCTCACGTTGCCCGGTATAGTGATATATCAAGTGGCGGTATACGTGAGAACTAACCTAGACTCATACGTAAGGCACGCCGACCTGCACACGCACCGCACGCGAAGCAGACACAAACTCGCGTTGTTACCGCGGACACTTACTAAGTCATCGAAGCTTACGCATGTCATGGGTCCGGCGGTTTATAATAGACTCCCAGATCATGTAACAAGCATCCAAAACCCTAACACCTTTAGAAGGAAACTAAAGACCTGGCTTGTCGAGCGGACTTTTTACACGTATGATGAGTTCATTGGCAGTACACTATTGAAGCCGTTTAACTAACTATGTATGCTATGTATTTTGATTTTTGTTTTACCTATATCTTTTGACTTATAATCTTTATATTATCAATAAATGACTATTATGACTATTACTATTATGACTATCACCGCTCCCATTCTAACCGTTTACCTAACTAAATCCTTCCACCACACTGGTTTGAATGAACAGTACCTATTGACAGACTTGGGAATAGGAGGTTTTTTATCTTCTGTATAATTATAACACCTTACAGTCACATAAATAGTTCTGAACCCACACTAGGATTCCCTGTGTCTTGGGTATCAGAAACTAGGATATACTTACGAATAAACAACATTAAAATAACAACAGGGGTTTGGTGAACAAAATCCGCTATTGCACTCTCTTAACTTCTGACATCATCATCATGGACTGTAATCTTCAAAAGAGGATTCAAGCAGCGTCCGAGGTCGATAGGCACCTAAGTTCGTGACTTGTAAGGCCTGTACGGTAGCGACAGGTAAGGGGGCGTCCATTTATTACGTGAGGTATCTAGAGGAGGGTCGAGCCGATCGACCTCGGGTCGAAAAATCGGCAAAATCACCTCACGTAATTAATCCCCCCTAAGACCACATTTTAAACAAAAAAAGTAACAAATTATGATAAAAAAAACGTTATCTACAACATATTAAGAACCATAACTAAAATGAAACAAACGTAATGCAAGAAACTGCATTGAAATCGGTTCTGTAGTTATTGGGTTTGCTGCAGCAGTTTGGTGGGCTATGGTCGTAAAACATATCTAAGAACTTTCCCTGAAATGACACCATTAAAATGCAAAAAATCGCATCGAAATTTACTCAGTAGTTTTTGAGGAAAATGGTGACAGACAAACACAAATAAATATACAACCTAGGCCAACACTATACCTTATCTGTTTCGTCGTGGCAAAAAATCTTACTTATATTATAAATACGAAAGTTTGTGAGTTTGGATGTTTGGATGTTTGTGCCTCAATCACGCCTAAACGGCTGGACGGATTTGAATGAAACTTGGAATATACATAGTACATGTACTGGATTAACATATAGGCTATTTTTTATCCGGGTACCAAGTGAGCGAAGCCGCGGGCGGCAGCTAGTTGTGTCATAAATTTACCTGTTGATGGTATAGGGAGATCAGCACGCCGATGTCGTAACTTATGACAGTTCAGAGATGTCTTTAAGTAAGACTGCCGGCATTTCACGTTATGAAATTAGATGGTATCTGCTCCAAATAAAGAATGAATAATGTCTGGTAAAACTGGCTGGGCTAGACAAGACAATAGACAGACATATCGCCCACATTTTTTTATGTTTATAATAATTGGCGATTCTAGATGTTGTGATTGCCAATTTTGGGATTACTTTGAATAGTAAAGTAGGTATAGGTAACGAAAATAACGCAAAAAGGATTTTCCTATTGTTTCATTCACTGCACAAAAGGAGCTTTTGAGGCGCATTTTTAAATCCTATCACACACAACACCGGTTTGAAAGAACTAGAGACACGACTAAAGAGAGAGAGAGAGAGAAAGACATTCAGAAAAAGACCTAAACTTTTTCAATGGAGTTGAAATTTACCTCGAACGATATTTGCAAACTGTACCTACGCCCCATATTTTTCGCGCAATTTTAGACGTTATTTCTAAAGAAATAGAAGTGGGAGATCACTGGTGGTCTAGTGGTAGTGATCTTAAGGTCGTGGGTTCAAACCCAGTCGTGAATCAATGAATTTTTCAGTTCAAAAAAATTGTGGGCGCTATACTTGCAGTTAGGTACTCTCAAACGATAACTCTCAGAGCTGTTATATGTGCAGTGCCTACTCCATCTAAATTCGTTCCGGGTCCGGTTCCGGGTCTACAGCGTCCCGTTAGTGTAGGCAAAAGTTGCCTCCTGACGCTATAGAAATCAACTACTGTAAAGGCCCTAGAAGCGGGTAGCTCAGTCTATTTGCCAACTGGTACGCTCTCGCGATTTTAGACCTTGTTCCTAGAAATAGAAGTGATATATTATTTAAGTGGTCATCGTTGGTATTTGTATACAACGGTACAGATTTGAAACTTGAAATTGAGTTCAGACTATTTGCCAACTGTACTTCTCTAATTTTGAGCGATTTTCGATCTTATTTCAAGAGCAATAGAAGTGATAGAGTTAAAGCTCAGCTTGGACACTAAGCCTGCTGTACGTTCCATATTTTTCGAGTGATTTAAGACCAATTTCTATAGAAATAGGTTGTATGCACTCATTTTACAACTGTACGCGTATTTTCGTGCGACTTTAAACCCTATTCCTGGGGACATAGAAGTGGTCATTTGCCAACAGTACGCTCCATATTTTTGTGCGATTTTAGACCTTATTTCTATAGAAATAGAAGTGTCTGTATAAGTTGTCCTTGGTTTTTTGCTCATGAAAGAGTTTGCCCTGCATAGAGTAATGGTAAACACTAATTTATGGTGATAGCTTGATCATCGAAATGGTTCCTTGTAAAATTATGAAATATAAGCTGCCTCTTTTATGTTTTTTTGTTTTATTGATAGTAATAAAATGAGGAAAGTAAATACTTAAATTTTAGACAGGTAGGTAATACTTTTTGCAGTTTATTTTTAATCGGTATTTTGAAATTTGAATGTGGACAAATTAAGTTGTATTTCTGTTATTCAGATTTTATCCATATAATTAACAATACAATAGCATAAAAATCAGCAAACTTTTATATCATTACTAGCTGTTGCCCGCGACTACTGTGTTGATTTTTTCGAGATAAAGGTAGCCTTTATCCTTTCCCAGGTTGCAATCTATCTCCTTGCCAAATTTGATCAAATCTGTTCAGCTGTTTAAGCATGAAAAGTAACAGACTGTACTTTTTAAATAGGTAGCTCCGATCATCGATTACGAACGTTAAAAATATTGTTTCTTGTATGGACTCCCTTTTATTTTATTTTATTTTTATTATTTGTTGTTATAGCGGCAATACAAATACACACTCTATGAAAATTTCAACTCTCTACCTATTACGGTTTATGAGATACAGCCCGCTGACGGACGGACAGCGAAGGCTTAGTAATAGGGTCCCGTTGGCACACTTTCAGGTACGGAACCCTAAAATAACTGATGCACACAATGCATTACAAAACGTTACCACTTCATATTACATCATCATCAGTTGTCAGCGGTAAATCAGACGGTATAATAACTAATAACAGGTTACGCAAAGATAAACGCTTTAAATTAACAGTTTGTTCTCCGCAGTGCAATTTGATTGTGCTATCTTTATAATGTTAAATGTATGTATACTTTTGGAAGTAGTTTTGTGTATATTGCTCCCTGAAGAACGCAGTCACTATCTCAAACATGTTTTGATACGTGAGTGAGAACAGAATGTTGTATTTTGTTTGGTGATTCCAAATATGTATTTACCTATTTTTTTGCCAAAATTACTGCGTTCACTAGGAGGGCAGTATAGCTTAGATATATTCATATTATCACGCCCGTAACCCTAATGGGGTCGGCAGAACCACACATAATCATAAGAAAACTTGCAGCCACTCCTTATTGAAAGTCCCAAGGTGGATACAGTGAGCCATGGTGACTGGTGATCAGTTCAACACCCATAATGGTCTGGTTGGAGACCCTTTAAGTACCCTTCAAGTTTCATGCTTCCAGGACCAAGATCTGGGCTGTGCGTTGACTGTCAGTCAGTCCATCATTCAGTCAGTCAGTAACGTTTTATAATATTTATATAGCTCATACAAGCAAACGAACATTCTCCACTTGTTATTACAAGCTAGGTAGCTAATGCCTCGGATTTTTTTCCATCCCCAACAACTTTAAAGCAATTTTTCTCCAGAGAAAATGTGTTTTTATTCTCAACAATTTTGCACCAAGCAGTTTGTAATTGAATTATGAAATATCTGCACCAACAACTGAGAAAAATTCCTATGTACACCATCATAATTACTTACGAGTAAGGTAAGGTTTTCAAAACGGTGATCATCAAAAAATACTAGGAAAACAGTGCACTGGTGGTCTAGTGGTAAAGACCCAGCCTTCCGATCCTAAGGTCGTGGGTTCCAGTCGAGCACCAAATTTTCTGCTCGGAAAAATTATGTGCGCTACACCAGGTCTCTCAAACGTTGAAGAAAAATATCGTGTGGAAACCAGCATGTCATAGAAATCTAAAAAGTTTGAATGAGCCTAGTGCACGAAAGGAGCCTTTGAGGCGCACATTAAATCATTTCACCACACTGGTTCGCAACAACATAATTACATCAAAATTTTTACGTTCGACACTAACGTCTTCCGATTCTGAAGAAACTATTCAAGGAGTTCAAAGAATGAGTTGACAACAGGAAAAGTAGGTACATTTTTGGATAATGAGACTTGGAAAGACCTTGGTATTTTTACAAGCAGACGCGAAATAAGTAAATTGCTTATTAACCATTGCTCGGCAGAGACGCAAGAGGCGCGGGTTCGATTCTCGCTGCGGAAGAAATGTTTGAATGATCTGTAAACATTTTCTTCCAGGTCTGGGTGTTGTGGTACCATGGTACTCATAGTTTCTAATTCTAATAAAAATAAAAAAGAGGTCAAGGAGGCTGCCCTGAAAAGATCTATGTGGAGAAGGATGCTTCAGTTGTGCCGGCAAAGGTCCAACCCTTAAATTAGAAGAAGTTTTCAATTAGAGATAAATTATCTTGCTATCGATACCTATCTTCCTACCTAGTACAATGAAAGTACTATAAAAGATCCATCTTGGATCTACTAACGCTAATTTACTAACCTTTCACTAATGACAATGCAGTGACAAGTCAAAAGGACAATTTAAATGTCAATGTCACAAGAAAATAGATTGGAATTCCTGGTTCCGTTAAAACCGTTAAACTGCTTAATTATCAACCCCGTTCCGAAACCGGACCGTCTTCCTGGCACTATACTTCAGCCAAAGAAATTCCTGAAGTGTAAACTATTGACTTGCCAAGATTCATACAGCAGATCAACGCAACGGTAGGTACAGAAGTAATGATCGTACAAACATAGGTACATCACTAATATTATTAAGTTGGTGGGGGCGTATTTTAATTTCACTTGAAATATACATAGTACGTGTGCTGGAATAACATAATAGCCTACTTTTTATCCGAGTACTAGCGAGCGAAGCCGCGGGTGGAAGCTAGTAAAGTATCAAACTTATTTTTGTATAAACATGAAGATGTGATAGAAGTGTTTATGTAAATGACTAATTATTACGTTTTTATTTACCAAGTTAATTTTTTTTTGTTGTTTCAGGTTGGTTTTCGGCGTGTAGTTGCCGCGGGGGGGCGCTGGCGTCGCCCCGGGGCTCCATCGCGGCGCTGCTACGGGCTAGGGCCTTCGCCCTCGTGTCCCCACGCGCCATCTCCGCGTACCGCGCGCGCCCTACTTCTGGTGAGCTCCTTGATAATTCTGATAGCCTAGTACATCGCCAGCTTTGTAGAGTGCTTCTTTTAATAATTTCAATTATCTCTTGCAAGCTCTTGCTTGCTGCTGATCGCCTGGTACAGTTACCATCATAACTTAAACTTTTAAGAATATTATATCACCGCGGTATTATACCATCGGGCTCATCAATCTCCTTTATTTATTAAAAAATAAATTTTCTGCCAATAATGAGTTACGGCTTTTCTCCCCGAGCATGTCCTAAAAATCGACTAAGGGATAGTATTATCTCCAACATGATGGACCATCTGTATGGGTGATGCTCTGATCACCTGTCACCATGGTTCACCATACCTATTGGGACTTTGAATCAGGAGTGGCTGCAAGATTTCTTATGATTACTTGTGGCTCTGCCCACCCCATTAGGGATACAGGCGAGATAATATGTATGTGCGAATAAAATGAGTAATAAGCAAGTATTTATTTAAAAGAACAGCTAAAATAATAAATTGAAAATGGCTTCTTACGGCCGCCATGTTAGATTTTTTGACACTTCATATAACCTATGACAGTCTCGTCGTCCAGACGAATCCATCGACACCTCATTTGTCAAAATTCGTCCAGCCGTTTGGACTAAAGCTTCTGCTACATACATCCCAAACAAGAAAATGATTCTCAATTCTCAACCGTATCTAAAGATAGTATTCTTACCGGAAACTCCAAGAGCCACAGAGAGCAAACGATCGTACGATAGGTTCGATTATATTAGCACAGATAACATAATACTAAAGGTCCGGTTTGTTAGTCTGTGCCTACATCCTTAGCGCCTACTAACACGGAGAAATAAAACTTATTTCTTTTTAATAACGTTTCTCATTAAGAAAACTAATTTCACGTAGCATCAAATAAAAAAATAGTCGTCCGGTCACTGCTTCAGAGTAAAAGGACTAACTAACTAATTATCGATTCTTAACAACGTTTACAGCCCTATCTGCATTAGGCCTTTATGGACTAACTCATCTCAATCGTTATCGGGTGTGGTCTGAGTGTGAGCGGAGAGAGGCGCAGAACAGTCGGGTGTGGTCCTAGTGTGAGAGAGTAGAGATGAATCATACAAAAGTCAATCTGTATCAGGTGTGGTTCTAGTACGAGCGAGCAGAGACAGTCCACAAAACAGATACTTTTTTATTAAGATATTATGGATTATACACAATATTTCGACGATTAGCGATTGTCAGAATATGAATATGAAGAATATGCTTAGTCTAAGATTAATAAAAAAAAATCGAGCTACATACGCAAAAAAAAAACTAAGAAAAATAGGTAACCATTATGAAGTTTGAATTTAATTTGAAGGTAAACTTACACGCATGTGAAACCGAGCGGATCATATTGTATATTATTATGCTAAATTAGTTACCGACTAATATTAAGTGACGAGTTTTTGACAGATTTTCATCAAAAACTGTCAAAAAACCGTGACTTGAGTATTCGGGGGTTAGACTATTATACTTAATATAGGCGATATTTTTCCAGAAAGTGGAAGGGTGGGGGCGCAGTACGAGCGGGCGGCGGCGCGGCCGGGCACCCCGCTGCGACTGGCGGGCGTGTTCGCGGACGGGAGCAAGGCCAAGGCTCCCAAATACGCTCAGCTTGTGGACCCTCAGGGAAACGTAAGTACAACATGTTTTTATACCATTATTATGCCATCGCAACAGCATGTGACATCGAGAGTATAGGGGAAAAGTACTGGGTGAAGTCAAAATCAAAGTAAAAAAAAATATTCCTTAAAATCACTGGGATCACTTGGACACGTCTTATATCTACTAATCTTAGGTGAGATTGGCCGAACCCAGATCTCAATGACTTACCCCCAAATACTCAAACGCGACTCGAGTTGAGCACGTATCAAGTCACGGTTTTTTGACAGTTTTTGGTTAAAATCTGTCAAAAACTCGTCACGGGGGTTAATGGGAAGCCTGTACCCGGTAGATGGTAGAATAGGGCTAAGAATTATAAATGATGAATTGATAATGCATCAGGATGTGACCATCTATAATATAAAAATGAATCGCAAAATGTGTTGGTAAGCGACTCAACAACGCCTGGACCAATTTGGCCAAATCTTTTTTTAAAATGTTCGTTGAAGTTCAAGGATGGTTTTTACGGCGAGAAAAATTAGAATTATATTTTTCATCCGGGTACCACGTGAGCGAAGCCGCGGGCGGCAGCTAGTTTAATATAAAAAAGTCAATTGTTAGAAAAAAAGTGCTTAAAAGCATGATCGTTTGTGTGCAATAAGGTATGGAAAAGCTTTTTCAATTTTATGAGTATATATTTTATTGGAAATAAAACTAAGTCATGTAGTAGAATTTTATATGATTCCATCAAAACATCTTATCTTAGTTTATCAAAGTTAAAAATATATATCCACAAACGCTAAAATTAAAACTCAAGTCGTAAACCGTTAATGGAACTAAAACGTTTACTGTTTACATTTAAATGTGTTACTTTGTGTTATGAATACAAAGTAATACTTAATTCTCCTATTTATTATTTCATTCAACTCTTTATTTCCTCTATAATATTTATTTGTTTCACTTTTTTACTGTCATTAATAGGAGCTTTTACCCCCGAATTCTTAAACGCATCTCAAAGTTGAGCACGTCTCAAATGACGATTTTTTGACAGATTTTCATCAGAAACTGTCAAGAAACCGTGAGTTGAGACGTGCTCAATTCTGAGTCACGTTTGAGTATTCGGGGGTTAGTGTCCCACTCCAAAAGGAGATTGCAAAGAGAGCAAAAGCATCCGTTTTCTTCTCTCCAGTCATCCTTGTTCAGGGCCACTGTGGTCATCACATCATTCACTTCTATTTTAATTTATTATTATTATCACTTGCACCACACACACACATGTCTAAATAAGTGGCTAGGTATTAAACTGGTACTTTACTACCAGTCTAATATCGATTAATCAAGCCTTTCGCGAGCGTAGTAAAAACACAACTACTAATGAAGCTCGTTCGTTTTTGTGCTGTCGTAAAGGTCTGTACGCATAGTTTTAGCGTTGGCATTCTTTTGTATCGTTATTTGGTCATCAGGGAAATCCAAGCATAAAAAACAATAATAAAGACAGGCTGGGCTATCTCTTGTATCCCAGTTAAAAAGCTGAGACAAATTGAGGATTCTTAGAAATGTTCCTTAAGATTCAGAAAATTACCTGATTAAATGAAGCCTTCTCTACTTCTCTGCTGAACTGGGAGTAAAGAAAAGGCGTAGAATGCGTCCAGCTGCTTCTCTCCCCGAGGGTGTCGTAAAAGTCAACTAAGGGATAAGTATCCTGTCCAAAATTATGGACCACCTATAAGGTATGGGTATGGGCTAATCTCCTGTCACCATGATTCACTATATCCATCTTAGGACTTTAAATCAAAAGTGGCTGCAAGTTTTCTTATGTTTACTTGTGACTCTGCCCACCTCAATAGGGATACGCACATAATGATAGTACGTATGTAAATGAAGCGTAAAAATATTTTTAACCAATCGCCGAAACGTTTTAGCTTCAAAAACTGGTGTGCAGAAGCCTCAATGATATTCCAGGGTCACATTAGTATGGTATGTCTGTTCTCAGATTCATCTAAAACCGTTGAACCGCTTAACGTGTGTTTTTAACACAAACATGTAATAAACTACAAGTAAAAAAAAATCTATTTATAATATTACTTCTTCGCTGGACTGGGAGTAAAGAAAAAACGTAGAATGCGTCCAGCTGCTTCTCTCCCCGAGCACGTCGTAAAAGTTGACTAAGGGATAGTATCCTCCAACATGATAAGACACAATAAGCAAGTATTCCCAAGGAGGGTTGACGTCAGGCAGGCGGCCGGTCATAAAACACCTTAGCCAAAACTCTTACAGCATGATCCAGGAGCATGCTGTGCCGACCCCACATCGAATGGGATAAGGGCAAGAAGATAATGATGATGATATAGGTACATATTTACAAAAGTTGTTTTTTTTTATTAGAAGACTCCATATAGGTTTAGCTTTTTATTTCTTTCAGGCTTTCAGCCCTTAGCACTCAAAAGAACATAACATTATTTATTCCATTTTGTTCGACAAACTATCACGTAGGGACCAGTAAGGATCTCACATTTTTTACATGACGAACACTCTAAATTGTACTCTAACACGTTGTAATACGGACTACAAGACACGCAGAGGATAGATTTGCCATAAATGTTTCAGACGGATTTTACATTTTTGACATTTCATTCTATAATCAACCTTAGCCACAAAGGAATATGATTGAGAGTTGTTTGTGAAAAGCTTATGCCAGGATCAAAGCTTCTCAAGCTAAATTAAGCTTTAAACTTGAAGTATAAGGTTGGTTTTAGTTTGTGGAATGTTTAATGCAACGTCAGGGCAGTGTCCTCTATGAACCGAGTTGCTAGGATCAAAATAGGGATGTCACGATTTCGAAATATTTTGCTTTTTAGTACTATTTTACTGGAGAAATTATATTGTTTGCAGTTTTTGTTCGGCCATGTTTGAATAGCAACTTTGTTATTTACGAGTCTTGTTTTTGCAGATAAAATATATTGAAAATGAGATAGGTACTTACTGCGAGATATTGCGAAGCTTTGCAAACCGTAGAATAGGTAGGTAAATGTAAAACAAGGTTATAAAATGATATATAAAACCGACTTTGTGTGGTTTTTAATTAGAATAAATGTTAAATATAAAGAAAAAATATAATTATGCATTTTATTTAAATTAATGTTTGAGGGGCATCCTTAATTACGCGAAAAATTACTCGTGTTTTCTTTGTTTATTGTTTTGTTTCTCAATAATTATATAAGGTTGCATCCTAAGGTCAAGAGCATAATAATAACTTACCGGGGCCTTTAAGTTGTTATTAAGTTTATTTTCTTTATTTTTAGTCGATTGAAGAATCGATAAATTAATATATGAAATACTGGTAGGCATTTTATGTCTACTTTTCACAACATCATGTCATAAAGTACAAATAAAATACATTTTTTATTACTTTTTAAAGAAAATAATAAGAGTAAGTAGTGCATAATACATAATACTAGGTACATCTACATACTTTATTTATATTATTTATTAGATGATTATATTACAATCTTTATTAACCGAAAGAAACTTACAACTAATACAAATATAATTTACAAAATACAAAAGAAACAATCGGGCTATCTAAAGGCCGTTGCAAACGGTCCATAGATAGCTCACCTGTTTATATTTAACTGAGAGTAAAACTGAGTCTTAAACGAGCCAAATAAATATTACCTCGCAAATATTAAAATATTCTCTTTATATTCACAACATACTTTTGACAAGCCAAAGAAATATTACCACGCAAATATAAAAATATTCTCTTTAAATTCACAATACACTTTTATGAATAAAAAAATAAAAATATATAAAATTCAGATCCCTTTTGTTTGCCCTCTAACAGACGCACCACGCCCTTTCTAAGGTATCCTAGAAAAAGAGCAGCGCGCGTTTTGACACACTTGAAAAATGGCGATGTCTATAATGAGAATCTGCAGCGAAAATAAACGAATAATATTGGCGTGGCGGACGTTTAAGGACCCCTTCGACTAAAGCATCGTAAAATTCTACTACTACTCATAACTTCAGTTCGTACCTTTAGTTTTAGTAGTGGTATAGTAGAAGCGGCTTCAGGAAGTTTGAGTAGTGGTATAGCCTTCCGATCTTAAGGTCGTGGATTCAAATACGGTCGTGCACCAATGGATTTTTCTGTTCGAAAAGATGATGTGCGCTGTACCAGGTGGGCTAAAAAGGGCACTTTATCTGATCAGCTGCTGAATTGAACTGCGTACGACTTACCAAAATTCCGACCATTTTACGGCCAAATATGAATCTGCTGTTGAATCGAATTGCGTACAATTCACGACAATTCGGACTATTTTACGAAAATTACAGGAATCACTTAGGATTTGCTATAAAATCTATGCCTAAATGAATTGCTGTTCAAAGTGGCTTTTTAGCCCAACAGTTCTCTCAAACGGTGAAGACAATGATCGTGAGGAAACCGGCATGTCATAAAACGTAAAAAGTTCGAAAACTTGTGTCAAGTGCACAAAAAGAGCATTTGAGGCTCACTTTAAATCCTTTCATGATATAAATTCTGTGGGTCGCAGATGACCGGGGTGGTGAGAGGTTATGAAACGTAGCCAGCGCAGACCCTTAGTGGTTTCGTAAATTATAAATATAAAAACTCAAGTCACTGACTGATTGTTACGAATTCTATTGCAGTGTAAGGATCCACCTTGGCGGCATAAAAAAGTAGTAAAAATCAGGTTACACGTCGTTACTGGTCTATAAGTATACTAGGTACAGTTAGCGACACAATTCAACTATGTTCAGCATCGTATTCTTACATTTTTAAACATACCTGAATATCCGAAATGATAATACCGTTACTTTTTTATTTATTCAATACTAGCTGCCGCCCGTGGCTTCGCTCGCGTGGTACCCGGATAAAAAATAGCCTATATGTTAATCCAGTACATGTACTATGTATATTCCAAGTTTCGTTCAGATCCGTTCAGCTGTTTAGGCGTGATTGAGGCACAAACATCCAAACATCGTTACAAACTTTCGCTCTAGATGGCAGCACAGGTAAAGTTAGTACGCGCTATCGTTGCGTTTTGAACTTTACGCCGGTAATTTCAAGCAAACTAAGACTTTTCAATTTTATAATATAAGTAAGAAGTAAGATTTTGTTTGCAAAAAGAAAACTTCAATGTTTTCTTGAATAGTAACAATAGGTAAGAAATTCATCATCATCTTCCTGCCCTTATCCCACTCTATGTGGGGTCGGCACAGAATGAACCTTGGATCATGCTGTAAGAGTTTTGGCTAAGGTGTTTTATGACCGGCAGCCTGCCTGACGTCAACCCTCCTAGGGAATACTTGCTTATTGTATCTCATCATGTTGGAGGATACTATCCCTTAGTCGACTTTTACGACATGCTCGGGGAGAGAAGCAGCTGGATGAATTCTATGTTTTTTCTTTGCTCCCAGTCCAGCAGAGAAGTAATAAAACAATAGGTAAGAAATTATAGCTAATAATGTAGGTAAATAATCTATAATTAAAAAAAGGAAAGTGTAATTCTATTAACTTAATTTTATTAAAATTATGTTGAAACATGATAAATAATAGCAAGTAAGTTCGTATGAGCTAGTGACCAACTCTTGTGACGGAGTTTTTAGGCCGCCTGAAGGCCTCCGACATGGCTTAGCGACTAATAGGTGGGATCGACAATTTAACGTGCCCGTAAGCACGGAAGCGCTCAGCTCGTAATGCCACTTGCGGTCACCCATCAAAGTGTTTACTTACGACGGCCTCGGTTTCGTGGCGGGCGATTGCTCGGCAGAGGCGCAGGTTCGATTCCCGCTGCGGAAGAAATGTGTGCATGATCTGTAAATATTTCTTCCGGGTCTGGGTGGTGTGGTACCATGGTACTCGTAGTTTCTGATACGACACAGGGAATCCTATTGTGGGTTTAGGACTGTGTGTGTGACTGTTGGGTGTTATTTATTTATTTATTATTATATTTATGACACTGACTGTACCAACTTTATGGCTCATCCACAATTAAAATATTCTCACTCCGTACTGACAACAGAACTTCCGCTGGACTGTGGGAAAGTGTCACTGTCATTGACAATGACAGCGTCAAATTGCACGAATCTATTTTGGCGGTCATTATACCTAATACGAAGAAAGTTGGTTATTTCGTTTTGAGTGGTTTTTATATGCCACCGTAAATTTGTAAATATCTACCGTTAGATTATTTTATAATCTCTAAAAGCTGAAAGCTGTTTGTAAGGTAGCTTTTTGTTATATATAGCAAAACTATATAAGAATATGGCGGGATTTTTTTGAAATTCAACCCCTAAGGGCGTTTACGCGGTCAAGCGTTCAAGCGGTCAATTTTGCGTTCGTGCTTCATCATCATCATCTTCCTGCCCTTATCCCACTCTATGTGGGGTCAGCACATAGAGTGGGAGTTGGGAGTTTTGGCTAAAGTGTTTTATGACCGGCCGCCTGCCTGACGTCAACCCTAATAATTATGTATGTATGTAAATAAAAATAACTCTTGAACCTTAGATGTTTGAACTCTCAGGTTCGAGTACCTATAGTTGTGAGCTAATCTATATTTATTTAACAATTTACGGCAAATGAATCGACAATTCTAAAGCGTTTTTTGGCGTGGCAGTGCTTCCTGGCACCGCCTCCAACATTGCCTTATATCTCTCGGTAACTGCTACCTACGATTATATTACAACTATTTTATTTTTAGTATATGTAGGTATATTATTTTGATTGGTAAAAAGGAATAGGTTTAGTTTGTAGTTCATACACTATTAATCTATCTGCATACTTAATTGTTTGTGTTGTTTTGTACATGTACCCGCTATCTACCTGTATTCCACCTCTCTCTAGCTCAAGGTTTGCTGGAAGAAAACTCTTTGTAGGGTTAAGCTCGCCTTTGTACATGTCCTTACTTAATGTCTGTGTTTTCTGTGATTTATATTATGTACAATAAAGAATAAAGAAAGAAATACAATTATTTAAGCTTATGCTGGTTAAAATCTGAAGCTATGGTGGTGCTGGGAAGGATCACGCAGTTCGTGAGCTACTGCACGCTCACACAGAGCGTGAACTTGGAACGCGTTCTGTCTAATAGACCCCTAAAGGGGTAGACCATTTTAACGCTTAGTAAACTCAGACCAATAAAAAGAAAAGACGGCGCGCCGTGAACAACAAAAGTGTAGCCACCTTTTTATCTGTGTGTGTCGGTTTTGAGGTTTTATTTTCCAAGTAACCTAAAATTCATAGTATAATAATTAGGAACCTCTGTTATTTGAAATACTTACAAGTGAAAAGTGATTCCGTGATACTTTTATGTGATTTGCTGCTGTTTTAAGAAGTTTTCACCACAGAAAGGAATACTTCTATTTTTAAATTTTAAGATTATTGAACGACGACTCGAGAGCGATGAAAATGGTTTTAGTGTAGGTGTGTGCGTGAGCGTGTATGTTTACTTGCAGGAGCACGGTTTTGTGTGGCTTCACTTTTGTTTGCGGCGCGGCGTCTTTTCTTTTTATTTGGTCTGAGTGGTCAATGTGCAGAACTTACTCAGCTGTGAATTTCATCACAGCTTACAAACATACAGATTATTATTAGTAGGATTTAGTTAATTGTTTAGACTGTAGTCAGACGACCGGTTCGTGAACAGTAAAAGCTTAAATTATGCCTAACATTAGTCGCCCACGGACTTAGAACAGGCGCTTGCATACTAAATGTATGAAAGGTGCCCTTGGACAGCTAGTTTTGTACCTGTTTTAGATATTAGAGATATCTAAATGTACAAAGGCCTTTTACCATCTATAGTAGATGATTTATACAGCGTCAGGAGGCAACTTTTATCTTCACAAACGGACGCTGTAGTGCCCGGGACGAAATTAAGATGGAGTATGCTTGCCCAGCACCTATTCCATCCTCTCAGCTTAGTCGGCCTTGTCCACAGGGAAGACATGGTCAATACGTGCGGAGCTGACTAAGCCGCGGGTTTCCTCACGATGTTTTCCTTCACCGTTTGAGAGTACCGAAAAATACATTGTTGTCCGCGATTTCGTCTGCAATGACTTTCCCATATCTTTCCCTGAGGTGTAATCTCCCTGCCAAATTTTATCCGTTTAGCGGATTCGGCGTGAACAGGTAACAAACAGACAGAGTTGCTCTGCATTTATTATATACTAGCTGCCGCCCGCGGCTTCGCTCGCGTGGTATCCGGATAAAAAATAGCCTATATGTTAATCCAGTACATGTACTATGTATATTCCAAGTTTCATTCAAATCCGTTCAGCCGTTTAGGCGTGATTGAGGCACAAACATCCAAACATCCAAACTTTCGCATTTATAATATAAGTAAGATAGGGTAAGTGCTTTCTCGCAGTCACTTTTATTCGAAATATCATTACCAAGTACCAGGGTCACAGCAATCGGATAAACACCAATTACCCACGTAAAAGTAAGTCGGCATTCCCACCTGTCATCACAAAAAAAAACATTCAACACGTCAAAATCAATCTTATGTCCCAGTAATACGACCTGTAATTCAATAACACTTATTGGTATGCTCGTTATTATTCCACGGATACTCTATAGACTCTATATGGTCACGATTTGATTAGCATTGTGTCTGAGTGGCATAGTTGGGTCATTCATATTCCACGTCCATCGGACACGACCTTACAAACTTCACAATACACCCTTTATAACGAGCACAACGAACTTTGAACCTTACTCCCTTACAATAAGGTTGAACAGCTTTTGAGTTTTGCAAAACAAAGATGGCGCGCGCCAATCTTGACCGACTTGACACATGCAGTTTTTATAATTCCCACGGGATTTTGCACTTTATCTCCTAGGGGATAGAGATGAGGTTGGATATCTCCATTGTCTTTACGTGACATTCGGTCAACTTTGAACTGTAAAAGGAATTCGTTCACATAAAATGGGCCCGTCGGAAAAAGTTTAAACGAACACTGTTACAAAGGATTTTCCTAATGTTTTATTCAGGTAACGTTATTTAGGAAAAATATTGCGCAAACCTTAGGTACAATAACAAACTAAGTTAGTTTTTATCTACTAACATTCTTCTAAGGTTCTTGCGTCATTTAAATTACCTTGGATTTGGAAAACTCTGTGACCCGCAATGTTGTATGTGTAACAAAAATGTATATAGCACCAGCTAGAGGCCCTTACCCACAGCCCTGCAAGAAAATGAGAGCTGCTGACGCCCCGATTGATATGAATGACGTTGTCAATTGTCAAAGTTTAATAAATGTCAAAGTAACTGTCTTGTCATAAATTAATGTCTAAGAAAGAATTTTAAATACGCTATCTTGTTTATCCTTTTACATCCTGTTTCATTTTGGGATCATTTTACAGGATAAAAAAAGTCTATGTCCTTCTCCAAGATGGAATCTATCTCCTTGCCAAATATCATCAAACTTTGTTCAGCAGTTTAGGCGTGAAAAGGTAACAGACAGACAGAGTTAGTTTCGAATTTATAATATTTGTAGGTATGAATTTTATTGTCTAGTCTAGGCCTCTTTCACGATTGCGACCAAGAACCACAAAATAAACATACTGAATTGAAGACCCTATAGACACCCTGAATTTGAAGTTTGATGTAAGGAGGTTGTGTTCAGCAAAATAAGTTTAAAGGACAAAAAGTCTTCGAACTTTTTCCCATGGTTTATTTATCGTGGCGCGACCTAGGGCTTTTAGGGTTCAGTACCCGAAGGGTGCCAACGGGACCCTATTACGAAGCCTCCGCTGTCCGTCGTCCGTCTGTCATCGGACTGTATCTCATCAAATCTCATGAACCGTAATAGGTTAGAGAATTTAAATTTTCACAGAGTGTATATTTCTATTGCCGCTAACAACAAATAATAAAAATATAATAAGTTAAAAAGTACATGTTCATTAAATGTTTCTTGTATGGGGCCCTTTGCTAAGATACGGAACCATTCGTGTGCGAATTCGACTCGCACCTGCCCGGGTTTTTTATTTTTTCTGCGTGACAGTTAGAGTCAAGTGTCAATGTCAAAGCGATAAAACTATTTTACCCCAGCGATTATAATTACTAAATAATGAGCGTTACTCCCATACAATTCACTCCGTACAATTGGCTGAAAAATGCAACGATTTACAACCAAAACTACGAAAAGATACCTCCAGATTGGATCATCGAAAATGCAGACATTGTCGTCCTCCTCTTCACAGCAAAGGGGATAGACAGAGACGGCATCATACAAAAGTTCTACGAAATCTACGAGAATCTTAAATACATCAACCTCCCGATGGAAGTCATTAACATTCCACTAGATGACAACGAAGAGGACGCGAAAGAGTGTTTCGAGGAGCAAGCGAATTGGTTCACTCTTAGATTTGATGATCTCCTGGTACCCACGCTCAAGTACATGTACGGAATCACCTGCCTACCCCATTTATACGTCCTGAAACCTGACTGTTCACTCATCACCAGTCATGGGATTTTAGACTTACAGACGTACGGGAAGAATGCTATAATAACGTGGCTGTCAACTTCAGCGTCGACGAAGAATCATAGGAGGATGAGTAAGGATGCTGAGATGTATGGAGAAAGGTGGAAGTTTCTGAACGCAGGTGTGGCTAAGCACGTGTTTCAGAAGAAGTTCGACGCGAGCGAGGAACCTCCTCCGCCTTCATGAGCGCCTGGTATTTCAGTTTTAGTAAAATGTACACTAATATAAAATAGTTGATTGATACAAGTATTTATTTTAGTAATCTAACTTCCTAATAGCAAGCAAAAAATAAACTTTAAGTAGAAGGTAAGGAAAAAAATTGTCTGGTCATTTAGTGCCATGACCAGGTTCTGTGTTCCATCCTTGTCAAGGGGAGTGCTAACCGTCTCTCCTTTCAATAGACACAGAGTTAATGAAAATTTTTGTTTTATACTACAAAACTTTATAAAATATTTCGTTAGTGCGATCTAGAAAAACATCAAAAAAGTAGCACTTAAGAATAAATAATAAAACTTTTTGCACTGCAGATTATTTTCTTATCATTATAGAAATAATGTATTAAGGTTTTGTAAAAAAATGCTTAAGTATTTTGGAGATATTGCATTTTGAACGCAGAAAGAACAGATTTTGCTCGCTAGCGCCATCTCTTGGCATTTTACTAGACATTTGTTTTAGGACCGTAATTTTGCTCTACATGGGTAAAGCAGTAATTATTTTGTTATCTGTGGCTTGAGTTAAGCCTTCTTTGGATGACATAATAATAAATTATTTGATTGGTTTAAACAGGTTTATTTAATAACATTAAATATGATTAAGTATTTCATTCATTACATTTAACAACCAATTCATATCTAGTTCCCAAAAAATAAAACTGAAAAAGTTTAAACCAGTTTTTGATCAATATTCAGCATTAATTTGAACAAATTGACAGATCAAAAGGACATGGTCGTTAGTGTCAAAACAAAAGATAAGTTTGACAGCAAAAAGCGCGGCAAACGCCATTTGCATAATCGATAACTTTTTCGCCAACATGCGTCATGCGGGCAACATGAGGTAACCAACTTGTATTGTAATCTAGATAGGCAAATAATAATTGCACCATTGTTGAACTAGGTAGCCTAGCCTAGTTTTTAATAGATTTCTAAGCAGGTGGCTCACAAACTTGTTGATAGGGTCCCCGTTTCAACTAATTTCAAAGGGTCTAGAATTCTTGAACATGTTGAACGAACAATGTTGAAAAACAATGTTTTGTTTAGAAATTCCGAGCGACACAACGCAACCTTTCGTCTTTCGCAGGCCTTACTTTGTTTGTTTGCTTTTGTTTGAACAAACTTCTAGATCACGCCTACTTTTAGGCAAACGAATCTTTGGGCAAACGAGGTAAACACACCATAACATAGGTGACAAGAACACTGGGTGTTCTACCTACTTAGTGACCCCGGCTTCCGTTCCTTAGATCGTGGGTTCAAAACTGGTCGCGCACCAATAGATTTTTTTATGTTCGCAAATGTATGTGCGCTTTACCAGGAGATACTTCAATTCAAACAGTGAAGCAAAACGTGAGGAAACCGCCATGTAGAAGTCCACGAAAAGAGCCTTTGAGGCGCACTTTAAACCCTTCCACAACACTGGTTTGAAAGAATTAGTGACACGTCTAGATTCTACGGGCAATCGGATCAAAATTGATCAGGGATTTGTATTTTCCTACACCATACCTACCTATTTATCTACTTACTGTGTAGGTATGAGTTAGGTACTGTACCTATTAATGTAACATTACTTTGTATGTATCAACTTGAACAGGCGATTAAATTTTAAGTTCATTGATTCATTTTTAATAAATAATTTATTAGAATTCAATGGTCAACTTTGTTGCACTGTCTACCGACCAACTGTTTTATTAATTCATTTTTTACCGCAACATGCATTTTAATGTGGCCTTTGCTAGCCCTGACTTTGTTTTTATGACAATAATACACCTAAGCTGGATGCCATTGACTTTGTAATTTACGTATAAACCATTGCTTTTTATTGTAATGTGATGGGAAATTCGAATCTATTTCGAGATTACGATTTTTGGATGGATTTTACCATGAATCTTTACCATAATTAGATTAGGTATACCTACTAGAAATACAATAATACTCGTAGGTAATGAAGATTATGAATCAGAAATACAAATCAATACCATTATCATAATTATTATAAGTGGAAAATGTAGTCATAGTAAATAAAAACCAGTCAAGTGCGAGTCGAATTCGCTCACGAAGGGTTCATCATGACATGTATAAATGTTTCTTACATGGGACTCCCTTTTCTTTTATTTATATTTACTATTTGTTGTTAAAGCGGCAATAGAAATACACTGTGAAATTTTATTTCTCTACCGATTACGGTTCATGAGATACAGCCCGCTAACAGACAGACGGACAGAAGGACAGACGGACAGATAAACGGATAGACTGACGGACAGCGGAGGCTTAGTAATAGGGTCCCGTTGGCATTCTTCGGGCACGAAAAAATGGAATAAAATGTTTTTGTATTTGACTAGTAGCGCCATCTATTGTCGAGTAGCGGAACCAAGTTTAAGCCGAAAACCGCCAGCAAAATATTTGTATCTGAACGTTTCTAGTTCTAGCTATTTATTATTATCGAATAATAATATGATTTACTCATTGATGATTGGACGTAGGTAGTGTAACTAAAATAATCCACCAGATTATATACTCTAAAAGAAAATAAGCCAAGAATACTAAAGGGGACGTTAGGTAGGTACGTCAATATTTTCGACCAGCAAAACATCCCAGCAACAAAACAAGATTGTGATATTTTTAGCGATCAAAGGTAACATTCTATTATCTATGGCAAGCGTTTATTTTCAGGATCAAATAAACTTCAATCCTTCATTACCTACTCGAAAGTGACAATGGGCTGGATCCTTTGACTTTTAAACTACCTCCTGTTGATGCATCCCTGATCATAGCGTGGCTTGGACGTGCCTTGTCATAAAGTATTGGAATGTCCACGATCGTCTGGTCTGAGCTTCAGCCGTGATGGTGAATGCATTATTTGGTCATCAACTCCTGAAGTTCAATCTTCTGACTATGCAATTATCAACCTTATTCCTTCGAATCAGGATCTAGTATCTAGTGTGTAGGTACGGGTCGGAGATTAAACGCGTTTTTAAACGTGCAAGTGTTTAGGTACAGTCGTCTACAAAAAGGTTTTGAAAATCTTTAAAAAAATCCATGTCATATACGAAACAGTTGTACTAGGTATCTCTAATTATAAAAAAGGGTTATCAAATTATGGTAAAACGGTTGGAAGATTATGGCAAGAGACGACTAGAGATTTTTAGAGAAGGCTTTTACTTAAAAACAAACGAATTCCATTTTTTTATAATGTACCCAGGTACTTTTAGTTTTTGTGTGGATAGCTTTTTTATTTTAAAAGAGCTGCATTTTGACGACTTCCCTTCCTTTGCAGGAGCTGTTCGTGCCTATAAACACGAAGGGCGAGCACTACGAGGTGTGCCCGGAGGAGCTGTCCCCGGCGGAGTGGGCCCCCACGGAGCCGACCTCCCCTCCGCCCCCCGAGGCTGCGGCGAGGGCGCACCGCCTGCCGCACCTGCTCAGTCTCTGGCGACTGCCGACCAAGGTCAGGCTGCTGGCCGGGACCGTGCCCATCGAAATGGCGCATGATGTTGGAGGTAAGGATCGATTATTCCTATTTCAATCCATTCGTGTTCTGATCATCATATATCAGCTTACATCCACCCACTGATGGATACAGGTACAGGCCTCTTCTTTAGCACACCGTTTCCGATCCTGCGCCTACCAAATCAACTGTATTTCCACCATTTTATATGTAATCCTGACTGATGGTCTGCCTGGGTATATAACCCTCACGTGACCACCACTCTGATACTAGATATCCCATTTCAGGATTAGGAATTTACCTTGAGAGTTTTGTAGATCAACGACACAACTACATAGGTACAACTAGGGTACCATGACAAATGATAGAGCTAGATATCACCCTTAAAACATTTTAGGACTTAACTAATGTCGCAACTTTTAATTCCAGACGACCTCCTCCTCCGAGCGGCGTTCACAGAACCAGTGCTGGTGATGTGTTCCCTCCCCGAGTACGGCTCCCTGCCGTCCAGCCCCAGCAAGCAGGTGGACCCTCGCTACCACGCCAAGGAAGCCCTCCAGCTCATCCCCCTCAACGGCACCGCCCGCGTCCGCCGCACTCAGCTCGGCTTCGACAACGAAAAGAGAATGTTCCTCTCCGCGCGCCTCCAAAAAGCTCTAACCTTCTGTCAACTCAACGTTGACAACTGGATCAGGCAGATCTCTTACGCCAACCCCTCCGTCCTCGGTAAAAAGGACGACAAAGAATACCATGAACCTGTCAAGTTCGAAAAAGAACGCAAGTTCACTCTACAAGGTCTCAAAATAGACCCGTCGAGGCTTTTCGGAAAGAGCGAGAAGGTGCTGAAGGATATACCGGATGAGACCGAAGGCTCTATCATATTTTTAAGCAAAAACGAGCTCGAGCACATGAACTATGATGTGTATAGCGATGAAGAAGGGAAAGAAGAAAAGAGCGAGGAGAAAATAGAAGAGCAATTCTCCAGCGATAAAATGCAGGTGTTCAGAGAAGACGCCAGCCAGAAGAAGCACAAATGGTTCAAGAATTTCAAGCTGCTGAAGAGTACGGAGAAGTTGGACGAGAAAATGTCGATTAAAAACGATGGAAGTCGAGATGTAAAAGATCCCTTCGACCCGTTAGGAGAGAAGCATAGCTCAATAGAACGATACCAAGATATGGCGAAGCTAATTGAGGATAGATTTGGTGCGACGAGGAAAAGCGACGGCACGGCAGAGAAGAGTCATTCTTACAAGAGTCTTACAACATCCTCATCAGATATGGGAACAAGCCAGTGCAGCTCCAGCCATAAAAAACCAGTTCTAACCAAATCCGTCTCAGTCCAGACCGGAATACCAGACAACTCGGAAAACGACAGTGGAATACACATGAAACATGGGAAAAAGAATCTTAGCGTGGATCAGATAAACTACTGTGGATCGATGGAGAGTGACACCAGTTCCGGTAGAAAACTGAAGTCTTTAGACGAAAATATGCTGAAAAAGTCCTCAGCCACCAAGTCCTCGTCGAACCTCGAAAGACGGCAGAGGATACAACCCGATCTCATCCCGGAAAAAGCTTTAGTCAAGGCGGAGTCCTACAACCAAATCCAAAGCTGTGAGGAAATCAACATGTTCGGAGTCGGATCTTTATACAACGACAGCGACTTTGAAATCAACTACAAACAACACTCATTCATCACCGAAAAACTATGCTCTGAGTTCCACGTCAAAACCAAACGGGTTCTTAGCAAATCTACGTCAAACCTTCTGCATCCAAAGAAGGCGACTGATAAGAAAGAAGGAAACAGCAACAGCATGCCCACGAAGACAGAGAGATCTGTAGAAACTGATAAACTTGTGAACTTCAGAAAGAAGATCGACAAGCCGAGAGCTCCCACACCCAAGTCTGAAATAGAAGATGAACCTGCCACAGATATTTCTGAAGAAGAGCCTGTACAGTTCAAAGTACGGAGATCGATATCCTCTATACAGAAGCGAAAGCTACCAGTTATAGAAGACTTGCCTTACGGCCAAGTAGCGGACGCTGTGCGTCTCGAAGAAGAGAAAATAGAATCAGACAACTCTGATAACATTTACGCTGAAATCTGCCCACCGAACAAAATCGACGAAGAGTATGACAACAACATAGATGTAATAGCCAATGACCCAGTGATTTGCAACGTCAAAAAGGAAGTTACAATACGAAACGACGAGCGAGCGAGGCAAATGATTGAAAATCAGGAGAATCCGTTCAGACATATCGAAGTTGTGGTCATAGAGAAGACAACAGACTTTGATCTGGACAACTCGAGTGTGGCTTCCAGTGATGATGAAGAGGAAATAGAATGTAAGAATGACGTCACAGTCAACTCGATCCACGCAATACGATTAGAGATAACTAGCAATATCGACTATCCGATCGAGAGTATCGAAGATAGTCACGACAGATCGGAAGTCAGTCTTATTAGTAAAGATAGTCTAAGTTTTAGTAATAGTATCCATTTAAATGGTACATACCCAAACGAGGCCATTTATGATACATTGAAGTAGTTTTGTATGAAATGATTATAATCTGCGGGAACACATACTTTATCTTTCAAACACATACATTTTCAAACATAAAATGTTTACTTTCGTTAAATCTAATACATCATGTTACAGAGTTCTTAAAGTAGAAGAATCTAAGTAAATAACGAAACTTGTAATTAATTATAGGTACTCGTTTTAACTATTGCCCGCGCAAAGATATATTAGGTACCTAAGTACCTACTAAAATATTCACATAATTTTGCGGCGATGATCACAATATTTGTCACAATTATAAAGTACCTAGTAATTTGTAGTCATATTTTTGAACCATTACAAATAATACGATGTCTGCATGGTTTTAGGGTTAATTTTAGAAGCTGGACTTCTTAACGTCTCTTTAGAACTTTTTTTCTCTCAATCACAATCTTATTGATAGGTATTGAAATACAGTCAACATCAAAAGTACTAAAATAGGTAGGTAAATGATGACGTACCTAACAAAAAAAATCAGGAAATGTTATAAAATCAAACTTTTAATGCTGACTGCACCTATTTAATTAGTGTATTAAACACTTTTAACTGTCTTCTACCATAATTACTTTCGATAAATAAGTCACTAGGAAATAAAATTAAGTAATTTTGACAAAAATAATGGTGATAGAAGAGTATAGATGTGTATACCTAATTTTGACACGAAGTGTACCAGTTTTACCGTGAAAACGCACAAATTATGTATTTAGGCGTAAGTTTTGAGGTACCTAAGTTAAATTTAACTAAAAAAAGAACACTGGATCATATAAGTATGATGTATACCCAAATAATATACCTAACTTTTAACAAGTAAAATATGTTACCTTATACATTGAGGTCCATTAGAGTTTAATCTTTTTTCTAAATTAATTTTTTTCTAAATGGTAAATGAAACATTTTATTAAAATTATCAAAGCACATTAATATTTCCAATACTTACTGCTTTTTTATTGTTATATTATGTAATGCTGCTAAATTAATAATTTGGTGCTATAACAGGTGCTCATATTAATTTAGTTTAATATAAAAACGCAGTTGCAAAAGTTAGACCATCGAATCTTTGAGAACCACTTTTGCAGCTGACTGTACTAATTTTAAGAGACACATATCACATGACACTATTGTAAATGATTGTACCATATAGTTTAATTTGTGAATAAACGAAAATTTCGAATTTAAGTCTGATACTCTCGAAGTGTAAAATTAATTTCGGATTATACAGATTAATGAAAATAATTATTTTTATTTTTACCTGTCACGCTAAAGACATACCTAACAGTGTAGGCAGGTAGTGGAATTTTTGGACGTGCTGAGGCTATAGACTAGGTGCGCCGCAAAGGCTCATTTTGTGCACTTATACATGTGAACTTACTAGGTTTTGCGACATGCCGGTTTCCGGACCTGTATTGCAGTCGCCTCCATGATTATTGAAATTAATATTTTGATAGAGTTATGAAATACACCTTAAGCAAAGTGCCACAAGGATATTTTTTGTCCAACGTGGCTAATATCGAACTTAACGTCTATTAATAGATAACCCTAATCATAGACATTAGCAAGTGATTATGGTTACCTAGGTATACCTTGAATAATTAGTCAGTAATTTAGTAACAGCGCCCCCAAGCAGAGCAGACCCCTCTTTCCCACTGGGCGCTGTGGGCAAGCGCCCAGGGTCCCGTGATCGATAGGGGCCCCCTAGTTCCTGCAAGATCACTATGTTCATAGAATGTGATGTGCTCAAAAACATTGATTTTGAAGGAATGATTAACAATTTTGCCCATCTCAAATCTAGAAGGGTTCCTCTTCAATAGATTCTTATTTACTATCTAACCTGTGAATGCTAAAAGAGTTACTTTTGTGACATTATCTATTAATTTAATGTGACTGTCAATAAAAATAAATGTAGAAAGCTAGCCTATCTACTTTGTTTATTCTAACAAAATAGTGTTCTGTCAAAGTCATAAGGGCCCCATTATCCTAATATGCGGTAGGTTAAAGGTTAATAGGTTAAAGACGGCCTTGCACCCAAGGTCATCATCAACCGATGGCCAAGGTTGAACGAGATATTATAAAGGTAGGTTTTAAGAAAATTAGGTACAAAACTTTAATGATAAAGCGTTTTTTTATTAACTTATCTCTTTTATTATTAAATTCACCCGTTCATAACGCGACCCAGAGTGGAAGATACAGAACCATGCTTGACGACCTCGGCGGCGTGGCGGCGTGGCGGGCGAGTGCTTGGCTGAGCCCCAAGAGGCGCGGTTTCGATTCCCGCTGCGGGAGAAATTGCATGATCTGCAAATATTTCTTCCGGGCCTGAGTGTTTCAATACTATTTATTATAAGTACCTACCTAGGTACCTATGTATTTACAAAAAAAAGTATACAAAGTTTTCTAATCAGCCATCTGGTGTCCATAGTACAAGCTTTGCTGAGTTTGGGGTTAGATGGCGCTGTGTGAAATATTTGATGACCACAAATATTTTTTTATTAGTATTTATTACACTTGGCTATTTTTTGAAAATTATGTATAGCAGGTTCCTAGAGGTTGGATGGGTTGGAGACCATATCCTAATTTATTTTTAAATAAGATTAAGAGTGTATATAAAAAAAAACTACAACACATTGACAAATATACTATATTCAACCAAATCAATCAATTACATTATAAATTAAAAATAGTACCGACAAATTTCATTTCAGTGACGCACTAAAATATAATAAAATTATAACAAAATTGAACTAAACTTTGCATACAAAGAGTTTGTGCGCCTATACGTTATACTTGGTCAAAAAAGGAATGGAATTTACAAAACAACATCGATTCTAAATGCTGTTTCCTCTTAAATATAATTTATTATACAAGAATAAGTTTTATTATGAGATTATAAAAAACCTGCGCTTATTTTCTAGAAGTAAATTAAGAGGCCGGAGTCCGTCTTGTGTTATTACAACAAAAATAACACAAAATTTCTTAAATTTTGAAAACTGCATTCCGAAAATCTGTTCAGATCTCCTTGTTCAAAAAAGTACAGCTAAACAGTATGTTCCAAAAATCTGAAAAAATATTGTAATTTGGGACATCGGTGCGGATTTTTAAAAAATATCCTCAGATGTACCAAATCACACTAGTTTTTATAGTTTTTTTGAGCATAACGTTCAAGAAAGATTTTGAAAATACAGTATATTAGTTTTCAAAATAGGATAAATTTTGTATTACTTCTGACAACGGCAAGCTGGACTCGAAGCACGCTCTCAAAGGTACCTGCGCAGATGTTGGGTGATACAAAATGGTAATTCGTAGATGGGAATGCCTTACGAGACTTATCATCTTTGATAGTCTTAAATCTTCCCCATGATTTATGATTCAATAGGACTTGTGGTGAAAAATTTCAGTAAAACTTTAGAACATGAAATATTCTAAAGAAACCTTAACTATCATGGGAATAGTTGTCAGAATCCTTACAGTTTCTGTCAAATCGTTAACTGACAGATATGTCAGAATGTTTTAGCTGCTGTTACTGCCAGATGAGCTGATATTAGAATCTATGAATACACAATTCTTACTAAACGCACCATGGATATCATTATCATAGCAAATACATGTTAGGCGATTTTTGTCATAATCAGTTTCAATCAATAGGTTTTAAATAGAAACTGACTGCAACAAGTTCAATAATCACCCCATGATCTCAGGGGGATGATTATGTAACTGTTGCAAACAGTATCTATTTAAAATCTTTCAAATATGACAGTTATTGTATAGAGAAGCTGTCATATTTGACATCTGACTTGCAACAACACGCTTGCCGAGTTCCTAATTCAACTAACAGACGGCATAGGTAAGGCAAATTACCAATTGCTATCTGTCAAAAAGTGACATACATTTTTTGCCAAATAAACAACTTTGCTATGGTAATCTTCTATCTACGGTTACATATACATGGATACACCATAACCACGTTCTGCCAAAAGGTGCAATACATTTTTTGACAAATAAACAGCTACAGGTCATCTTCGATCCGTTAGTAGAATATAGAAATTGGGCAAACCATACTGAACCCCCATGATTTTAACATTACGATACATCAGAACGTGGGGTATAACAAAAATAAATCTATATTAAAACAGAGGCAACCACAAGTCGATAGCACAATCAGTCGTTTATGCGAGTCTGATGGACTGGATTATCTGGAACACCGCAGAACCGCATACAACAAATATGAAGAGAGCTAAGAGCCAGGGTGCAACAGGGTATTGATCCTCCTTTTCCTGGAACAAAGACAAAATTGTTACTATAGATCTAGATCTCTATCAACCAGCAGTGTAGTCAGTGACGGATTAAGACTACTTGATGCCCTTAGCAATCCATGCTTTTTTTGGTGTGGTTTTTGGTGACGTGAGAGTGAGACGTGATGCCCTAAGGACGGATTTTTTTGTACTTCTTCTGGTGCCCCCTCAGACGTGATGCCCTAGGCAATTGCTTAATTTGATTAAGGGTTAATCCGTCACTGAGTGTAGTATAAACATTATTAACTACCTAAGAAAATTAGGTACAAAACTTCAGCATAAAGCGTTTTTTTTTATTAATTATCTCTTCTATTAAGTTACGCCTGTTCGTAACGCAACTAAACGTGGAAGATACAGAACCACGCTTGGCTATAATAATCAATATTATTAACTACCCCTAGGGGTAGTTCTCATTTGTTCTATGGAACGACGTCATCGAACAAAATGACACATTTACTTCCCAATTTTTTCCATAGAACTACATTTTCTTTACTTCCAGTCCAGAAGCAATAACGTAAATGACATACTACTTTTAATCCAGATAGAAAGAGATAGATAAATAACACTATTGTTTACCACACAACATTAAACTTACAAAAAGGACAAAAATTATGATAAAAACAAAGGGCGGCCTTATCGCTAAAAGCGATCTCTACCAGGCAGCCTAGGATGGATTGGATGGAACAAAAACATAGAAGGGGCAAATTGGTATGGTTACATTAATTCGAGGTACCACGCGAGCGCCTAGCCAGTATTAAATCTTACTTCTCACTTATATTATAAATGCGAAAGTTTGTGACGATGTTTGGATGTTTGTGCCTCAATCACAACTAAACGGCTGAAAGGATTTTAATGAAACTTGGAATATACATAGTACATGTACTGGATTAACATATAGGCTATTTTTATCCGGGTACCACGCGAGCGAAGCCGCGGGCGGCAGCTAATACTTCATTGAATTTTCAATTAGTACCGACTAATTTTTTTTCAATATGAAAATATTTACAAAAGAAAGACGCAATAATATTAACATTGTTTAAAAACATGCATAATTATTTCTTATCAGAATTTCACGCAACATCGGTAGAGGACACATACCTATTTGCGTATTAAATTGACTTCAGAACGAACTGAATGCATAGCTGATTATTAAAATGTAGTTTATTATGTGAGAGCACTGGTGGTCTAGTTGGTAGTGACCCCGCCTTCCGATCCTAAGGTCGTGGGTTCAAAACCGGTCGTGTACCAATGGGTTTTTCTGTGCGAAAATTATGTGCGCTATACCAGTAGGCACTCTCAAACGGTGAAGGAAAACATTGTGAGGAAACCCGCGGCTTAGTCAGCTCCGCACGTATTGACCATGTCTTTCCTGTGGACAAGGCCGACTAAGCTGAGAGGATGGAATAGGTGCTGGGCAAGCCTACTCCATCTCAATTCGTCCCGGGCACTACAGCGTCCCGTTTGTGAAGGTAAAAGTTGCCTCCTGACGCTGCATAAATCATCTACTATAGATGGTAAAAGGCCTTAGTTTTATTATGTAAATATGAATCTGAATATTATAAAACCTCAACCAAATAGTTACATTACTGAATGACTGATTACTACTACTTCTAGTCGTGTTAGTTCCTTCGAAACAGTGTGGTGAAAAGATTAAAGTGCGCCTTATACAGCTTCCATTCATGCATTAACCCGTGACGCGCAAGCCTATCGCAGACATCTATTGGCCTAAATGCCTAGGAATTTTGACCTATAATTTTAATTAGGTTAGGTCACCGGAAAAATAAATTGTACGGGATTAAAATATAATTATATTTTATAAATTATACATCATTGTTTTCGTTATGAAATTCCCTAACTGCTAATGACCTCTAAATGTTTTAAAAAAACTTACTTGACGGATAATTTATTCGATTTCTTTTCAACTTCATGATTTCGAGTCAAAATCTTGACACATTTTGCCACATTTCACCAATTCACAATAGATATTCACCAAAACTAACACTATAACTTTATGACATAATATTTATGCATGATTCCATAAGTTTATTTAACTTTGAAACACAACAATTTCACTTATAATCGATTTACAAACAAAAACAAAATACGGCCGCCATATTGACAGAGATTACAATTGCCGTGGCAGCACTGACTGAGCGTTGCCATGGTAACGCGAACGGCTCACTGCTAAAAGTACTGTTAGCAAAGAAATTAGGTAGGTGATTTAATTTAATTTGTTTGTGATTTTATATGGTACAAATTGAGTTAATACATAATTAGGTACATTTTACTAACTTAATACTTTGTCGCATTAGAAAAATTACGTACGTACATTAAATATTACAAAATAATGGCAAAGTTTGCTGTGAAAACACTGATAAATAAAAATAACACAGTGAACTGCATAAAATTTATTATAAAAAAAACCTATTTAAATATACAAAAAAATTAACGTAAGGTCACAAGTACTTAAACAAAATTTATACATCTATTTATTTATTGGAGATCAAGAGCATTACTTATAAACAATAATTAACAATTTTATATTAGTATGAAAAAGTTACAGTAAAAAAAATTAGATGAAAATTATTTGCTCAATCATCCATAATGGTAAATGGCAGGCGAGCATAGGTACCTACCTATGTACTTTGAATGTATCAGCCGATCATTTATGAAACTAGCGTAATTACATCTAATATACATCACAATTTTCAGAACTTTTAGTTAGGTAGGTATTGTCATCATCATCATTTTCCTGCCCTTATCCCACTAGGTGGGGTCGACACAACATGTTTTCTTCTTCCATGTTCTCCTATCACTCGTCATCTCAGTATTCACTCCTGTAAAATGACAAAGTTATTACAAATTAAACTTTTAACTCAACAAGTATTTATCTATGAAGATTTCATATTATAATTTAATTGACGTGTAAACACACAATTTACCAATAAATGGATTATTACTGATTATTGATCTTCTCAACTTAAAATATAATACGTACTGCTGCCTTGGTGGTGACTCCACCTGAGGGTCCACATTAGGGTCAACCAGACCTAGAATAATGGCTCGACGAGCCGCAGAGGCATGACTGCAAGATCGGCGTTCTGGAGATGGCGAAACCGATCGACCACACTCTGAGCTTGCCAACCTCATGCGTTGCAATCTAAAAAAATTAACAATACTGCGCTAAAATTCGCATTGTACGTGTTGATGATGATGATTATTATGAAATTAGGGTAATGAACTAAAAGATGACAAAAACATTCCGAAATGCAAACTTATTGTTATTTTTATAATACAGTGTACTAAGTACCTAACCTAAGTATCTAACTATCTAGTAAGTACCTACAAACAAAAACAATTGTATAATTGGTATAATCAAAATAACATTTAGATCAGCTCACATTACTCAAACACGGATAGCTATTCACATACCAGATCAAATTACCAATTCTTTGTTTCCGCACACGATGTTTATGTGCCGACAGTACCTACCTACCTGTCCATAAAATGAACGCCATTTTTTTCGAAAGGTCAACAAACTAGGTACCCATACCTGAGAAAAACGATTACAAACTGCTTTTGCTTATAGAAAGTACATACATGTTATATGTCAAAATATTCCTAGTGAAATTATCAGCAAATTCATGTATATTTATAACCATCTATAATAAAAAAATCTCATAATTCAAAAGAAAATAGTACACAGCATGACGACTTAGACGCAAACAAAAACTGTCTTTCAAAAGTTTGTCCACTTTTTTCATCCAAATTTTAGAACTATTTCTTATTTTATAACCTAACACGTAATCGACAATATTTTTCCAGTAAATACATATAAGAATCTTATTAGAACACTCACCTATTCTTTCTTGAAAACATTTCGTAATTTATCGCCTCAAACACAATTACTTCACGACACAACTCAATTCCGCAAAGATGGCGTCTGTTCACCAAAACACTTATTTCTTTGTTTCTTCCGGTCTTACATTCAATCAATTTGGGTGTATCTGTTCGTAATGAACTTAGCTACAACAGACTGCAAACAAAACCAGCCAATGGGCGATAAAATAACAAAAAAAACAGTATCCAATGGAGACACGCTAGTTTGTACACCCATGTGTACGGCCGACACGCGGGGCCTTCAAATTTCTCGTACACCCGTGTGTACATAAAACATTCAAGAGGTTAACCGACTGACTGAATCAACGCACAGCCTAAGCCATCCTAGTAGGACTTGGAGGATATATTCCTCATAAGGTATGGGTGTACTAAGAAAGGAATTCCCAAATTCTTTCTCCTAGGGCAGTTGGAAGATGAAGTATGAAAAAAAATCTTGCGGTCAAAGTTGCATCATAAATATTTATGACAAACTACTTTGTAAGGATTCCGAGATGTTGCGATAAAATCAAAATAAATTAAAACAAGTATTTAGGTACCTATTAATAATAAAGCCTTTTCATCCGAATTTGGTACGTCAATAGTTCTCGATCCAGTGTTGCGAAAGGATTTAAAGTGCGCCTCAAAGGCTACTTTCGTGCACTTGACACATGCTTTTAAAAATTTTACGCTCCACGACATCCCGGTTTCTTCACGATGATTCCCTTCACCATTTGAAACTAATGGTATGCAATTTTTCGAACAGAAACAAATATATTGGTGGATCCATGACATTGAACCCACGACCATAGGATCGGAAGCCGGGGCTGCCGCCACTAGACCAGCATCGCCCTCCTATGTGGCTGTTGGATGTTATTTATAAGTCTCCTTTGCAGTTGAGTTAAGTGTCTGCATACAACTCAAATCATTCGTTCTGAATAGATCAACAATGACTTACTGAGGATGTGGCATATTAACATGCAAATTGAAACCACCTTCCAATGCATGTTTGATCAAGCAAAAACCAGTTCCAGTAATGCATATAAAAAAATTCAAATTTTGCTGTATATTTCACAGGGCGCCTTTTTAGCCATACTAAGCAAAGCTATGGAAACCAGCTGGGTGATCAGATACTATTATTATCACCAATTTCTCTGCTGGACTGGGAGTAAAGAAAAAACAGAACTACGTCCAGCTGCTTCTTTCCCCGAGCATGTCGTAAAAGTTGACTAAGGAGTAGTATCCTCTACAATTCTACATGATGGACCGTCTATATTGGCTGATCACCTGTCACCATGGTTCAACATATCCATGTTGGGTCTTTGAACAGGGAGTGGCTGCAAATTTTCTTATGGTTCTGCCCACCCATAAAAAAAAAGTAAATAATGTAAATGTAAATAACACCCAACAGTCACATACATAGTCCTGATCCCACACTAGGATTCCCTGTGTCGTGGGTATCAGAAACTACGAGTACCATGGTACCACACACAACACCCAGACCCGGAAGAAATATTTACAGATTATGCAAACATTTCTTCCGCAACGGGAATCGAACCCGCGCCTCTTGCGTCTCTGCCGAGCAATCGCCCGCCACGCCACCGAGGCCGTCGAGTATTTAAGTATTACCTTGGTGGTCTTTGGTACGTTCCCTCGTTGGGTTATGTTTTTGCTGGCGATCTCGTTGGCAATACGCATCCTCTGCTTTGGAGCCATTTTATTGATTTATAAGTATATTTGTCCTGAAAACATTACATTAAGGAGTTAGTGCCTGCATTAAGAATTAAGCAAATATTATAAACTAGCGACGCGCCCCGGCTTCGCACGGGTGCAATGCTGATACTAAATATAATACAGAATGTTATCATCTGTGTCATTTATATGTTGTCATCTATACGTCATTACATAGCTGTCATTATACGTCAATTACATAGCTATCATTTGCGTTTTGTTATTCCAAGTCTGATTCTTTTTTTCTGATTTTTTTTTTCGGGATAAAAAGTATCTTATGTCCGTCTCCTGGCTCTAAGCTACCTCCCTACCAATTTTCGCCCAAATCTGTTCTGCCGTTCTTGAGTTATATGTGGTGTAACTAACACGACTTTCTTTTATATATATAGATGTGAAAGTTCGTTGGTTCCCATTAATCTCTGTAACAGCTAAAACTTTATACACAGTATATAACTTGGAATAACGTATACTATATTGAAGACCTTGGTGGCATGGTGGGCCAGTGCTCAGCTGAAACGCAAGAGGTGTGGGTTTAATTCCCGCTGCGGGAGAAATGTTTGTATGTTCTATAAATATTTTTCCAGGCCTGGTTCTTGCCATATTATATTTAGTAGTATTTTATCAGCCATCTGATTCCTATAGTACTTGAAGCTTGAAGAACTATGAAAAAAAATGTCCTCAAATATTTATTCGTTTATTACTATTAAACCAGGTGTCCACTCCACCTGGTTGAAGCTGCAAAGTAGAAGTAGATGCTAGTAAAGTTTAAAGAGACCGTAAAAAAAATTAATAATTACCCGTAATAATTTTAGAAAAGCACAGAATTTATAATGTGACCTTAATCTGGATGATTTAATCTGAAGGGACCATAATAATAATCAAAAAGTATTAAATACTAGAAATTTGTTGATGAAGATTGAGTATTTCATAATGGATTAGAAAGTGAACTGATTTTATAATGCAATAAGTGAAGGGCCAATAAGAATGAGTCTATTATTGCAAAAGGAGAATGAAATCTAACTAGATTTGGCCTATAAACCTGGATACAAACTTAAAGGTAACAAAGTAGATAGTAAAACAAAAAATACATTTTTATGTTTGTACTTATACATACCTAGAAAATATTACATACCTACAGTACCTACATAGATAACCTGTGTGAAACTAATGTTTAGATCTGTTAATGGAATAGTGAATTTCAAAGAAAAATACGTCAAAAACTAATCTGGCAGAGATTCAGAATACGTGTCTCAACAAATCATTCTATTGATAACGTAACACTGATAAGTCGATAAAATCTTTCCTACCCAATTAAATACCAATCAAAGGCCAGATAATTATGTTTATTAGAGATTTCTCTATAAGTCTACCTGCGCAGTTTCTGCGTATGACGAAGGTAAATAACCCGAATACAATTGACACGACCTGGAGGTGTACACAGATGGTCCAGAATGTTTTGCGATCAAAATACACAATGTTACAAGGTAAATGAAAGCTGTAAAGCTATTTTGTTATTTAGAGATATATTTCACGATATAATAGCAATTTCACAGTAAATTAAGTTACTTAAACGATAAAATAATGCAAAGTAAAAAGTGAATTCAATCACAATCAGAACTCATCAACATGTAGTTGTTGCACCTTGATTATTTACCACTAATGTATGGACTTGGAAAAATGAATATAAATAAAATAAGATAGGAATTATTGAACAGAAAAAACACTTCTACTCACTGTTAAATTCTAAAATTAAAGGCTGGAAAAGCCGAACGCACAAGCTCACTTGACACGTATCTAAAAAGTGAAATCTAAATGACAGAAATGTCAAACGCGTCACTCGGAAATACTCGAAATGTCTTCATTGCGCATGCGAGCAGACACGCGTCAAGTTTTTATTGCCAGTATAATAAATAAAATATTTTATCAGTCAGATAGTACATAAAATAGCATGTCACGAATGATAATAACAAAATTAAGTACATATTCATGTTGACTAAGAATAAAGTCAGATAAAATCATAGCTACTGTATATAATCCCAAATCAATATTTACCACAGTATAAAAATATGCGTTCTCACTGTTATCTAGCGGTGAGTAGCCGAACTAAAATGTATTTTTTTTATTCTTCCGAGGTTTGCTAGATGGCGCTATATCAAAATGCTTTAATTGATAATAAATTATAAGAATCTTTGTCCTGACTGACTGACTGACTGACTGACTGACTGACAGACAACGCACAGCCTAAACCGCTGGACGTAGAGACTTGAAATTTTCAGTGTAGGTAAACCTTGGTACGTAGGGGTGTACTAAGAAGGGATTTTTCAAAATTCAACCTCTAAAGGGGTGAAAAGGGATGAAAACCTGGAATCAATTTTTGGTCTAAAACTGCACATAACCTATATCAAATTAAAGAGCCGATTTTTCTCATTTACGTGGCAGTACTTTAGTCATCGTTTAGCGTACACTATATTATAATGAATAATGAGGATAGTAGGTACCTACCTACGTGTGCTGGAATGGGACATAGGGTACTTTTTATCTGGGTACCGCGTGAGCGAAGCCGCGGGCGGCTGCTAGTTGATAATAAACAGGTAACTTTTGACTGATTTCCTGCCGAAACCTGTTACAGTACCTCTACTATGTAAACACAACGATATTGAAATTATAACCTGTAATAATTAGGATTACTTTTATAAATCTTCCTATTTAAGTACCCATCTCTATCATCATCTAGGAGTCTCTCATCATTTTTCTCATCAACTTCATAAATAGGACCAACTTAATTTTTCTAAAAATTATCAGACGCTTCTTATTAAGTCAATTAATTTCACCAAGACAATAAATGCTTCATTCATTCAGGCTCATCCGCGACCATAAAAGAGACAACAGAAAACCACCAGAAAGAGATAAAAGGATGTTAAGGACTGTGCACCAATCAGAACCTCCTGATGTCCTTAGAGGGTGATCCTCGGACTCCGATTGGTGGATTGAGATAACGCCTTTAACGCCCAGAGGATTCACTTGAAATTGTATGGTGAGGGAGATAGTCTATTGGGGATGCGCAGGCTGGAAGTAAAACCTGGATATTTATGATTGATGGTTCCGTACATATCTATTATGCATTCTTTATAACGTTATTCGGTTCTTGCTGTATAAATTGGTATTTTATTAGTGAAATGTGACATTTTGATAGAAAAATAAAAAGTGCTACGATCATGCTACGAAATAGGTAGACGTAGAATAAATAGCTAAAACACTAATTTACCTACTTACACTAAGTTTGTCTGCAGTGAATGTGATGAGCTGATTATGAATTTTACCAAATACCTACTGTTATACCATGGCTATAAAAATTTATAATAGATTGCCAAGTGATGTTAAAGAACTAAGGGGTCCCGTATTTAACAGAAAGTTATTTAATTTATTGAATAATCATTGTTTCTATTCTGTTGACGACTATCTAAATTTTAATTTTGACTTATTATAATTATACGTTTTATACCATTAATATTTAATTTATTTGTCATTTTTTATTACTTTTACATTATTGGTGCTTATGACATGGTGTATAATTTGTTAAATGTATTAGCTATTAAGTAAGACATTCACATGCCTGTGCTCGGGCGAGATGTGCAGAACAAATTATTATTATTATTGTTATCTTCCATCTAATGTATACCATATCTTCTGTGAATAAATATACTGAACTGAACTGAACTGAACTGAACTACTTTCGCCGAACGTCGGTTTCACCGAACCAAATATTCGGTCGAATTATTCGGCAAGAAATGGTGATGTTTTCCGTTTATTGCTCAATAGAGCTGGGTAATTTTGTGCCTCAATCACGGTGTAATGGTTGAACGGTTCGAATTAACTTTTAATACACATCATTCGTGTTCAGAATAGGTTACCAAATAGGATAAGTAGGTACACTTAATCCGGTAGGTACCTACCTACAACGCGTGCAAAGCCGCGGACATAAGATTAGATCAAAATAAATTACATACAAATCACAAATACTAAGCTGCTTATGAAAACAAATACTTACCTACTCGTAATTTGTCAAGTGAGTACCTAAGTTCGTATGAGCTAGTGGCCAACTCTGTTTTTTTATTGAAAATCTGTCAAAAACTCGTCACTTAAGACATGCTCAACTCTGAGATGCGTTTGAGTATTCAGGGGAAAGGTTAAGTATGTAGTTGAGTAATTGCCACCTCAAAACTTATACTACGGTGATTCATTAAAAAATTCTTCGTTAAAAAATTCGTTGTGCGCGGTCACAAATTGGGATGGGTGACCGCAGTGGCATTACGAGCTGAGTGCTTTCGTGCTTCGGAGGGCACGTTAAACAGTCGGTCCCGGCTTTTAAGTCGCTAAGCCATGACGGAGGCCTTTAGGCGGCCTAAAAACTCCGTCACTAGAGTTGGCCACTAGCTCATACGAACATACATACAGACATTAAAAACTAAATCTAGAAATGGTGCAGTTTCAACCTCACGTCGTTTCAAGTGCGACCGGCGCCGTTTCGCAAACATTTTTTCCCCAGATCCTAAGACAACAAGGGATGGTGAAAGTTCCTTTCGACTGTTCAAATAACCAAAAATCCAATACTAGAGTATGTGGGTACTATTATACTGTTCTGTGGCAATCAAAGGTTGCCTGGAAGAGGCGCGGTCGCAGCCTGAAATTTTGGAGGGGGTCACTAATAGAATATGTCGAGTAAATCAGATTTTATTGCGAACATTATAAAACAAATGGAAGCCTTCTATTTTTGTTGGTATCGCGGTTAGGGGCAAGATATTGCTTTTTTATATTTTTCTTTTAAGATTTTTCAATTTTGACGTGTACGATTGGGGGGGGGTCATGTCCCCTGTGACCCCCCACCCCCCTTCGGACCGCGCCAGGCCTGGAAGAGATCGCTCTATCGTATCTAATCAAGAACGTAGCAAGATGCCCCAAGAGCGCTTATAAAAATGTAAAGTTTAGATGTGACTGTTAACATAATAAATCTTAACTATCTATCTACTAGCTGCCGCCCGCGGCTTCGCTCGAGTTCCGATAAAAAGTAGCCTAGGTATATGTTATTCCAGCACGCATACCATGTATGTTCCAAGTTTCATTCAAATCCGTTCAGCCGTTTAGGCGTGATTGAGGCACAAACATACAAACACAAACTTTCACATTTATAATTATAGTAGGATTATTAGGGTAGCGTTATCGCATAACATCCGTAGGTACCTATGTGTGATTTGTCTACGATGTCCCGTAGACATGCGGCGATCCTATTATATCGCTTCCAACAATTGAACTCAGGCGAAAATTGTCCCATTCTAGAGATAGGGATGGGCGATATTGGTAGAATATCGATATTCGAGTTATTCGTCAACTCGCGGATCTGAAACTCGCCTGAACCCGCGAGTTGGCACATAAATACGTCAGATATTCACGACCACGCGAGTTGACGACAAAAAAATAGGTAAAATCGGAAGGTGCCAACTCGCGGGTTCACGCGAGTTTCAGATCCGCGGATTGACGAATAACTCCGATATTCGTATCATCATCATCTTCCTGCCCTCATCCCACTATGTGGGGTCGGCACAGCATGCACGATCCTTGGATCATGCTGTAAGAGTTTTGGCTGAGGTGTTTTATGACCGGCCGCCTGCCTGACGTCAACCCTCCTTGGGAATACTTGCTTATTGTATCTCATCATGTTGGAGGATACTATCCCTTAGTCGACTTTTACGACATGCTCGTGGAGAGAAGCAGCTGGACGCATTCTATGTTATTTCTTTACACACGCATTCTATAGTCCAGCAGAGAAGAAGTCCGATATTCGTATCGATTTTACGAAATCATCAATCTGCCTTTTATAAACTGCGTAAGGTCAGCAACATGTTTAACTTTTCCATTTTCTCCTGTCACTCGTCATCTCTAACTCCTCTTCTGTGGATTTCACTCAGAAGCAAAAATTCAATAATCTATATTTTTAACCTTTAAATTCGTAGTTTATGTTAACCAAAGGGTTATAATATCTATACTTTTCAAAAAATATATTAAGGTACTAGCTGCCGCCCGCGGCTTCGCTCGCATGGTACCAGGATAAAAAGTAGCCTATATGTTTTTCCAGCACACATTCTATGTATGTTCCAAGTTTCATTCAAATCTGTTCAGCCGTTACGGCGTGATTGAGGCACAAACATCGTCACATCCTCACAAATTTTCGCATTTATAATGTTTTTAGGATAATTGTATAATTTTTATAAAGACACTTGCTCCTAAAGTGTTTGTCGATATCGATACTGTAATAAGGCTCTAAATATATTTCACCGATATCGATACATATTGCCCATCTCTAGAGATTAAGAGATTAGGAGCTTCGAGATAACAAACACAAGCATTAGAGGAGCGGGCTGGCTTCTTTGTGAATAGATGCAAAAAAGGAACGATTCCCTTCAACTTACCTAACAACTTACCGGTAGGTAGGTAGGTACTGTGATGGTTCTACCGGAGATACAATTTCTGTAGATAAATAAACAGACGCGTATTTTTCGTAATTACGACGAAATCACTTTACTTTTAGGTAAATAAACCTCGCAACATAAGTTTTTACACCACATTTCATTAGTACCTAGGTACCTACTTAAAAGTTTCATGAATTCCCATTGATTTTTTTCAATTTCGTTTTCTGAAAAGTAATTTGGTGATTTCAGAATTTATTTATTTTGAAGTCCCCTTGGTCAAACAAAAGCCTTTTGCCATCTATAGTACTTAGATGATTTATACAAAGTCATTAGGCAACTTTTACCTTCAATAGGTAATGGGATGCTGTAGTGCCCGGGACGAATTAAGATGGAGCAGTTAAGTTTGAAAAAAAAAATATAGGTTACAATTTCAGCAAAACCGCGCGCTCAAATGTAATGTAATCAGAATGTTCGTGAGGATGTGAGGATATTGTGACTCCATCATGGCGTAACGGCTGAACGTATTTGGATAAAACTTCTTGTTGGCGCCGACCACAGAAATTATCAATATTTATCTTGTTCCTGTCAAAACGATTACAATGAAGGCAAGCGGAAACAGTAAATAGCAAAATAGTAATTATTTTTGTAAGAATAACTTCGAGATAATCTGCGTAAAATGAACTCGAGCATGGATTAGGAATGATAAAAAACCGGCCAAGCGCGAGTCAAATTCGCACACGAAGGGTTCTATCGTAAATATCCTACTATGTTATAAACTAGCTGTTGTCCGCGACTTCGTACGCGTGTTGTACATTATTTTGTTCTATAATCAATAGTTTTCGCAACGCACGCCAAAAACTATTTTGGGTTTTCTACTTTGGGTTACAATATTGCAATTTTCTTACGGATCCCTAACTTTTTGAAAATATATTATAGCCTATACTGGTGCCTGATAATGTAGCTTTCTATTGGTAAAAAGATTTTTGAAATTGGTCGAGTAGTTTCGGAGCCTATTCGTTACAAACAAACAAAAAAATCTTTCCTCTTTATAATATTAGTATAATGTGATAGTTTGTGAGGATGTTTGTAAGTTTGTGCCTCAATCACGCGTAAGCGGCTGAACGGTTTGAATGAAACTTGGAATAAACATAGTACCTACCTACATGTGCTGGATTAAATAAATAAGTAGGTAGGTATAGTTACTTTTAATTTGTTTATATAAATATTAATGATGATATTTACCGATGTTATATTACATATAGGTATTATAATTATACTTATATTCCATCCCTAATAAATACAAATACCTACTTCTACTTATACTTCAACCTTTTTTTGAAAATTAATTCATTTGATCTTTTTACTGTAACACCCAGATACAGAACAAACATCTATGTATGATGATCACACAAGTTTTTCTTGGGTGGGAATCGAACCTACTCACAGAAGACAAAAGCGACCAACTGAGCTATGAGGCCAGTGAAAAATTACACTAACATTTAATATCCTTTGCAGCTGTAAAATTATCTCGCCATCTTACCTAATGCGATTATTTACAAAAAGCCCACATCTTTATAACACGTCACTAATTCTCAATTCAAATTTTCAAAAATCGAACTTCGGTGTTCCATTTTTAAATCCTGTGTGGTCGGTGTTGCCAGCTCCTTGCATTACGTCAAACTTGTCAGAACATCGATGAGGCGGAAGGCGCAGACGATTTAAAAATAAAAATAAAAAGTTGCATGGAAAGGTTTGCTAATATTTTTGAAAATTATTACTATAATAGGATTTATAAAATGCGGGCGAATGTACCTAGGTACCTTTTTTTCTTCAAAATACTCTAGTAAAGCAGGTGACTATGGGTACCTACTTACTTACTAGTAAAAATTATGATCATTTGTCACATACCTAAGTAGTAAAAATCTGACCAGAATTAGGTACCTACATTACATATTATTATCACGCCCGTATCCCTAATGGGGTGGGCAGATCCACAAGTAAACATAAAAAAACTTGCAGCCACTCTTGAATTAAAACCCCAAGATGGGTATGGTGAACCATGGTGACAGGTGATCAGCCCATCGCCCATAAAGGTGGTCCATCATTTTGGAGAGGAAAGGGTAATAGGTATTTTATAAAATAAGCTGTGTGGGAACAAACTAACATGTACCTAGGTATAACATACAAATAAAATCATTTCTTTATTTCTTTCAGGAAAAACAACCTATCCCTCAATTTCGTAGTTCAAAATAACTTAAACTAGCGAAATCCGGACGATCTATGGCAGCTAAACTACCTATAAGGCAGACAGAGGCAGTAATTCGAAACCCAACACCCGCCCAATAACTACAACTTATTCTGTATCCTGGCAATACCAACTACGACATACTCTATGCCCCGGCTATACTAACTGCTGTATAATCTGTGCTCAACAACTATGATCGATTCTAGTGATGGGACGCGAATCGAAAATGAATATTCGAATCAACTCGAATCATCGGGAAAAAAATCGAATCATGACTTGAATTAACCCTTGATTCGAATTGATTGATGATTCGAATCGATAAAATGATTCGAAACGATCCGATGATTTGAACAATAAATACTTACTAATAAATACTTATAAATAAATAAAAAACACTTAGATACATTTTGAATCATCATCATCATCATCATCATCAGCCTATAACAGTCCACTGCATGACGTAGGTCTCTCCAATTACAACCATCGCCAGGCGTAATATTCGCGTAACAGATAAAAGAAAGAAATTGATTCGAATCAGATCGTGGATTCGAATCAACTCAACCATTCGAATCAAGCGATGATTCGAATCAACATAAAATCTCATTCGAATTGAGTTTTAACTGTCATCATTCGAATCATTCGAATCAAATGTGATTTGAGTCCCATCACTAATCGATTCTATGCCCACAAGGACTCGAAGTTCCAACTAACTCTGTTTATTCTGTGCCCTGGTTAAGCACTGTTTTAACCGAACTGGTGTACTAACTATAATTTATTCTGTGTCCTGGTGGGGAGCACTGACTGTGGTGTATTCTGTGACGCGGAGCGTATGCTCGGCTCGCTCGATATTGGATGGTGGTATGCAAGATGAGTGGATGGAAAATAAGAAGAAATTTTTTTTGGTCGGTCGGTAGATCGAGTCGAAAATTACAAGTTGTTCAAGGTAACAAGGTAGTTGTAGTCAAAAATTTTGCGCCTCGGCAATTTTCGTCTAGCTTGTGAAATAGAGATGTTAATTAATTATGTAGATACTTATTTTTAAGGGTTGGTTCAGTTATTATTATAATACTATTAGTTGCATATTCGGACAAATTTGGTTGTCATACAAAGCACGAAGTTTGCCGAATCGCACAATATTTGTGTTACTACTGTACATAAATAAGTATTTATTGTAACAAGAGGCCTCCTTTTTATATTGTATCTTATTTTTAAGATTAAAATTTGTTGTTATAGCGGCAATAAAACTCTACCTATTACAGTTAATGAGAGCCCGCTGACAGACGGACGTGCAGACGGACAGGGACAGCAGAAATCCTCACCGCTCAACTTTGTTGTCAAAGGAAAGGTCCAAGCGTGTATTTAACGTTAGTTTAATTTTTAATTTAGTTTTAGTCTTAGTTTGGTTGCCTTCGAGAAATCACATCCAGCGATAAGGCCACCCTTTGCTAGCAATTGTCAGGTGAAGGCGGAGTAATAGGGTTCCGTTGGCACCCATCGGGTACGGAGTCCTAAAAAGGAAAACTATTATAATGGCTGACTCCTTTCAGCATAATCCGGTCCCAGCAAGGTGCAGAGCAGACTAGCCCGTACAGTCAGTTACGCAATTGTTTAAACAATGCCCGTAATAAAATATCACGTTACCAGAGAAATGAGCATCCTCTATAGGGGTGGCTTTGAGGGGCAATTTGACTGCATAATAGCTTTAATAATGTTAGTTTTTGTAGACGCATTGTGTGATTTTGATCTGTTTTGTGATAAAAATATTCAGTTTTCATTAGGTACGCAGAATTTCTTTGAACAAATAATTCTATAAACAATAGGTAATTTTAAAAGAAATCTAAGTTTAGGTGTGCCTTAGCCGGATATAAAAATAAGAAAATGAATACTAAACTTTATGGAGAACTTTACTAAAAGAAGTAGGCCTTAAGTTTAAATGTATTATGTAGAAAAAGTAGGTGTAATACCTAGCTACTCAGAGGCAAGTCTAAATACGAGGCAATTACTTAATAATTTATTGTTGTAAGTTGTTTTTGTTTCTTGTACATAGGTTTTAAAGTAATTTTTATTATGATTTCTATTTTTATTTTAAATACCTCTTTGATTTATGTGTTCGTAAATACTACTATTTAGAATAATTCTACTTGTTATCTAAGCTTATAATAAACTAAACTTACAATAGACACAATTTTTTATAGTTTTGGTTTTCATGAATACCTAACTAGATTGATAATGGTAAACCATCTAGGTACCTAACCTAAGCAGTGTTTTCTGTGCTGCATGTCTGCCATTCTTCTTTAAATAGATTTATTTCTCATTGTACCGATCTACATACCGAAAAAACGTAAAGTGTGTGTGAACTCGTGCAAATCTCAAGACGACAATCTTCCTATTCAAAGAACAGATCTCAATGACAATCTTATAGCTATTAGGGACATACGATACGACATAATGTCCCTGAAAGTAAAATTCGACTCAAATGGGGCGCAAATAACACACGTATTTCGAGAAAGTGTAATCTGTACAATAGAACACTCGACTTACTAAAAAAAACAGGCCACAAATGCATATAATTGCAGAAACTTACGCAGTGCTTCACAAGAAATGTGTCTGCCATTTTGTGAACGCATGACTTAACAAAATGGCCGCGGCATTGTTGTTGGCGCCAAAACTTGCGTCACGTATTTGCGCTTGTCTGGACATTATTTTTTGTAACATTAGTTGAGAGCTTGAAAAGATTTCTATTTCTTTTGAAGGCACTTTTTGTCGCGATTGTTGTCTGCAATGTTAATGTTTTTTTTAGGAATGGAAAGAGGGAAATCTAACTCAGTAGTCGTTCTTGTCGTAAGTACCTACCTACCTACACTCCTGGCGGAGTGGTGGTAGGTAAGTACCTAATTATGAATCGTGATAGGTTGGTTGCTGCTTTTTCGATACTCCTCTATCTCTCTATTCATTTTAACCTAGTAACAAGTTCGAAAACATGTGCCAAGTGCATGGAAGGAGCCTTTGAGGCGCACATTTCGTCGTAGTCGTAGAATAATGACGGATCTGCAATTTAGCTACTGTGACGAAATATTATGTGCATTGATGATGACTTATAATATCGTACCCTGTTAAATAATATCATTTTTTTTAATATAGCAACATTTCCTTTTACGTTGATAGAGCTAGCCGTTCAAAATATGCCATAAAGTGATTTACTGTAAAGTGGCTAAATTACAGATCCGTCATTGTTCTACGACTACGACGATTTAATCCTTTTACCACACTTGTCCAAAGGAACTAGTGACACTACTAGTTGACACACTTCATGACCTGAAATAACATCGCAAACGAAGAAGGTAAAAGTTAGCTGTCTATACTAATATTATAAAGAGGAAAGATTTTTTTGTTTGTAACGAATAGGCTCCGAAACTACTGGACCGATTTAAAAAATTCTTTTACCAATAGAAAGTTACATTATCAGGGTCCAGTATAGGCTATAATAAATTTTCAAGGGAGGGATGGAGGGAGGGAGGAAGGAAGGATATCCATATGTAGGAATATCATTCTAAAGATCAAGACCACGATGGTATATGCCTATCCCCGTGCGAAGCCGGGGCGGGTCGCTAGTACATAATATAATTTTTAATCATGTAACTGCCAATTGTTTATTTTTTAATTATTGTTTCTACTAGCTGCCTCCCGCGGCTTCGCTCGCGTGGTTTCCGGATAAAAAATAGCCTATATGTTAATCCAATACATGTACTATGTATATTCCAAGTTTCATTCAAATCCGTTCAGCCGTTTAGGCGTGATTGAGGCACAAACATCCAAACTCACAAACTTTCGCATTTATAATATAAGTAAGATTTCGTATACTTTGTATGGCAGATTTTGCCAGAAATAAAGCGGTTCTATTTTATTTTTACCCAACTGCGAAGGATGCGATGGAAATGCTTATATTAATTTTACAAAATACTTTTTCAAGAAAACAAAGCGAAGTTAAGCTTTTTATTTCCTAGGGGAGGGGCTTCTTAAAAGGTTTCTGTGTCGGTATAAATTTTCTTTTGTTTTTTGTGTTGTTTTTTTTGTTTATAACCCACCCTTAAGGGTTGTGAAGCCGCAGAAATGAGGAAGTTAGTCTGTAAACAAACTAGGGGTTGAAAATTAAATTAGGAAATTAAAATCCATTTAAATTGATTTACGAGAAGTAATTTGTAATTTAATAAGTGTAGAAGTGTTTATTTGCATATTATTTACAAAATAAGGCCTTTTACCATTTATAGTAGATGATTTATACAGCGTCAGGAGGCAACTTTTACCTTCACAAACGGGACGCTGTAGTGCCCGGGACGAATTAAGATGGAGTGACTAAGCCGATTACAAAATCTAACTAATATGGTATTGAAAGCTTGTGAGGATATGTGGATGTGACGATGTATGTTTGTGCCTCAATCACGCCGAAATGGCTGAATGGATTTGAATGAAACTTGAAATATACATAGTACATGAACTGGAATAACATATAAGCTATTTTTTATCCGAGTACCACGCGAGCGAAGCCGCGGGCGGCAGCTAGTAATTTCTATAAATTAATAGCAAATACTAAGGGATATTAGATTATTGGAAGGGGTATTAGTATGAAGAAGTTGGAATTTTCAATCTCCAAAGTGATGTCTTAAAAGTTAGTCAAACAAATGACAACAGTTGAGCGTACGCTCCACCGATGAAGCAGCCTTGTGCAAACACAATCGGTTTCGGTGCAGTCAAACAGCGGGAACATGTACTCCACTGATGCAGTCGGGTAAAATGCTGCTTGGCGTGTCTGGATATCTTTACCCGACTGTGATAGAGGATCTATGGTCCCTATTAACAATGTCAGATATACTTTTTTACCAATTTTTACCGGCGGCGCGCCGCGCGCCGGTTCCTTTAGTCAGTACCCATATTGTTGCGGGGACAAAGTTATAACTACCCACAATATTAACAAAAACTGACGAAATAATCATGATTTTCAATACAACAAATTATTGTAACCATGGAATTTCTTAGATTCTATTAAATATTTTTAATTTGAAAAAAATATTTTATGTGAAAATGTGAATATTGGTAAAAATGAATATCCGACATTGTTAATGGGAGCATTGCTATATTTATACTTCTCTGCTGGACTGGGAGTAATGAATAAACATAGAATGCGTCCAGCTGCTTCTCCCGAGCATGTCGTAAAAGTCGACTAAGGGATAAGTAGTATCCTCCAACATAAGATACAATAAGCAAGTATTCCCAAGGAGGGTTGACGTCAGGCAGGCGGCCGGTCATATGTCGATGTATATTTGTGTATGCCGACCCCACATAGAGTGGGATAAGGGCATGATGATGATGATGATGATATGATAGAGGATCTATGTTTATATAATATAGAGATGTTACAATAATTATGTAGATACTTACTTTTTTAAAGGGTTCAGTTATTATTTTAATTATGTATTCGGACAAATTCGGTTTTCATACAAAGCACGAAGTTTGCCGAGGTGCACAATATTTGTGGTACTACTGTACCTACCAACTTTAACAAATTCACGATTTTGGCAAGTGAGGTGTCAAGAGTATCAATGACACAAACAAAAAACTCCTTATGTTTGAAGTCGAATAAAAAGCTCTTTAGGTAAGTACAAATGCATCAGCTCCATCTTAACGTCACAAAACCGGAAAACGCGTCAGTCGGAATCAAAGACAGGGCTAAGTCGATCGTCATAATATTGACCTAGCCGGGACTCGAACCCGCGACCGCAAACACGGAGGCAAACAGATTAACGCGTAGACAATGGGAAGAGAAAGTATAAAAACAATGCGAGTATTATTTTTTTGTCATTTTTCACTAAGTAGGTAGATTCAAGACCGTTGGCTGTTTGATGAGGCTAGCACATGAGCGTGTTGGTACAAACAAATGGAAGCCCACGCCCAGCAGTGGACAAGGACATGCTCAAGAAATATCAGAACAACCATACAAACATCAGGCATCTAGAAACCTAGGTTTTGGGAAGCTTATATCCAACAGACTTTTATTTAATTCGATGATGATGATTATAATGATGTAAGTATTTATGACCGATTGAAACAGAAGCTGTAATTAAGCGATGAGTCAGGTCTAGTGATAGCGGGTTCAAATTCGGTCGTGCACAAATGGATTTTCATTTTATGTGGGCTATGTGAGGAAAACCGCAGCTTAGTCAGCTCAGTTTGACCATGTCCTTCGTGTAGATAATGCCGACTAAGCTGAGAGGATGGTATAGGTGCTGGGCTAACTCCAACTTAATTCATCCCGGCCACTACAGCGTCCCGTTTGTGTAGGCAAAAGTTCTGATGCCTCCTGACGCTGTATTTAAATCATCATTTATAAAGGAGCTTAACCTGACTGACTGACTGATTCGAAACTGAGCCGAAACCACTGAAGCCAGAAAGCTGAAACTTGAAAGGTAGCTTCCTTTTATACCAAAAGCACTCACTAAGACGGGATTTTTCGAAATTCAACCCCTAAAGGGGTAAAAAAGGGTTCACGTTTGTGTGGAACTTTTTAGCGCGCGGTACGATTTGCTTGAAACTCGATTCGGATACTGTAAATGCAAAATAAATGGACACGTGTTTCAGGATTTTTCAAAACAACCCTTAAAACGGGGTGTCAAAATTTGTATTGGAACTTTTTATCGGCGGTGCGAATGGCTTAAAACTCTTGTTATTCTAGTACAAATGGTAAAAAGGCCTTAGTTAAAACTCATCTAGAGCCTCTGTATTTATTGTAAAAGAGGTAAAAAATATACGCTCTTTGTGGGAGCATGTTTGTACGCAAATATTTAGCAGTTGGTCGGGTAATTGGCAGTGTTTACATATTAAAAAAATACTACCGAGAACTGAGCTATTTGCCGAGTCAGTAAACGCATTAAAGGCTTGGAAAGTGAAGGTTTTGTACTTAGTAGATGTGCAGTAATAATTTCAAACTATTTTTGTCCATGATTTTAACTTGTAATCTACTAAGTCCCTTAACCATGTAGATGATTTATACAGCGTCAGGAGGCAACTTTTTGCCTTCACAAACGGGACGCTGTAGTGCCCGGGACGAATTAAGATGGAGTAGGCTTGCCCAGCACCTATTCCATCCTCTCAGTTTAGTCGGCCTTGTCCACAGGAAAGACGTGGTCAATACGTGCGGAGCTGACTAAGCCGCGGGTTTCCTCACGATGTCTTCCTTCACAGTTTGGGAGTACTGGTATAGCGCACATAAATTTTTCACACAGAAAAATCCATTAGTACACGACTAGATTTGAACCCTTGTAATCTAAACATATAAATAATAAATAAATTAGGTGTTTGACCTAAATTGTATTTTATTTATTATTTATATTGATTAAAATGTAAAAAATCTAATACGGTAGTTTTAAGAAGTCATTTCCAACTAACATAAGATGACACTTAACTAAAAACGTAGACTTAAATGGTACAAATTCTTCACTATCATCATCATCATCGTATGCCGTAAAATCAAATATGTCAGACCTACTATGCTACCTAAATTCTACGCAGTCGAGTTTTTTGTTATTTTAAATAAATACTTGTTTATGAACACAAATATATTATGACAGTGAGTCTAATAATCCTATTAAAAACGATCTTACCCCTTAGTTTCCCAGTCATTATAGGCTTTACCCCTAATTGGAAGAGCCACGCGTCAACAATCTCTTTTGTTCCTAAACAATACCTTTTTACTTCATCAAATTACACCGATAAATTCAAAAATAACCCTTAAAAAGAACGGTATAAAGTTTAAAATAAAGTTTCGCGGCTCGATGGATAAGTTTGACAGACGTCAAAACGCGCGCCAAAATACCTGTCAAAGTTTTAATGACGACACGTGACACCTCATTTCGGTAAACGAGGTATTTTATGAGGAAACATTCTTTAGGACCAAAACTTAGTCTGAACTTTGAGAAATTGGAACAGTTTCCAAACAATGGCTGCCTGGAAAACATTGAATCATGATTAATTGATGAAATTTAATGTGTTTTCAAATCATACTGAGTTATGAAACTCGAAAAAATTGTAAAAAGATTGACAGCATATTTTTCATTTTCATTATGATTATCAATCCAAAGGCAATCCAAAGGCTTTTGACCTCAATGTGGATCCTTCGTACACTTCACATTTCAAGTGACGTAGTTTTTTAGGCCTCCGTCATGGCTTAACGACTTAAAAGCCGGGACCGTCATTTTAACCTGCCCTAGCACGGAAGCGTTTAGCTTATAATACCATTTGCGGTCATCAAAATTGTGACCGCACACAACGTTGCTTTACTTCAACGATCAATCTATACGTCTAACCCCCGAATACTCAAATGCATGTCAAAGTTGAGCACGTCTCAAGTCACGGTTTTTTGACAGTTTTAGATTTTCATCAAAAACTGAGATTTCATCAAAAACGCATCTAGACATAGACATAACATTTATTTGCTAAGATAGCACACATAACACATAACATAGAATTTTAACAATATAAAATAAAAAATACCTAGGCAATTGAGAAAAAAAAGACCTTACCATCTCAGAGTTGAGCACGTCTCAAGTAACGACTTGAGACTCCTCAACTCTGAGATGCGCTTGAGTATTCGCGGGTAAGCAAGCTACGCCACGAACGCTTCGAGTACATCGAGTACTGTGATAAAATGCAATAAAATAAGATGAGAATCCATGGACCGTCACCGCCGGTGTCAGGTGACGACCACACCGCTACGGTCCGCGACCAGTTCGCGGTGTCGCGCTCTGACAACCCCACACAAAGCCGTTTTACAACATAACTGAAAATTCCAGCGATGTCGCTAGGAGGAAAGTCAGGCGATTCAGAACGAATTCAAATTCAAATAACCCCTCAAGCCCGCGTTACGTCACTGCACATTCACTCAAACCCCAAACGGTAACAGGTTACGGCGCTCTTCATTTGACTAAGGACCAGTGACGGATTAACCCTTAATCAAATTAAGCAATTGCCTAGGGCATCACGTCTGAGGGGGCACCAGAAGAAGTACAAAAAAATCCGTCCTTAGGGCATCACGCCTCACTCTCACGTCACCAAAAACCACACCAAAAAAAGCATGGATTGCTTAGGGTATCAAGTAGTCTTATCCGACACTGCTAAGGACCTCTTCCATTTGAAGAAATGTTTGCAGACGGCCTCGTGGCGTGGCGGGCGATTGCTCAGCAGAGACGCAAGAGGCGCGGGTTCTATACCCGCTGAGGAAAAAATGTTAGCAGGATCTGTAAATATTTCTTCCGGGTCTGGGTGTTGTGGTGCCATGGTACTCGTAGTTTCTGATACCCACGACACAGGGAATCCTAGTGTGGGGTCAGGACTATGTATGTGACTGTTGGGTGTTATTTATTATTTATTTATTTTCACTTATTTACAGACTACTTTTGTATGAAGAAGTTTAATGAGTACCGTTCTTTGATAGATTATCTACATTCTGAACAAAAAATATTTCGTCATCTGTGGTCGTTCAGTGGAGTATTTATTCATTTTCTATGGTAATCGAACTTCGCATTTAGATCTTTCTTCTGGCTTTTCGCTTCACTCGATCAATAATGATGAATAAATAATAAATATATTATTATTATTATTTCCTCGTTTCGTGGCTGCGGTTTCCCGGAGGAGGCTTGCGGTCGCCGGAGCTCCTCACCTCAGCTTCAACTATAACTAGTTTCTACAATAAACCTAAACAAATTATAATTATGTTTGTAAATAAACAGAAAAATCGTTAGTAAAATCGACAACTAAAAACTAAAGTACCTAAAGGAATTGCTTCATAAAAAAGGTCGGCAATTATTAATTTTATTCCAAGTGATAAGAGTAAGATAAGTATATACTTACTTATCTTACTTAAATAAATGCGAAAGTTTGTGAGTTTGGATGTTTGGATGTTTGTGCCTCAATTACGCCTAAACGGCTGAACGGATTTGAATGAAACTTGGAATATACGTAGTACATGTACTGGATTAACATATAGGCTATTTTTTATCCGGGTGCCACGCGAGCGAAGCCGCGGGCGGCAGCTAGTCATAGTAAAAAAGAACTGAAATCTTGCTCGCTTCCCTCGTCTGTCAAAATAAACTCTTACTACAATAGCATCAATTACAAATATGTGCAGGAGGATGAAAAATTAAGAGCCGGCACCACATGTCCGGCGCGTGCCGCTAGACGGCGAGCGCAAATTACACACGTGCGGCGCATTACGGTAATGCACGATGTTTTGACAAACCTGCCGAAGTGAAGGTACCTATATTTATTAATGTTATAAAGGATAAGCCTTTTCTATTTATGGTGAACTAGCTGCCGCCCGCGGCTTCGCTCGCGTGGTACCCGGATAAAAAATAGCCTATATGTTAATCCAGTACATGTTTTATGTATATTCCAAGTTTCGTTCAGATCCGTTCAGCTGTTTAGGCGTGATTGAGGCACAAACATCCAAACATCCAAACATCGTTACAAACTTTCGTACTAGATGGCAGCACCGGTAAAATTAGTACGCGCTATCGTTGCGTTTTGAGCTTTACGCCGGTAATTTCAAGCAAACTAAGACTTTTCAAATTTATAATATAAGTAAGAAAGATAAGAAAGATGTTTGATGAAAATAATGCTGTTTTTGTATAATATTTTTACCTATTATTATCTACATAATGTAGATAAACTGATTTTGATGATTTGGTAGCTTCTTAGAGAATGATCCCAAAGAGAATTTTCACAATATTATTTCTGAGTTTATGCCTCTTTTCATAGTTTATAAATTCACTAGTCGTCCCCCGCGGCTTCGCTTGCGTGATACCCGGATAAAAAATAGCCTATATGTTAATCCAGTAGGTACATGTACTATGTATATTCCAAGTTTCATTTAAATCCGTTCAGCCGTTTAGGCGTGATTGAGGCACAAACATCCAAACATCCAAACTCACAATCTTTCGCATTTATAATATAAGTAAGATGTAAGAAGTACGATTACTGACCGTTATGGCCTATTACGGCTTAATACTCGTAGTAGATGATATATACAGCGTCAGTAGGCAACTTTTACCTTCACTAATGTTCATCATCTTCCTGCCCTTATCCCACTTTATGTGGGGTCGGCACGGTAAGAATTTTGGCTAAGATGTTTTATGACCGGCCGCCTGCCTGACGTCAACCCTCCTTGGGAATACTTGCTTATTGTATCTCATCATGTTGGAGGGATAGTTCCCTTAGTCGACTTTTACGATATGCTCGGGGAGAGAAGCAGCTAGACGCATTCTATGTTTTTTCTATACCTACTCCCAGTCCAGCAGAGAAGTTTTACCTTCACTAACGTTACCTAAATTATTTTATTTGTCGCGTCGCTTACAGTTCTAACTTCTAACTCAGCCTATACTTACTCACACATATTATTACGCCCGTATCCCTAACGGGGTGGGCAGTCACAGGTAATCATAAGAAAACTTGCAACTTACTCCTGACTCAAAGTCTCAAGATAGATATTGAGCCATGGTGACAGGTGATCATCCCATCGCCCATATAGATGGTCCATCATGTTGGAGAGGATACTGTTATTTACCCCCGAATACTCAAACGCATCTCAAAGTTGAGCACGTCTCAAACGATTTTTTTACAGATTTTCATCAGAAACTGTCAAAAAACCGTGAGTTGAGACGTGCTCAACTTTGAGTCGCGTTTGAGTATTCGGGAGTTACCTAGTCAACTTTTACGATATGCTCGGAGAAAAGCAGCTGGACTCATTCTATGTTTTTTTCTTTACTACCAGTCCAGCAAAAAAGTATAATAGGTATTTTTACCTCTCACCTCAACAATGTAGAGATCCTTCCGTGAAAATCAATTTTATTTTTACCAATAAACAATTTATATTTTTTCACCGTGCCCGAACGGTAACCCAATATGGAAACCGGATAGCAGACAGTATGGCGGCGCGCTTTCCTTTTTGAATTTTTCTTTTTTATTCCGATGTAGAAACGTCAGAGTTTTTTTTTTATTTTTTGTGGCGTGTGTGATCCTTTGTTTTGGTAGAATAGTCGATGATGCGTAGCTCTTTGTGATTTTTGTCTATGGTTTTTGATAATCGGATGAAATGGTGATCGTGAATTAGATCGATTATATCAATCAACTAGTAACTTTATGACTTATATTTTAAAATGTGACATAATATTAATAAAAATCATTTTAGACAAATATTGCCGTCGGAATTGATAATGTGTTGAAATTCAAACTCCTTTTGTAGGTATCTTTTTCTGTAGAACACATTTGAAAAATCTATTTATCTGAGCACTGGTGGTCTAGTGGTCCCCCGACTTCCAATCCTGAGGTCATGGGTTCGAATCCGGTCGTGCGCCGTTTCTGTTCGAAAATGTTTCTATGAGTACTATAATACTAGTACTCTTTAACGAAGAAAAACATTGTGAGAAAACCGGCATGTCGTAGAACTTAAAAAGATCGAACATATTTGACACACAAGTGCACGAAAGGAGCTTCCGAGGCGCACTTTAAATCCTTTAACCACACCTTGTTCGAAAGAGCTAGTGACACGACTTGATAGATTTAAAAAGTTTACGGAAGTTACATATTTTAGACAGATAAAAAAACAATTGAGCATTTGCACCAAAGCAGGCTGTATTGTGTAATTAACAATAATGAAAAACATAGAAATGTGCTATAAATAAACTAAAGTCATATTAAACTGGATTTTACTTAAATACTTGTCACCTGGACTTTTCCTTACAATTACTACTTCTTTTTTTACTATAGGAATATAAAAAAGTAAAACCAAAATGAAAACGGGTACTTCCCGTGATCTACCTGCTTAGTCCACCTGGGTGGACCACGTGCACTTTTTATTGCCCTTGGTCAACCTCACTTTTTCTACACCTCAATTACATTCATTAGGATAATGTGTGTCTTCTGTCTGTCAACAGAAGAAAAGCCGAACCCTTTGACACGTAAATATTTTGCCATTCGACACCAATGTCGTTACGTCCAAATTGCCAGACGTTCGAAGTTCAAAACGTTCAAACTAATGAGATTTAAAATTAGAATGCGCCTTTTTAAATTGACATTTATGAATGGTGCTTTTTTCAGCCAGTATTTTTCAAAAATAGAACGTCGTTCAAAAAGAGATAAAAGAATAAATTCTCATTTTAAAAACTTTTCGCTTTGCGTTTGCTGCAGTACATTAGCTAAAAAGAATATTAAGGTCTATTGAACGGCTTTTAGCTTTGAAACTTTGAGTTCAAGAGGTGTCACTGATGTCAGTTTTCATACAATTTTACAGCTGTTGAACTTAGTTTAGAGCTGAAAGCCGTTTAGTTTAATCGGTGAAATCAGTTCGAAGGCTGTAGGTACCTAGTTAAAAAAATGTGAAGCCGTTCCGTAGCGTAGTAGATTCAACTTTTAAACTTCTGGAAGCTAACATAGATTGACACTTCCCTATTATTTCGAAAAACAGACAACCCTTATCAGGAACACATGTACCAAATCGAGCAGCGACCGAAAACTCATACAACGAAGGAAACTCGATATTTTTGCACGAAATTAGGGAATATTGTGAAAAAAGTTATATTTTTCTTACAAATCGTTCCCGCGTGCTTTGCGGTTTTGAGTTACGTTGCGAACAAAAAATCTTTTGTCGAAAGTTTTTTTTTATTTTTTTTATTACCTGTCACCTTGAAATATGGACACAATCGTAGAAAGGGTCAACTTTTGTGCTTTTTATTTAATTTTTTGATTTGGCATTTGTTAACCCTTTCACGGATGACCCCTTGGGAATTTTGTAAATTGCATTATATTTTGGCAATTGTTCATTTGACCTTTTACTTTTTAGGCGATAAAATTACAAAATGTCAATACTTTCAATGAATAAAGAAGCTGTTATTTTTAATAAGACCTCTTGTAAAGTATCGTAAAATAGCAATAACTATTTTAACATGTTTCGTTTTTAACATATTTAAGAGATTTTAAAGTCTTGTGTGTGTTCTTTATTAATAAATTCTGTTTTCTTAAATTATACTTTTTTCCTTAATGCCACAGGATGCTACAAGTTTAATATAAGATGACATTTTCACGCCCGTGGACAGTTTTCAATTAGTACCCATTTAGAATTAAAACTAAAGCAATCAGTCACCGGACACAGCTGGGCCGTTTCTAGCCACTATTTAGTTTAGTTCTGTCTTGTTAGTCATTCATTACATTAGTAAACGAGAACAAACTTAGCATTGCTTTTTATTGTTCTACTTTCCATTCAAATTTCGATCTTATTGTTTTGAAATAGAGTTTGACATAAATTTTGAAAAAGGAATACTAACTTTGGTTGTCAGCAATGAGATAAACATGGCGGCCGCAAAGCGAGTGAGATGTCAATCAAACGTCAAACAGACATCCCGCCTTTTTAAGCACTCATTTCTGAGCAAACGTATGTACAGATTTGTAGAGATTTTAATAAATTGTTTGCGTGTTTTTCTGTCGTCTGCTTGACAGACATTGGGTATTAAAAATTTGATGATGTGTTGAAATCTTGTAGGAATGTTACAATTAAATGTCATCAAGTAATTTTAGCTATTCTTTTTCTATACAAAATGTGATCTGACCTAAAATATTTAAAATATGCGTATCTCCGTACCTATAATTTAATATTATGTTAAGAACTCTTGGCACAAAAACTTGTCATTCAATTGTAGCTATTGATTACACAATTGCATTTTAAATAATAGTATCAGTTGTCACTCTCAAATAAAATTGAAAAACAAAAGGCATGACATTTGACATTTTGACAGACCATTCTTAAGTTCCGTTTCGCTCATCAGTTTGTCATGCTCTATTTTATTATTTTCTCAATAAAACCAAGGATTGCCTATAACCGCAAGAGAGCAACCAACCGCCAACTTCTATTTACAAAATTCTTGCACACGGGCAATTTTAAGCAATTACTTATTGACAGATATCGCAAACAGCCAATGGGATAACAAGGACATGCAAAATGTAACTGTGTCAAATTAAAATTTCAATAATTTTTCTGCAGACTACCTTATATTATTGGATAATACAAAGAGCGCTTAAAAAGCTTAAAAAGGATTGCTATACTTATAGCCTATAATGTAACGTTGCCTAATATGGAGCAATTTAAATCGCCCGTGTAAAAGCATATGTTCTGTTTATAGATAAGTAGGTACATCCGTCTGTCCGTTGTGGTACACCGCGCGCCCTCGCTCTCACGAATATCGCTCGTTTTCTACAATCTATAAAATATAAACTTATTCACATATACATAAATAACTATACCTATAAAACTCTAACGTTACTTACTGACAAAGCACAGCCTAAAACATAATTCTAAGAAGCATGAAACTTGGAGGGTATATTTCTCTTCTGAGTTAGGGGATTACTAAGGAAGGAATCCTCTAAGAACTCTTTGAGGTCGCAGCGGAACAATAAGTTTGTATGATAAAAAATGAAATGAGGTCGCGGGACATTTTACTAGTTTGTTCCATACAAAACTGTACAAATTTTCTAACAATGGATATAAAAATTGTTTTTTTTTTACAACTTTTACTTAACATAATAGTGAAACTACGCATTTCGATTCGAAACTTGAAGTTGACAAGAATTTTGGCAAAAAAACCCACAACATTTAACGGGTTAACAATTTAGCTAATGACATATGTTTTGTCACGACCTTTGAAGTCAAAGGTCACCCCATTTTAGATAATAAGACGTTTACCTGAATTTTGTAAAAAAGTTAAGTCAATATCTTGGAGCAAACAATAAGTTCATTATTTTGAGTTATTGTACTCATAAAAAGGTCATGAAATACAACAATGTTAAAAAGAAGGTAAGAAATTATTTCTGTAAAAAAAAGTTTTAAAAGGCTGAGAATTATAACTTTTTTGTCGCCAACCTTTGACCTTACGAATCATAGATCGGCCATGATTTCCAAAGGGTTAATTTGATAATTATTGTATTTCACAAAAACTGTTTCTTTAAATATTTCTTCCGGGTCTGGGTGTTGTGGTAGCATGGTACTCGTAGTTTCTGATACCCACGACACAGGGAATCCTAGTGTGGGGTCAGGACTATGTATGTGACTGTTGGGTGTTATTTATTTATTTATTCTATTCATATTGTGTAGCTCATATTCGTACACCGCCCAATAAAACAAAAGTTGTATAAAAAAGCTTACTATAAAATATCCGATTATATAGAAGATAAAAATGCTTGGGACTGAATGCTCCAACTCCTTTTATAACATGATTGTAAAGGGATCATTTTCCAAAAAAATAGCCAAGCGTGGTTTCTTGCCTGTATCTTCCACGCCTGGTCGCGTTACGAACAGGTGTAAATGCAACGTAGATTTAAGACGTGTCCAAGTGATCCCAGTGATTTTATGGAATAAAAATTTTTGACTTTGACTTTGACTTTGACTTTGCCCTTACGTTCTGTTCTCTTTTCCATGCATGGTTGTCTGGAATGACAGAATAACATTAAACAAATATATATACATACATACATAATATCACGCCCATATCCCTAATGGGGTAAGCAGAGCCACAAGTAAACATAAGGAAACTTGTAGCCACTTCTGATTTAAAATCCTAAGATAGAAATGGTGAACCATGATGACAGGTGATCATCCCATCGCCTATTATAGGTCGCCCATCATGTAGAGAATACTATCCCTTAGTCGACTTTTACGACATGCTCGGGGAGAGAAGCGGCTGGACGCATTCTATGTTTTTTCTTTACTCCCAGTCCAGCAGAGAAGTCATCATCATCATCCTCCTGCCCTTATCCCATTCTATGTGGGGTCGGCGCAGCATGATCCAAGGATCATGTTGTAAGAGTTTTGGCTAAGGTGTTTTATGACCGGCCGCCTGAGTACGTTGAAAAATATACTGCCGTCATAAGGAAAAAAGACGTATCTGACATTTTTTTCATAATTGAGTTATATACATCATCGGAATCAGTAAAAAAAGACGCATCTACCAGTATTTTTTTTCTCACTTTCGGAAATTTATGTAGAAACGTCCTTTTTTCTTATGACGGCAGTATAGCTACCGTTTTATGACCTCCGTAATGGCGGCGTCGGACTTGTAGACAAGGGTAGGCAGGTGCCGCCGGGCTGGCGCCCACTGTTTGCGGACCACTCCCACCACTCGGCTCCGCAAATATTGGGGAATGTTGGGGGTATGGTAATGGGTGCGATGCGGAAGGTTTAGGTAGATTGCCAAAAGCTTGGGTGAAAATAGACTGATGTTCTGGAGGGTTGAAACTTTATTAGATTAGATCTTTTGACAGCCTCGGTGGAGTGGCGGGCGATTGCTCGGCAGAGACGCAAGAGGCGCGGGTTCGATTCCCGCTGCGAAGAAATGTTTGCATGTTCTGTAAATATTTCTTCCGGGTCTGGGTGTTGTGGCACCATGGTACTTATAGTTTCTGATACCCACGGCACAGGGAATCCTAGTGCGGGGTCAGGACTATGTATGTGACTGTTGGATGTTATTTATTATTATCTGCTGCTGAATTGAATTGGATACGATTTATCAAAATTCCAACCATTTTACGGCCAAATATAAATCTACTGTTAAATCGAATTGCGTACAATTTAGACCATTTTACGAAAATTACAGGAATCGCTTAGCATTTGCTATAAAATCTAAAAATGAATTGCTCAAAGTGGCATTTTTAGCCCCGCTGTTTCTATTCCATTATTGATGTAAAAATGGACGTAAAAGCGTTAATTTTTACTCAAGCATAAAAGTTTTTGTCAATTTTTAATGGAAAATTGAAAATACATCGATTATGTCACCCAAAAGTTGTCTAGAGGTAAAGTTTTACCCATTTACAATGCATTTTTTTTAGCTTTTTTAATTCGACTTTGTTTCGTCTCTCCTTTCCAATTCTGAATGATTCGAACCATTAGAATGTTTGCTCCATTATAAGACCCTCTGTTTAAATACAGAAGAGACCTTTGAATATTGTTGAAATACGCCTACTGCATGATATTTTAACAAATAATTGCCTAAATAAATCTAAAAATAAGAGAAAGAAATTAACAATAAAATTCATACAAGTATTTACAAAAAACAAAAGAAACAGTCGGTCTATCTAATTACCGTTGTAAACGGTATATAGATAGCTCTCATGATCCAGATCATCAGATGGTGGAAGCGTGCCCAAGACGCTGACCGCATTGAATGGCAAAACTAGTAGCGGGGATTGAACCCGCACCTCTTGCGTCTCAGCTGATCACTCGCCCGCCACGCCACAGAGGTCTTCATAATATGTAAATAAATAAATAACAGCCAACAGTCACATACATAGTCCTGACCCCACACTAGGATTCCCTGTGTCGTGGGTATCAGAAACTACGAGTACCATGGTACCACAACACCCAGACCCGGAAGAAATATTTGCAGAACATGCAAACATTTCTTCCGCAGCGGGAAATGAACCCGCGCCTCTTGCGTCTCCGCCGAGCAATCGCCCGCCACGCCACCGAGGCCGTCGTTGTATAAGGGACCATCTTGGGACCATTCTCTGTACATTAATGAAAGAATCATCAAAATCAATTCATATTGGCGGAAGAATCGTATAACAGACATACAAAAAAGTACAGTCGATTCATCCTTTTTGAAATCGGTAAAAAATAATGCCTACCTCAACAAACCGCAGTAACTCGATACCTATAGTAAATTCATAGAACTAATTATTTACATTCTTTCATGTTGCCGATGATTTCGCAATCATTATTTACATTTTAACGTGTTATTTGTAACCTTGACAGTGAGTAGGTGACAAGTCAGAGATTTGAAGAATAAAAGTTTCAATGTCAAATTGCCTACACATGTACGATAGTACCGGAACCCTTTGTGTTCGAATTCAACGCTAACTTGACCGGTTTTTTAAAGAATTTTTGTCAAAATGTTAGTTTGTGAAATGTGTTTTTTGGCAAAATAAATATTATTATTCTTAGGTATAAAGATACATCATCATCTATAGCCGGTTTTTTACCAATGCTAAGTGTAGGCCTTCCTTTGTGTAAACAACATACCTGAGTAGGTACTTCCTTCTCTGCTGGACTGGGAGTAAAAAAACATAGAATGCGTCCAGCTGCTTCTCTCCCCGAGCACGCCGTAAAAGTCGATTAAGGGATAGTATCCTCCAACATGATGGACTACCTATATGGGCGATGGGCTGATCACCTGTCACGATGGTTCACCATATCCATCTTGGAGCTTTGAATCAGGAGTGGCTGAAAGTTTTCTTATGACTTTGGCTCTGCCCACGCCATTAGGGATACGGGCATAATAATATAACTACATCTTATCTTACTTATATTATAAATGCGAAAATTTGTGAGGATGTTTGGATGTTTGTGCCTCAATCACGCCTAAACGGCTGAACGGACTCGAATGAAACTTGGAATATACATAGTACATGTACTGGATTAACATATAGGCTATTTTATATTCGGATACCACGCGAGCGAAGCCGCGAGCGACAGCTAGTGTATACATACTTAAGTAATTAATATTGGTTCATCTGTGCTCTGTACTCCATGACGTGAAATTGCAAGCTAGCTTCTGAGTGGACAATTCCAACTCAGCAGACTTGTTTGTACCGTGAGAAAGTAGGTAGATACTACCAAGAATACAGAGGATCATCATCATCTTCCTGCCCTCATCCCACTCTATGTGGCGTCGGCACAGCATGGTCCTTGGATCATGCTGTAAGAGTTTTGGCTAAGGTGTTTTATGACCGGCCGCCTGCCTGACGTCAACCCTCCTTGGGAATACCTTGCTTATCGTATCTCATCATGTACTGCTTTGTCCAAAATCCATCATCACCACTCCTTTCGTGAACTTGAAACATGATTCAAACATTTTAGGTTATTACGATCTACGGTATGACTTTTCAAAATAATCCTCATAGCACGCGAGCGAAGACGCGCGGATAAACTAGTAATTAAATAAACAAATATACGTTGAAAGGGAGCCGACCACATCCTGCGGAGTCCGAGGCAGTTGTAAGGTCTCGCGAACGCACCGCTGATCCATTGGAGCCCTAACATGGTGTGACGTTGATGGCCGCTTCATTATTATATTCAAAACGATCCCAGTACTACTACTAGTCTCTTCAGTAGTTCCTTTGAACCAGTGTGGTGAAAGGGTTTCAAGTGCCACCAGTGCTCTCAATAAATATCTATAAAATAATATAAGGCAAAATATCACGTCAATCCCACGAGTTCCAGATATTTCAGTTTATCAAAGTATCTCTATCAAAGTTTATAGCTGGTACAGCCACGCATGTTTTGACCCAGGGGTGGGGTGGGGGGGGGGGGCAAATCAGAATTTCGCTTGGCTTGCCCTACACACTATAAATAAATAAAAAAAACATCATGAAATGTGGTAGGGTTCCCGAAATCTACTCGTACACTAAACATAGGTACGCGCAACATGTTTTTTTTATCGTGTTTTGTTTTCTCTTATAGTATTTTCACTTCGAGCTATCGAATTTTTATTTTTTGAAAAAACACAAACACATTAGCAGCTGGGGGGGGGGGCAACACCCCCCTTCCCCCCTACCCCCCTGCGTACGCCCATGCAGCCATGTGTTGTTTGACGTCACATTTTGATGACAAATCACTATCAAAGTCGTGTCAAATTGCATTGATAACGATGGCTGATCGAAAATAACATATTTTTTCAGTATTTAATTTGAATCCACGACTCATCAATGCCCCTCCATGCGTGTAAAATATGACAAAACAACTATACATACAAACATAGTAGAAACACTGATCATTTTAGAGGTTGTTCTAATGTGATGTCGTAAATAAACTATTTTTTTTTCGCGTACATTGCAAACGCTGGCAGAACCCTACGAGATAGATCAAAATAATGTACTACAGTATTGTACACCTTAAAAAGATCTACAAAAAAGTCCGCGATGGTATTGCAACCAATAAATAAAAGAAACATTTTATATTTTCGTTTTCGTGTGCGAATTCGACTCGCTCTTGGCCGGTTTTTTAAAAAGCCCATTCGTAATGACAGCTGTCATTTCAAATTCAAACGCACTAGTCGCTGGCATTCGAAATATTCCCAATTCAAATCGTAAAGTTGAATTTCGTCGAAGGCGCCACCTACCTCGATCGTGTCGAGATACCTGTATGGATATTATATCTTATCGCGTGGTGTGGGGTTACAGTGAAATTACCACGACAAATCGGTGGCGTCCTGGGATCGGAAGGGAGCGTGATCGTGTTGTAGATAAATTACGTGTAGACTATCTAACATCATCATCAGCCTATATCCAGTCCACTGCTGAACATAGGTCTCACCTAATGAGCGTCATTGCGCCCTATCTACGGCTTGACGCATCCAGTTTCTGCCAGCAGCCTCTCGCACGCAGATCCTCACTCCAGCTAGTCCACTGCCACTTCAGTTTGTTGATTCTCTGAGCTATGTCGATGACTTTGGTTCTCTATTGGATAACATCGTTACGGATACTATCCTTAAGAGAAACTCCGAGCATAGCTCTTTCCATAGCTCGCTGAGAGACTTTGAGCTGGTGGACTAGCCGTACTGTTAGTATCTACGTTTGCTCCGTATGTCATGACAGGACGCACTGATTGTCATGTAACGTACCTCTGCGATGCGAACCGATTGCCGTCCGTTACGATTTGTAATTGATTACATCTGACAGTTGACTAAACGTCAACTGTCATTGAGGAGTCTTCAAAATGATTAATTAAATAAGGTTAATGATCGAACAAACACTCAAACAAAACATCTAAAAAATAAAGTAGATTACCTATAACGTTTTATTGCAGATGACTGTGCCTAAGCCTTATCTCTCATAGTATCTACCACTGTCATATCAAGTGAGCTTATAATTGTGTCTGTTGCCAGGCGATATTATGTCAGATAACGCATTTCAGCAGGAGCGTCAAACTTACGGCCCGCGGGCGGGTTTGGGCCCGTGGCCAACAACTATGCGGCCCGCGAGTTTCCTTGTTTGGACGAGATAGGTAGGTAGGTTTGTATGAGCTAGTGGCCAACTTTTGTGACGGAGTTTTAGGCTGCCTTGAGGCCTTCGTCATGGCTTAACGACTTAAAAGCCGGGACCGACAATTTAACGTGCCCTCCGAAGCGAGGAAGCGCTCAGCTCGTAAAGCCACTTGCAGTCGCCCATCCCAATTGTGACCGCGCACAACGTTGCTTAACTTCAACGATCAATTAAGAATGTCTAAGCAAGCTACGCCACAAATTTGGACGAGATGCAAAAAGTGGATTCGAATTCCAATTTCTAATTAATTCTATTAATTTATAAACATTTGGTCATGAATGTGTTCAATTATGTTATTTGAGGTCTGCTACGGGATAAGATACATACTATCTATACTAATACAAAATACGAAAGTATTTCTGTCTGTTACTTTTTCACGTCCTAACTGCTGAAAAGATTTCGATACCAAAAATAAAGGAGATAGTTTGCATCCTGGGGAAGAACATAGACTACCCTTTGTCTCAACAAATTAAATGTAGACGAAGTCGCCACAGCTAATAATAAATGTTCTTGTTAATAATAATGCTTCTTTCAAAAATTTAGTTTGACGCCCCTGCATCAGCAAGTGTGGAGTGCCCCTAATTGGCTAATGGTGTGCTTTGAATAAATTGTTGGTTTCTTGTCCATCTATGTTTTTTTGTTTTATAATATTTATTTTAATCCAACTATATTATAAATGTTAAAGTTTGTGAGGATGTTTGTAGGTTTGTGACTCAATCACGCCGTAACGGCTGAACATAGGGTAATTGAAGAAAGCTTGCTGTGCCGACCCCACACAGAGTGGGATGAGGATACGAAGATGATGATGGTGGTGGATAAAAAGATTTATATTAAAATATATTAATTTTATTCTTTTTTTATGACTTACTCGATTTAGAAAAGAGAACAATAAAATAACTTACAATTTTCTTTAAATTGATCAATCTTCAACAATAAAGATCTATAAGTAATAAAATAATCCACTAAATAAAAACAATAAGTGTAAAATAAAGTGATAACATGACTAGATAAGATCAACAATCCAATAAGCACCCTCCGAGGGTCGAACCCCTTGAGTGTTCATTATAATGAACTCAACACCACCAATCCTCGAGAGATCCAGAATCATCTGTTCACAATATTGCACGGGGCGAGGCACTCTGCTTCTTTTCACTCAATTACTTATAATAAGGAGTCATCATCTTCCTGCCCTTATCCCACTCTATGTGGGGTCGGCACAGCATGAACCTTGGATCATGCTGTAAGAGTTTCGGCTAATGTGTTTTATGACGGCCGCCTGCCTGACGTCAACCCTCCTTGGGAATACTTGCTTATTGTATCTCATCATGTTGGAGGATACTATCCCTTAGTCGACTTTTACGACATGCTCGGGGAGAGAAGCAGCTGGACGCATTCTATGTTTTTTTTTACTCCTAGTCCAGCAGAGAAGTAGTACTATAATAAGGAGTGATTCACAAAATCCCATGAAAAAAACGCACATCAATTAAATGTCGAAAAAAAACGGGCATCAATAAAACGCCCGGAAGAAAAACGCAAGATGATAAAATGTTCCTGAAAAAACGCTTCAAGGATGCGTTGTGAGCAAAAATATAAAAATACATTAATTTTGCTTTTCGCCCAGGTTTCCGCAGGAAAAAAATTAAAAACGTAGTGTCGCGACATACCTGCTGAATGTACGACGCGGAAAATTACGCTTTATACATGCGCAATGTTTTTAAGTAACCTATGACTCATCATACACTCATACAATATATAAATAAATAAATATTTGTGGACATTTCACACAGCGCCATCTAGCCCCAAACTAAGCAAAGCTTGTAATTTATGAGATGGGCTGATAGAATACTTTTTTTGTTTATACATAATACTACAACACCTAGACCCGGAAGAAATATTTATAGAGCACACAAATATTTCTCCCGAAGCGGGAATCGAAACCGCGCCTCTTTCGTCTCAGCCGAGCACTCGCCCGCTACGTCACCGAGGTCGTCATAAAAACATTGCGAGCGTATTTAGCCGAACTTTCCGCGCCGTACTTTCGGCAAATGTGTCGCGACACTAATTATCGTACGATCTTCACAATGTTGATTTGTCAAAAACGAAAAGTACAATTCAACCATCAATAATGAGAAAATTATAAATAATTGCACATTATAACGAAGTAACCGTAGTAGGTTGTTTATGGGGTGTTATCGAGGGTTGCAATCGAGGGGGCGTGGGTTCTTCAATTAGACCGAAACGGTCGAATTAATTTAATTTAACTAGGGGTTGAAGATTTGGAGAAATTGATAGACGGCTTGTGGGACGCGTTGCAATTTTATTCGCGTTGTTTTTTTTTTGTACAAACTTTATCTTCTCGCTGCGTCCCTCTTTTTTATTGGAGTTGAATTTCGGGAATACTTTTCTTAGTGCACCACTACACCATAAAAGGAATTATCGTTCCTTACATGCTTCTAGAACTTTAGCCTGTTGTAACTTTTAGACTTCGGTCAGTCAGTTACGCAAACGTTTTATATATTTATATAATATTATGTAACAAGAATGTATTGATTTTTATTTACAATTTATGCCCGGTTCAGTACTTATTTTTACTTTCATACTACCCAGGCCGTAGGAACATTTGCATTATCGAAATCTATACATCAGACAAACTGGAGATACAATTTATGTAAACAAATCGTCACGTATTTTTCGTTTTTAAGATGAAATCACTTTAGTTTTAGGTAAATAAACCGCACAACATTAGTTTTTACACCTTAATTTGACTAATAATACTACTTTAAAGTTGTAATAAAAAAGTAAATTACTGACGGACAGAAAACAGGCATTAGAAAAAAATAAAATGGTTGTTGCATCAATATAGTAATACTTTAATGTAATAGTCAGACACTTCTACGAAGAACATGATTCAAATTCTAAATTCGAATGTCCGTTCCGAATGACAGCTGTCAAAACGGTGTCATGGCGGCGCAAGATGGCGTCCGGTTACCGTCGATCTCAGGTGCAAGAGCGTGAACGCAAAATGACTATTTAAATGTAATTTCCGATCTTTAAAATAGCAAATAGGATGTGTCAGACCTATTAATGAACTAAGATGAGCGAGGCCGACATATTTTATCGACTCATCATCATTGCCTGGTATCATCAACTGCTGGGTAATGCCAGCTTCGGACCTAAGCGTCTCTTATCAAGGTTTTGCCTTTGACTTTTTCGATCTATTTAGTCATGTCAGTAGTTCTTTCGATCCAAAACTTTTTAGATGTCATCGACCCAAAACACTGTCGAACGTCCAGGACTTCTTCGGCCTGTCTTGATGCGTCATTAAGTTCTAATAATGAGCTAAGCATACCTAGTATTGTATTATCTGAGGCTAAGCTCACATCATTTATCGAGTAAGGAGTTACTAGCTAAGGATTTTCAAACAAAAAAAATTAACTACCACCGACGATTTTTTTTTATTAATTCTTAATGGCAGAAATGACTTCGACACCGTGTGCATTCAACGCAAAATGATTCAAAACATCGAAGGAGTGGCCTATCTTTATTTTATTTTATTTTATTTATTGAGACACACAAAACAGAATACAATCAAATACACTCACAATAATAATAAAAAACATGCATAATTTTATAAACTAGACGGTATCCTACAAACATGGGTACCTACATAACATGATTATTTAAGCAGTACTTAGTATTTATGTGTATCTAATGTGGAGGTAATGTTATGTCTATATATGCGTATTAGCCTGGCTGCGTTCTACCAACAATTAACAAAATTCCTGTAGCATTGTAAGACCAAACTAGAATTACTCAGAATCAATTAAATCTCAATCGAATTGTAAACAAATTGCGCTAATAATCGCGCTGTTTGCAAACACCAACCAACGCGCCCGCAGCAAAAGGACAAAGTTGCTTAAACTGATTGTTGATATTGCTCGATTGATCAACATTGTTTATTAGGGTTAGCAAATGCCGTAGAAAATACAAATCAAGATACCAAGGGATAGGCTCGGTTAGAACTTAAATCCGTAGAGCTAAAAGTTGCATCGCTTATAATAAACCAATTGAAGAGGTAATGAGCATAGTATCCTCCAACATGATGAGATACAATAAGCAATTCCCAAGGAAGGTTGACGTCAGGCAGGCGGCCGGTCATAAAACACCTTAGCCAAAACTGTTACAGCATGATCCGAGGAATCTTATCATGTTGGAGGATACTATCCCTTAGTCGACTTTTACGACATGCTCGGGAGAAGCAGCTGGACGCATTCTATGTTTTTTTTACTCCCAGTCCAGCAGAGAAGTACGTATCTGACTGTTGGGTGTTATTTATTTATTTATTTATGTTTGCGTTTGAGCACACACCTGATGTTAAGTAATAGTATGGTCTAAGATGAAGCACGCTTACCTAAAAGAAACCTATTGATTCTCGAAATAAAGACACCCCATATCAAAAGCCAATCATTCTATCCTCTATTCATGGGCATCATCATCATCTTCCTGCCCTTATCCCACTCTATGTGGGGTCGGCACAACATGAACCTTGGATCATGCTGTAAGAGTTTTGGCTAAGGTGTTTTATGACCGGCCGCCTGCCTGACGTCAACCCTCCTTGGGAATTGCTTATTGTATCTCATCATGTTGGAGGACACCCGTAGTCGACTTTTACGACATGCTCGGGGAGAGAAGCAGCTGGACGTATTCTATGTTTTTTCTTTACTCCCAGTCCAGCAGAGAAGTAACCTCTATTCATGGGCACAGCCCTAAAATGTTATGAGTTAAGCCGTGTTATTTAGACTCGCCATAATTAGACACAATACCCGAGATTGCTTTGTTAATGTTGTTTGAAATATGTGTTAATAGCTGCCGCCCGCGGCTTCGCTCGCTTGGTACCCGGATAAAAAATAGCCTATATGTTAATCCAGTACATGTACTATGTATATTCCAAGTTTCGTTCAGATCCGTTCAGCCGTTTAGGCGTGATTGAGGCACAAACATCCAAACATCATCTCAAACTTTCGTACTAGATGGCAGCACAGGTAAAGTTAGTACGCGCTATCGTTGCGTTTTGAGCTTTACGCCGGTAATTTCAAGCAAACGAAGACTTTTTAATTTTATAATATAAGTAAGATTATGTCTGCAAATGAACCGCAAAAGTTTCAGAAATAAAATTGACACTAAGAGCCTTCTGATTCTGAAAGCTTAAGTGGAACTTTCATTGCATTGATAATTTCTACTTATGCCCGGTCAAAATTCAACTAACGGACAACGAATCGTTATCATAGGAAGTTGTTTTTCTGTCAAAAAATATATGGCGCCTTTAGGCGAGATAATAAAGTTACTATAGTAATGCAACGTAAAAAAAAATTGTGGAAATTGCACACAGCGCCATCTAGCCCCAAACTAAGCATAGCTTGTACTATGGGAACAGATGCCGGATAGAATACTTTAACACTTTTTTGTAAATACATACTTATAATACATAATACTACAACACCCAGACCCGGAAGAAATATTTGCAGAACATACAAACATTTCTCCTGTAGCGGGAATCAAACCCGCGCCTCTTGAATCTCAGCCGAGCACTAATAAAATTTCAAATAGAAAAATTTGAAGTCTGGATAGTTATCACGTCTGTTCGTCTGGATTCGAACAGACGTGATAACTACGCCATCAATGCTCTCAAGGGGCAGTCATTCAGGAAGAAATAGGACAGTCTCATAAAGTTCCATTCTACGCAATAATAAATTAATTTTTAGCGCAATTAGCTGCATACCAATGCAATGCTTATTTATTGCAATTACAACGCATGATGTCATTCAATTGCTCGGTGTGAATATTCATCCGACTTTTTATACCTACAGTGTCCCGTTTGTTAAAGCAAAACTTGTCTCCTGACGACTTTAACTTATTATAGGAAATGTAGCAAACGTAACTACCTACTGCAAACCACAACGACACCGCTATCTTAGCCAGTCTTACCTAAATTTCGAAGACATCGAAACTCTAACAAAAGAGAACTCAGAGGCTCTGAGCTTAAATCCTTTCACCACACTGGTTCAAAAAGAACTAGTGTGTGTTCGTATGAGCTAGTGGCCAACTCTAGTGACGGAGTTTTTAGTCCGCCTAAAGGCCTCCGTCATGGCTTGACGACTTAAAAGCCGGGACCGACTGTTTAACGTGCCCTCCGAAACACGGAAGCGCTCAGCTCGCAATGCCACTTGCGGTCACCCATCCCGATTTGTGACCGCGCATATCGTTGCTTAACTTTAACGATCAATCAAGAACGCTAAAAAACTAGTGACACGAGTAGTCAAAATATTTTAAATAAAAAGGTGAATTGAGGACCTCTCTTTTTGAAGTCGGTTTAAAATTGCACATTGCAGTCGGCCAGACGTTCTAATTCGGTAAAGTAGTGTGGCACATTAGTGAATTATGACATAGAGGCCGTTTCCATTTGCATGGCGCGTGACCGTCTGTGCTACGTCTAGTCGACTCATCAAGGATTATTTCACGATTAGGGACTGAGTTGTGGGAGACAGCGGGAATAATAATAATAATAAGTATTTATTTGCTCTCACAACAGATTAGGTACATGTTTTAGGTACTTAGATATAGAAGTTAAAAAAGACTTATTTTAACCTGCTTCGTGAGAGTCTGGTGCCTGTAATAGGTTTGTGCAAACCTGTGACACAGGTCACCAGTGCTCCCACTCCGCTAATTAATCCAAGAATGAAGTAACAATCTTACTTATATTATAAATGCGAAAGTTTGTGAGTTTGGATGTTTGTGCCTCAATCACGCCTAAACGGCAGAACGGATTTGAATGAAACTTGGAATATACATAGTACATGTACTGGATTAACATATAGGCTAATTTTTATCCGGGTACCAGGCGAGCGAAGCCGTGGGCGGCAGCTAGTAACCTAATAAATGATAAGTAGAATAGACTAGACCCTCCCATTTAAAACTCTAATATTGATTAAAAAAATCACAAAATATCTGATTATCTAGCTAGAAGGCTAGAGCTTGGAACTGAATAATGCTCCAATGCGTTAGATAAACCTAATAAAAAATAGCATATAATGTTAATCCAGTACATGTAGGTACTCGTAAGGACTATGTATATTCTAAGAAATTCGAATACATGTGCAAAGTGCACGAAAGGAGCTATTGAGGCGCACTTTAAATCCTTTCACCACACTGCTTCAAAAGAGCTAGTAACACGACTAGATAGATAAAGATTCATTCTACTAATATAATAAATGCGAAAGTTTATGGGGATGTTTGTGTTTGTGGCTCAATTACACCTATACAGCAGAACGGATTTGAATGAAACTTGGAATATACAAAATACGTGTGCTGGAATAACGCATAGGCTACTTTTTATTCGGGTACAACGCGAGCGAAGCCGCGGGTGGCAGCTAGTTCTTAATAAAAATAAATAAAGCCGAGTAACAAAACAATTGTGATCATTTAGCAAAGTTTCAAAAGCACTGACTGTATTTTCGCTTTGTATGGCCAAAGAATTTATTTTCGCTAAGAATGAGCCAGATATTTGGTAAATACACTTTCGGCCAGAATTTTTTACCCGGTTTTCTGCTTGGTCACCCATCCTTTGCTGAACGTTGCCTTGAGCTTGCATCTTGCGCCACGCCTGCTATTAGTGCGTCAAACCGGATGGCTCACTCTCACACCTATTGACGCTTCCTCTTGCTGAAGTCTGCTGCCCTGGTAGATGATAACACTCATTCCCTTTATTATACGCTTATTTGTTCATCTCACTGGTCCTTTTCAAGGTCAGTGACCAGGCTGGGGTATTGACGAAATGATGACGAAGGAATCAGGGTTAGGCTTTCGCAAAATATTATGAATTAGTCCATTAGATAGATAAAATGTTCTCTTTGAATGATTTTTAACAAGCATAGGTATATTTTTAACCTTGGACATCAGAAATTATCTATTATTAAAATCATTCTATCTACATATTATAATATTCACGAAGCCATTAGCTGATAGTTTTAGTATTGTAATACATAGTTAATTTTATACTCTAGATACAATTTATGTAAAAAAACCGTCAGTACTTAACCTAAAACTTACTTTTTCATTACAAATATCGAAGGAACTTTTAAGTAGTTAGTACTAATAGCTAAATTAAAATGTAAAAACTAACGTTGTGAGGTTTATTTACGTAAATCTAAAGTGATTTCATAGTAATAATGAAAAATACGTTCGAGAGTGTTTAATCGCATCGATTCGTACGATTAACTTCGTGCGAACTAGCGGTGATCATTAGGACAACACCTATGAATCCAATAGTTATCGACTAGGTGTACTAGTACCAACAATAAGTCATCTTGTAATATTTCCCAAAATCACTCATCATCATCTTCCTGCCCTCATCCCACTCTATGTGGGGTCGGCACAGCATGATCCTTGGATCATGCTGTAAGAGTTTTAGCTAAGGTGTTTTATGACCGGCCGCCTGCCTGACGTCACCCTCCTTGGGAATACTTGCTTATTGTATCTCATCATGTTGGAGGACACTATCCCTTACCCCCGAATACTCAAACGCATCCCCAAGTTGAGCACGTCTCAAATGACGATTTTTTTTTGACAGATTTTCATCAGAAACTGTCAAAAAACCGTGAGTTGATACGTGCTCAACTCTGAGTCGCGTTTGAGTATTCGTTAGTCGAATTTAAGGACATGCTCAGGGAGAGAAGCAGCTGGACGCTATGTTTTTTCTTTACTCCCAGTAGCAGAGAAGTTTCCCAAAATCACTATAAAGTCCGAAACCCAACCAATAAACATCGGAACCGTCGTTAATTAAACCAAAAATAGCGTTCCGAATTACTAGTACCTAAGTAACTCCCGGCGGCGTCAGCATCGAATGTCAAATTACGTCAGTGTCGGGTAGCTCCCTCGTGTTGCCTGGCAACCGCAGGTGTATCGATTATACCATCTCGCTTTGTACTCTGAACACTGTTGCTTGACAATAACTTCGATCCAATTCTTTACTTCACTTTTGACAGCTAAAAGCTTAGAGCTAGAGAACGTAACTGTTCCTACGATTTGGGAATGTTTAAAACTTTATGCATGCTTGAGATTTTGTGAGCTTGACGAAATGATTTAGTTTTAGTTTATAGGACATTTTTATTTTTAATCTTGTATTTAAATTTTAGGGGAGGCCTATGTCCAGCAGTGGACTGCTATAGGCTGATGATGATGATGATTTTAATTTTTATTACCTTTATTGCTATTTATAATTTGTAAACTGTTTTCATTAATCTTTTTTAAATTTAATCTTTATTTTTTATATTTTTTGTACGTTTATAATAACTGTATTTAATTAGTGTAATTGGTAAACCGTTCTAATGATTATCTTAAATAAATAAATAAATGTAAAATGCGTTGTAAACGAAAGAAGCCTTTCAGGCGTACTTTGTATCCTTTCACCACACTGGTTCGAAAGTACTAGTGACACGACCAGAAGAAGAAAGCGCTCGTGACGTAGCTTGCTTAGACGTTCTTGATTCATCGTTGAAGTAAAGCAACTTTGTGAGCGATCACAATTGGGATGGGTGACCGCAAGTGGCATTACGAGCTGAGCGCTTCCGTGCTTCGGAGGGCACGGTAAATTGTCGGTCCCGGCATTTAAGTTCGTTTCACTTCGTACCTATTCAATAAAGTTATCTAACCGGGCTACTTCTCTGCTGGACTGGGAGTAAAGAAAAAACTGCTCTTTTGATTACTTGTGGCTCTGCCCACCCCGTTAGGGATAAGGGATAATACGTACCTGTATAAAGGATGTATGTAATTTACTTTTCTTTGTACCACATTTCACGCAAAAAAACATTTCATTTCATTTGTCAGGTGGTATTTTATAGGGCAGGTGGTTTGGTAAAAATCTACGGCACCATGTTCAATTCCTCAGGATGATGATGATGATGATGTGCTGGTTGCAATGAATACTTTAGGATACTTCTCACCATTCAATTTAGTTTTAATTGTTACGTTATTTATGGAGCATTGTGTCGACAGGATTATATTAATTAAGATGATTACGACGCGCTTGCGGCGTAGTGGATACCATATAGTAGGTTCAAAAAAGGTACTTAATAAAAAATAGTATATAAACTTAACTATTTTTCGGGGGTCGTTCCCGTTAGTTCGATTGGACATAAATAGTAAGTAACAAGGAACTTCTTTCAGGCGCACTTTGATCTTTTTACAATTCTGCTTCGCAAGAACCGTAGTGACACGATTGTGGTAGTAGAATTAATCTATATATATAAATCTCTTACGTTAATGAATGACTGACAAAAAACGCTCAGCCTAAACCATCAATATATCTTACTTATATTATAAATGCGAAAGTTTGTGAGTTTGGATGTTTGTGCCTCAATCACGGCTGAACGGATTTGAATGAAACTTGGAATATACATAGTACATCTACTGGATTAACATATAGGCTATTTTTTATCCGGATACCACGCGAGCGAAGCCGCGGGCGGCAGCTAGTATATATATAGGTATATATTATTTAAGAGCTAGCTCTTGTCGGTGTAATGATGAAGTTTCCTCCATTTTTCTCTCTCTAATGCGGTTTCTTTTACTTCTTTATACGACATGACAGCGACTTTCTCCTTTATCTGGCTGATATAACTAACCCTTGGTCTTCCTCTTCCTCGCTTTCCTTCTACCTTTCCTTCTATGATCGTCTTTATGAAGCTTTCAGTCGTATACGATGTCCAGACAATTTCCCTCTTCTATTTTGTATCGTTTTTATTATGGTCCTTTCCTCTTATACTCGTTTTAAAATTTCCTCGTTAGTTATTTTTTCCATCCAACTAATCCTCACCATCCTTCTCCAGCATCAATATACGTAAACCATAATTATACCATTATAATTTTTTTATATTTGTGGACATTTTACACAGCGCCATCTAGCCCCAAACTAAGCAAAACTTATACTATGGGCACCAGATGGCTGATACAATACTAATATACTTTTTTTTGTAAATACATACTCATAATACTACAACACCCAGACCCGGAAGAAATATTTGCAGAACATACAAACATTTCTCCCGTAGCGGGAATCGAACCCGCACCTCTCGCGTCTCAGTCGACCAATCGCCCGCCACGCCACCGAGGTCGTCAAATAATTACTAGAAGTTTGAACCGTGGAGGTTATATTTCTCTTAGGGCTTCGGGGTTCTCTAAGAAATAAATTCCCGAAATTCAACTTCTAGAAGACGCAGCGTTAAAATGAAGTTTGTAAGAAAAAAGTACAAACACATAAAATAGCGCGATGTTTCACTACTACTAATACCTACTTAGTATAATAACTAGCAGCCGCCCGCGGCTTCGCTCATGCGGTACCCAGATAAAAAGTACCCTATGTGCCATTCCAGCGCACGTAGGTACCTACTATCCTCATTATTCATTATAATATAGTGTACGCTAAACGATGACTAAAGTATTGCCATCTCTTACCATTTCATAATGACAAACAGTGACAGGGCTAACTTTAAGCAATGACTAACTTTAGCGAACGAATATGAATAATAGGGTATGTACCTAAGTATATTCCGTAGTTTTTGCGTGAAAGAGTAACAAACATACCTAAATCTAAAAATTAAGAAATTTCGGTGAATTTAGGAAAAATTTTGAGAGTTAAGGTAAACTTTTCAAAACGCAACGACAGCGCGTTCTAGGATTTGATCAGAATTAGCAGCGACATCTAGTTATCAGACGTAGAATTACGTCAGAACTCCATGAATAATCAAGATTGGAAACTTATTAGACCAGTAATAATTTATGCTTCCTTTCACAGGTAATTTGACATTGACAGTTCCTTTTCCATATGTTTTGTATCATCTATTACTAATCTGTGTGTATCATCGCTGTCATTATGTCAAAATAAAAGTATTCTATTTTTCATGAAAAACATACCAAAAATAAAGAATTTACAGGTAATTATGACATCAACTAAATGAGAAAAATCGGCTCTTTAATTTGATATAGGTTATGTGCAGTTTTAGACCAAAAATTGATTCCAGGTTTTCATCCCTTTTCACCCCTTTAGAGGTGGAATTTTGAAAAATCCCTTCTTAGTACACCCCTACGTACCAAGGTTTACCTACACTGAAAATTTCAAGTCTCTACGTCCAGCGGTTTAGGCTGTGCGTTGTCTGTCAGTCAGTCAGTCAGTCAGTCAGTCAGTCAGTCAGGACAAAGATTCTTATAATATAAGATTCAGTTATCTTACTGATAGTTAACTTTAAAATACTAAAAGATAACTTATCAGTAGCGGCTGATAACTGGCTGAGGACCCACATTTATTTGTGCAGTGTAATATTATAATACTTTTTAATTTTACTCAACAGTAAGTTAATTGTTTTAGTTTATAACATGACTAGTGGTTTTTTTTAATTCAAACTTAATCTTTCCAATGCGTCCTCTAGGTGTTGAATTTCGGGAATTCCTTTTTTAGTGCACCCCCCAACCATAAGAAGAATATACCCTCCAAGTTTCGTGTTTTTAGGTCAGTCATAAAGTAACAATTATAAAATATTTATTTAGATTTGTAGTATAATCCTTACGAATATTATAAACGCGAAAGTTTGTATATATGAATGTTTGTCACTCTTTCACGCAAAAACTACTGAATAGATTTTAATGAAACTTGAAATATACATAGCACATGTGCTGGATTAACATATAGGCTATTTTTTATCCGGGTACCACGCGAGCGAAGCCGCGGGCGGCAGCTAAATGACAAAATACAATTTCTGTGTATGTTTCAGATTAAAATGTTCAACTACAAGTATTTATCGCAGAAGCATTTAAAAGGACTAAGCAAATACAAGGTTAGTATCAGTCAATGATCAATGATCAATGTACCTATACAAGGCGATCATAAGACCTGTCGTACTGTAAGGATTTGAGCGTTGTTTCTTATGTTTTATTTGTTTCAGTACAGTGCTATAGACACAAGTCCTCTTAGCAACTATGTTATGCACCCGACTTGGAACACATTAGTCAAAGTAAGTACCTACCTACTTAATTAAAACATTGTCACTGACGGGTGTGTCACAGTGGGTAGATAAAGATACATTGTACATCAGGTAGGTCATAGATCTCATTAAAAATCTAAGCGCTCGTGGTGTAGCTTGCTTAAACATTCTTGATTGACCGTTGAAGTTAAGCAACGTTGCAGACGGTGGAAGCGTGCCCAAGACGCTGGCCGCATTGCCACGCTGAATGGCAATACTGATCCGTTGAGCCAAATAAAACACTTATTCGTGCATTTTCCTTTATTCTCGTGGTCCTTTGCGTGGCTTGAATAAAGCGCATGGTCCTACGCCCATTAGTGGGTAATGACAGGCTGTGGATGAGAAAAGAACGAGAAGTAAGCCGTGGATGGAAAATGTTTATAACAGTACGATGACATTCATGGTGTGTTATACTCAAGACCGATTGTAAAAGGTCTTTGTAAAGATTATTTTCTACAGTTCATCCCAAAATGCATAGCACCGAACCTGCTCACGTTCAGCGGCTTCCTCTGCATGGTCGTGGTGGTGGCGATGATGTACTGGTTCGACTACGGGTTCCACGCCGCTGACGGGGTGAAACTGGAGTATGGGATCCCGAACTGGTGCTTTACCTTTTCTGGGGTGTTGGTGTTCTTGGCTTATAACCTGGGTGAGTATCGTGAGTACACAGCTTTACATTTTGTCCATCTCCATGTGTTTAGCTACGTGGTCGACGCATCCAAATAGGCCACGCTTGATGTGCGTAGCGTGGTCGTGGGCCGTAGTGAATTATTCCACCTACGTCTTCATTATATTTGTTGCAGATGGTTTAGACGGCAAGCAAGCCCGCCGACTTGGCGTCTCAGGACCATTAGGAGAGCTGTTCGACCATGGGCTAGACTCGTACATCGTGTTCCTTATACCCTTCGCGATCATCTCCATCTTTGGGCGGGATGAGGAGTACTCTTTGTCTTGTTTCAGGTAAGTTTGAAGGTGGTTTGCAAGAGTGGCTGTTGCCGACTTGACCGTAATAAAAAATGGTATCTGCCAAGAAAAATTATCCATTTAAGAGTTTTTAGTTAGTTATATATCAAATTATTTTCAGATGTGTACGGTTTTATGCCCAAATAAAAGTTCCTTCTAAGTTGGTTATCTTGGTAGGAAAGCAGTTATCTTAGAGAAAAAACGTCTGCACAGATCTCTGGTTATCTGAACGAGGTTATCTGCGAGGTACAAACGCAAATAATTACCTGTTTTGAAAAATAAAAAGAAAGGCTAATGATTGATAAAACTCCTTGGTGCCATAGTTCTTCTATCCTTCTTTTATTGTTTCTCTCCATCTGTATTATAAAATTTATCTATCATAATCATCTAACAGGTAGTTGGAGCTTCTTCACACGCAAAAAGCCATGTAATATTGATCACTCTGTATGACATTGGCCACATCCTTGTTTTTAGTTTTTTTGACTGCTTTTAAATAGTATTACATAGGTCTGACCCCACACTATCATCCCCTGTGTCAGCACAAACACCCAAACTCGGAAAAAACATTTATCCCGCTGCAGGAATCGAACCCGCACCTCTAACGTCTCTGCCACGCCACCGAGATCGTCTTTTCTATTAGTATAATGTAGCAAGTGGTTGAAAATCGTTCTTTCAGAGGATTGCTCTTGGTTGTGAGTGTGGTCCTGAACTTCTACATCAGTCAATTCGAGAAGTACAACACGGGCACCCTGTACCTACCCTGGGGCTATGACGTCAGCATGTGGGTAAGACTTGTACGAAAATAATAAAACCGTCAAGTGACAGTCGGATTCGCACACGAAGGGTTCCGTACCATCGTATATTAAAAAATGTTTCTTGTATGGGTTCCGCTTTTAATTCAATATAAGATCATTAACAAGGCATTTCCGGATATTTTGTGTTAAACCAGTAACTGCAGCAAATAATCCAAACTAGTCATATTTTTAGAGTTCCGTACCCGAAAGGTGCCAACGGGACCCTATTACTAAGCCTCCGCATCCGTCTGTCCGTCCGTCTGTCAGCGAGCTGTATCTCATGAAAGGTAAAGAGTTTAAATCACATGGTTTGTACTTCTATTGCCGCTATAACAACAAAATTGCGCTTGCACAATCTTTGTTGCTTCCTATTCTCGACTATGCTGACTCTTGCTACCTTGACCTTACTGAAGACCAACTTAATAAGTTGGAACGTCTTCAGAACTTTTCTATTAGATTTATATTTGGCTTGCGCAAGTACGATCACGTATCTGAGTTTCGTACCAGACTTAAATGGTTACCTATCCGTTCTCGCCGTAATTTGCATATCCTTTCTCTCCTATACAATATCCTCTTTCTTCGCTCCACTCCTTCCTATCTCAAGGAACGCTTTGAGTTCCTTCACCTATCCAATCCCCGTACCCTTCGCTCTTCTGAATCCCTCCAGTTAAAAACTCCCATACACACGTCGGATTTTTACGGAAAGTCGTTCACGCTGCAAGCTGTTAAGCTGTGGAATGCACTGCCCGCATCAATCCGACATGCGAAATCCCTTCCCATCTTTAAAAACTTAGTTGTCCAACATTTCCTTTCATTGTCAACATCATCGTAACTTTATTCTTTCATTTATCATGTTTTTATTCATTAGTATATTTAGTATATTACTTTATTTACTATACATTATATATATTTAAATATAATATAATATTTATATGTAGATTTATCATTTGTATGTATAATATTTATTGTAGGTATTTCTCAAAATATTTTTCCAATATGTATCTGCCGTCCTTCTCTTTTTAAAGTTTTGTCCTGTCCATCCAAAGGTTGCCTGGAAGAGATCGCTGTCAGCGATAAGGCCGCCCATTGTATGACGCATATTCATACTTATTTTAATTTATTTTTTTTGTTTATTTCTATAATTTGTGTTTACAATAAAGTTATATTGTATTGTATTGTATTGTATTGTATTGTATTGTAATAAAAATACCCCCATACAAGAAACGTTTATGTACATGTACGATGGTACGGAACCCTTTGTTCGCGAATTCGACTCTGACTTGACCGGTACTTTTCTTATATTCGTAGGTTTGCTCTCTCCTCTTCATCGTAGCGGGAATAAAAAGTCCTTCAGTATACAAGGTCTACGTGTTCAATAACCTCACATTTGCAGCGATGTTTGAAATCATCGTCCATTCCGTCGGTCTGCTTACCACAGCCCCGGTGGTCGTGTTCAATATTTATATGTAAGTCACTACATAGTATAAAACAAAGTTGCTTCCCGCTGTCTGTCTGTCCCTATGTATGCTTAGATCTTTGAAACTACGCAACGGATTTTTATGCGTTTTTTTTTAATAGATAGAGTGATTCAAGAGGAAGATTTTTATGTATAATACATGCATAATATAATAGAGAAACACTGATAATTTTTGAATTTAATGTGATGTCGTAAATAAACACATTTTTGCGCTTACATTGCAAACGCTGGCTGAACCCTACGAGATAGATCAAAATAATGTACCACAGTGTTGTACACCTTAAAAAGGTCTACATAAGAGTCCGCGATGGTATATGTTTATCTCTTATTGCACCCGTGCGAAGCCGGGGTGGTTCGCTAGTAATAAATAAGAAAAAAAAGAGACAAAAAAAACTTTATTTACTTTTAATACACAGACACAAAAGATAAGTAGAAAAGCAAACTAACAAAAAGAAAAATCAATAAGAAGAAAAACTTACATAACAAACAAACAAAACACCTATTACAGAAAACGATCATATTAATTTTTTATTTAGTTTACAAAGACATAAGAACTATAATAAAATTTTAAGGTAATCGGTATAATAATAAGAAATGAAAATGAGCTCAGTATTCTATCTAAGTTCGCCTACAGATAGAAAACAGAGCTCAGATCACCGACCGCAGGTAAGCTCCCCGAAAGGCTGGCTACCTCGTTGGATAGCTAAAATCATATTAAAGTAATTAACTTAAAATTTAGGCAAATGCAAGGTCTGTGCTGTTGTGGTGAGTCAAAAAGGACCAGTCTCAGCTTAATGTTACTCTGCGCCGGCAAGCGATGTGAGCAAAGCTAAGAGCCCATGTGAGCCAAAAATATCTTATAAACATAGAATGCGTCCAGCTGCTTCTCTCCCCGAGCATGTCGTAAAAGTCGACTAAGGAGTAGTATCCTCTCCAACATGATGGACTAATATTGGCGATGGGCTAATCACCTGTCACCATGGTTCACCATATCCATCTTGGTCAGTCCCCTCTTTCCCACTGGGCACTCTGGGCAAGTGCCCAGGGCCCCGTGATCGATAGGGGCCCCCTAGTTCCTACCAGATCACTAAGTCCATAGAATATGATGAGCTCAAAAACATCGATTTTGAAGGAGTGATTAAGAGTTTTGCCCGTCTCAAATCTAGAAGGGTTCCTCTTCAAGAGATTCCTAAGTACTAACCTGTGAATGCTAAAAGAGTTACTTTTGTGAATTCTATTACATTATATATATTCATTTATAACGAGGTAACGTCGGCAGCCTTTTGGGGACCTTACCTGCGGTCGGTGATCTGAGCTCTGTTTTCTATCTGTAGGCGAATTTAGATAGAAAACTGAGCTCATTTTTATTTCTTATTATTATATCGATTACTTTATAGTTTTTAATGTTATTATAGTTTGTCTTTGTAGCTGTGTTCTAAATAAATATATATTAAATAAATTTAATGTGACTGTCAACAAAAATAAATGTAGAAGCTTGCTTATCTACTTTCTTTGTTAATTCTAACAAAATAGTGTTCTGTCAAAAATCATAGGGGCCCCAAATTCCTAATATGCTCAGGGCTTCCAATAGGTTAAAGGCGGCCTTGATCTTGGGATTGTCTGCAAATTTTCTTACGATTACTTGTGGCTCTGCTCAGTCCGTTAGGAATACGAGCATGATAATACGTGTGTATGTATTGTAAGCTTTCATAATAATAGGTTATTCGATAACGATCAGGACAGGATTATCAGTAAGGACATCAGTTATTCATTGTATCTATTGGGATACCGATTATTGTTGGCTAACACACCTGCAAACGCCCTTACAAAACGGAAGTGCGCAAAAAGGCTCTTCGGTGGCTTTTCGAGTGGGAGGCTGATTGTAACTCGAAAGGTGTTGGTTCGATGTAATCCCTCGCGTGTTTCAGGCTAGGATTTAAAAAAATCTTTATTTAAATACACACTGTTACAAAGACAAACTACAATAACATTAAAAACTTTAAGGTAATCGGTATAATAATAAGAAATAAAAATGAGCTCAGTTTTCTATCTAAGTTCGTCTACAGATAGAAAACAGAGCTCAGATCAAATTAATTAATTATCCTACTAATATAAAAAATGCGAAAGTTAACACCGTAACGGCAGAACGGATTTGAATGAAACTTGGAACATACATAGCATGCGTTCTGGAATAACATATATTCTACTTTTTACTCTGGTACAACGCGAGCGAAGCCGCGGACGAAAGCTAGTTAAAAATATTTAAAATATCTATAATTTTACATACCTATCGCATCTACTCATAGCATGATCCAAGGATCATGCTAAGCCGACCCCACATAGACGGGATAAGCAGGAAGATGATGATGACTCTTGCAGTGACCGACTTGAGTTCACAGTCTGTTGTGATGTCTGTATTTCCACACTTGCCGTGGGAGGTCGTGACCAGGGGGTAGTTTTTCAGGGCGAACTCTTGTGACAGTGTTTTAGGCTGATGATAAAAAAACTTTCTTCGTCTTTTAGGTCTTATAAAAGCCGCACCGGGCACATGCTACCGTTCCTCGAAGCGGTCCGTCCCCTGGCGTCTATCGCCATGACCACCATAACCACGGTCTACTGGGCTGTGCACTCCCAGAACGACATCATTGAGTACGACCCGAGGGCTTTCATCTTCCTGTATGGGACCCTGTTTAGTAATATAGCGGTAAGTGTACAAAGTGGTAATCGTTGATGATCCATAAAAAAGGTAAAATATGTTTTGGATTTGAATTACCTGGATTAAATTCTAATTCATCCATTCCTAATCTGAAGATGTCTTATTAGAATTTAACTATTAAGGTTGGATTTTTCGAACTCATATTGTATGTAACTAACATATTCTGTAATAACTAAAGATTCAAAGTATTTATTTTCAGCGAAATTATTATAATCTACCAAAAAAATAGTCAGAAAAAATTTTCAATTACTTTTACATATATATTTTTATAACGTGTGTGTGTTTAGCAGAATTAAAAGCTTTAGGATAAACTACTATGTGACTTTTATAACATTAAAAAAAATAACAAAATCTGACACATCCAAACAAAAGCAGTTCCAATGAAAAATATCTTCTGGTATCCAGAGCCGCCTCATCGTATCCGAGATCACCAACCAGCGCTGTGACCTCGTCACCTGGACGTTCTACCCACTCCTGGCGGGAGTCATCACCAGCCTCGCCATCCCCCGAGTGGAAGTACACGTCATGTACACTCTAATGGTGATGGCCTTGCTGGCGCACGCGCACTATGGAGTTTGTGTGGTAAGTTAAAAAATACAAAATCTAAAACCAGGTAGAAATATTTCTAAATATTTTTTTTGAAGAAATACCAAAATAATTTAAATGCATTGTTTTTTTACTATTTTTTGACGTAATTTTTTTTGGTTTTATACAATGACAGACTTGAAAAACATGGATTTTAGGATAAATGAGTTTATAAGTACTTATTTATAATAGACCAATCGTTATTATAAAAAAATATCATGGTTTGTCTACTTACCTATAAATATACATCGATAATGTATTCTTAGAAAGTATAGAATACTAGCTGCCGCCCGCGGCTTCGCTCGCGTGGTATCCGGATAAAAAATAGCCTATATGTTAATTCAGTACATGTACTATATATATTCCAAGTTTCATTCAAATCCGTTCAGCCGTTTAGGCGTGATTGAGGCACAAACATACAAACATCCAAACTCACAAACTTTCGCATTTATAATATAAGTAAGATTTAGTTGAATGAGAGTTATTTATGAGATAATGGTAACTAAATTTTCTTTCACATAATAATATTTTAATGTTTCGTGTAACAAAACCTTAATCGTTGTTGTGGTTATTTTCAGTTGATTTCGTATGTCACATGAGATAAAAATCACGTTGATTTAGAATTATTATATCGTAGTAATGGCGTAAAATGGTAGAGATATACTCCGAAGGCCATTTTAAGAAATATATCAAGAAAAACAAGGTGATAAATCGAAAAATATTACAAATGTAGAGACTGTAGATGATGTTCAAAATATTAATAAAGTAAACATTTTATTAGGCACCAAAAATGAAATCTGATCGTCTTACGAGCGTGAAGAAAATATTTTAACGGCTCTATAATTTTAGGAGATACGTGATCTTACGATATAACTTTTGGAAACTACTACGTTCTACAATAATACTAAAGTTTGTAAAATGTTGTAACATTACGTTTGTAAATACGAGAACAGCATAATTTTATTTTGTACTTAGCTTTCGCCCGCGTATTCGCTCGCGTGGTATCCGGACAAAAAGTAACCTATATGTCATTCCAGCACACATACTATGTATATTCCAAGTTTCATTCAAATCCGTTCAACCTTTACGGCGTGATTGAGGCACATCGCACATCCTCACAAAGTTTCGCATTTATAATATTAATAGGATTTTTGTCTCTGTTTCAGGTAAGGCAAATCTGCAATCATCAGAAAATTAGCTGTTTTACAGTGGCCAAAAATAATAGAAAATAATATTTTATAAAAAAATAATAATTTCGAGGGATATATTTTTATACGATTTTTAATAAATTATTTTTTTTCTAACCAGCCAATGTGTTTTAATTATGTTATTAATATAACATTTATATCTTAAACATTTTCGCATAAAAAAATATCACTAAGCTCCCAACATACCAACCTGCCTCTAAATCCGTCCTGATAAAAGAGCAGTACCAGGTACAAAGCAAAAATATGACACCACGACACAATCTAATTCACAAAATAATACGTAATATTACACCAAATAGCGCAAAAAAGAGCAATCCGACATCGCTACGCGAAAAGCTGCAAAGCCTCAGTCACGGGTGCGAGCGAGACAAACATACCTGTCGAAGCGGTTAGACAACTCCGTCTTTAAATTATACGTTCTCATAGCCTTACGGAGGACTGGGCATTGGCAGAAACATCCGAACGTCCGCTGCGCGCTGACGCATTCGCGCCTCTATATCTAGAGAATTTAATTCGGAATAAAATGTAGCGTCTGTCGTTTATGCCGTTTTAACGTCGCGACGAAATATAGTAATGGGGGGTGCGCGACATGGATACCGAAGTCAGGGTTTAGAATTTCAGTACAGCTTCGGATAGCTGCGAGGCGCTTTGTTAGTTCTATAATTGTTTACCGATCCGATTTTTTTTTTAATTTCCTCCCGCCTACTAAAACGACATACGAAAATTTGAACCGGATTTCAGTAACTTGATTCGCAGTTTGAGAGTAGCGGTTATCATATTACAACATTACAAGTGTTTTGTGGACTTTTTAAAAATATTATTGTGTTTCTATAAGTGAGTGTTGCAAAATTTTGTATTTAGTGTTTATTTTAGAAGAGATTTTTGTTTTCGAATAGGTAAGTGTTTAAGGAATGGATTAACCGGTGGTGTGGCAAAATTGGCATGACTTAACGCATGAAGTTGATGATTTTGAAGAAAAATGATAGTTATTTTGAACAAAATTTGAACATGAAGATAGAAAAGGTAATAAATACTTTGTTTCACAATAAACTAAACACAAAATTTACCACAGCTGTTTTATACTGCATATAAAAATGTGGTGAATCATAAATTGTGAATAAAAATGTGTATTGACAGAGTTGAGCATTCAGAGCCTTTAATCCGTACTTAATAAACAATGAACAAACTTATTTTAAACGTTTAAAAGTAAAAACAAATAGGTGGCCTGTTATTGAGAACGCAAAATGTCACATACTCTACAATTCCCTCTTTTTTATCATTTTGACCTTGAAATAAATTATAAAATCATGAAGTTTCATTAAACTAGGTAACTATCTATGTGTAAATGTATGTTGTTGCAAATACAAAAAAATAATAATTATTTTATATTTCCATTAAAAATAAACACCAATTGCAGATATTTATTAGCATTTTTTTTTTCAAAAATAACATTTTTAATACAGTCTTAATATTTTGGTACCAAATACCAATTACAATACAAATTGTTCGCAAACTTGATCATTCGCTTTCTTATTGCAGACATTTACAAGTCAACATGTTTTCGAATGTCCCGTCCGAATGTCCCCCCAAATGAGATCTGTTCTGATATGGATCAGGAAACCTTAAATTATACTCATTTGCAAGTCTTTCTATAGTTTGTAAACCCAAATTGAATTTGAACATCTTGCAGCGATTTGTGAAAGCGCATTTTATGAATTTTGTTGTACAAAATTATAATTTTTTTATTTTGTAAAAAAACGTTAAAAAAATCTTTATTTTAAAAGCCGTCGGAAGCAGAAAACGAGAAGTTTTTTACTATTGTATTAGAATATTGTGTATTTAAATCACAATATTTTACGCCTAGGCATTATTAACCTTGCCTTACTTAAAACTGTCAGTGTGTTAAAGTTAAGCAACGATACGCGCGGTCACAAATCGGGATGGGTGACCGCAAGTGGCATTACGAGCTGAGCGCTTCCGTGCTTCGGAGGGCACGTTAAACAGTCGGTCCCGGCTTTTAAGTCGTCAAGCCACGACGGAGGCCTTTAGGCGGCCTAAAAACTCCGTCACTAGAGTTGGCCACTAGCTCATACGAACATACATAAAATCTATATCTAGGTATCTTCTCTTTATTACATTTTCTTTTTCATCTTGTCTTTTTCACATTAAATCATATTATGCGACTTACCACATCAACTCCTAGATAATCTCTGAACATGACGCAACTCCAATAAACGTCAAATTCAAATAGAGAACAATCAAACGAAGTCAAATTGTCTACTCTTTATTACCCGCTTCCGCCGGTTGATTTACGTATATTTTGATTAATTATCGTACAGACGGACAGAATAATTAGTTTCTCGTTTTTTGTTCTCGTTGCTATGTCACACAGATGGACATATGGTGATAAGAGTTACATTTGTTGATGTGTCTGTTCAGTAGGTACACGATTAGAATACTTTTAATTACTTAATATTTTTATTGAATTTGTGTAATATAATTGCCCGTTTCCCATATTCTACTAATGAACTCTGGTGGTCTCAGACCACCAGAGTTCATTAGTAGAGGAGCAATAGATTAGCATGGTATGGGCATGTCATGCGAAGGGATGAATGTCATGTGACGAGAAGAATGTTAGAAATGAAAGTGGATGGATACAAGGGTAGAGGTAGACCAAAGAAGAGATGGAGATGGCGTGAATGATGATATGAGTAAGAAAGGAGTGAATACTGAAATGACGGCTGATAGAGGGGAATGGAAGAGAAAATCCTGTTGTGCCTACCCCACTTAAGTGGGATAAGAGCAGGGAGATGATGAACTCTGGTGGTCTGATGGGAGCGGCCAAGCCCTCCGATCCTAAGGTCGTCGGTTTGAATCCGGTAGTGCCCAATGGATTTTTCTGTTCAAAAATGTATGTGAGGAAAACGGAATGTCGTTGAAACTAAAACGTTCGAAAACATGTGTGCCAAGTGCACGAAAGAGCCTTTGAGGCGCACTTTGAATCCTTTCATCACACTGTCGTTGTTATCTGTTGAAAAGCGCCATACATTTTTAAGCAGAAAAACAACGATCCGTCAACCGTTAGTACAATATCGAAATCCACCGTAATGTCTATTCAACTAACTAAAGGTAGAGAGCGCTGGTTGTCTAGTGGTACGCAATTATGTCGGGGGTTCGAATCCGGTATCCACCAATGGATTTTTCTGTGTGAATTCATATCCTCTCTAGCCTCTCTTTGAGAGTACTCAAAGAGACCATCGTGAGGAACCCGCGGCTTAGTCAGCTCCGCACGTATTGACCATGTCTTTACTACGGATAAGGCTGACTAAGCTGAGAGGATGGTATGGGCAAGTACATACATATTATCATGCCTGTATCAGTAATGGGGTGGGCAGAGCCACAGGTAAACATAAGAAAACTTGCAGCTACTTCTGATTTAGTCAAATTGTTATGGTGAACCATGGAAAAGTCATCATCTTCCTGCCCTTATCCCACTCTATGTGGGGTCGGCACGGCATGATCTTTTTTGGATCATAGTGTAAGAGTTTTGGCTAAGGTGTTTTTATGACCGGCCGCCTGCCTGACGTCAACCCTCCTTGGGAATACTTGCTTATTGTATCTCACCATGTTGGGGATACTATCCCTTAGTCGACTTTTACGGCATGCTCGGGGAGAGAAGCAGCTGGAAGCATTCTATGTTTTTTCTTTACTCCCAGTCCAGCAGAGAAGTATGAGAAAGTTTCCCTTTAAATATCGTCACTGGCTCTACATTACCTCCCGTTAGCGTAGGCAAAAGTTGCCTTCTAGAGCTGTGTCATCTAATATAGATAGCAAAGGTCTTAGTTAGGTAAGTTAGTTCTTATGAGCTAGTGGCCAACTCTTGTGACGAAGTTTTTAGGCCGCCTAAAGGTCCCGTCATGGCAAAAGCTGGGACCGACAATTTAACGTGCCCGGAAGCGCGGAAGCGCTCAGTTCGTAATGCCACTTGCGGTCACCCATCCAAATTGTGACCGCGCACAACGTTGCTTAACTTCAACGATCAATCAAGAACGTCTAAGCAAGCTACACCACGAGCGCTCCCTTAGTTATAATAAGGCCTTTTACCATCTATAGTAGATGATTTATACAGCGTCAGGAGGCAACTTTTACCTTCACAAACGGGACGCTGTAGTGCCCGGGACGAATTAAGATGGAGTAGGCTTGCCCAGCACCTATTCCATCCTCTTCACGATGTTTTCCTTCACCGTTTGAGAGTACTGGTATAGCGCACATAAATTCTTCACACAGAAAAATCCATTGGTACACGACTGTATTTGAACCCACGTCCTTAGGATCGGAAGGCGGGGTCACTACCAACTAGACCACCAGTGCTCCCTTAGTTAGGTAATATGTATTTAGGTATTATCGTAGGTACATCTTACTAATATAAAAAACTTACGAATTTGTAATATTATTAAGATGCAGGAAAAAAGCCTTGATTTTTCTTTATGTTTGCGCTCAAAATTCCAGTATTCCTGCTCTATGGAATGTCGTAGGATTTTCATTTTATTAACAAAAATTCTATTTTCAAAAATCAAACCAGGCAAACCAAAAATCGAATGCCGAGTTTTAAAAATGGAATGCGAAATAAGTGTGTTTATAGAAAATTGCAATAGTTTTAACTTCTTACGACAATCGCTTTCCAAAATATAGCGTTTATTTATTAAACATTCACGTAGTACATATTTTATGAACGCATCGCCATTTTGGTGGATTGAATGGATTTTTCTTGACATTAGTTCTTGCATCATTTAATTAATACTTCTCTACTGGATTGGGAGTAATGAAAACACAGAATGCGTCTACTTATCTCCCCGAGCATGTCGTAAAAGGCAACTAAGGGATAGTATCCATAGACCAACTATATGGGCTATGGGCTGATCACCTGTCACCATGGTTCACCATACCTACCTTGGGATTTTGAATCAGGAGTGGTTGCAAGTTTTCTTATGATTACTTGTGGCTCTGCCCACCCCGTTAAGGATACGGGCGTGATAACATGTATGAATAATACTGATTTTATGTTTATTTTGGACCTCCTGAATACATTTTAGGCATAAAATATTGTCTCTATAATAAATAAGATGCCTTTACTATTTCTTAATTAAAAACAAAACATTAAAATGAGTCATAAATAAATAATCTTAATAAGAATAAGAGTCCGCGAGCTTTTTTGCGAGTAATTTTTTTTACCATATTCCTCTATTTCTAAATCTACCCTCAAGACCCAAAAAAAACTTTGGCCCTTAGCTTAAAAAACAAATGCGTTCCACACTGAACCACCGTGCAGTTGCCATTACTAAAAAGTAAAACAAAGCCTTAAGTTATTGTCAAGTGATGCGTGCAGGAACCCAGACTTATTACCCGTTCTGCGAACTATAACTTAGCCACAGACTATGTAACTTTAGAGGGAGCCTTACTTCGTCCTACCCAAGTAGGAAAAAAAAATTTTAATCTTGAAACTAGATAAAAATAAATAACACCCAACAGTCACATACATAGTCCTGACCCCACACTAGGATTCCCTGTGTCGTGGGTATCAGAAACTACGAGTACCATGGTACCACAACACCCAGACCCGGAAGAAATATTTACAGATTATGCAAACATTTCCTTCGCAGCGGTAATCGAACCCGTGCCTCTAACGTCTCTGCCGAGCAATGGCCCGCCACGCCACCGAGGCCGTCAAAGATTTATGTATGGTACAGAAAATAATAAAAATGACTGTTGGTTAATATTTTCTTACTTGTAAGAATTTCTTCTCTTTCTTAAGTTATTGTCAAGTGATGCGTGCAACATGGCTTAGCCACAGACTATGTAAATTATGGAGGGAGTCAGTGATATTAAGTGGAGGGAAATACTTAAAAACTCTCAATCTGAAAAGTCATAAGAAATAATCTATGGTACCTACACAAAACGAAAGAGATTTGTTAATATTTTTTTAATTAAAAGATATATTTTCAGTCGTAGTGGGTTTCGCGAACTATAGCCTAACCACAGACTATGTAAATAATAGAGGGAGTCATTTATATGTGGGAAAAAACTAAAACCTTCCTGAAAAGTAATGTACTTCTATGTACTCCTAAGTAATATACACTTTGACGGCCGTGGAGGCGTGGCAGGCGATTGCTCAGCGGAGACGCAAGAGGCGCGGGTTCGATTCCCGCTGCGGAAGAAATGTTTGCATGTTCTGCAAATATTTCTTCCAGGTCTGGGTGTTGTGGTACCATGGTTCTCGTAGTTTCTGATACCTACGACACAGGGAATCTTAGTGTGGGGTCAGGACTATGTATGTGACTGTTGGGTGTTATTTATTTATCTATGGTACACAACATAAAAGCCTTCTACTTGGAAGTTTTATGTACATTATATGCAGATTCCCTGTGTCCGTGTGTAAGAGAAACTACGAGTACTATGCTACCATAACACCCAGACAACATCATCATCAGTCTGTATAGAAGTCCACTGCTACCTAAGTGGCTGTTAAGTAAAGTAAGTTTGTATGAGCTAGTGGCCAACTCTTGTGACGGAGGTTTTAGGCCTCCGTCATGGCTTAACGACTTAAAAGCCGGGACCGACTGTTTAACTTGCCCTTCGAAGCACGGAAGCGCTCAGCTCGTAATGCCACTTGCGGTCACCCATCTCAATCGTGAGCGCGCAAATCGTTGCTTAACTTTAACGATCAAGAACGCTTAAGCAAGCTTCAGTAGTAGGTAGGTAGTTTTTTTATATTTCCTAGGTCTTTTTAGAGCTATATTTGTCATACCCTGTGTCTGAGGCTACCACAGATGATATTGCACAGTTTAGCAAAGCTGCGTCGGGATCACTTAGCGCAGTGAGGCGTGAGGGGGTAGGGGTGGGACGGTATCGATGACGGGAGCTTATCGATTTTACTAATCGATAGATTTAAGATGAGTTATCGACGCATTGACAGGCATTGACAGTAATGAATCAGTCGACTTTGTGCGCTAATTGCTGTTACAAAGTTGTAGTGTAATTTGACATCTGACAAAGAGAGAATCGAGTTAAATTAAGTGTAAGGAAAAATTAGGTTTATTATTTAGATTATTTTGTTGAAAAATAAGAATAATGACTTTCTATGAAATATTTTATGAAAATATTTAGCTGCCAGTTGGCAAATAGAAACAAAAACCAAGGTTTACGGTCGCATTTAGAATACAGAAATGACAATCATAATAATTTCGATGATTGACATCATTATAGTTACAGTACCTTTTTTAAAATAAACTTTATGGCACCACGATTTTATAAATGAACAACATTAAAACTCTAGGTAGGTTAATGGTTTTACTGTTAACTAGTATTTTCGCTTGCGGGCGCGAGCTGCACGCAGCTCGCGAGGGACGTAATCGCTGCTGTTGAAAAAAAAAAAAAAAAAAAAAAACTGTCACTTTTGGCATTTGCATCGCGCCATCCTCTATGACATTTGTTCGAGCACTCCATACCTATCGATTATAGTTATCGAGATATCGTCGGTCAAAGTTTGTATGGCGGCCATCTTGTTTTCCGCCATTTTGAATTTTTTTCACCGCACATCGAATTCGACCAGGGTGCATGTCCACATTCCGCAAGCAGGAGAGATCTTGGTCTTGTCGTTTCGTCTGGCAGTAGGTGAGGTCCCTGATGAGGAGCAGTTTTCGAAGATTTCGGATTTTTCCCATACTCACTGAGACATCCTGAACACTTTCCCCATACATCATTTTGACCCATCTCTGCTCCATCAGCCAGAACAATTCTGTCAGTCAGTGGGTTTGCAGCTATATATTACTGTTAATATATTTTTTCCGCGTAATTTTTTATATCTTAGTTTGTTACTATCAAAAGTTAAGTTTTAAACGTATCCTTTTTCTTAATTTTCAGCATCGTTTTATACCTTAGCTCATTTGTAAATGACATCGCAGTCATTAAAACATATATTTTTACGGCTGATATTCACACTATAATGTTTAATTTTCCGGAAATTGTCTTGTAAAACTGCATTTTATATTTTTATAACTAAATAAACTTTACGGAGCATTAAATTTTAAAATAACTATTTTATGGACTCTAAACAGGTTAACGTCTCAAGGTGGTAAAATCCTGTTTCAGAATTAAAAATAAAATGCGAATCGTAATCACAAAGTATTTAACAGTGAACCTTTCGATTTTATCGATACTCGCCACCCATCGATCGATATATTTTTACACCGATTATTCGCGTCACTAAGCCGCTCGTGCCTGTAAAAAGAGGAGACAGCACACTTCATTATTAAAAGGTTAAATAATGTTAAGGATTTTTGCGTCCGTGGGCTCGGGCTTAAACTCGGTTTTAGGTTTCATCTTCGAGGTACTCAATCTGGCGAGGTGCACTATGTCAGTAAAAAAATGACAGTCTTGCCAGGTGGCCATATTGGTTTTTGAGCCTTTTTGTCAAATTACGATAAGTTTTAAGTTCCTATTTTTTATTTTACATTATTTCATCGTCGCCATTGTAAATAACAACTAATTTAATTGGGAAATAAGCTATACAATATTATGTTTTTTTGGTACATATAATATTTTGATAAGTCGATTTCGATACGTCATACCTGTATCTTTATTTAAATAGTAACATAACTTACTCGTAAATCATAAAGTTGTACGAGTATCCCCCGAATACTCAAACGCGATTCAGAGTTGACGTTTCAAGTCACGGGTTTTTGACAGTTTTTGATGAAAATCTGTCAAAAACTCGACACTTGAACGTGCTCAACTCTGAGATGCGTTTGAGCTTCGGGGATTAGACACTTATTTCTAAAGTATTTGATCGAATATTTCTACATTTTGTTTCGAACTAACAAAATACACATTTTGTCCTGTAAGATTTTCTGAATGCAGTAGCATTGCCCATAACAACAAAACCACTTCAAGTCGTTAGGAACCGTATGATATTAGCGCCTTACGAGTTCAAATATTTTTTTTAATAAGCACAACACCCTCTTTGTCCCCAGTCCGTCGGCTTCAATTCCGAGAAGTAAATTTCGAAGACAGAGCGAGACAAACATACAAATTTCAAGGAGTTAGAAAGAGAGGCGTGGTGGATATGAATTTTGTTTTTCTTTTTTTAATCTGTGGCTACATATGGCGATTGTTCTCGGACCATAAGGTCATTTGTGTTGTTTTTGTGTGTTGGTTTAATTAATATGTTGCTAGCTTGTTTGGTTTACGATTCGGATGTACCAAGCTAGTGGATTGCTAATGTTTTTCACACTTATGTAAATACCACTACTTACTTAGGGGCTCCTTTTTATGAGCTGCAAGTCTATAAAGTCACTTATACTCGAAATACTATTAGGTATATCCACCAAAATTCACGCTTCCTGGAATCATAGTTTGGACTGTGATTATACTGTCAGTCAGTCGGTCAGTCAGCAAAAAGAGTTTTATTATATATTTAGAGAATTACAATACCAACTTTACGAGGTTTTTATTTTTGTTTCTGGAACGGAAAAAAGTCCGGAACTAGGACAAACTTTATTGTTGAGTAAGTACATTTTTTAAGGCTTCTTCGTAAGTTTCTTTGGAGGATTACGTATGGAACGCTTCTTATTGTCCAAATATACCTCTAAATTGAGAAAATAATAAAGCTTGTACATACAAAACTAGATGACTATTATTTAGATAAGTATACATACATATTATCATGCCTGTATCCCTAATGGGGTGGGCAGAGCCACAAATAAACATAAGAAAACTTGCAGCCACTTCTGATTTTCACTTTACATTTTAGGACTAGACGAATATGGTGAACTATGGTGACAGGTAATCAGCCCATCGCCCATATAGATAATCCATCATGTTGGGGAGGATACTATCCCTTAGATAAGTATAGATCAGAACAAATTAATAATAAAAATAAATAATTTCAAGCGAACAAACAAAATAATTTGATCATTGCGTAAGGTTCCAAGAGCACTGGCTGGATTCCCGCGTTGTATGGCCATAGAAAATATGTATTATGTATGTTGCATACCCGGGTTTACTTGCGTAGGTATGTATGTACCTAGCATTCAGTTTTTGGACAGCTTTTATACGAGAATCCATTGGATTCGGTTAGCGAAGGATCCGAAAAATGGCTTGCTTAAGAGAATGCCTATACAATATAGCACAGTGGGTGAATGTGGGCTGATACGATGATGATGATAGCATTATAGCTTTCAATATGAGAAAGAATTAGTTCAGTACTTTCTGAGATTAGTCTCTATTTTATAATATAATAATTAGGTATAAAACTTTTACGTTATTGAATGACTGAAAGTCCTAAAAGCATGAAATTTGGAGGGTACTTTCAGCGTGATGCGTTTTACTGGTTCTAATTATAAATAGTAATAGAAATGATTCCATGAATACTTTGATATCGAAAATAAATAAATAATTGAAAACCTAAATAACTAACGAAAACATTCCTATTTTTCTGAACACGAGGGAATGAAAGTAACAATTTAAAATCAAATAAAAAAAAAACATCGTTTAATTACATAAATAGTAAGTGTTTTTGAATTTACAATCAAACAAAACGTTTTAACATATTTTATTAAAATTATAAATTCATACAAAGTACCAGGCGCCCATAAACGTACAAGAGATGTCTCGTCAGATAACGATCTGAGCCCGTCAGCGTGGCCAGTTATCGCCACATCTGTATTCATGGCTTTTTGTATGGGCTTGTATGAGCGAACAGATTATCTGGGAATTATTTATGTAGCTAGTTTGATTTGGATTACCTTTATCCATACAATTTTATGTTGGAAGTGTGTAGGACTACTAATCTTGATTTTTATCGTTTTGTGTAGCAAGTAAGCAAAAAATTGTAACAATACAAAATGGATTTGATTCCCTGTTCGAAATTCAAACAATCTAATTCGAACGAAATCTACAGCTAGTTTGAAAATAGAACTCTGACATCGAAAAATTCTAGCATCTCGTTGATGGAGACGACCGACCAAATTCAAAGCCTTCAGTTTTGCAATGTCAAAAAGAAAAAAGCGTATTGCACATTTTCCTACTGACATTGACTAAAGACCTTTATCATTTATAGTCCTGGATGATGTATACAGCGTCAGGAGGCAACTTTTGCCTCCAAGATGTTGTCTTACTTTCTTACTTATATTATAAATGCGAAAGTTTTTGAGGATGTTTGGATGTTCGTGCCTCAATCACGCCTAAACGGCTGAACGGATTCTAATGAAACTTGGAACATATGTAATACGTGTGATGGAATAACATAAAGGCTATTTTTTATCCAGGTACGATGCGAGCGAAGCCGCGGGCGGCAGCTAGTCCTTCATAAGTGCCTACCTGCCATGTTTTCGTTTCAAAATGATGACATCACCGTATCGCGACCACCAGGAGAGCATGAAGCTCAGGCGTTAGTCCGATACGGTAATGTAAACAAGACATGCAGGTTGCCTAATGTTGTGCAAGCAAAGAATGTGCTATCGTTTTATAAGGTGTTGGTACTTGTTTATAGTGCAAAGTTTGTTACAACAAAAAAAAACAAATACAAATGCAATTTTTTTCGGAAAAGGATAAATATTTAGCAATATACAACTTTACAAAGACATGTGAGGTACAGAGGTAAATTAGAAATTGCTTCCGAATACAACTATGTTTTTTTTTCTTTTTAAAATCTTTGAACCATGCTAGCCTAAAACATTATCTTAGCACTCTACCTTTCTAGAGCATATCCTTGTAGGTAAAATACATCGAATAAGAAAATATAAATAAATATTTGTGGACATTTCATACAGCGCCATCTAGTCCTAAACTAAGCAAAGCTTGTACTATGGGAACCAGATGGCTGATAGAATACTTAATTCTATACTTTTTTTGTAAATACATACTTGAAATATTTATTTTGCAGAACATTTATCCCGTAGCGAGAATCGAACCCTCGCTCTAGCACTCGCCCGCCACGCCACCGAGATAGTTACAAATAAAAGATCACTGTAAAAATAAATACGTAAAAAATAAACGAGTAGCGATTAGTAATATGTAATATTTCAAAGATAATACGAACTCATTTGTAAGTCTCAAGTCTCCTTTTACAACATTATGTAAATCTCATAATTGTCATGATATTGTGCGACTATTTGTAAGTGAACCTACGGACATGGAATTGTGTGGGTATTTTGATTAGCTAGCAACTTTGTAAGGTAAACAGACAATGTAGGAAATTCTTTATAAATAGACACTTTAAAAACGCGCGTAGAGCTATAATTATGATTTCTTTTTTTATTATTAAGTCTTTTACAAGCTTTGCTTAGTTTGAGGCTAGATGGCGCTGTGTGAAATGTCCACAAATATTTATTACTAGCTGTTGCCCGCGACTTTGTACGCGTGTAGTACATTATTTTGTTCTCTAGTTAATAGATTTCACAGCGCACGCCAAAAACTATTTTGGGTTTTCTACCTTGGGTTACAATATTGCAATTTTGTTACGGATCCCTAATTTATTTCAAAATTTATTATAGCCTATACTAGACCCTGATAATGTAGCTTTCTATTGGTGAAAGAATTTTTGAAATCGGTCTAGTAGTTTCGAAGCCTATTCGTTACAAACAAAAAAAAACAAAAAATATTTCCTCTTTATAATATTAGTATATATATTTTTTTATTTCAGGTGTAGGCAGAGATCACGGATCTCCATTTGCTACTGATTGTTAATACATACTTAGCCATCGAAGTCGTCAAATACATACATACAAAAAATCACGCCTATCTCCCATTGATAGGGGTGATGATAATGAGAGTGAATGAAGCGAAAGAAGTTATGTCAGGATCGTGTAGCAAATGGAGATCCGTGATCTCTGCCTACCCCTATGGGAAACAGGAGTGATTTTATGTATGTGTCTATGACCACCAGTGCTCACAGGTTGTTTAAATACTTGCGTTATAAATAAATACCTAGGGTATAATATTTCAGCTCGGATAGCGAACACTAAACATAGGGATTGGCGCCATCGGCCAACCTTTGTCAAATATTGCAGAGCTTGCTAATATTGTTTATGAATACCTCCTTCGAATTATGGACTCCGGATATCTTACGTTGCTAACTTCAAATTATTGAATGACGCTTGCCTTATGGCCGATTTTATTTCTACTTACGGAAGACGGATCGTTCGACAAAAATATATTTTCTACAGATAACAACGTTGCTATGGTAACGAACGACCCGTTGTCCGTTTGTAGGATATTGGAATTGCTCATTAGTCTGACGCCGCGGCTGAGCTACTTTTATGCAACGTCATTCGAGTGCAGTGTCAATGATGTTCCATACATTTGCATAGTAGCTCTGACGTGGCGTTGCGTTAGTGACGCCGCGTCAGAGCTACTATGCAAATAATAAATAAATAACACCCAACAGTCACATACATAGTCCTGACCCCACACTAGGATTCCCTGTGTCGTGGGTATCAGAAACTACGAGTACCATGGTACCACAACATCCAGACCCGGAAGAAATATTTACAGATCATGCAAACATTTCTTCCGCAGCGGGAATCGAACCCGCGCCTCTTGCGTCTCTATCGAGCAATTGCCCGCCACGCCACCGAGGCCGAAAATAAATGCAAATCTTATGCAAACCGATGCTGGCTCTGAAAGTCTACCTTTAAACGAAGTTATTGAAATAAATAAGCCATTGTCACAATCGTGAAGGCAATTGCAATCCTTGAATAATGATTGGCGGACGCTGTAGGGAGTTTACGACCATAGCCTTTAGTTTATGAGTGCCTGGTAGAATTGATATTGACACCCAGGGCTTCATGATTCATTCAGAGCACAGTGGGGGTCAAAACTGTGGTATCGAACCTGCTACATTTTCTTTGATAAGTTAGTGGAGTGCCCCACGATTTTTTCCGCGTTGAGTTTTTTTTTTCATACAAATTCTCGCTAAGTCTAAGACTTGTCCTGTAGAAGTTGAATATAGCCTTTATGAGTGCCTGGTAGAATTGATATTGGCACCTAGGACTTCATAATTCATTTAGAGCACAGTGTTGGTCGAAATGGAGGAATCGAACCTGCTATACTGTATTTGAGTAACTACTGGTACCCCCAGAGACTTTGCTATCATACATACATAATATATTATCACGCCCGTATCCCTAATGGGGTGGGCAGAGCCACAAGTAAACATAAGAAAACTTGCGGCCACTTCTGATTTAAGTCCTAAGATGGATATGGTGAACCATGGTGACAGGTGATCAGCCCATCGCTCATATAGATGGTCCATCATGTTGGGGATACTATCCCTTATTCGACTTTTACGGCATGCTCGGGGAGAGAAGCAGCTGGACGCATTCTATGTAATTTCTTTACTCCCAGTCCAGAAGAGAAGTAAAATAAACTTTGTTAGTGTTAAGTTTTTTTTTTCGTATAATCTTCATATTCCCGCCATGCGTGGTCGCAGCCTGAAATTTTGGAGGGGGTCACTAATAATAGAATGTCGAGTAAATCAGATTTTATTGCACAATACACAATTTTATTGCACACATTATAAAACAAATGGAAGCCTTCTATTTTTATTGGCATCGCGGCTAGGGGCAGGAAATTGCTTTTTATATTTTGTAAATTTTTAGATGATTTTTCAATTTGACGTGTACGATTTTGGGGGGGTCATGTCCCCTGTGACCCCCCCTCCTTCGGACCGCGCCTGATTCCCGCTGCGTCCTTTAGGAGTAGAATTTTGATAGTTCCTTTTTAAATACACCCCTACAATTGGAAGGGGAATTTACCCTCCAAATTTCATGGTTTAAGGACTTACGGTAATAGGCTGTTTCTTAGCTAGCTGCTGTAGGCACGTAGATATTCAGTCAGTAGCGAAATAATTTTATATATTTAGATAAATTCAAATTGTTTTCACTAAAGTATTTTGAATTCTCTTCTCGATAATAGCCCCCTAGTAATTATAGATCGTTATCTCTCCAATTGATCATAAAATAGTCCATTCCAATTCACTTGAAAAGACCAACCCTCCATTTGCCAGACAAACAAATTAGCCTTGATACTGTAAAATGAAGCTTAATGACTTTGCATTAGAGGCGAATATCGAAGTTTATGATAGAACAATGTTTTTTGGAAGGAAGGGGGCGTGTCGACAGGAAGGCGGGGCGAGAGAGAGATAGGATGAGTAGTCACTGCTAGTCACGCTTCAACTGCGTTCGATTTTCAAATTTTGATATATCCGCACATTCATTATCGCCTGGTGGTTTAAAACTGGCAGATGAATCAAATATAATGCTTTCACAACTAACTGACTGACATATCAACGCTCAGCTGAAACCATTACTACTACTTCACTAGTTCTTTCGAACCAGTGTGATGAAAGGGTACAAAGTGCACCTCAAATGCTCATTTGGTTCACCAGACACATGTTTTCGAACTTATTCGGTTCTACGACATGCCGGTTTTCCTCACGATTATTCCCTTCACCGTTTGAGAGTGACGCCAAAACCGAAAAAATGAAACTTGAGAGGTAGATTCCTCATTTGGTGCGGTTTATGAAAGGGCATTCCCAAAATTCAACTCTTAGAGGACACAGAGGTAATAAGAAGTTTGTATCCTGTATACATGAATTTTTCAAGTTGCTTGGCCAATCCTAAACTATAAGGAATAGCGAAAAGTACTCAAAGGAATCGTGGGCCCGGATTGCCCGGAACGGCATTATTGGATTTTTGAAAAATCAATATTCCTAGCCAGGAATCAAATCCGTTAATTTTTGAAAAAATAAACACACTATTATTGCACCATTCGATAACGTCGCTAATAAGGAACGAATAAAATTCTGAAAAGTAATGACATACGTCAAACTAAAGGAAAGTGTTGAATCTTAACAAAATAACTTATTATTTTCTTACTTAACCTACCTATTAAACCTTAACTGATTAATTGTCCAGAAATCAACGGGTTCGATTCTTGGCTAGGAATATTGATTTTTTCAAAAATCTAATCATGCAGTCATATTTTTCATCAAAATCGGACCCGAGACTTCTTTGAGTACTTTCGCTATTCCTCATAGTTTCGGATTTGCCCATCCACACCCACTTAAAAAAATTCACCCTGTATAGTCGCGGGGCCTTTTTCTAGTTTTGATATATCCACACATTTATTATTGCCTGGTAGTTTAAAAATGGCAGATGAATAAAATGATAATTGGCAATAAATTGTAAGAACATGAATGATAAAAATCTTGACATAAAAATCCATGTTGGTTTACAAATTTACTACCGGACAGGAAGTTCGTATTCAGAAGAGGGCTATTAAATAGAAGGGTGAATTATTAACACCATCTAGCTACTGGTTAATAAATTAGGCGGCCTTGGTGGCGCGGTGGGCGATTGCTCGGCAGAGACGAAAGAGGCGCGGGTTCGATTCCCGCTGCGGAAGAAATGTTTGCATGTTCTGCAAATATTTCTTCCGGGTCTGGGTGTTGTGGTGCCATGGTACTCGTAGTTTCTGATACCCACGACACGGAATCCTAGTGTGGGGTCAGGACTATGTATGTGACTGTTAGGTGTTATTTAAAAAAAAATTACTAGTTCATTCCGAAATGTTCACAATTGGTAAGTTTTCCATTCGCGCAAGTTTTTTATACTTTACTTATGTGCAAGTTTTCATTAGACCATTATTATTGTATTACTAGTTGCCGCCCGCGGCTTCGCTCGCGTTGTAGCCGGATAAAAAGTAGCCTACCTATATGTTATTTCAGCACACGTATAATGTATATTCCGAGTTACATTCAAATCCGTTCAGCCGTTTGGGTGTGATTGAGGCACAAACATTCATCGTCACATCCACACATCCTCACAAACTTTCGCATTTATAATATTACTAGCTGCCGCCCGCGGCTTCGCTCGCGGGGTACCCGGATAAAAAATAGCCTATATGTTAATCCAGTACATGTACTATGTATATTCCAAGTTTCATTCAAATCCGTTCAGCCGTTTAGGCGTGATTGAGGCACAAACATCCAAACTCACAAACTTTCGCATTTAGGATTAGGATAGCAGGATAATATCTTATCATCTTGAGAGCACTGGTGGTCTAGTTGGTAGTGACCCTGCCATCCGATCCTATGATGGTGGGTTCAAATCCAGTCGAGTACCAATGGATTTTTCTGTGCGAAAAAATTATGTGCGCTATACCAGTACTCTCAAACGGTGAAGGAAAACATCATGAGGAAACCCGCGACTAAGTCAGCTCCGCACGTATTGACCATGTCTTTCCTGTGGGCAAGGCCGACTAAGCCGAAATTCTTCCCGGGCACTACAGCGTCCCGTTTGTGAAGGTAAAAGTTGCCTCCTGACGCTGTATAAATCATCTTCTATAGATGGTAAAAGACCTTACATACCATAAAATACTTTTGCATAATTATTACGAGAGTCAGAAACATAGTAAAAAGCAAGTCATAACAATACTTTTTACTTGACCTTGGATCACTATGTTCATTCATGATGTTCGTTCAATCGAATAAATGGAAAATTGACCGCAAATATTTGTCTACGATCCGGTTTGACGAGTGAATGATGGGAGAATATCAATCATTAATGATTGATTAAGCAAGGTTTTATAAGCTATCATATGGTAACCGCAATACTTCTCTGCTGGACTGGGAGTAAAGAAAAAACATAGAATGCGTCCAGCTGCTTCTCTCCCCGAGCATGTCGTAAAAGTTGACTAAGGGATAGTATCCTCCAACATGATGAGATACAATAAGCAAGTATTCCCAAGGAGGGTTGACGTCAGGCAGGCGGCCGGTCATAAAACACCTTAGCCAAAACTCTTACAGCATGATCCAAGGTTCATACTGTGCCGACCCCACATAGAGTGGGATAAGGGCAGGAAGATGATGATATGGTAACCGCAAAACCTATAAAAAATATACATAAGTCCATATAGATTTAAACTATCTTTATTAACAGAAAGAAACTTACAATTATTACAAATATAATTTACAAAATACAAAAGAAACTGTCGAGCTATCTAAAGGCCGTTGCAAACGGTCTATAGATAGCTCACCTGATCCGGCTCATCAGACGGTGGGAGCGTGCCCAAGACGCTGGCCGCATTGCCACGCTGAATGGCAATACTGATCCGTTGAGCCAAATAAGAACCAGCTCTTGGGTCGCGATTATGGTGTTGTTCTGGTCGACTCGATTCCCGATCCAGGAGAAATGATTACATTTTCTTCAAATATTTTCACCGGGTCAAGTCAATCAAAGTCAAAATTTCTTCTGAAATTCTTTATTGTACTTACACTAAGCATTTACAAATAATACATTAAAAAGTACATGCACAAAGGCGAGCTTATCTCTTATATAGTTTTCTACCAGCAAACCTTTGAGGCAAGAAAGAGGCTTTAACATAGGTCGATGTAGGTACTTATGTGTACAGTTACAGAGAGAGGAAAAAAGCTTATAGACAAGACAAACAAACTAACAAATACAATGAACTAATAAGATACAAACACTACACACAATATCTTTATTCCTTAAAATCACGAAGATCATTTGGACACGTCTTTTCGTAACGCGATCAAGCGTGGTGTTGTAATATTTCATACTAGCTGCCACCCGCGGCTTCGCTCGCGTGGTAACCGGATAAAAAATAGCCTATATGTTAATCCAGTACATGTACTATGTATACTCCAAGTTTCATTCAAATCCGTTCAGCCGTTTAGGCGTGATTGAGGCACAAACATCAAAACTCACAAACTTTCGTATTTATAGTATAAGTAAGATTTACACAAAAGGTATGTATACATAAAATCACGCCTGTTTCCCATAGGGGTAGGCAGAGATCACGGATCTCCATTTACTACGATCCTGACATACTTTTTTATTTCTTTAAAAAGTCATAAAAGTATTCTAATAGCCATGTGGTTCCCATAGTTGAAAGTTATTAAAGCTGTAAGTTTACTAAAATATGAAAGTTTTGAAATATAAAGTTTACTTCATTTGATTTGATTTCTTTTATTATTAACAGTAATTGCTATTTATTAACCAAATAAACAGTTAATTTTATAACCTAGTCTTAGAGCTTCGTATTTCTATTAATTAATTGTATAAGTAATTGAAACTCAGTCGAGGGGTTCCAATAATAAGGACCTAAGTAACATTCGTAATTAGTCGTTGCGAATACTGAGACTCAACTGGAGACCATCCCGATTGTAACAGAATCGATTAAATTCCATTATTTATGCCTAACTCTTCGAATAGACCGGTTATACGACCATTATGCAATGTTTCTGGTAAACTGTAAAACTAAGGCCTTTTACCATCTATAGTAAACGATTTATACAATGTCAGAAGGCAACTTTTACCTTCACAAACGGGACGCTGTAGTGCCCGGAACGAATTAAGATGGAGTAGGCTTGCCCAGCACCTATACCATCCTCTCAGCTTAGTCGGCCTTGTCCACAGGAAAGACATGGCCAATACGTGCGGAGCTGACTAAACCGTGGGTTTCCTCACGATGTTTTCCGTCACTGTTTGAGAGTAAAAACCCATTGGTACACGTCTGGATTTGAACCCACGACCTTAGGATGGGAAGGCGGGGTTACTACCAACTAGACCACCAAGTGGCCAGTTTATCTAATGACGAAATAATTAAACCCTAATATTATCAAAGCAGCACGCGATTACAAATCGATTCTAATCTCGCTAAATCGCACGAAACGAGCCTTCATTCCGATGCGGTCGAAGTACAAGCAGTTGATTTTAATTCGATCGTAAACTTATTGAAATAATCGATACTCGCAGTCGCAGTGACGCAGACTGTCGCCCGTTTGCATGTTACTACCTTTGCGTATTAGGCGTAATTCGTTTCTCTTTATCGTGGTTTGGGGAATTCTCAAAAATGCAGGTGCGATGTTTTGACTGTAAGTCCTGGTTTGTGACTTTGATTTTACATTTCTGAAAAACGACGTAAGCTACATTTTTGGTTTATTTAAAACAGTTAATGCCCGCTTCCTATATTCTACTTACGGACGGATCGGTAATAATTACCATAGCTGCTAATTACCGTTGCTTTCTGTCAAAAAGCGCTAGAATTTTTATTACAGAAAAATGTTACTAGGTATGATCCATCAGTTAGTGAAATATGTAGTAGTATATTAGTACATACTTTTTTTTACTAGTAAAGGAGGTCTTAAATTTATGTAGGTACAATTTTAAAAATATAATAAATAATGATTATGATTATAAATACAATAATCAAGGAAAAATTCAACTTTTACTACAATAACTTTATTAAAATAAATCAAACAAAACAGGCACCATTAAAAACCATAGTTTTAATTCATTTCCTATTGGCGTGTGGCTCTAAAATGGCTAGTAAAGTTATATTTGATCACCATTCTGTATTATTTACAAAAATACACGAAAATCAATCTTCCTGCACTGGTAATAAAGAGCAAAGATTTAAAGCATTTCAAGCTTATTCGAAAGAATTAAAATCGATTCACACGTGCTATTATGAACCTTAATACATTAGCAATAAGGTTTAATGTACGTTGTACTTTGTCATTTCAGTCATAGGTAGCGTTTACCCCCCGTGGATAAGGCACAAAGGGCACAATCGTATTTTATTCAATCCCAAAAGTAATAAACTGCTAAAACAAACACTGTGGATGCTATTTTATTGAGGATCCGACATTTAATAACTTTGAACTTCTGTTTAGAATACATTTTCGAATAGCTAATAGATACTTTATTTTATTTCTACCACCACGTAGGGACTTCAATTTCAGAATACCTATTTAGAATTAAAACTATTTTCTATAAATGGTAGAAAATAAAATGATGCAAGTGTCTGTTTCATTTGAGAATAAATACATTTTAACTATGTAATTTGACAGTTATTTTTTGGATATTCAATAAGGATTTCAATAAAATTATATTGATTTCAAAGGACGACATTCATTTCATTTCATTACATTTACCATATTTGTATCATTTAGCCTAACGTACTAAAAGTTAGGTTACTAGTCGATAAGATTGAATAAAAAATTGAAAACACATGAAACTGAAATCACTTTCCAAATCCTACATTAAAAATCCTCGAAATCAATTTTTATTCATAAGAAATATCAAACAAGTTTAGGAAATTACTTTTAATTAGATACCTTACGACCACCATGGTTTGTATCATGCTGCGTCGCCAACGCTACTGTTCAACCCCCCGCCAGCTCGAAACTGGCGACCAAACAAACCATAACTTTAATTTCATTTTATTTCACATACAGCCTTTTTAATGTGAAGCGTGGAACGGAGCGTTATCGGACATTCGAAATCGGGCGGTTAATTGAAGCGGACATGGCTTCTTGTTCACAAAAAATGATTGGGTTTTTGTCTGTTTAAAATTATTAATAATATTTGATCATTCTAAAAAGCCCTCAATATGAATATTATTAAAAAAAATATGTAGTTGAAGATAGTACTCATTTCTGATTTAAAAACGTTATGAAAGTTTAACGTTTATAAAAACAGAAACTATGTAAATAAATGGGTATATCACAATGACACAAATGATAACCCAAGAGTTGACCTCATACGAACTTACCCTAATCTCAATCAATCGACTTCCATACCACACACGCCAGAAGCCATGCACTAATAAGGTACTTACAAAAAAGGTCCGTTCACAACTATGTCAAACTCAATTTGACAGCTTGATGAACACGTTTTCGTTCGACATTTGAATTTGACGGACCACTGTGGGTGGTCTGAGACGTGTGATTTTTTCTTTTGTTTTTTTTTTTTAAACTGCTGTAGAGCGATGACTAACAAGCTTTCAATAACTAGCCACCGACGAAGCGTTATAATCTATTCCGACGAGTTTTAGCAAAGATGATGTAGGATGAGTAATCTATGTCTATGGATCAATAGAATATTGTCTTTACCTGCCAACTAATCAAGATAAGACAAAATAATAACCTATTTCTAATAAGCAGATCGAAATTCTAAATGGTGTATTGTGTTGTACAACCAGCTATGTTAATAATATCTGAAATGTCTCTCTTACAATTAGTTTGAGAACGTCATGGTAAATGGTCTTATGCCAATAACAAATTAAAAAAAAATGTTAATAAGTAAACAATTTTTAATTAGTTTTCTTTATCCAAGGTACTACCATAATGGATTGTGAAAAATCAACAAGCAAAAGACTTTTATCATACAACTCTGACTCAGTGTGCTCAAAAACAAAACGATAAGCGCAAAATGACAGCTCAACTGTTTACCGCTCAAAAAACTGTCAAAGTGACAAAATCTGTCAAAGTGACATTGACGTGTGTGCGAATGAATTTGGAGATAGGATGGTGACTCTGATGCCGTGTAGCTACCTCGGAGGAGGTGGCTCCCCGCGGTGCAGCCTGGATCATGAACCGAAGGTTAGAAATGTAGATAATGTTCACCAAACCATATTAAAACCACAGTAGTTATTCAACCTCAATCAACAGACCAGAAGCTTTGTTTTTGAAAAAAAGTTTACTTGAATTCGAAAGAATAGGGAATGTAAAGTTTTACTTAAAAGTGTGCCTATTCTCTTGTTAATTCTAATAGTTTAGACACCAGAGACCTCTGAACAGAGGTTTTCACTTTTTTATGTAATTCGTTCACAATATTTTTTTAATAGTGATGAAGACATTCGGTACATCCCTGAATAATTACATGCTCTTAGCAAAAGCTAAGAGCATGTAATTGAATATGAATTAAAAAAAATACCATTTTTATTGACAATGGTAAAGTGTCACTGTCCAACAATCCAAGAACCGAAAAAAATGGCGTTTTATTTTCATGAATGAAAGCTAAAAGCATGACTATTCAGCCGTATTTAAAAAATATTGTGTACTAATCATAAAATGAAGTGAAAACTTCTGTTTCGTGGTCTCTAGAGTTTAAACTATTAGAATTAAAAAGAGTATGAAGCTTTTTGAAAGACGTTACATTCCCTATTTCAAATCTTGATGTTTGATTGAGGTGAAAATAAAGGAAAATGCACTATATTGTATTAAGCAAAGCACCTAAATTTCTGAGCACCTGCACGTATTTGCACGATTTTGAGCTTTATTGCATGCAATTTGTTTACGATGTATTTGTTTTTTTTTTATGTTGGTTATAGATATGGCGATGCGATGTATATTTCACCTATCAGATAAATAAAAAAAAGTTGTTTATATTTATAACTTTTTAAATTCTTTTGCGTAGTAAATTATATTAAGTTAAGTTGACTTACCTACTATAGTTACCCATAAATCTTTGAAAACATTAAGCTCAAAACAGTATTAATTTTGCTGTCAACATTGCCAGCTCTATAATTCAAATCTGACAGTTTACTTTTGTCAGACACCAATTAATATTCTTATTTTATAATTTTCCCTGTTGGGAAGGCTGGAATCTGTGACCTTATTGTCTAGTCTTTCGTATTATATTGTTCAAAAGTCTTCCGTTTACCTTAGGGACGCAATTTTTTCCCCTTCGCCAAATACCAAATTAATACCATATTGTCCTCAGCAATGTTTATGTTGGCAACACTGACAGTACTCATGTTACCATTCATACGTTAATCTTTAGGGCCCATTAAAAAGTCGTAACGTTCCGTTGTGTGTACCTACGGACAGAGGATCGTTAGTACCTGATACCAGGCTATCACCGGTGTTGTCTTACGCTGGTGAATTAATTTTGGAATGTAGAATGGGTGTGAACAATGCCTAATTATGCGGTGTCTTCTTTGGGGGTGACTGTCTTGTGGGTAATAACAATAATAATGAACGATCCGTCGCCGTTAGTAGAATATTGGGCCGGAATTAGAACAATAATAATTAGTTCCCAAGTACATTCAAAAGTTTTTTTGGGCAAGATATTTTAATTAATACAATATTTATGTAGGTATGTATTGTAAAAGCCTCCGAAGCACGGAAGCGCTCAGCTCGTAATGCCACTTATGGTCACCCATCCAAATTGTGACCGCGCACAAGGTTGCTTAACTTTAATGATCAATCAAGATCTACCTAATCTTCTATTTAAGGAGGTTACAATGTTTTACTAAATATTATTAATAATTAGTAATTTATATTTATTGTTCATAATTATACCTTCTATAGAATATTTTAAATCTAGGAACAACCAAAGTTGTAAAAATAACATTCAATCCATTCTAATCCAAAAAAGTAATTTACCCAATTCACGCATAAATACCAACCGACGAATGTAAAAGAAACTAAAACATTGAAAACATAAAACCACCCAGAGATAACACCAATAAAAAGGGAAATAACAAAAAAAGTCGGGTTGATAGGACGATTTATCGAGCAAGATCTCTTGATACAAGATTGTAAGAAATCCTCGGTGACCATTGTTGTACTTTGTTTCGTGATCGCTGACAAATTGAGAACAAACCAAGTGTGAAATTATACACGAAATGCCGTCATTTTGTTTTGCAAAACTGACGGATATAATAGATAATTTTTCTGATAGCCGAGATTGATTTTATTACGAGTAGGTACAAACACATCATTCTGTAGATTTTTCTGATTACAAATAATAATTAAACTTTTAATTTTAAAAAATGACAGTCTCTTGTCAAACTGACAGCTGTCATTCAAAAACAAAATTGATGGTTCCATTTATTTTTAAATTTCAGCTTATTATTGTTTGAAATTCGAACGTGACACAATTCCCTTGAAAAAGACATCAACGCGATACGCGATACTTAGACTTTTATGAGTCATCATTTAAAAGCTTTTTTTATCAGAAATTTTAATAGAAAATCACTAAGCAGTTTCCCAAAACAAATGATGCGTTTGGCTTGGCTTGAGCAGTAATAAAATTATCAATCATCATCATCATACAGAATTATCAGTTTTGTGAAAGAATTAGGTAAAGTCCAAAACCGATTATCCGAAACGTAAACCTTTGTCCAGCAATGGACTTCCTCAGGCTGTGTTAATAATAATGGAGAGAATAAAAAAGCACATTCTATATTGACCATACGTGACCAACCTGTCCAACCAGTCTTCAGAGGACAAAAAATATACCATCATACTATAGAAATATCCCATAAATAATTTCCATGTAAAATTGTCCCATAATTACTCCAGCAATGAACCCGAGAGTACCAGGAAAGCAGACGTTGCGAGGAGGTACATCTCGCATTCCAGTCGAGGTGTGAGGCCGATCTTCAGATAGCGCGCGTCTAATTTATACGTTTTACCGGCGACAACACGCCTGGTACTCTCTATACAGAGTGTTTTATAAATGCTATTGACAACATTGCTCTATATCAAAGATGGATAGGTTTAAGTAGAAATACCTACTGGAAGGAGAATCTTGCTTACTCTGAATACTAAGATGATAGAACGGTCTTTTGATAATAATATTTCCGATTTTGTATATAATATTTGTATATTTATTTCTGTTAATAAAAGTATATTTATTGAAATATACTTTCTATACTTTTATATAAATAAAAAAAGCTTTTAAGTAGAAATATTTGCAAAATTAATAGTGATTTTATAAAATGTACCAAACGTTTATAAATAAAATTATTAAACCATGTTGATTATTAGATATCCCAAGCACATGTATTTCTTTATAAAATATGAAGTACTGTCACATAATATGAAAAAAAATACCTACATATAATAATTACATAAAAAAGTTAACTATAAAACAATAAATCTTAAACCACATTGAAAGTTTTTACAAACACCCTGTAATCTAAACAAGCATTGGGACAAAACGCTTCTTTATTTAAACGTAATTCGTTTATTGTTTTATCTTTCGTTTTATTTATGGCCTGTACCCTTCACCCGTGGTGTAGTGTTGCCGTATAACCGGATATTTTATCCATCCGGCTTACTATTTGTTCATGCTATTTATCCGGCCTATTTGTATCAATTACAATTTTAATCCGTACATTTGGCTACACTTAAAATTCCGTTTATTAATAGTAATTGATTTTAAGCCAGCTGATTTGTTGTTTAATACCTTAAGAGTTTTATAAATTCAATCAATTAGAAGAATACCGCGCGATTATTCCCGTATTGAGTTTTTTTTCATACAAACTTCATATTCCTTCGACTTCCTTTCTTAATACACCTCTACCATAAGAGGAATATAATGCTCCTAGTTTCATGCTTCTAGGACTTATGGCTGTGCGAAGATGTCAGCCAGCCACTCAGTCAGTTACGTAAAAGTTTTAAATATTTAAAAATATGTAGATGTGTGAGCACCGCTGGTAACACTAGGCAGGAAAAAACCACAGACTAAATAAGTCCCTTCGTAAATAAACCTCTGGATTTATCACGGAGTCATGTTGATCAGGAGATATGGTGTGATATTAATTTAAAGTTTTTGAATAATCGCGTGAAATGTCAATTTTAATACTGATTCATTCGAACGCCCCGGATTTTTATTGTTTGAATTTCGAACCGCAATTTGTCTTTGACGGTTTAAAACAAAAGGAATAGGGTATGTTAATAAAATATCGTTGGATGTAGAAGTATAATTTAAAGGTATATTGTAAAACGTATACTTCTCTGCTGGACTGGGAGTAAATATAACATAGAATGCGTCCAGCCGCTTCTCTCCCCGAGCATGTCGTAAAAGTCGACTAAGGGATAGTGTCCTCCAACATGATGGAAAATCTATATATGCGATGGGCTGATCACCTGTCACCATGGTTCACCATATTATCCATCTTGGGACTTTGAATCAGGGGTGTCTGCAAGTTTTCTTATAACTACTTGTGACTCTGCCCACCCCAATAGAGATATGGGGGTGATAATATACATTCATGCATATATTGTAAAAATTTTGAACGCGTTGAAATCTTTTTACAAGAAAATTAAACTATTTTTGTAACCACAAGTATCCTTAACATAAAAAATCATTATTATTATTATTATTATTATTATGATTGCGCTACCTTTTCTTCTTTTTGGCCATAGTACTCTATGGCCTATTTTTACTCTATGATTGCTCTATGGTTAGTAACCCCTAATAACCATCCCTCTGCTTAGTCGGCTTTATCTACAAAAAGTAAGTTTTATGAAACAGTTATATTTTTAAACCATTTAAATTATAAATAAAACCGGTCTAGTGCAAGTCGAATTCGCACATGAAAGGTTCCGTACCATCGTACATGTATGTAGCTTTTTTTGTGTGACACCTATTATAGGTGGCAGCACGTTCCCTATTAAAATTAAGCAAAAAAAAATGCAAAATGAAAAACGTCTCTTCTATAGGACACCCTTAATTTTTAACTTTATTATTATTTATGTACAAATCAGTTAATTTTAGATCGTTTGGAAAATAAATACACAAGTAAATTACAAAAAAAATGTGCAAAAAGTCACTCAACCCATCCAATTACTGACCGCGCCTAGTGTTGCTTAATTTCAATGATCGATTACGAAAGTAAACATTTTTTATTTTATTATTTGTTGTTTTAGCGGCAATACAAATAAAATGGGGAAAATTTCAAATTTCTACTTATTACGGTTCATGAGACTGACAGACCGCTGACAGATGGACGGACGGACGGACAGCGGAGGCTTTTTAATAGGGTCCCGTTGGCACCCTTCGGGTACGGAACCCTAAAAAAGTATTCGATAATAATTTTAGAATAGGTAAATTTTAAGTCACACATATCAATGCAAGCTTCAGTAAGTCCTGTCCCACAATAATCCATAATGACGCAACGTGATCACATTACTCCATAAAAATCACGCTTAGATGAAGCGTGCGTATCATTAGTCTAACCCTTGCTTACCTAATTTACAAAATTCCTTTTTGACATTATCTCAAGTAGTGACCGAACAATCAAAAATAAACCTTATCACAACCAAATAAGATCTCAAATTAAAAACCCCTCGAAATCAATTCGACAGTATCTTGAGTGTAAAGATTAATGTCAAAAATGAACTTTATCTCAACGCAATAAGATCTCAAATTCCATAAAACCTCGTAACCAATTTGACAGTATCTCGAGTGTAAAGACAAATATCAAAAATGGACCTTATCTCAACGCAATAAGATCTAAGTTTGTAAATCTCGATCTCCCTCAGTATATCATCGAGACACACTGGCGCCCCCTGTTAAATAAATCCAAGTTTTATTAATGTCGTTACGACTATCTTGATTTTTGTTTGTTTATTATTTATAACTCTGTTTTATCGGAAAATCTTCGTTTTACTGTTATTTGGATGTGAGGGAATTTTAGTAATTTGGTGTAAGTGTATTCTTGGGTTAATTAATGAGGTTTTGTGTGAAATTACTTGAATTAGAGAGAGTTTACACTGTTTCTCTGTTTTCTTTACTGGGCGAGATAGCTTATTAGCGATAAGACCGCCCGTTGTACATTACCTTAATTTTGTTAACTAGTAATGTAATTTGTAAGATGTGCAATAAAGTATTTTCATTCATTCTTTTTTTCTCCGTCACGGTTTTATTTTCCGTTGAGTCATATTATATTGAGTGTTCGTTTTTGATTACATTGCAGTAACTTTAAAAGCTCCAAAAGATCGAAATTGTACAATAGTACCACAAATATTGTGTGCCTCGGCAAACTTCGTACTTTGTATGAAAACCGAATTTGTTCGAGAACATAATGAAAATAAGTATCTACTTAATTATTGTAACACATTAAGTTAGTTCGTATTTCAGAAGCTAGACGCAATTTTGCCGAGGCACACAATATCTGCGGTAGGTACTACTGTGTCTTTGTTATCTTCATCTATGAGAAATCAAAATATGCGAAAAATTTATGTGCGCTATTATACCAGTACCTACTCTCAAACGGTGAAGGAAAACATCGCGAGGAAACCCGCGGCTTAGTCAGCTCCGCACGTATTGACCATGTCTTTCCTGTGGACAAGGCCGACTAAGCTGAGAGGATGGAATAGGTGCTGGGCAAGCCTACTCCATCTTAATTCGTTCCGGGCACTACAGCGTCCCGTTTGTGAAGGTAAACGTTGCCTCCTGACGCTGTACAAATCATCTACTATAGATGGTAAAAGGCCTTGGGCGTCACTGGGGTACGGGAGGGGAGTCAAATGTTTGTTAAATACTGCTGCTAATAATTTATAAAATACACAACAGTCGGGCTATCTAAAGGCCGTTGCAAATGGTCTATAGATAGCTCACCTGATCCAGATCATGGTGGAAGCTTGTAGTATAGCAGTATAAATTCGAGATGAGGTTATAAAAATGATGATTTCCTTGTTTCAGGCCAAAAAGCCTAGAACGGACACAGGCACCGATGTTTCGGACCGGTAAGTTACTTATATTAATTTATGTCAGGTTCATATTCTACTAACGGTCGACGGATCGTTCATTATAAATAATAAATAAATAACACCCAACAGTCACATACACAGTCCTGACCCCACACTAGGATTCCCTGTGTCGTGGGTATCAGAAACTACGAGTACCATGGCACCACAACACCCAGACCCGGAAGAAATATTTGCAGAACATGCAAACATTTCTTCCGCAGCGGGAATCGAACCCGCGCCTCTTGCGTCTTTGCCGAGCAATCGCCCGCCACGCCACCAAGCCCCCCAAATATAGCAATGTTGTGTTGTCATTTCGAATATCTACCTAATTAAATGAAAGTAAGTATATGAAATACAATGCATTTTATTCATTTTAGATTATAATGTTTCATAGCAAAATTTACCGCATAAGACACAATCGATTATCCAAATAGAAATAATGTAAGTTTTGTTTTTCAATACGACCGGGTTCGATTCCCGAACTGAGTAGAAGTTTTTTTAAATCTATGTATGCAGTTTTTCTTGTCACTAAAATCGATGAGATGGTCCCTAAGAACAGATCTTTGTATGTCTTATAGTTCCAGATTTTCCCATACTGACCGATCTAAATGTTACGCCCTGTACTGCCCTCCTGAAGAACGCAGTAACTAGCATTGTTGTCAAAAATTAGTTAGATTGTTCGGAATCGCCTAAGAAAATACAACATTCCGTTCTCACTCACGTATCAAAACATGTTTGACATAGTTACTGTGTTCTTCACTAGGAGAGCAGTGTATACATAGTAATAATAGCTCAATGCTTGAATGTCTCACTTACCTACAAAGGTACAATCGCGCTCGAAATCAAAACACTCCATCCGCTCAATAAACTGCAAAAGCCCCTTCTGTCCTTTGTAGTTAAGGGCCTAATCCCTAATCTCCGCATTGTCGGCATAAAGGACCTACTTGGTAATGTAAAAATGGTTCTGCCTTTTCGTTGTGTATGTACATTGGTTATTGCGTTATTTTACACTAGCTGCCGCCCGCGGCTTCGCTCGAGTGGTACCCGGATAAAAAATAGCCTATATGTTAATCCAGTACATGTACTATGTATATTCCAAGTTTCGTTCAGATCCGTTCAGCCGTTTAGGCGTGATTGAGGCACAAACATCCAAACATCGTTACAAACTTTCGCACTAGATGGCAGCACAGGTAAAATTAGTACGCGCTATCGTTGCGTTTTGAGCTTTACGCCGGTAATTTCAAGCAAACTTAGACTTTTCAATTTTATAATATAAGTAAGAAGTAAGATTGACTACGTAACCTCCGAGTACTCAAACGCATCTCAGAGTTAAGCACGTCTCAAGTGACGAGTTTTTGACAGATTTTCATCAAAAACTGTCAAAAAATCGTGACTTGAGACGTGCTCAACTCTGAGTCGCATTTGAGTATTCGTGGGTAAGTGTCTTAGAATATAGAAAAAGAGTAAGTGTACAATATTATGGTGACCTCAAAAAGTAGTGCCATTCATCATCATCATAATCATCTCCCTGCCCTTATCGCACTTAAGTGGGGTAGGCACAACATGTTCTCTTCTTCCATTCACCTCTATCAGCCGTCATTTCAGTATTCACTCCTTTCTTACTCATATCATCATTCGCGCAATCCATCCATCTCTTCTTTGGTCTACCTCTACAAATTATCAGATGAAATTAAAATTATATTTCTCTGCTGGACTTGAAGTAAAGAAACTGCTTCACTCCCCGAGCATGTCGTAAAAGCCGACTAAGGGATAGTATCCTCTCCAACATGATGGGCGATGGGCTGATCACCTGTCACCATGGTTCACCATAACTAAATCGGAGTGGCTGCAAGTTTTATTACGTTTACTTGTGGCTCTGTCCACCCCATTAGGGATACAGGCGTGACAATATGTATTAGTAGTGCCATTTATAAACCCTTGATTCGAAATTATCCCACTAATTATTATAAATGCGAAAGTTTGTGAAGATTATGAGGATGTGAGGATGTGTGGATGTGACGATGTACCTATGTTTGTGCCTCAATGACGCCGAAACGGCTTAACGGATTTAAATGAAACTTGGAATATACATAGTATGTGTGCTGATATAACATATAGGTAGGCTACTTTTTGAAAGCTAGTAGATAATAAATCATTTGGCACGCCCTCGATGTACTGTCGCGCACAAAGGTGTCAAGCAAGTACTGTCGTGCACAAAGGTGCCAAGCAAGTACTGTCGCGTACAAAGGTGCCAAGCAAGTACTGTCGCGTACAGTGGCTCACAATACACAATGAGTTTTATGTCGCGTGATGATTTGGGCTCTAGTGGGTGTTGAGTTGTTCCAAAAAGGCCGTATTGTGGAATGTTGCTGAAAAAAAATTGAAAATCTTTTCATAGTTAAACTATGGTACTATTGGCGAATATTAACGGGCATACATACATAAAAAAATGAAACGAATTGCGAACACTCTTCTTTTGAAGTCGGTTATAAATAGTGAATAAACTTAAACGAAGGCATCCTTACTAATAAGGCCTTTTACAAATACTAGATCTATCAGCAAAGTTGCCTCCAGACGCTGTACAGATCATTTAATATACATACATAATATTTATGAAGCGCTCGTGGGGTAGCTTGCTTAGATGTTCTTGATTGATCGTTGAAGAAGGGTGGGCAGAACCACAAGTAATCATAAATAAACTTGCAACCACTCCTGATTCAAAGTCCCAAGATTGGATAATATGGTGAACCATGGTGACAGGTGATCAGCCCATCGCCTATATAGATGGTCCATCTTGTTGGAGAGGATAATTTCTTGTCGAATTTTGCTCGGGGAGAGAAGCAGCTGGACGCATTCTATGCTTTTTCTTTACTCCCAGTCCAGCAGAGAAGTAGGTATCAGTAAGTCGTCGTCTAGTTTAGAGATGGTTAATGCCTTAGTTGAAATGTGGAACCCGTAAGAAGTGTAAACTTTTAAATTTCGAATAACTGTACAAAATATCTGGAATTCCGTTTAAATTTCGAACACGACAAAAACAAATGAATGATCGGTATTCCAACACGTTTCATTCTACGGGTTGAGGGCATTCTTGACATTCATTCATTTTGGGTCAATTAGTGGTTTGATACTTTTGGAGAAACATTTTTTTTAGTAACTTTAACTTGAAAATGTTACTAATTTTGCTATTTTGTAATCGCATTATTTATTATTACTATTATATAATATATTTGTTTAACTAATAAAATAAGTCTTTTTGCTAAGGTAGGTACTTTTTATTTATGATACGTTATATTATAGTGATTACCAAAGTATTGAAAAAATCATCTCGCTTGGAATCACTTCAAGTACATTACTACTAAGGCCTGTCACCATCCTGTAGTAAATGATTTATGCAGCGTTAGTGGGCAACTTTTACCTTCACAAACAGGACGCTGCAGTGCTCGGGACGAATTACGATGGAGTAGGCTTGTCCAGCACCTGTTCCATCTTCTCAGCTTAGTCGGCCTTGTCCACAGGAAAGACATGGTCAATACGTGCGGAGCTGACTAAGCCGCGGGTTTCCTCACGATGTTTTCTTTCACCGTTTGAGAGTACTGGCATAGCGCACATAAATTTTCTGCACAGAAAAATCCATTGGTACACGACCGGGTTTGAACCCCCGACCTTAGGATCGGAAGGCGGGGTCATTGCCAACTAGACCACCAGTGCTTTCATTTACACACTAATCTGTAAGTTATTTTTTTCTGGCTTTCTGACAGCATATTTTCAGTACTACCAATACTCACTTCCACAAACACTCATTGTATTTACGCCACTCATTGTGTATCAACAGGATACAACAAAAACAGCAATACTACGAACTCGACACCCCAAATCCGGCCTGTCAAATCTTAAAAAACGTGTAACGGAACGGAATCGCGTCAAAAAATTGATTTATATCACTCAAAACATTTGAAAATAGAAAACAATTTTAAAACTAAAACAATTTGAAAAAAGAATTTCGTGTTAACTACTAATTAACCCTGCTTAGGAGCGTGCCTAATGAATGATCGTAGGCTATTTAAATATTTTAAATGTTTCATAGATGATTTTAGCAACGATTTTTCAAGTTAAAATCTAATCTTTAAATCTACAGATTTTTTTTTTTAAAATGGTTGGTTAGGTTAATTTATTATTTTATACTTATTATTATTTCAAGAGCATTGGTGGTTTAGTTGGTAGTGACCCCGTCTTCCGATCCTAAGGTGGTGGGTTCAAATCAAGTCGTGTACCAATGGATTTTTCTTATGGACGCTTTACCAGTAGGTACTCTCAAACGGTGAAGGAAAACATCGTGAGGAAACCCGCGGCTTAGTCAGCTCCTGCTAAAAGGAACTAATAGGTGCTGGGCAAGCCTACTCCATCTTAACCCTTCAATGCATCACGACACGACAAAACCAGCATTTCGGCAGTTTTCAAACAAAAACACAACTAATGAAGTAAACCACCCATTTGACACGTGTAGCCCAAATGACGGTCGCCAATAGTCTGTGGGTTTCGAGTTCCGCACGATTTCGTAAAATGCAAACCTTACTATTAGGTATCTAACTCCCGAATACTCAAACGCGACTCAGAGTTGAGCACATCTCAACTCACGGTTTTTTGACAGTTTCTGATGAAAATCTGTCAAAAAAATCGTCATTTGAGACGTGCTCAACTTTGAGATGCGTTTGAGTATTCGGGGGTACATCTAAATAACTCTTACTTTACTGACTGATGGTATAGAATACTTTGTTAATGCAAATACATACCTTTAATACTAGGTACCTACAACACCCAGACCCGGAAGAAATATTTGCAGAACACACAAACATTTCTCCCGTAGCGGGAATCGAACTTGCACCTCTTGCGTCTCAGCCGGGCACTCGCCCGTCACGCGACCGAGGTCGTCTTTATTAATAACTATCTGTTGCACGCGACTTCGTACGCGTGTAGGTAGTAGGTACATTATTTTTGTTCTATAATCAATAGTTTTCTCAGCGCACGCCAAAAATTATTTTGGGTTTTCTACCTTGGGTTACAAATGTTGCAATTTTCTTACGGATCCCTAATTTTTTTGAAAATATATTATAGCCTATACTAGACTCTTATAATGTAGCTTTCTATTGGTGAAAGAATTTTTTAAATCGGTCCAGTAGTTTCGGAGCCTATTCGTTACAAACAAACACAAAAACAAAAAAAAATCCTCTTTATATTATAGTATAGTATGATTATATCTGTCTGTCTTATAAAAATCATAAATAAGTAACACAATGAGCCTTTACAACCGAAAATAAAGTTTTCGATAAATTCTATAAATAAACATACTGAACCCACTCGAGAATCGAACAAGCACCCCTTCACAAGCGCTCCGCATTGTGGACTTGTCAGAGGGCATAAGAAGTTATTGTTTTAGCTTAGAGTGGACTTTGTTATTACTTGAGACCGACGCGTACTCCGGGCCTGCGTTGAGGTCAACACTGGTTTATTCCTGCTGATTTCTCTTAATCTTAATGAGCACTGGTGGTCTAGTTGGTAGTGACCCCGCCTTCCGATCCTAAGGTGGCAGGTTCAAATCCGGTCGTGTACCAATGGATTTTGATGCGAAAAATCTATGTACGCTATACCAGTACTCTCAAACGGTGAAGGAAAACATCGTGAGGAAACCCGCGGCTCAGTCAGCTCCGCACGTATTGACCATGTCTTTCCTGTGGACAAGGCCGACTAAGCTGAGGATGGAATAGGTGCTGGGCAAGCCTACTCCATCTTAATTCGTCCCGGGCACTACAGCGTCCCGTTTGTGAGGGTAAAAGTTGTCTCCTGACGCTGTATAAATCATCTACAACCACATACATACACATGATATACAAACATGCTAAAATTCCACGCAACAATGTCCAAAGATACATTAACAGAATAATGTGTATTCCTACAAAACAATTTGCCACGAACATAAAAAAAATGTGACAAACGCCCGCCATATGGATGTCACATATCGAAAACTATTAAACTTTGAAGTCTTTGTTCGTTTATTACGACTACCGACTTAAAAAAGGCGCCGAAACAGTAAAAAAAAGCTTTCAATTAAATAGTGACAATGCTGCCAACATTAAAAGTTTAAAAGGAGCGTGTTTGATATCCGATAGCGTTGTTGAACGAAAGTGGCGGCAAAAAGCAAAGTGACACTTGAAAAAGGCGCGAACTATAAACACGCTTAGGGAGACAAAGAACCTTTGTGAATACTTCCGGGCGTGATAAGTCAATTGATTGATTGAAATTGAGATAAATTAATGTGTCCCTAATTAGCACATTATTAAATAAAATTAATAAATTACGTTGAGGATTATGAAAAAGAGGTCGAGTTTCTTATCTATCTGCATTATAAAATTAAATAATTTATTCCAATAAATATTCATATTTTAGTCGTTTCGTATCTATTTTATCTTGAAGCATCTTAAGCTCAGAACAATAATCTTCCAAGATCTTAAGAAAAAACGTCTGACGGATCGCGAACATAATCTTAGATAGGTATTGCTTTGGGTATTGACAGGTAAAAATGGAGTTCTAACATTTTATTCGATCATCAAAACTGCATAAGTGTTAATAAAAACTAAAATTTAATTCCATTTCTCTTACTAACCGTATTTTTATTGAAAAAAAATCTTATAAAATTCCTATCAGAATCTTACCATTCGACCTCCCGCTGGTTTTCCGACTATTATAAAAAAGTTTTTACATAAGTTGGTCAGAACACGGGACCACGTCGTCGAGATAAAGCCAAATGAATTTTACAAAACAATAAATTTTAAATATTATATTTCCTCGTCGCAAACGCTACATGAAATGCCGTTAATGTGTCAGTCAGTTAGTTAATTTTAAATCAATTTTAAAACAAGTTCGAATTAAAAAGTGTGTCAACTGTTAAACAAGCAAACTACTTTTATTTTAACTTTTTTATTATATGAAAAAGGAACAATAGTTAAACAATGAAATAAATTTGTTTGAGTCTGGACTGATTTGTTTGTGATTTTCAGCACCTCACTATATTGGGTTGAAATGTATAGCAATATTTTAGTTTTGCCATTTTGGGTAAAAAAAAACTATTAAACATTTCAAAATAAACCCAGTTTCTCTATTATTTGTAAAATAATTATGCTTTGAATGTAGATGTATGTTAGGAAATCGACCAAGCTACAGGATTACAATAAAAATATTTTAAGTTATTTGATTTCTACATTAGGTAATAATAAATAAATAACACCCAATTCTCACAGGTAGTATATTCTGTCTTGTTAAAAATAATTATTATCGAGTAACACAAAACAGGTGTTATCTAAAAACATTGCTATTTAAATACATTTGCATAAATCAAATTATTTAACTTCATTAATATGTTGATATACAATTTTAAAATTCACAAAATATACTACTATGCGTGGAACTTGTAGCACTTTGATTTTATTGAATTTTTGATTTATTTCATTACCTACTTTTGCAATAATCGATAAAATAATAATTTACATGACATGTCCGTTGACAGATTTTGAAAAGGTTAATTTTTATTTTATTATTCTCTTTCATTTTTTTAAATGTAAATGAGAAAATTTAATATTCAATCATCATCAGATTAAAAATCATTACGAATAAACTATTAAAAAAATGATATATAAGTTAGTATTTGACTTATTATCTAGCAGGAAAAAAGTATTGGCAAATGAAAATTCAAACACGCAATATTATTTTCCAAGAGGTACAGTAGAGCCAAAAGAATATGGCCGTTTAATTTGTTAACCTTCATAAAAATAATCATAGTTTCACAAAATACGTATTACCAGATACTCGTAGAAAGAAGGAATAATTTTTATATTGTTACCAAAGCTAAATACAATGGCAAGGCGAGTCTTGCCAGAGCACTGGTCTTCCGTTCTCACACAACCTATTCTACTACTAACCTATACATACATAACATCACGCCCGTATCCCTAATGGGGTGGGCATGGGCAGAGCCACAAGTAAACATAAGAAAACATACAGCCACTTCTGATTTAAAATCCCAAGATGGATATATGTATATACTAACCTATTCCATCACTAAATCGTAAATCCCGGCTCAAAGAAGCAAAACGAAAAAGCAAAGAAAAGAATATGTCGCCCTAAATGAACGGAAGTTTTTAACAATGAAATAAAAAGGGCTTTTATAATACTCCCTCCGAACAAGCAAATTTTTGACGAGACTTTCCTTATTAAATAAGCAATTTTGAAATAAGATTTGAGCTTGACGGTGTCCGTCCGGTAGTAGAATGTTGTAGTGGGCGGAAGCCTTGAGTCCATAAAACCGTCCGTTGACAGATGACAGCGCGGGAATCGATTGGATGGCGGCGAGTGATAATGAGCTCACAAAACACGTGTCAAACTGATAGGGAAGCATCTGGTCGATTGTCTGCTCGAATGATTTTAATTGCATCAAAACATGACTATTTATTTGAAATGTGGCTTAATTAGCACAATCTGGATGTTTTGATGATTTATTGACGGAAATTTAATAAATTCATTATTTAATTGCGTGTTTTTTTTTATCAAAGTACTAGTATCCTGACTGTCCCCTTTAGATCGCGTAAAGAGTTTAGCGTTTAGACGCGTAAAGATCAGTATTTAGTAAAATCTGGAGTACCTACAGCTTCTTACTTATAAACTGCTCGTTTTTGCCAAAAGTTAAACATTTCGACGGCCTCGGTGGCGTGGCGGGCGATTGCTGGGCGGAGACGCAAGAGGTGCGGGTTCGATTCCCGCTGCGGAAGAGATGTTTGCATGATCTGTAAATATTTCTTCCGGGTCTGGGTGTTGCGGTACCATGGTACTCGTAGTTTCTGATACCCACGACACAGGGAATCCTAATGTGGGGTCAGGACTATGTATGTGACTGTTGGGTGTTATTTGTATTTGTATTTATAACAGTTTTTATTCAACGTTTATAACTAAGGGCGAGTGTTTCGTTTGTATCTGATGGTACTTATAAAACCAAGGCTGGGTACCAATTTTTGAAAATATTCGAGTGATAAAAAGTCACCAAAACTGTCAATTTTCACAGAATTTTTCAATTTCGTAATCTTGCAAGTCATTTGGTGACTTCGTAATAAAAAATAAATAAATTTTGAAATCGCCAAATGCTTTTTATGATTACCAAATTAAAACAATAACTATTTTGGTGACTTTCAAGAATATGATTACCCAGGAGCTATATTTCTTCCAAGCACATCCAAAGTTCATGAAGTTAGAAATGCCCGTTACTTCATCAGCAATTTGTATATGACTTTCTTCTTCCACAGACTATCAAGCGAAGTCAACCCGAGCCCCTGCGAGTCGGAATCCACCTCCAACTCCCCCCCTTCCCTCCTCCAGGATGTGGCCCTCCCCGCGCTCCTAGTCTCAGGCGCCTCCACCATCTTCCAAACAACCCCTACTAGCTGTCAAGTTGACAGGTTGACAGTTGACAGCTTGCTGCCCGCGGAGGTGGACTGCGCGCTGTCGAGCGGATGTCAGAGCGGCCTGCCGCTACCGCTGACGCCGGGGCTGTCCGCTGGGGCTTGGTTGATGAATGAGGATAGTGCAGGTAAGTTAAAATGTTCTAGACTAGACTTATCTGCAAAACGACGGTCAACGTTCTTAGTTTATAAAAGGCTAGTGAGCGAAGCGAACCACTGAAATACCCATTTAGAATAACTTAATTTTTTGACAGTTGTCGCCTTTAAGAACTTCTAGTCTCTTTATTATGTCCATTTACATGGAAAATACACATAAAAGCAATATAAATCCTGTTACTTTATAGAAAATGTTATATTAATGTCCCAATAACTTTGTAAGTACGCTTAAAGCTCCGACGAGCGAAGCGAGGCATGCTTATATTTCGTACTAAGAGCAAAGCACTGGTGAGAGCACTGATGGTCTAGTTGGTAGTGTAGTGACCCCGCCTTCCGATCCTAAGGTCGTGGGTTCAAACCCGCTCGTGTACCAATGGATTTTTCTGTGCGAAAAAATTATGTGCGCTATACCAGTACTCTCAAACGGTGAAGGAAATCATTGTGAGGAAACCCGCGGCTTATTCAGCTCCGCACGCATTGACCATGTCTTTCCTGTGGACAAGGCCGACTAAGCTGAGTGGATGGAATAGGTGCTGGGCAAGCCTACTCCATCTTAATTCGTCCCGGGCACTACAGCAGCGTCCCGTTTGTGAAGGTAAAAGCTGCCTCCTGACGCTGTATAAATCATCTACTATAGATGGTAAAAGGCCTTAGTTAGTTAGTTAGTTAAGAGCAAGGCATTGTCACGCTCCATCTCCCAGGCTCATACAAAAGTGTGGATCAGTGATTGAGAGAGTATATACTGTCAGGAGGTGGAGTGAAGAGCGAGGTGCGCAGCCCGGGCCTGTGCGACGCCGACGTGGCGCTGTACGGCGAGCCGCTGCCGTACGACCAGTCCGCGCTGCCCTACCAATACTACAACAGGTACCCTAGACCCTAGACCCATTCATCTTCCTGCCCATATCCCATGTGGGGTCCAGGCGCGGTCTTGGGGTCACTAATAATAGAATATGTCGAGCAATTCGACGGCCTCGACGGCCTCGGTGGCGTGGCGGGCGATTGCTTGGCAGAGACGCAATAGGCGCGGGTGTGATTCCCGCTGCGGAAGAAATGTTTGCATGTTCTGTAAATATTTCTTCCGGGTCTGGGTGTTGTGGTACTCGTAGTTTCTGATACCCACGACACAGGGAATCTGGCTGTTATTTATTTAAAGAAACAAGCAGGCGCTGACCCCCCCCCCCCCCCCCAAATAGTTCGTCAAATTGAAAAATCTAAAAAAAATGTTCTCTGGCCAATGCCATGAAAAATAGAAGGCTTCCATTTGTTTTATAATGTGTGCAATACAATGGTATATTGTTTAATAAAATCTGATTTACTTGACATATTCTATTATTAGTGACCCCCTCCAAAATGTCAGGCTGCGACCGCGCATGTCTTGGAGTGTCTCTTTCTCTTATGGTTGTGGGTGCACTAAGGAATTCCCGAAATTGATCTCCTAGAGGATGTAGCGGGAAGATAAAGTTTGCGTACAAAATCGTTAATTATGTCGCATGACGTCCCACGAACTGACGAAGTTCGTATGACGTCACTCTCATCGTATGATGTCCAAAGCGGAATGAGGTCGTTGTCCTCTATCCGATTTGGTGGAAGCCATAGAATTACAAATCCTCCTATTTTACGTTTTTTTTAATCCACTAGGTAATTTATGGCCTGTTCCTGTATTTAGCGAACTGACAAATGACAGCTCGTTCATTAGATGTGGCCTTTTTGAAAGTTAACACTTTGATATCTGTCAAAATGCATTTTAATTATATTTTTTATACCCACGACGATAAAAATCCTCTTAGGCAAAACGCCCTTTTCCTTTCCGTCGTGGGTAAACATAAAACTATAAGTTAGCAAGTTCAAAATAAAAATAAATTTTTGAAATCACCAATGACTCTTGAGAATAGGTACAAAATTGAAAAAATAACAATGGAAATGGGCCATTTTGGTGATTTTAAATCACTCGGTAATTTTCCAGAATTGAATACCCTAGTCAAAATACAGGAGAATTTTCCAAAACGAAACGTCAGAACTAATTAGTTATTAGACTAGTGGTGCCATCTATGACTAAATTAAAATCTTTATTTCTTAGCATGCAGCAGTATGGCGGGGGCAGCGCGGCCTCGTCTTATGTTAGTTCAACGCTCTACAACCAGCCATACACTGCCTACCCCCCGACACACAACGCTAATAACAGGTATCTTTACATAATTATAAGTATTATTTTATCACCTTATCCATATCCTAATCAAAAATGTTAACTTTGTTGATGTACCTAAGTTCCATCAAGCGTCTTGGTTTTTAGTAATTTCTGCTTATTCCCAGGTCATCGTGCAAAGCGACGCCGACCTACCTCAGCGCGTATGGCGTCAGCGGAGTGGGCAGCGTGCCTAGTGCCGGGTTCGGTTCCCAGCCCTCGCCGTACGCATATTCGTCGTATAACGGCGGACTGGCACAGTCGTTTCCCGCTACTCAACAGGTTTGATTGGTTTAACAAAATAAGTTCTATTCTTATCCGCCATCTAGCGGCAAACCAGATTAGAATGTTTGATAGAGCGCCATCTTACGGTAACATTGACAGAGTTGTAAAAGGTGTTTTTACTTTAGCTCCTTGACGCTAGATGGCATGTTTAAGTTTGATATTAGTTTATTTTATTTGAGTTCTTAACTCACTTGTAAAAATTTAAATTGATTTAATTATGAATAAATTAAATTGGTTACTTTTCACAGGATTACAGCAGCTATGCGGCCGGTTACGACCACAATGTGGCACAATACAGCGGCTACTACGCAACCCCTAGTTATTCCCCCTACGTTAGTTCTCCAAGTAGCAGTGGGAGTGCAGGCCATACCTCCTATCACCTTAGTGGAGGATTATCAGGTAAAACTTTAAATTATTTTTTAAGGATCATGAGATGAGAAGAATAAATAGACCATCTTTAGTTAAAAATAAAAGTATCAAATGTCATGTTCCGTCGTGTGTTCCGTTTCCAAAAAGCTCGAAGTGACAAGCTAGTGACATTTCATAACATGAGTGAGTGCTGTCTTTTTCTTCCGCAAAGGAAAAATTATTCTATCCTTCTCTTTCACAAGCTAAGAGTGACAGTTCGATCGAAAATGGAATGTAGGTAACAAAAGTTTGGAAAACAAACAAAAATGGCGTAGATAAAATTTCAAAACATTTCTCGTATTTTTGTTTTGTTTCCCATTTCCAATCCAAATTTTTGTTCAATTTGCTCAATTGTTAGTGAAATTCTCCTACATTCCTTGTTAAGATAACATTATAATGAATAAAGAGAACGAGTGTAACATTCCAAACAAGCGGCGAAGAACAGATGAAAATGATTCCGATTCTCAATCTCAAGAAAATAGCCAAAATAACGATTCTGACTACTGGCCAGACTCTGAAAATGAACTTGGTACATTCTTTATGCTAATAACAGATGGATTTTGCTATTCAAAACGAAGAACGCCTTTATAAATCCGTAAAACCCTAACCAAATTTACCAAACTTTGCGTTTCATAATTCGATTGTATTTTACGCCTGTTTATAGAATCACCATCATCAATGCTACCTTCCTTGAACGACACAAGTCCACTATCACCTATCAAAGCCGAAATACATCCAGCGAGTCGACGGTGTCGAGAAAACTCAGGGTAAGTGTTTCAAACCATAAACTACTAATATTATAAACGTGAAAGTTTGAAAGTATGGATGTATGGATGTTTGTTACTCTTTCACGCCTAAACGGCTGAACGGATTTGAATGAAACTTGGAAAAGTTAATTTTTAGAGTTCCGTATCTGGAGAGTGCCAACGGAACCCTATTACTACACTTAGTCAGTTTTTTCAAAGTCAAAGTCAAAAATTCTTTATTCCATAAAATCACGGGGATCACTTGGACACCAATTATTCTATGTAAAATGCTAGTGGACCAAACTTTAACTAAAGAATTTTACTAATTATTATAATGTGGAAATGTGAGGTAGTTAAGTGCCCCCATCAAGTTGTAACAACTGAACAGATTTAAATTAAACTTAGAGAAAAACTTTCAAGAAATCCTATTATTCAGTTGACAAATTTGTAAAAGACAAAATATTTTTTTATTAATTTGTGTAGATTTATGATTTTGTTATTTGTGTTGAATTTATGTGTATTTTTTGTCTATTAATTTATTATTCTTTCAAACTGTATTAGCATAATTTAATTTTGACATTATAGTAGAATTTATAAAATGCATGCCTTAAAACTAGGCAGAGTACATAAAACGAATGTAAACATATGCTACCCAATATCTTTTACACATGTATTTCTGGCAGTAAATAAATATACTTTGACTTTGACTTTTAGAAAATTCTAGAACAACATATACTTAAGCTTCCTTTTATCCAGGTACCATGAAGTAAAGTCACAGACGAAAGCTACTAATAAATTATCCAATGGTAAACAATAAAAGTATCTGACTAAATCCTTCATCCTCAGGGAAAGCACAGCAAGCAGATCCCGGGGTCGAGGTAGACGGAACACCTCCTCGTCCCCCGCCCAGCATGTTCCAGAACCTGCTACAGATAGAGTCTTCATCTGGGACCTTGATGAGACGATAATCATATTCCACTCGCTGCTGACTGGGACATATGCTACTAAGTATAGTAAGGTTAGTCCGACTAGGAAGTTCTAAGTTTGGTCAGCGGCTTCTTACAATAGCCAGTGCATCCGTGTTTGGTTAATCCGTTGATTCCAGGGCTTTTGGACTGGTGACCCAAGGCCGTTAGTTATATATTTTAAATAAATAAATAAATATTTGCAGACTTTTCACACAGCGCCATCTAGCCCCAAACTAAGCAAAGCTTGTACTATGGGAACCAAATGGCTGATAGAATACTTATATACTTTTTTTGTTTCCAGGACACACAACAAATAGTGCAATTGGGCTTCAGAATGGAAGAAATGATATTCAGCTTGGCTGACACACATTTCTTCTTCAATGATGTTGAAGTGAGTAAAATTTTATCTTGGTTACTCAACACATACATACATATTACATACAAAATCACGGCTGTTTCCCATAGGGGTAGGCAGAACTCACGGATCTCCATTTGCTACGATCCTGACACTTCTTTCATTCACTCTCATAACATTCTTCATACATGCTTGTCGGTTTAGGGTACTCTTGACCTGGCCCTTTTCCAAAACTACTACTCAAAAACTTTTATTAAAACATGAAAAGTCCCTTTTGTAATGTCATTTTTATTATTATAAAGACAGAAGTTTCAATGCATCCAGCTGCTTCTCTCTCTCGGTCGGCAGCTAGTTTCCTATAAAATCCATGTTTCCGCAGGACTGTGACCAGGAGCACATAGACGCTGTGGCGGCGGACGACAACGGCCAAGACCTGTCCGCCTACAACTTCTCAGCGGACGGCTTCCACGCCGGCGCCGCGCCCAGCACGGGCCTGTGCGCGCCGGGCGTTAGGGGCGGAGTGGACTGGATGAGGAAACTCGCCTTCAGATACAGGAAGATCAAGGACACATACAACAACTATAGAAATAGGTAAGCTGGGACTACATACACTGGTGTCTTACGAAGATACTAGATGCAAAAAAAGTAGGAAATTGACCTTTAAATACAACAATTTACCTAACAATCTTAAAGACGCCCCTAGTGTAACGTTATTTAAGAAAAAGCTAAAGGATTTTGTTCTAAAAAATATTCTAATTCTTTAAGAAAAGTATATCTTGTCATTTTTCTATGTCACTTTACTGGATGCAACCAGTACACTATGTACATACTTACAATAACTATATTCTCTGTAAGTGAACTTTGTTCTTTGAGAAATAAATATCTTTAATCACAAATACCGCAATATACCTAAATTACTTCTCTGCTGGACTGGGAGTAAAGAAAAAACATAGCTGCTTCTGTCCCCGAGCATGTCGTAAACGTCGACTAAGGGATAGTATCCTCCAACATGATGGACCCTGATGAATGTATGATGACAAATGAAAGAAAGACCTAGTATGCGGAAAGCAAGAAGAAGAAAGAATGAAATAAGAAAGGCTCGGATCAAATCCGAGGATAGGAGTAGGATAGCTCGCGGGCTGGACCTCAGCGTCCAGAAAGGCTTAGCTTTAAGAAAAAAAGAACATGATGGACCAACTATATGGGCAGTGGGCTGATCACCTGTCACCATGGTTCACCATATCCAAATTGGGACTTTGGGTCAGGAGTAGCTGCAAGCTTTCTTATGGCTTTACTTGTGGCTCTGCCCACCCCATTAGGGATACGAGCGTGATAATATGTATGTATGTATTTCCATTAAGTATATAAATTTGTTTTAGTGTTGGAGGGCTGCTAGGGCCAGCGAAGCGAGAGCTCTGGCTGCAACTACGGGCAGAGCTGGAGCAGGCCACGGACAACTGGCTGACGCTGGCCTGCAAATGTCTCAACATGATCAACTCAAGGTACTGTCTCTGCTGGACTGGAAGTAAAGACAAAAAATTTAATGCATCCAGCTGCTTCTCTCCCCGAGCATGTTGTAAAAGCCGACAAAGGGATAGCATCCTCTCCAACATGATGGACCATTCTATATGGGCGATGGGCTGATCACCTGTCACCATGGTTCACCATATCCATCTTGGGATTTTGTATCAGGAGTGGCCCCAAGTTTTTTAATGATTGCTTGTGGCTCTTTCCACCACATTAGGTATACGGGCGTGATATATGTTATATCCCACTTTATGTGGGGTCGGCACAGCATGAACCTTGGATCATGCTGTAAGAGTTTTGGTTAAGGTGTTTTATGACCGGCCGCCTGCCTGACGTCACCCTCCTTGGGAATACTTGCTTATTGTATCTCATCATGTTGGAGGATACTATCCCTTAGACGACTTTTACGGGCGTATGTTAAATAAGATATTTGTATTTCCAGGGAGAACTGTGTGAATGTGCTTGTAACAACAACGCAACTGGTCCCGGCGCTAGCCAAAGTACTACTGTTCGGATTGGGAGGAGTCTTCCCCATCGAGAACATCTACTCTGCAACTAAAACAGGTAATAACTTCAACCCTCGGCACACGTCTTTGACGGACTTAATAAAAATTAAATAAATAAATATTCGTGGATATTTCACACAGCGCCATCTAGTCCTAAACTAAGCAAAGTTTGTACTATGGACAATGGCTGATACAATACTTATATACTTTTTTTTTTGTAAATACATTCTTATAATACATAATACAACACCCAGACCCGGAAGAAATATTTGCAGAACATACAAACATTTCTCCCGTAGCGGGAATCGAGCCCGCGCCTCTTGCGTCTCAGCCGAGCACTCGCCTGCCTCGCCACCGAGGTCGTCAAATATTATATCATCACTTGATATATTGATATATTACTTGATATACTTGAAGCGCTCGTGGGGTAGCTAGCTTAGACGTTCTTGATTGATCATTGAAGTTAAGCAACGTTGTGCGCGGTCACAATTGGGATGGGTGACCGCAAGTGGCATTACGAGCTGAGTGCTTCCGTGCTTCGGAGGACACGTTAAACAGTCGGTCCCGGCTTTTAAGTCGTTAAGCCATGACGGAGGCCTTTAGGCGGCCTAAGAACTCCGTCACAAGAGTTGGCCACTAGCTCATACGAACTTAATTCTTTTACTTGATATGTGTTTATTAACTTAACATTCTACTATAGGTTTCCTGACGATATTTACCTTCACCTTTGAGAGCAAATTTTCTGTTTCCAGGCAAAGAAACATGCTTTGAGAAGATAAAGCAGAGATTCGGCGAACGATGCACATACGTAGTGATCGGCGACGGTCAGGACGAAGAGGCCGCCGCAAAAGCCAAAAACTACCCCTTTTGGAGGGTATCCAGTCATTCTGACATCGCGGCACTATACAATGCACTAGACATGGGCTTCTTATGATCTAGCTGGGCTCTATGTGTAAAAGTAACAGTTTTAAGAACTTTCGACGGAAAACAGTCAAAATACCCGTTTTGGAGGGTATCCAGTCATTCTGATATCGCAGCGTTGTACAACGCACTGATATGGTAGTATGATCTAGCTGGGTTCTGTGTACAAAAATAACGGTTTTAAGAACTCTATGTGATGGTAAAATGTCAATATACCTCTTTCAGAGTGTGTCCAGCCGTTCTGAATTATACAAAGCGCTAGGTATGGACCGCTCATAATCCTGTTAATTCTTGAAATTATTATTTAGAAAGAAATACCAGTAACCCCTGTTTAGGGGTATTTTGTCTATGCACGATCAAAAGACAGATTTACTTGTAAATATCAAAGTTATCAAGGGAAACCTGTACACATTTCTTTAGTAGGCTAGGCATTGACAAACAAGCATGCCAGCTACTGGCATTGTCATCACGACGTTCTAGTAGCTGCCATGCTAGTTTCTAGGACTGTAAAGTCACGCGAGTCACGGCTTGCAACATGCTGGCATGCGATTTACTAGCATACGGTAGTAATAGCTAGCAAATGGTTTGCTAGTAGCCCACAAGCCAGTAGCTCGTCACCGGTGCCTGGCATGCTTTCGTGCGAGCTGCTGGCATGTCTTAGGTTATATAAAACTATATCAGTGTCCAATTTTAGTCTAATAGAGGTCTATCAAGTACATTTAGCTTACGGAGCGAGTAGATCGCTATGTAGGATAAACTGTGGGAAAAAAATGAACACGCTCAGAAGTATTTGTTTATTGCTTAAGGTAAATCTACTATTAGTGGTTTTAACTTACTTCGGAGGGCAAGTTAAATTGTCGGTCCCGGCTTTTAAGTCGTTAAGCCATGACGGAGGCCTTTAGGCGGCCTAAAAACTCCGTCACAAGAGTTGGCCACTAGCTCATACGAACTTGATTACTTTTTAGTGGTGTCACTAGTTGTTTCGGAACAGTGTGGTGAAAGGATTTAAAGTGCGCCTCAAAGGCTCCTTTCGTGCACTTGACACATGTTTTCGAACTTTTTTTAAGGTTTTACGACATGCCGGTTTCTTTATGGTGTTTTCCTTCACCGTTTGAGAGTACTGGTATAGCGCACATACATTTTTCGAACTGGTAAAAAAACCCAGTTGTGCGCGAGCGGATTTGAACCAACCTTCGACACTACCACTACACCACCAGTGCTCTCTTAATGAGTAAATTTAGCCATTTTCGTTAAAAAGCTAACACAAAAGGAAATTACTTTTTCCCGCTGTTCATCTTACGTAGCCCGACCTATTTATACATATATAATATAACTATTATTTAGTTTGTAAAGCTCAAAGTTAGCTCAAAAAACGAACTATTGAACTTTTGTACATAAAATATTGTATCTAAGTCCATTCCTAAAGTAATTTTTATATTATCTATACTTGTACAGATATTTAATAGTTGAATTTCCTGTTCATTTCTTTATTTAAGTAAATATTGCACATGGCGATATTTTTACTGCTTCTTGAAAGGTAATATCTGAAGCTTCTAAGGCTATTCGCCCCCTGTCCCGTAATAGAGCGTAATTATAACTAAATGTTATAATTACACACGAAAAATATAAGTTAATTAACTTTTCCTTTGTAAAAATAAACAAAACTAGTTGAAAACATCGTGTCAATTTAGCAACAAGATAATGTTAACTAAACTCGTACTTAGTTACAATGAAACCGGTCAAGTGCGAGTCCAGTTCGCATACGAAGTGTTCCGTACAATCGAACATGTTTTATATTTCATTTTTATTGTTATAGCGGCAATAGAAATACTCAGTGAAAATTTCAAGAGATACAGCCCGCTGACAGACGGACGGACAGCGAAGGCTTAGTAATAGGGTCCCGTTAACACTCTTTGGTACGAAACCCTAAAAACGGTAGCCGAGTAGGTACTATATCCTAAAACATGAAGGTAATAATTATTGTTAAAAGCTGGGTGTATTTGGAAGCATTTCAAAAGTGCAGTAAGTACAATCTTTTTATATCTAAGGCTCTCCGCCCACTACCTTATTCCATAACATTTTGCCTTCAAATATACTCCGTTTGTGTCCACTCTGCAATGTTTTTTCTATTTCAATTTTTTTCACAAATTGTTCCTGTAAATAAGCACAACTATTTTTTATAAACATCTATTATTTTGTATCTTAAACAGTACATATTGTTTAAAATTTAGTTATTCTGGACTTATCCACTTTTTATGTCAAGATATCAGTTTGAAATAAACTGAACAAAATACTTTGCAATGTTAGAAGACTTATGTTGAAAGTTAGGTGGCGCTACTTATTTCCGGTTGCTTATTTTAATCACACACTAGTTATGGCGTGGAATTAAACATGGTTCTAAATAAAAACAAGAAAAAAATAATATCCACTTTACCCTTATCCATAACCAGTGGGGCTAAAAAGGCCACTTTGAGCAATTCATCTATGGCAATTCGTTTTTCGATTTTATAGAAATACCTAAGCGATTCCTGTAATTTTCGTAAAATGGTCCGCATTGTACTCAATTCGATTCAGCAGCAGATTCATATTTTGCCGTAAAATGGTCGGAATTTTAGTAAATCTTACGCAATTCAGCAGCAGGTCAGAAAAAGTGATTATTTAACCCCTGGTGGGTTACATCGTCCCAACTCAAAAGATCAGTTCTGTGAAAAATTGCTTGTAATTTTTTTCTTCAATGTTGAGAGGGTGACTGGATATGAAACAGGTTAATATGCAGATAGCTCTAGCATCCTACATCCTAGAAATACTGAAGAACCAACAACTGCTGGGTTAAACGAGTTGTTGAGTGGAGACCGCGACTCCTCAAACGTAATGTAGGACGCTCTCCGGCTAGCTGGAGTGAGGATCTGCTGCTGGCTGAAACTGGATGCGTCAAGCCGAAGATAGGAGGCCGTTAGGAGAGGCCTATTTCCAGCAGTGAACTGGTACAGCCAGGTGGTGATAATCGTAAAAATGGGTTATTTTAAGCCATGTTTCCATTAAAACTATGCCGTAAAACTTATTTAAACTGTAACGTATGAAGACTATTATTTACAGAACTTAGCTATATTATAAATTAAGTATAGACAAAATTGTTGTAAATATAAATCTATCATAGATCGAAACTGCACTAACATTAGTTAGATGATTTATTCGAGTTGTAAATAAAATTATATTATTTGAAGATTTATTTGATTGTTTTATTAGTATCTAGTGAGAGTGTATGAGTACCTTGGAAGAATCAGAGTACCTACATACGAGAGACCCTCAGAACATTCTTCCAAGGAGAGACCGTAGACGAGAGACAGTACCCAGCAGACATATTGGCATTTTTTGTTGCCTAGCAACGGATACCAATACAAAACGAACTTACGAACTGCGTGTTTATTTGTATAAGATTGTATATTTCATCAAAAAGAATCGGTATTTCTTGAAAGATCATTGAAATATCAATAAAATATAAGTAATTTAGTCAAGATGAAGGTTGTGGATACTATATTGTTTGATATTTCCAAAAATGAGTTGTTCAAAATAAATGAAAACTACAAAATGTTACATCGGAAACTGAAGTCCACTTGGAAAGTTATGATGTGAGTATTTTTCAATGAAATCGTCAGCAGCTTTTAAGTATTATGATTATAGTCAAGGTCTTGTTGACCTCTTAGTTCAAAGGCGTAAAAGACTAGCCCAAATTTCGGTAAGAGTGACATCTAATCCGTTCTGTTGCTGTTTAAGCAGCTCAAATTTAATCGAAAAGTTCCAGAGTTTTATAAATTTCAGAAACCGCGAGGAGCTCTCCCCAAACATCCTCCAAGACGTTAAGATCCTGGTGGTAGCAGGGCCCCAGAACGTCTTTACGGACGACGAGCTGTCCAGCTTGAAGGCCATGGTGGAAAGGGGGGATTCCGTCATGGTGATGATGACTGATGGTGGGGAGGAACGAATGAACACTAATATCAACTTCTTTTTAGAAGAGTATGGGATTGTTGTGAATAATGGTTAGTTTTTGCATTTCTAAGGTGGGATTGGTAATTTTTTACCAGTGCTATTGCATTTGTTTACGTTTTCGTAGTCCGACTTCACTACGGCGTTTGCATTATGAATGCATGCGGTAGGTATCCTCCACTAGTCCACTGATGCGTCGATGGTTCCTAGCCGTGGGCGTGGATCATTTTATCTGTCCAGCTGTGGGGTTGCGATTCACAATGCAATTCACGAAATTCTCATATTCGCATAATTTTTACTTACACCAGATAGTCCACAAAGAACTCTTATACAGAATCGCCTCCCAAAAAATCATAAAAGCCACTCACCGTGATCTTCTCGAGGAGATTCTCCCAGCGCTCGGTGAGCGCCTTGTCGCCGAGCGCGTGCAGGTCGGCGGCCTTGGCGCGCAGCTCGCCCGCCAGCACGCGCAGCTTGGCCGGGCTTATAAGTTTTGCCAAGTCCTTCTGTTTGTCTGATCTTCCGTTAAGAGTACCTAAGAATTTTTTTATTATGATTGTGTTTCAGATTGCGTGGTGAGAGCGAAGTACCACAAGTTCTATCATCCGAAGGAGTGCCACATTTCCAATGGTATACTGAACCGTGCGCTGACGAAGCATCTCATGAAGATGCCCAACTACATCAGCGAATCCGATGATTTTCTGTAAGTTTACCTTGCATATACCTCAATGCGTCCAGCTGCTTCTCTCCCCGAGCATGTCGTAAAAGTCGACTAAGGGATTGTGTCCTCTCCAACATGATGAGATACAAGCAAGTATTCCCAAGGAGGGTTGACGTCAGGCAGGCGGCCGGTCATAAAACACCTTAGCCAAAACTTACAGCATGATCCTTGGATCACGCTCCCACTCCCACTATGTGCCGCCGACCCCACATAGAGTGGGATAAGGGCAGGAAGATAATGACGATGATGATGATGGGTACCTTCATGAGCGTCGCCAGCTTAGTTCTATGTTGCCTGAAATAAAAAGCTTATTATTATTAGCGTCTCAGCCGTCGAAAAGCGATTAATTGCATAGAAATTTCCCAAAGTCAGCACTCACCTATTACTTGTACCTATTGAATACTTCAAAAATTGGCAAAGTGCTGAAATCAGCACTAAGCTCCTAAATCCTCAATATTCTAGTGAAGACCCAGCCACGCCCAACTTCGTGTATCCATACGGGGCGACCGTGACGGTCAAGAAGCCGGCCGCCGCACTCCTGTCCAGCAGCGACGTCTGCTACCCAGTGAAGAGGCCCGTGGCGGCGCTGTGCACATCCGAGCGGAGTGGGGGTGAGCCTATAAGCACTGGTGGTCTAGTTGGTAGTGACCCCGCCTTCCGATCCTAAGGTCGTGGGTGCAAACCCGGTCGTCTACCAATGGATTTTTCTGTGCGCTATACCAGTACTCTCAAATGGTGAAATAAACCCTTAGTTAGCTCCGCATGTATTGACCATGTCTTTCCTGTGGACAAGACCGACTAAGCTGAGAGGATGGAATAGGTGCTGGGCAAGCCTATTGCATCTTAATTCGTCCCGGGCAATACAGCGTCCCGTTTGTGAAGGTAAAAGTTACCTCCTGATGGGTCTTGTCATCTCTGTCTTTCAGAAGATAGGGGCCTAACCCCCGAATACTCAAACGCATCTCAGAGTTGAGCACGTCTCAAGTGACGAGTTTTTGACAGATTTTCATCAAAAACTGTCAGAAAACCGTGAATTGAGACGTGCTCAACTCTGAGTCGCGTTTGAGTATACGGGGGTAAATGTGTGAAATGTTTTTTTTTATTTTTCAGGAAAACTCTTCGTAATTGGCTCGGGTCATTTCTTTGCGGACCAGTACCTCGAGAGCGAGTGCAATGACCTCATCAGGGAGGTGGTGTTCAACTACCTCGGCGGGGTCGCTGACCTCCACCTGAACCCGGTCGATGTTGAGGACCCTGATGTGAGTTACAACAGACTGTTTCTTGTGCCAATAGGTTAGGACAGCACGGCATTGAACCCGCACCACTCTCCTCAGCCGAATACTTACCCGCCACGCCATGGTGGTTCTCAATGTTGAAAATGTCTTCGAACTTTTTGGTTCTGGGTATCTCTACGACACAGGTTACAGCTTGATCATTTTCCTTCACAATTTAAGTGCATTGCTATAAGCGTTTGTAGAAGAAACAATACCAAGCAATTCATTGTTATGTTTTTACTTTAGATTCATTCTTGCGATCCATCTTTACTATTTCTCATGCTGATAAAACAGCAAGAGTTCAATGCCCCGAATTAGCTATTGGTCTTATATTTATACATACATACATATTATCACGCCCGTATCCCTAATGGGGTGGGCATAGCCACAAGTAATAAACATAAGAAAACTTGCAGCCACTTCTGATTCAAAGTCCCAAGATGGATTGATGAACCATGGTGACAGATGATCAGCCCATTGCCTATATAGATGGTCCATCATTTTGGAGAGATCTATCCCTTAGTCGACTTTTACGACTTTTACGAGAGTAAAATAAGTAAATATTTATGGACATTTCACACAGCGCCATCTAGCCCCAAACTAAGCAATGCTGGTACTATGGGAACCAGATGGCTGATACAATACTTAAATACTTTTTTTTTGTAAATACATACTTAGAATACATAGTATTGAAACAACCAGACCCGGAAGAAATATTTGCATAACATGCAAACGTTTCTCCCGCAGCGGGAATCGAATCCGCGCCTCTTGCGTCTTAGTCGAGCACTCGCCCGCCAAGCCACCGAGGTCGTCTGAAGAGAAGAGAGAAGAGAAGTAATAGGCAGGTGGATCTTATATTCAAAATATAAGATCTCGGATTGACGGCCTCGGAGGCGTGGCGGATGATTGCTCGGCGGGTTCGATTCCCGCTGCGGAAGAAATGTTTGCATGTTCTGCAAATATTTCTTCCGAGTCTGGGTGTTGTGGTACCATGGTACTCGTAGTTTCTGATACCCACGACACGGAATCCTAGTGTGGGGTCAGGACTATGTATGTGACTGTTGGCTGTTATTTATTTATAATAGCTTTATATGCTAGGTGAACGAGTACAGGACGTTAGGAGACACGCTATGGCTGAGTACGTTACCGCTACCCCAGCCGGCCACGGCGCCACCGCCTCGCCTCGCGCCACTCCACCCACACGCGCTCTTCACCTGGAGACTGTTCTCACTCAACCTGGCACACTGTGAGTTTGTCAATATCATCATCTTCCTGCCCTTATCCCACTCTATGTGCGGTCGGCACATAGAGTTTTGGCTAAGGTGTTTTTTGACCGGCCGCCTGCCTGACGTCAACCCTCCTTGGGAATACTTGCTTATTGTATCTCATCATGTTGGAGGATACTATCCCTTAGTCGGCTTTTACGACATGCTCGGGAGAAGCAGCTGGACACATTCTATGTTTTTCCTTTACTCCCAGTCCAGCAGAGAAGTATTTATTTGTGAGTTTGTCATTATGTTGTGTCACTAGTTCTTTTGAATCAGAGTGCACCTCATAGTCCTTTGACTTGCAGGAAGTACACAGGCTATTTCTGCCCTTCTAGTGAAAAACGCAGTGACTAGAATTTTTGACAAAAATTATTTAGATGCATATTCGGAATCGCCTAACAAAATACAACAATCTGTTCTCATTTTTCTTCGAAACATGCTTTACATAGTTACTGCGTTCTTCACTAGAAGGGCAGATTTCATGAGCAAGTTTAAGCTGGTGGCCATGTTCGTATGGCCAACTCTAGTGGCGGAGTTTTTAGGCCGCCTAAAGGCCTCCGTCATGGCTTAACGACTTTAACGCGCGCTTCGAAGCACTTGCGGTCACCCATAGCCGATGTTGCCAAATTGAAGATCTTATTACCACCGGTTAGTTGTCATACGAAGAAATATTGTTTTCTGCGCGCAGACGCAGGCCTTGCTTCGCTCGCTGGAGAGCGTAGCGAGCTTGGTTTTATAAGTTTTGTTTTTTTACATAATTCAACATTTATAACTAAATTATATATACTTTTATGTACTTAACATGACGTCCTACATAGGCGGTTCAAAGCGAAAGCGATTGCGAAGTGATCCGTTGCGGTGACAAGCGAGCTTAATGCAACGCAGCGGCTACGTGCGCGCGAATCGTCCCGCACCATCGCCAACTAAACGTCATTCAGTTCGCGCGAAATTATCAAACCAACTGATCGCATTCGCTTCGTTTCGTACCGCGCCGTACCGCACATGCGTTTGCCACGAAGGTCATTTCAAAAGGTATCGACTGTTTCTTGTTTTCGCTCCTCTTCGCGTTCGTGTCAAGATCGCTCACGTAGGACGCCGCGTAACCTGTTAGCTACCAGCTATGAAGATAGAGACTTGAAGTAGCAATTTACTCATACAACATACTCAATAATTAACCGATTAATATTTATTACAGTGCCCGAAGTACTAGGACTATATGACGCGATAGGAGTCAAACATGAGCCACTACGACTGATCGCGCCGCAGTTCGAAACGCCGTTCCCTCCTCTACAACTTGCTGTAAGAAATGTCTTTCTATCTTAAAAAAATCTTAATTTGAAGAACATTAATCTTAGCAACCGCGGGACGTCAGTGCAGATCTTTGTTCCTACCAGTTTTTGGAATTCGAACTTTAACCGGTCGATGTAAAATAGTGTAGGTATCAAAAAGATACATCTTCGTGCGAAAAACTTCAGAAACAACATTGGTCCAAACAAAACTCCCTGAACAACTCTTTTGGCTTACTCATGTTATATGTCCAGGTATTCCCCCCCACATTCCGGGAGCCACCTCCGCCGCCGCTGGAGCTGTTCGACCTGGACGAGGCCTTCAGCTCCGAGCGATCACAACTCGCTAGACTCACGAACAAGTGTCTGCAGCCCACTAACTCTAGGATGGGACAAGGTACTTAAAGCTCTCCTAAAAGCGAAGAAACGCGGTTATGCCCGCGTGACGCCCACACGATCATCGAGAATGGCTGGCTATGCCCCATGGCACTAAGTACGCGAGTGTAGAGTGCCCACGCGCCGCAGGACTGGATCCACAACCTTTAGGGTCCTTAGAAAGCTGTTGGTCCTGATCGCAAGATTACTTCTACCGATCATACCTATTCATATAATTATCTCTGACACACAGATGCCGGCATAGATGTTATATTAAAAGTTTAAGCTCTTGTCTTTGTTTCAGGTGACAGTCGCCAGTTAGAAAACGAGCTGGAATACTACATCCGAGAGTGTGGCCGCGTGGTGCGGCTGTCCAAGGCTTTACCGCCCGAAGAGGGAACCTCAGGGAAGATCATACTCCACCAGCTGGCTTTGCAGTTGGCTACGTTCAAGAAAATCGCGCCTAGAGACTGAGATTACTCTTATAGTAGATATAACTCGGGACTGCAGACGGTAATCGAGAATTGTACTGCATCACTATCGACCTCATCAACACCACCTACAGCCTCAACATCATCGAGGATACTGGAACACTGCTGCCAAGGTCCTTCTCCGGTAGTTCGAGGAGTTGTGCTGGCTGGGGGAGGGTTAGCAGGGGGATAATGCACAATACACCCCACCGCGGGACGTCAGTGCAGATCTTTGTTCCCCTAACATTAATTAGAATTAAAATTACTCTTATAGTATTGTGGGCGCCTCAGATTTTGTTTTGTAAATATAGATTTTAAAAGAAATGTAATGTATATCTAGAATAATTAAATAAATGGTATGATACAACTGTGGTCTCAAACATTAATTCAAAGATTATATTATTATCTGAATATTCAATGAGTAGAAAATAATGTGAATACTTTGCTTAGGCTACCTAAGACGTAGTGATAAAAGTCGCAGGAAAAATATTATGGTCAAAAGCATCGGTTCCGGGAGATTTGGTAAAGTCATAAAATCAACTCACCATCAAATTCAATTTTCAATACAATCTCGTCACTTATCGATCGCCATGAAAATCCAATAAAACATACATGAAAAATATAGATTCTTCTTGCGACGTTTCGACATGAAGCTACTGATTTACATTTTTCTAATTTCTCTAAGCTATGTTTTATCCGATGTCGTCGACGAAAACCCTAAGAAAATTGTTGTCAAATCTTATCCAAAGAAAGTGAAGTCTGGACTATTTTTAATAAACAATGCTGGTAAATATATCAAACCTAAATTAGTCACGAAGAAGCAACTTAACGAGAAAGACTATACAGTATTCCCTATTGCATCACATAATGCTCCCGAAAGTCTATACTTCCAAGAGGACGAACTCGGAAACAAACCTAGAGTCAAAAAGGTCTTAACCGATTCGCACTTTAGAAGCAAGAGATCTGTAGCTACTAACAAGAAGGATAACAAGAAAGTCGTCAAACCACCAGCAAAGCCCAGCAATGTCAAAAGTAAAGGACATCCCACTCAAAAATTGAAACCTAGACCTAAACTCCGCAAAGGAGTAAACAAGAGGAAGAATGTAAAAGGCAGAAAGAGGCCAGCAAAGCGGCTCAGAAGGCATCCTAGACTTGCAAGGCTCCGGAAAGGCCAAAACAGAAACCGTAAACTGAAATACACAAAATCAAACAAACACGCGAAACTGAGGTCGGGACTAGGCAACAAGAAAGGGGGGAAGGCCCTGAATAAAAAGAACCTTGCGAATACGACGAAAACTTCTAAGAAAGGTAAATAGGGTATATGATTTGAATAAACATTAAAAAATCAGTCGAATTTTATTTACCCTAGAACTTAGAAGTAATTTTTAAATAGGATGCAGTCAAGATCATTTGCCATAGATGGTCAATACTCATAAAATATCTCAGTCTCGGGAGAAGGCCAAACCACAAATGATGATGATGACGATGACTTTAGTTATGATGTCATTTGGACATCAGTACGAACTCCATTAGGTACCTGAAAGTTTGTGAGTTAGAGTTGGCACTATTGCTGAAATGACGTTACTGGATGATCAACAAAGTTACACGGGGGCAGAATGAAGTTCCAAATGACTCATCTTCATCTTATTGTCCGTAGCCCACAGCAGAGTCAGCACAACATGTTCTCTTACTCCTTTCTGCCAACCGTTGATACTGACGCATTTCTTCTATGTATCTTTCACATAGTTTCCTTTGGCCTGCATCCATCCATTCACATTCATGATTCTTCTCGCTAGACTTTACTCCCCAATAATATGCCCGTACCAAGCTAGCCTACTCCTTCTAAATCCATCTACGTTTACATTAGACTCTCCTTGCTAAATGTCTTCTTACCACGGTAGCTAATATTTCTATTAGTGAAAAACTAACGTTCGTATCCAGATGCGAGAAGACTGATAGCGGCCAGAGACGCGATGATTGAAAACTATCCTTTCGTGGTGTCCATACAAAAGGAGAGGGAGCATTGGTGCGCCGGCGCGCTGCTGAATCCAAGGCTTATCATCACTACTGCCAACTGTCTATGGAAGTGAGTTTCACCTGATCATGTACAGCCATACACCAAGATTTGCCATGCATATGCAGCCATACGAAGATACAAATGACAAATGCTGTGCATATTATACAGCCATACACTAATGCCTCAGGCTAAAAAGTTATATAACGGGTCACAAAAAGAAAAGAGAACCGGTGATCTGGTACAACTTAGAATCGGAAGGCAGGGGTACTACACTTCGTGGGTTCGAACCCGGTCATGCACCTATGGATATTTCTGTTCGAAAAATGTATCGACGCTATAATATAGGTAATGCTCTCAAACGGTGAAGTAAAAGATCGTGAGGAAACCCACGACTTAGTCAGCTCCGCGCGTATTCACCATATCTCCCCCGTGGATAAGACGTGACTTAGTCTAAGCAGGTCAAGACTACTCCATTTAATCTACTTGTCCCGTTAGGTAGACAAAATTTGCTCTATACCAGTAGTTCTCAAAGTGGTCTAGGTGGACTCCCAGGGGTCCACGGGAGACTCGACGGGGGTCTACGTTGGCGTGACATTTGATTAGTTCCTTGTGCTGTGAGTGGATGTCAAAAACGTAAAGTTGGATGGAATCACTTTTTTGATTGGCCAACTTTACTTTTTTGACATCCACTCACAGCACAATTAATTAATTAATTAATTAATTAACCAATCAATTCTCACTTATTTCATTTAGAAAACTCCCCATTCGTGGTTGGAACTCAGTCGCAACTCAAATTTCCATAGCTAGATCTAATCTTCACATTTTTTGTCGAGTTTTGGGCATATGGTAGAAATGTAACTGCAAAGGGTCCACCGGAACCAGCTAAATTTTGAAAGTGGTCTATGAGAGAAACAGTCTGGGAACCTCTGCTCTAGACGCTGTATATCATCGGTGGAGACGGTAAAGATGGTAAGGGCATGGCAGAACTGAATGTGTCTTCCACCTCCAGGAGTAACCGCATCAGCCGCATGCACGTCCGCGCGGGCTCGCGGCACACGGACCGCGGGGGACAGGTGGCCTACATCCAGGAGGTGATGAAGCACCCTGGCTGGAAGATCAGAATGGACCCCGACAATGACATCGCGCTTGCGTTGCTTGATAGGAACATCAAGTAACTAATTATTTTTATTATTCATTTATGTATTTCAGATCATATAATCCATATAATATAACATTACAATTAATACACACACACTTAAAACTAAAACTATATACGTACAGAATTTCTTGAATTGAATTTCTGAAAATGGACAACACTAAATTAAAATATGAATTGAGATTAGATCAGATTTATAAGCTTTTAGAATACCCCACACTGCTGCGATGATTACGGCCGGTAATACCACAAAACGGTTTTGCAAATCCTGTCGTAAAATCGTAGCAGGTCACAGCAAAATCGCAAAATAAATGGAATGTAATTCAAAATGAGTATGATTACACATCAATAGACAGATTATGAATATTGCAATATTGTGAGGTACCTAAACTGGATCAACGGGAATGGGTGTGTGTCCGGTCCGAATTTAATGGTCTGTTAAGAGACTCCTTATAATATGTAGGAACTAGGAACACGTCCTATTTCATAGATATTTTTCATTAGTCTGATAAAACTCATGGTAAAAGACATGTGTTCTCTTTTCTGTTGGTAAAATGGAAATACTAGCAGAAGCTAATTCTAGGTTTTCACACGGAGTTCATGGAGTGGACCTGCCTAACCGTGTCATGATGCCCGCATTCGAAGACGCCTGGATCACTAGCTGGGGATCCGAAAGAGTAAGTTCAGAATTTCTACAAGAAGAACTCTGCTGGACTGGGAGTAAAGAAAAAACATAGAATGCGTCCAGCTGCTTCTCTCCCCGAGCATGTCGTAAAATTCAACTAAGGGATAGTATCCTCCAACATGATGAGATACAATAAGCAAGTATTCCCAAGGAGGGTGACGTCAGGCAGGCGGCCGGTCATAAAACACCTTAGCCAAAACTCTTACACCATGAACATGCTGTGCCGACCCCACATAGAGTGGGATAAGGGCAGAAAGATGATATGATGCTACCTAATACTATAAAGTGAACCAACTAGGACATGGGGTGGTGGGGTAAGAAAGGAGTGAGTGATAATTTGACTTCTGATAAAGCAAAATGGAAGGAGAATACATGCTGTGCCGACCCCATACAAAGTGAGAAAAGGGCTGAAATGAAATGGAAATGATGGTGAACGAACTAGTATTATACTTGGTCGTTCTCGTCTTTACCCCTCTTCTGACGAACTGAGCCTTTGGCAATTTAAATTGTCTTGTCGGTAAGAGAGCACTGGTGGTCTAGTTGGTAGTGAACCCGCCTTCCGATCCTAAGATGATGGGTTCAAAGCCGGTCGTGTACCAATGGATTTTTCTGTGCGAAAAATTTATGTGCGCTATACCAGTACTCTCAAACGGTGAAGGAAAACATCGTGAGGAAACCCGCGGCTCAGTCAGCTCCGCGCGTACTGACCATGTCTTTCCTGTAGACAAGGCCGACTAAGCTGAGAGGATGGAATAGGGTGCTGGGCAAGCCTACTCCATCTTAATTCGTCCCGGGCACTACAGCGTCCCGTTTGTGAAGGTAAAAGTTGCCTCCTGACGCTATTATAGAATTTATAGATGGTATTAGGCCTTAGTTTTTTTTAACCACTGGTAATATACCATTACAGAGGGATGGGGTGTTCGAAAGCAAGAGCAATACGCTCCAGGTATACCACGCGCGCATCATGGACCGGCGCAAGTGTAACAATGTGACCCAGAGGTTCGGCGTCGCAGTCACCGACAACTTCGTCTGTTTGGCGCAGACCGGCAGGAGGGCGCCGTGCACGGTGAGTCCAGTTTAAATCGTCATTCAGAGCTTCGTTGCATCTAATATACAGCCGTAAGTTTATAATCTATCAGTGAAAATTCTATCAGTTCTATCAGTGAAAACCTGTAATTGGCTCTCTGTTTCTATCATAGATTTTAACGACATTTATCATATCTGTTGGTTTTCCGAAAATAAATAAATAACATGAAATAACATGCTTCCGCTCTTAATACACAGATAGATGCATACATACATATCGACGACAGAAAGCGGAAATGTCGTATCTCAAAAAATGGCCTAAATGACTTAAAGCTTGATTGTTGATAAGCAAAAAATGCCGCGTCGAATGGTCTGTCTCGTCTTTCTACGATGAAAAATTGTATGATACGCCCTTGATTTTTTTCTAGTTTTTTTTACTGTTCACACGACTAAATTGCTGTAAATAAAGGTTTTTTGGCTCTGGTGTAAAATTGAATATTTTGAGATACGACAAAATCGCTTTCTTCCGTCGATATTATCACGTCCTTATCCCTAATGGGGTAGGCAGAGCCACAAGTTTGCCAGAAGCTTGCAGCCACTTCTGATTTAAAATCCTAAGATGGATATGGTGGACCTTGGTAATACGTGATCAGCCCATCGCCTAAATTGGTGGTCCATCATTTTGGAGAGGATATCCCTTAGTCGACTTTTACGACATGCTCGGGGAGAGAAGCAGCTGGACGTATTCTATGCTTTTTCTTTACTTCCAGTCCAGCAGAGAAGTACACAGATAGATAGTTGTATATATAACTAGCGACTCGCCCCGGCTTCGCTCGGGGATAAACATATAGGTTTTTCCAGCAATAATTCTAATTTTTCTCGCCGTAAAAACCATCCTTGAACTTCAACGAACATTTTAAAAAAAGATTTGGCCAAATTGGTCCAGGCGTTGTTGAGTTATGCGCTTACACACATTTTGCGATTCATTTTTATATATAAGATAACGTACCTAATAACACAATCGTCTTTATTTCTTCACGACATATCACGGACCAACTTCATTCTTCTGCTTTTTCAGAGGGACACGGGAGCGCCGGCTGTGAGCGATGGAGTACTTTGGGGGCTGGCGTCATGGGGAATACGGAAACTGTAAGTATTCCTTTTAATCGATACCATTATCTGATAATTCTGAGGCCTTTTACCATCTATAGTAGGTAGATGATTTATACAGCGTCAGGAGGCAACTTTTACCTTCACAAACGGGACGCTGTAATGTCCGGGATGAATTAAGATGCAGTAGGCTTGCCCAGCACCTATTCCATCCTCTCAGTTTAGTCGGCCTTGTCCACAGGAAAGACATGGTCAATACGTGCGGAGCTGACTAAGCCGCGGGTGAAAGGCGCGTTTATCGCCTTCCACCGATACAGAAAAATAAAATAAAGTAAAATAAATAAATATTTGTGGACATTTCACACAGCGCCATCTAGCCCCAAACTAAGCAAAGCTTGTACTATGGGAACCAGATGGCTGATACAATACTTACAATACTTTTTTTTTGTAAATGTATACTTATAATACATAATACTACAACAACCAGACCCGGAAGAAATATTTGCAGAACATACAAACATTTCTCCCGTAGCGGGAATCGAACCCGCGCCTCTTGCGTCTCAGCTGAGCACACGCCCGCCACGCCACCGAGGTCGTCAATAAAGTTTTACTAAAGAATGAGAAAAGTAATAATGCATTGTGTTATCTATAGGTCTACCAGGATCTGATGGCAAAAAGGGAAAAAAGAAATTGACGCTAGCAATTCTTCTTCGACATTTTCACCACTTTTTTAAACTTTTTTTTTGTATCAGATCCTGGTAGACCTATACCTACTACCTACAGACGCAGGGTAAAAAAAGCTTTCTTCCAGATGTGGCACAGAGCGGTTTCCCGCCATGTTCTCTTACACCGCCTCGGAGACCAACTTGAACTTCATCATCAACGCGACCTACCAGCTGATGGCCGACGAACGGTTCTACCCCTTCCCGGACAAGATGCCGCGACAATGGGCCAGTCATATCACTAAACCTATTCCCACTACAACGTACTAACCTCGTCTATCTTGAGAAATAAAATGGGCCTCACAGTAGTAGTGATTTTATTCAACTTTTATCAACACTCTCTGACTTTTAGGGACCTATTCTGCCCTCCTAGTGAAGAACGCAGTAACTAGCATTTTTGACAAAAAAATAGTTAGATACATATTCGGAATCGCCTAACACAATACAACATTCTGTTCTCACTCACGTATCAAAACATGTTTGACATGACTGCGTTCTTCACTAGGATGGCAGTATTAAGTATAAGTTAACATCACAAATGCATCGATTCTTATCATAAAAACATAGTTTCTTAAATAATATTCTATCAGCCATCTGGTACCCATAGTACAAGCTTTGCTTAGTTTGGGGCTAAATGGCGCTGTGTGAAATGTCCACAAATATTTATTATTTTATTTTTTATTATTACTTACCTATGAGAGTAAATTTTGTTAAGATTGAAACAATCAAAAGCATTAAAAAAAGCAACAAAATAGTTTTTTAATTCTGTATGAAGGATTTAAGGAGTATTAAAGTTAAAATAAAACAAACTAAATAGTATATGAGCATATTTAATATTTTCTTTTCAAAATTGTAAAACTCACATTTTGAAATTGCAAAAATTATAACTAAATTCTCATATCGTTAATAGTAACAATCGCCATTTTGTATTTTTTGTAATTCTCTCGAACTAATAATAATAATTGTAAACCATTTATACATCTCTAATAATAATATATTTTAATGTCTAACAAATTCATTTTCTCAACGTTTTTACCACCATTTCGTTTTTATCGCTATCCCAACATTAACTTTCATTCCTAATCAACGTTTTTAAAATCTAAACATACTTTTTACATATCCATATACAATGACTACAGCTGATCTTTCATAAACGCACCGAATTAATTTTAAATTTAGAAAAATATTGGAATGACTTTGTATAACGAAAAACTAACTTAAATCTACCCACAAATTATAATAAAATTAAGTAAAATAATGCAGCAATTCCACGTACACAATTAAATTGTAAATCAATTCGATTCTTTGGCAATTTTAATTATGAATTAAATTCAAAAGTGAATTTACAATTTTATATTGAACTGGCGTGAAAGCATTTAATCCTATTGAGAGAAACTGGCAAAATTGAACTATTGTATTATTAATGGTAGACTCCAAATTTTCACCACTGTAAACACCGCCCTTTCGATATTCACGCCTCTGATTGGTTCAAAGCAGAATAGACTGATGTCATATTCGCTTTGATTGGCTTACTTTTAAAATAAAGGCTAATCTACGATGGTGAGAATTTGGAGCAGATTGAGTGGCAACATAATAAGCTTCTATTTTATTGTAATTATTCTATTGTATTATGTGTTTAAACCTTAATAACAGATTCTTACTATTATAAAGAAAGTGAATCGACTAACACTGGCCAAAAAGAATACATGTAACAACAAATAAACGAGGTATACCAAAAATTTATAACGAAAATCTTAGGCCCAAATGTAATTTTTGAAAGCGGGTTTCATTTGTACACAGTAAGCAAATTCTTAGATTAAACCTACCTAGTACTTGGGCGTAATTCTATGGTAACAAATAGATATACAGTCGAAATTTAATGAGCAAAGCGATAAGTATCATTAAAATTAATAGTTAACTTAAAAATATTAAACTTACCGAAGAGGTTAGTTTGGATGGAGCCGATCATATAAATGCTAAAAACTGTTAAATAGAAATATATTACTCGAAACACTAGAGCACTAAACAAAAAAAACAACAAAATAAATTCGTGCTTCTTACTTCTAGAATGCCACTTTAATTAAACTCTTAGAAAACGTGTACTTATGTGAAAAATTATAACTAAAAAAATCTGCTGCCTTCGTTTTAAGCATTTTCGATGAAAATTTATGACTAAACCTATAAATTGTCGCACCAGGCAAGAATTTTAAACCTAACACTAAGGACTCCCTGATTTTTTTCTCTTACACCTAAATATACACAAAAATAATTTTGTACTCTTCCAACGAGTTTCAAATGGCAACACGTAATTTTTATAATAATATTAATTATGGCAGCTTTGTACGCCGAATTAGACCCAGATCCATATCGAGGGATTTCACTTGGAAATTTTGACAAAAAGAAACTTATTAACTTCTAGTTTTAAATATGGAAGTTCTTTTTGTCAAAATTTGTTTGCATTCCTGATATACCTACCACTTCCTATTGGCTGGACAATAAAGATTTTCATTTATAAAACCTTAAAGTATAAATTCAACAGTGATTTAAAATTCAGAAATATTTAAATTAAACGAAAAATTTGCGTTGTGAGACTTAAAAATTTGTAACTATGAGACAAGCAAAGTGTAGGTATCTATTGTAAGTATTAACTATTGTACTAGTAATGATTCAAAACGTCTGTAACTATGTGGCTATCGTGATAAACTACGAATATCAAAGAGAAAACATTATATTAAAACAATTATCAAATCGATGTTGCTAACTTGGCAATTTCACGACTTTCGAAGCAAGGAACGTCATCATACATTCCATTTACGTAGTAACGTCGCGTCATTGACGCAGCGTCACTGACGCTTGCTTCAAAGGTCTGCTATCAGTCAGATTTTGAATTTTAACCCAACAACATCATTAATACCAAAACTGTTTTTGCATTTTGCGGTAAATTTTTTTTACCGTCGAATTGACATCCGATTCCAATTCGAATTTACCAAAACCTCTCCAATCACATCAACACACAAAAATGTCCTTCCTAGAATACCCGTTCAGTAACTTTCAATATACTAGTCCCAATATTCTACCGGACAACGGATCACCATAGCAATGTTATGTTCTGTCAAAAAAATTATGGCGCATTTCGATAGTCAACATTGCTTTGGTAATGAACGAGCCGTCATCCGTTAGTAGAACATTGCAACCGGGCATCAACCGAACTGCCTTATTGTATAACGTAGAAGCCTTATTATGTAACTTTTGTGACCACATTTGAAAATCAGGACGAACTTCAGTTGTTATACAAAATTCACGCTGTGGTCATGAAAATTACAATATTTTGCCCCCGAGAAGTCCGTTTGGATGTCAGGAATGAGCAAAAATGTCTGCAGGGGACTCCACTGCTGCCCACGTGTACTTAGCTACATATAAACTGTACGAGTAAAATAAGAACAAAACAAACTAAGGCCTTTTACCATCTATAGTAGATGATTTATACAGCGTCAGGAGGCAACTTTTACCTTCACAAACGGGACGCTGTAGTGCCCGGGACGAATTAAGATGGAGTAGGCTTGCCCAGCACCTATTCCATCCTCTCAGCTTAGTCGGCCTTGTCCACAGGAAAGACATGGTCAATACGTGCGGAGCTGACTAAGCCGTAGGTTTCCTCACGATGTTTTCCTTCATCGTTAAATAAGGACAAAACCTGCCCGCATTAACCTCAATCTCAACACAATCGATGACAATGGAATACTGCTGCCAACATCCCAAAGTCCTTCTCCGGTACTTTAAGATGCTGTGCTTGCTTATCAGGAACAGGAGTAAATTTAACTCTTTAAGATGTTTTGTGAAAGTGAAACTCAACAGATTCTACTGAATAAACTTAATTTTAATACTAGCTGCCGCCCGCGGCTTCGCTCGCTTGGTACCCGGATAAAAAATAAAGCACATGTACTATGTATATTCCAAGTTTCATTCAAATCCGTTCAGCCGTTTAGGCGTGATTGAGGCACAAACATACAAACATCCTCACAAACTTTCACATTTATAATATAGTAGGATTGACAAAATGCTAAGTTTGAAAGGTTGCAGTGGAGTCACGCCTCTTTTAGAGACACTAAAAATAGCCAAAATTCCATCCAAACGGGTTCATCTTCTCACATCAGGGTTGGTTCATCAGAAGTGCTTCTAGCTCGTCCGCTGAGCGGAGTAGGAACGCTGCCGACTCGCGATATCCTGTGATGAGCTGCCTTACCGCCCCGACCTCTGCCCCAGACAACTTGTGTGAGAGTAACGGAGGCTTGCTGGATGGCGTGAGGTTGCTGGGAGTCGAGTGCAGCGGACTCGGCGTAGTGGTGCTCTTGAGAGATAGATCTGTTGGGGCTGGAAAATGAAAAATATTTTATTTTACTGACTGATTCTTTGAATCTGCATAGTCTGACTGTCCAGATGGACAGAATGGATGACCCGTAAGATTTTACTAGATTATTTTAATCTATTTTTATTCTTAATGATATGGGCCTAATGTATATTGTAATGTGCCTGAATTAAACAATTTTTTTATAGGGTCCCAGTTAATTCTGTAAAATTATTTTTTGCCTTTGACCAGCAGCGAAACATAATAGGTTAGTTCAAAAAATCCGTTTCGGTATGAAACGAAAAGAACATTTTAGCAGAACGCCCTATTAGCAAAACGGCATATTAGCATAACGTCCTGTTAGCAACATGACCTAGTAGCAAATGGGACTAATATAATCATCATCATCTTTACAATTGAGTCGAGCAGCATAAAATAGCCAAAATAGTTTTCACAAAAATATGATAAATTATGGTTTCAGATTTCCACTATCCCAGTTAATTAACACTGTATGATGTGGTTGATGGGGAGTGAGGTGGGGTGCGGGGGGGGGTCTTGTGGTGGACTCACCAGCTGCCAGGCTGGTGGGGAAGGTG